>OX453053.1:3616652-4253676 GCA_949699805.1 Tromatobia lineatoria | reverse complement strand
CATAAATGTAGTTTACATTATTCGCGTATCTTTTGTGCCATCGCCAGTCCAACAATCTTAAAAATTTCAGTGAACCTCATAGAATTTGCGCCCACTCCCGTTTTTCGAATGTGATTCCTATAAATGTTTATATAGCATGAAATAGGTGGTGTTAACAATGCGAGCGGTCATATTGGTTTTTGGTAGGTTTACAAATTTACGATTTTCTTTATTTTTCAAGCGTTTTCGCCCGAAATTCGAGTGGACGCAAATGCGCTTATGTTCATATTATAATACCGTGCAATTTGAAACATATTTGTAATATATCAAAACCGTATTTTGTAAAGTACGAAACCGAACCTTTTTACCAACCAAAGCCGGTAAAAAAATCTACTCTAGCATCATCTTAAAGCAAACATTGAAAATGTGCAAACTTATCGATATTGTGCTTTGCAGGTATCATTGTAATTTGAAAAAGAACACCACAGTTTTCATTGGGACGGTCCCATTGGAATGCTATCAGGGAGCGATTTCGGCGCCACCGATGAAGGGACCGGCAAGTGCCGAATATCCCTCTAATACGCCTGCTGATCCAACGTACGGCGGATATCCGAGCGGTTATCCCGCTTATGCACCCGGATCCGATGGCGGATATCCTCCGGTTACGCCATCTGCTCCAGAACTTCCGCCAGAGTACAACAGTGGTCCTCCGCCACAAATTCCACCGCACGCGAACCTTTACCCTAATCTGCGTGAGTATCTTAATGATGATTTAGGGATAAGCGACAAAAATCTGGCTTGAGAGCCCCCATAATTTTTTAAAACAAAAATTGACATATAAATCATATTTATAATCATTATTTAGTAATAAAGATCTGCAATGCTTATGAATAGATGTCCACAATTTTGAGTAAATGCAGCATATGTTTCCACATAAAATTTGTAAATAAAATGAATGAACACATTATCGTTGCATTAAGGACGTAGGAGCGCGATGGGGTTCTCAACACGCTCAAAAGTGAGAATTCAGAGAGAAAATTCGAACTCTTCCCGATGGAAGAAAAATCTTTAAAAAATAAAGCATACAAAAGGTGCGGCAGAGATTAATTTTGCATATTAATAATTGCAAAATGTTATTAACAAATAGGTCCGTCAACCTAACTTTTTTTTCGAATGAAAATGATTCATCCATTTTTGTGAATACGTACGAGTTCTTCCAGAATTAATTCTAATCATCGAAATTTTGTTTGTTTGGAATTTTTTTTTCTTAAAAAATGCATGTCAAGTCGCGAATTTTTCATATGTGTTTTTCACAAAACCACACATTACACCCAAGAAGTTTCTAAACGATTGATCAAATAGATTCGCGAATACAGCTCATACAATTTAAAAAATCGCAATTTTTAAACATTAAAATAAATTCTGAAAAAATTCATACGTATTCAGAAAATTTAACGAATCATTTTCCTTCGAAAAAAAGTTAGGTTGACGGATAATTTGTTGAACAACTTTATTTTTTCACCTATTTGTTAAAAACATTTTGGAATTAATACTATGCAAAATTTATTTTTTCAGCACGTTTAATATCAATTATTTTTTTCCGATTTTTATCCCATTGGAAAGTAATCGAAATTTTCTCTGAAACTCACGATTTGCGGGACTGTACCTATCGTACATCTTTAAGTCTGTGATGTTCCGCTAAAATTCCTGTGAAGCCTTGTGAAAATCTTTTTTTAACCACAGAAATATTGCAACATTAACCATTTTTTTTTTAAACTGGCTAATTATTATGGGATAATAATAAGCATTTAGTAATTTAAACGAAAAAGCGTTATAAAAATTTTCAACTTGAAAATACATAAACATATTGTTAATAATTATTAAATATCACCTTATTTATATGTTTGCAGCGCCGCCATCGTATGAAGAATCAGGATGGGCGATTCGAAGTCTTAGAGAGCCTGGCGAGTCGGACCAAATTTTAGGCCTTCGAGGACATTTCGCGCCTCGATATCCGGTGTACAACTTTGCACCGTCTCAATGAAATCATTGATCGCCCTTTGATCCCTATTAAACCAGTACGCTGCCTGCTGCGATAAAAGACCGAGTCTAAGAAAAGAAGAACAAAAGAAAAATACTTTCGGTTATTGCTAAAAAGTACACGCGCAAACGCGAGCACGAGATTTTTGTATATAGAAAGTACACTTGTAACGCATTTTCACTAACCCAACGGTAAACAATTTCTGTGGAGTATACAGATTATTTATATATAAACGATGTAAAGAAAAATAAAGAATTTATCTACAGGAAAATGGCGTTTTTATAACATTTTCAAGAAACTGAAACACAAAATCATACACATTTCAGAAAATAAGACATTTGCATCATTCTCCGAGCAATTTTTATCTACGACTCATATTCTAATTGTAACTTTGTTGCGATTGATATATTTTGCTCCAATTTGATAAATGTAATAAAAGCGACAAAAATTAATTTCGTATCTAAATAATTGATATGCTTGATCGACTTCCGCAAATACCTAATGTAAATGCAGTGAATTTTATTTGAAAATGAATTAAGTGCCTGAAGAATCTTGACTACAATGGAAATTTGGCCGTGGAAACTGAATCAAGAATGGCGTTTTTATAACATTTTGAGGAAACTGAAACACAAAATCATACACATTTCAGAAAATAAGACATTTGCATCATTCTCCGAGCAATTTTTATCTACAACTCATATTCTAATCGTAACTTTATTGTGATTAATATATTTTGCTCCAATTTGACAAATGTAATAAAAGCGACAAAAATTAATTTCGTATCTAAATAATTGATATGCTTGATCGACTTCCGCAAATACCTAATATAAGTGCACTGAATTTTATTCAAAAATGAATTAAGCGCCTGAAGAATTTTCACTACAATGGAAATTTACCCTTATAAACTGGATCAACAATTAATAAAATATATTTTCGTAAGCAAATCACGATGTCTAAATTTAAAAAAAAGGTCGTGGCTCCTTTCGTACTTACGCGGTATGTGATTTCGTCCTACGTATCTCAAAAACCGAATAAAAAAAGAATCATACGAGCAGCTGTTTTATTTTTTCACGTCCTTAAATGACAAATTCCCACATCTTAATTTATTTCGCGCATAATTATCGCCATCGAGGGCAATATCATAGCTCGTTTCATGAATAATAATTGTTCTTAATAATTTATAGTCCTGATTTGACTAGACACAACCGAACGTCCCTAACCTCAATTTTGACATTCGTGTGTCACGTCGAAAATAGGCTGAAACGAATTAATTGAAAGCGTAGGTATTTTGAAGTAACTAAAATGCCGAAGAAGAAAACGGGACAGAGGCGAAAGGCCGAAAAGCAAAAGCTCAGGCAGAAGGAAATAAGGACAGCGAAGGGCGTGCTTGATTTAGCAAAAGTACCTGCAAATTCGGTCATGGCAAGTAACTCGACGTTTTTCGCCCTTGGCTTTCTCTCTCTGTCAATTTTACGGAATTCCTGATAATAATCGAATCTTTCTCTTTGCAGGAATGTGATAAATGTAATAGGAAACAGAAGAGTCGTGCTTTCTGTTATTTTTGTCAAAGTGTTCAGCGATTGCCTGTCTGCGCTCACTGCGGAAAGATGAAGTGCATGTTAAAGACTGGAGATTGTGTCATCAGACACGCTGGCGTCTTCACTACTGGCTTAGGAATGGTGGTAAGTAGTGCGCAACTTTTGAGGACACAGCGTCACATGAAAAGAGTCGTCAGAGAAAAATTGCATGGACGATACTTTTTTTTTTTTCAAATCTTCCATTCAGACATTATTAAGGAGGTTCGTCAGTAAAATTGAAAATGCACAGAAAAATGTAAAATAATTACCGTGTTTCTAATAATTCATAAAAAACTCTTATGAATTTTTTGGGATTTTTCGGATACATTGTTTACAGAAAATTAGTTTTTTTATGCATACATTTTAACATGGGCTCTTATGATATATTTATAAATAAAAGAAGAATTGAAAAAAATGAAAAAATTTTTTACTTGGAAAAAAAAAGAATTTATTCAACCGAATACTTAAGAATTTAACGATGTAAACATTTTTTTCAATTATTTTTTTTTTTTAAATTCGTAAATATGCCATAAGTGCCCATGTTAAAATGCATGCATAAAAAAATTTATTTTGTGTAAACGATGTAGATGAAAATTCCAAAAAAATTCATGTGAGTTTGTTATGAATTATTTTAAACGCGGTAATTATTTCAGATTTTGCTGTGCACTTTCAATTTTACTGATGAACCTCCTTAAGTATAAATTAATTGGGAAAGTCATCAGCTGCCGACGGCTCTGCCCAATTAATCTAACTCGGCTGCAACAATAACACCATCAAAATTATTAAGTATACATCGAGCATTAGAATTTTGCAATTTTGTGAAGCTACGCAGAGCACTAAAATGGAGTTGGGGGAAAAGTACAATTTTTTTCTTGCCGTAGCTTTAAAACTAAACTGGTGGACAAATTTTAGGGTTCAATGTCTTACTTTATGTATCGAATAGTGTATTCTGCTATGAGTGTAGCAATCCTGGATGCAGTAAAAATTTGATTCACTGTAACCAATTATTTAATAGGTTTTTAATAATGAAATATTTACCTCTTCATTTGAATACATAAACCTTGTGATAAAAGCCTGAAACAAAAATTTTTACAGTGATACGGGAATGCACTCTCTGACAAATGAAATAGGAAATTCATGACCAAAAATTGTTCACTGTTTTGGTTTAAAAACTTGGACAAATTAAAATTTCTACTTTTTACCTCACATTATTATGATGCGCTGTGATTGATATGTATGTCTTCACAGAATTGAAGAATTAAGATCCTTGTTTAATGAAGTTTACATGCTACATTTTTTAAAAGAATGGTATTATTTAAATAACTTTTTGTAGTCGATACAGCCTCTTGAGATTATGTGCTCCATATGGTTTGTCTCTCTGAAGTTGCCATAAGTTTGAGTGAAATAACTGAAACTTCCCAAAGTGTTATTCTTTATAAGGTTGATTTTTTAAATAAAAATCAAGAAGAATGGTTCAGTGCTAAAACGCAATGAGTATTTCTTGACCTTTGCCCGAAACATAATTTGTAGCCAAAAACAACGCCTCACCGTTTCTGTTCTTCTCGATGGAATAGAAATCTGAAAAAAAATCAAGCATACAAAAGGCGCGAAAAAGATAAATTTTGAATATAAATAATTGCAAAATGTTATTATCAAATACGTGAAAAAAAAATTGCCCGACAAATTATCCATCAACTTAACTTTTTTGTTAGAATAAAAATGATTCATTAAATTTTCGGAATGCGTATGAATTTTTTCCGAATTTTGTCTAATGTTTGAAAATTTTGTTTTTTTCTTGTATGAAATTCTGCCTGTATTCGCGAATCTATTTGATCAATCGTTTAGAAACTTCTTGGGTGTAATAGGTGGTTTTGTGAGAAACACATATAAAAAATTCGCCACTTAACATGCATTTTTTAAGGAAAAGAAATTCCAAAAAAACGAAATTTCGATGATTATAATAAATTCTGAAAAAATTCGAACGTATTCAAAACAATTGATGAATCATTTTTATTTTAAAAAAAGCTATGTTGACGGTTAATTTGTTGAACAATTTTTTTTCTTTACCTATTTGTTAATAACATTTTGGAATTATTAATATTCAAAGTTAATCTCTTCAGCACCTTTTGCATGCTTAATTTTTCAACGATTTTTCTTCCATCGGGAAGTGTTCGAATTTCTCTCCGAATTCTCCCTTTTCAGGAAGTTGGGCATCCCATCGCGCTCCTACATCCTTAAGGATGAAATTATTAAGTTTTGATCGATATCTCGCTGTATATTAATAAGATTTTCCCAAGGGCGCGATCTGCGACCACTGTGAAGCCTGGGTGTGCCACGGTAGACGTTGCCTCACCGCTCATGCCTGTACCTGTCCGCTTATGGATGCTGTGTGCCAGGAATGCGAAAGAGGAGTTTGGGATCATGGCGGCAGGATATTCAGATGTTCCTTCTGCGACTGTTTCCTCTGTGAGGACGACCAATTTGAGCATCAAGCTTCGTGTCAAGTACTCGAAGCTGAAAGCTTCAAATGTAATGATAACATTTTATCTTATCTTAAAAATTCCCTTTTAAAACGATAAGTCACATAAAAAACCAGTGATACTCTTTTATCTCATTTGGTAACTGATATTGTATGAAAATTGTCCTTTTGATGTTGCAACTGAGAACTTTTTGCTTGCTGGCAAAAGATTCTGACTTACTTTGAAAAAAGACCAAGAATTTCTGTTTTCTCAAGTTGCATTGTTAATTTTTACAAACAAGTCATAGGTGAGATATTCTTGAACAATTATCATTTTTGTGAGGGATCAATTCATGCGGCACGAACTTCGCGATCACATATGGCGTTTAAATGAAACGAATGCCACAGATTCAAATGATAATTAAAAAAAAAAACATCATAAGTTCACCAATTTTTTGAAGGAAAAAATGGATGTCTACAACTTATTTCGATAAATGTTTCAAATACTGCACAGTTGATAATTATTTGAGAATTCAGGAAAGGCAGTATTGAAAAGTCGTTGAACAAGAAAAGCCGAAAAATTTCGCCACTTAGAAAAACATTTTTTGATTAAGAAATCAAAAGCACTAATTGCACAAAATTTTTTTTAATATTACTCAGTTATTCTACTTCAATATGAAGTATAAAACTGTATAATAAAATAGTTTTCTATGCGAGAATGATTTACGATAAGCGCCGAAACATATTACCGACTCCAGGACAATGTCCATGCGTCAGAATTTGTCCAGGATATTAAGAAATATCCTCCTCACTACAGTAAAATTATTATCTTCTTTCAGGCCAATCGTGCAACAAACTGGGCCAGTATTCGTGCTTACGGTGCAAAACTTGTTATTGCGAAGATCACGTTAGAAGGAAGGGCTTCAAATACGAGAAAAATAAGCCAATTCCTTGTCCCAAGTGCAGTTACGAAACCTCGCAAACCAAGGATCTTAGCATGTCTAGTAAGAAGCATTTTCTTCCATCGATTATCAATAAAAATAATTAATTTTATTCTATAAGCGGAAAATAACAAAACACTATATTTCTACAGCTCGCAGTCACAAATTCGGTAGACAAAATCAAGCTGGTTACGGATCCGACGAGGAAGGCGACGGCTATGGTTACTATGGAAATGGAAGCAGTAGCTACAGTTACGGAAACGAAGCGACTGGTGATTACGGCGACGATGATGATGACGACGATGAAACGTCGAGTGACGGCGAAGAAGATGAAGACGAGGACGAGGAAGATGACGAAGACGAGAAGGAAGAGCCGGCGAAGAGCAAAGAAAAGGAGTAATAGCCATGAAATGTTTAGAATCTTTTGTTACCACTGTACAGGCTCGATCTGCTGGCGATTCAACCGCTTTGCATGCCAGAAAATAATAAAATCTATTATTTTCCTAAAATTTTATTACGACTATTATTTGTCCTTAAACTTGATCCTATCAAAACCATTTTTCTCGATGTTTTAGACCATTTTAAGTATCCTGACATGAAAAACTCGAAAAAAAAAAGATTTGACGAAAACAAAGCGTCCTCTATGAAGAAGCAAAAAAACTTAATTCCAAAACCACTGAAAAACAGCGCTCCTGTTTAGACGAATTTTCGAGTGGTGAGTTACAGCGCGTATGAAGTGTCGGTTTATTCTAAAATTGCATAAACAAATTATTTGGCAATAATAGCTTTTGTAAACTAACATAAACGGTTCAAAAAAATGTCGAGGAAAATGACAAAGGTAAAGAGGAGGATTCGGCGAAAAGCACAGAAAAGAAGTTGAAGGAATAAAATTTGTAGAATGTTTTGTTACGACTGTAAAGACTCGATCTGCTGGCGATTGAACCGATTTGCATGCCAGGAAACAATAAAATCTGTTATTTCCCTAAAGTTGTATTACGAGTGTTATTGATACTCAAACTCAATCCTATCTTCTGTGAAAGATCTGAAAGTCTGATGAAAGTTGCAACTATTATTTTCGAAATCTCAGTTAATTCCGTAAAGAAGTTTTTTCTGCTATTTCTAAAAAACTTTACCGTGTTGATCGATAAATTTCATATATAAATAAATATCTCATTTAAAATGGAAAGCCTTTTGACAAATTCGTTTAAAAATATTTATGAAGAGAATATGAATAATTTTTAAAAAAATTTCAATCCCAAAACCAATGAAAAACAACGCCGAAGCTTAGATGGATTTTTGGAAGTTGCTTTTGTAGTACTTACATAAACCGTTTAAAAAAATGGTCTCCGTGTATGATAATATAAGTCCACACATGCAAAATGTAATCGCAGCGTAACTTATTCGGCTGCTAGTTCTCAAGGTCGTCGGCAGATGAAAGCGGAGTGAAATTGACGGAACGACGGAATTGGGCCACTCCATTTTCCAAAGCGACTTTATTCCTGACGGTCGAGCTCTAAAAATGGCAGGAATCGCACAGAAATCGATCGCTCTCGCGAAAAGTAAGTATTTTGTTGTTTCAACGAGTTAAACATTACCTCTAAAAGTCCCCAAGTATTTTTTTTCGCCAAGCCGGACAAAGTTTACATTTAACGGTTAAACGAATTCTTACATAACTCTGATCGACATTCTAGTCACACAAACCACAAGGCATAACCACTTAATTAATTCTGCCAAGAAATATGAAAAACCTCTTTTACACATTTGTTCCATACCAATTTTCGTTTTTAAGGTTAGATGATCCTCTTTTCTTTTTCAGCTCTCGTGGTCGAAGCCAAACCGAGGCTCATTACATTCTCTCGATATGCCAAAGTCGAGCTTTCACCACCGACCTTTTCGGATCTTCCTGCCATCAGAAGCGGAATTGGCAGGCTTATCAGTAGCGCCAAGACCGGAAGATATCGCGAGCTCACCGTCAAAGAAGCTTGGGTAAACACGCTCATCGGCATTGAAATCTGGTGCTGGTTTTTCATCGGCGAATGCATCGGCAAGAGGCACCTCATCGGTTACGATGTCTAAGGGTTTGAGATTGTTCTGACCTCTATTAGGCAATTATAATATATGTTCATAGCTGTTATATACCATTTGCTTCGTCTCTGGAGCAATCAATAAAAATCTGATAGAACAAAGTTGGTGGCTTTAAAAAAAATAATTTATTAAACATACCAGAAAGGCTAATTCCAAGAATACGGTAGTTTTACATCTGCTCTGTATCATTAGCGGCCATACAAAAAAAAAGATATTGATTTTTTCACCATCTCAATCTATTCAAATTATGAAAGATTATTTTGCCGGTAACCAATTAAACTATACATGCAATACGCAATGCTTTAAATACCTCGTTATTTGATAAATCATGTTCGATGCTAGTGATGCGAATGACCGTTACGTTACCGTCATCTACATTTATATAGACGCTACCTGTGACCGTCATTTCACATCTATAGAGATGGTATGACAATAACGTGACCGTCATTTAACATCTATAGAGATGGTATGACAATAACGTGACCGTCATTTCACATCTATAGAGATGGTATAACAATAACGTGACCGTCATTTCACATCTATAGAGATGGTATGACAATAACGTGACCGTCATTTCACATCGATAGAGATGGTATGACAATAACGTGACCGTCATTTCACATCTATAGAGATCGTATGACAATAACGTCACCGTCATTTCGCAACTATATAGATGCCAGATGTGACTGTCATTTTACGTCACTATTCAAAGCGCTCTGGTACCATTTGTGGCCATCATTGGCATTTACATGCACAGACACAAATGGATCAAGTTAATGGCTGCATGATCGGCATCATTAAAAAATGGTGAGATGGTCAAAAACTGTACTTTTACCCAATTTCCTGAACAAAAGTACCATTTTGCCATTGATGAATAAATATTTATTGAGGAAGTGTATAAATTGTTCACGTTTAATGATGAAACATTTTCTCTATATACAAATTGGTGCGCAGAAGCTCATTTAGCTTGTGTATGGATTCTATAATTGGGACCTATACCGAGTAATAAATATGCTGCAGAACAAGGGAAATTATAAAAATAGAAAATAACTATAGATAAAGATGAGGCAATCTGAGTTACTCACTTGCTACTCATCACAAAACAATCTGTGTTCTGAAACCAAAAATGTCCTCTATTATCTCAATCAAATTTGGAGATATGAAGATATTGCTTTAATATCTGCTGTCTTTGCTTCCTTTATCCATAACTCTGTTTTCCCGAGAGCAGTTTCTGTATTGTTGAATACCAATATTCTAACTTCCACTGCAAGTTAGTTAAAGATCTTAAGCACTAAGTACTCATGAAATTTCTGGGCTTCTAACATTGTAATGGACAATTACCTTGCACATGTCTTCTCTCTTCATCAGCCTAATTCTGTTTACAAAATATAATTGAACTTTTGAGTTGCACTATTCAAACACAATCTTACAATAGATTTTTTTCACACTGATCACGTTGTTTGGTGAATACAATTTTAGCTTGTGTATGAATTCTATAACTGGGACCTATACCGAGTAATAAATATGCTGCAGAACAAGGGAAATTATAAAAATAGGAAATAACTATAGATAAAGATGAGGCAATCTGAGTTACTCACTTGCTACTCATCACAAAACAATCTGTGTTCTGAAACCAAGAATGTCCTCTATTATCACAATCAAATCTGGAGATCTATGAAGATATTCCTTTAATATCTGCTGTCTTTGCTTCCTTTATCCATAACTCTGTTTTCCCGAAAGCAGTTTCTGTATTGTTAAATACCAATATTCTAACTTCCACTGCAAGTTAGTTAAAGATCTTAAGCACTAAGTACTCACGAAATTTTTGGGCTTCTAACATTGTAATGGACAATTACCTTGCACATGTATTTTCTCTTCAACAGCCTAATTCTGTTTACAAAATAAAATTAAACTTTTGAGTTGTACTATTCAAACATAATCTTACAATAGATTTTTTTCACACTGATCACGTTGTTTGGTGAATACAATTTTTCTGTAGGAAACGTTCTATTTTTCTTATACATCGCCTTCAAAATCTCTTTATTTAGGTTTTCAAGTGTGCTTATAATTGATCACTTCCATTGATTGATTTATGAATTTAAAAGTAGAAAAATTCTTATGAATACATTAATTGTTTACCAAATTCATAAAGATATATCTTGGATTTTCTTGTGGATTAATTCATTTTGAATTTATTCCTTAGCTTGTTCAGATCGTAAGCTGGCATTTCTGAAACTAAATCAGTTTGTTAATTTCCAATAATTTATATTGAAATTCTTGAAAATTATCTCAATGTCCGTTGCATATTGCGGCTATGATGATATCATCATTTAAGCCCAACGTTTTTAATGCAATTTCGATGCTAGTATCGCGAATTAGGAACGTTATTTTATGCATTTTTCGCACAAGGTTCGACAATTGAGATTTTGTCCTCTTCATTCTCCTCGATAAAAAAAAAAGACGAAATGCGCTTCTGATAAAGACAACAAGTACAATTTGATTGATGAAAATGTCGCTAAAACAAAGTGGGAGTTGTTACAGTTGTCAAAGAAAAACCATTGATGAGCTTTCAAAAAAGACAATAAATATTGATGGTTGATAAAATTGTCGGTGAAACAAAGTGGGAGTTGCCATGGTTTTACTGCAAAGTGTTTATTCCATACAAAGATACTTCAAATTTATAAATTCTCTCGTAAAAAAGCAATTTCACGTAAAAACGTGCTGCCTTACATATAGCCAGATACATATAGCGCTGGTTTCCTGAACGTTCATCGCTCTTACGACACCGTATTGTGGCATATCGACACACATATCCATAATGAGAACCAAATTTGCCGGAATGCCCTCTCTTTCGTTTCTGTAAAAAGAAACTTCTATTATCTTTCTAATCATAGAATCGAAAAAGCTCCAACTTACCCTAAAACTAGAAGTGTTTTTTTGGGCAACACTATTTCAAGTAGATTCGTGTTATTTGTTCTCTGCTCTACACTAACTAATTTCCATCCCTGCGCTTGTTTCTCCATCAAATATTTTTGTAGAAGTTGCGGCTTGACCTGCAAAATTTCAACAAAATTGAGTTCCTTTGTCTCTAATAACTAATTCAATAATTACACTGAGAAAAATCGTCATAGTACAGTTAACTATAAAGTGACAACTTTTGATTTTTAGTCCTTTTATAGTTGCGGTGACTATAAAAATAGTTGTGACAACTAATTAAGTGGTAATAACTATGTTTGTACCAACTACAAATGAATAGTTGTCACTTTATGGTTACTAATACCATCATTTTCTCTCAGTGTTGTTATTATATATTAAAAACCTCTGTGATTTTTGTCCATTTGTCGGCGGATACGCTCACGGTCTGGAATTCGCGATCGTACATTTGTTTTTGATTCCCTATTATCAACTCCTTGGCACCAAACATCTCGCAAGTTCTCGCGATTCCACCGAGATCCAGTGATCGATCAATGAGTGAAGCCACGATAATAATTCCCTCATCCTCGTTCTGTGGTTTTCGTCGCAGTCTTGCTTTAGTTATTTCTGAGAGGTCGTCGTAGAACGGAACCATAGTGTTCCAAGGGATCATTTTCTTTTGAATATCGGCCGTGCCGCCGTCTATAATTGAGTCAAAGGTTGCGTCAGGCTCGCATAGAATTCGAGCTTCTCAAGAGCTACTGAAAATATTTAGAAATGTAATTGTTCCATTCATTTACCTGTTGCTTTCGAAGATTGCAGGTACGGCGTAGCGTTTCGCAATACACTGCGAGCTTCCTTAGGAATCTCGACGTCCGAACAAAAGTACTGATTGAATGCTGCCGTCGGAATCAATTCTTCAGTAGAAACATTTGTCAAACGTGGTAGAACGTTATATATCGTCTGTAAATGAACACATTTCCATTATGAGCTAATGTAAGATCAACGAGTAAGATAAAAGTATATTTTGATATAACAACGGTTTTAGGAGTTACATTCCATATTTTTATCTACACTGTAGAGATGTTTTGAATATTTATATTAGGGTGTGCTAAAAATAAGCGATATTTTTTTTTTGTGGTCTCTGCCTGAAATATCGTAGAACACATCTTAGTAATGATCCTGTCAAAAGCGGAGCTCACAATTTTATTCCTTAGAGGTTCATCATCGCGTTTGAAGTTTTACCATTTAAATAACACAGGAAAGTAAGTTTTTTCCATTCTTTCTTTCTGCAACCTAAGAAGAAATTTTTTTTCATAAAATCAATGACTACATCTTATGAATCATTGAGTTTTGAACAAAAAATCTTGTTGAGTCGAATTTCTATCTTCAATATTTGATTTATTGCAGAGCCTTGAAGTTTTTAATGTTGTGAATTTTCCGTGTTTTTTTTCTTACATTTTTGGGCTAATTTATTGTAGTTAGGACAAAAAGTTTAAGGAACATTTCGTCGTCCGTCTGACGCACTACAAAACAGTTGTTAACGAGTTTTTCGTGTCGTTGATATTTACAAAGTTACAGGTCAAAAAAGTTATGGTTTTTGTATTTTTATCTGACATTAAGTGAACTACTGATGTTGGTACAAAAAAGTCAATAGAAATTTATTAGAACATTGAATTTTCTAAAAAATCCGGGTGAAATTTTATGTATTGCTAACGGTTTTAAATTACAGACTCATTGAATCTTATTTCGATGGTTTTCCACGCATATCCGATAAAAAATGTCAAGGCTCCGTAATAAATCAAATATTGAAAATAGAAATTCGACTCAACAAGATTTTTTGTTCGAAATTTGATGATTCATAATGTGTAGTCATTGATTTTATGAAAAAAAAATTTCTCCTTAGGTTGCAGGGAGAAAGATTGGCAAAAATCACTTTCCTGTGTTATTTAAAGAGGAAAACTTGAAACGCGATGATGGATCTCTAAGAATAAAAATTATGGGCTCCGCTTTCGACAGTATCATTACTAAGACGTATTCTACGATATTTTGGGCGGAGAGCAAAGGGAAAAAATATATATCCTTTTTTTGGTACACTCTTATTTATATACTGTATATGAATTTGATATGTTGTAGATTCAATGAAACCTTGTGGGAAATTTCATTTGATGTACGAAAAAAAAAATTAATTTCATGTACGGTGCTGTAAAATTAAAGTCAACTTATATTAAAAACACACACTACTCTTGTAACGAATTTAGCAAAATTGTACATCAATTTAACGTTATACTCATATAGTAATAATTTTACTTATAACGTAAAATTGATTTACATTTTTGCTTAATTCGTTAAAAAATCGTATTAATTGACGCACAGTATACTAAATGTGCACCATACAAGTATTTTTCAATCTGAATTAACATTCATTTTGCAACAATTCCATTCACTTCTAAACATATGTAAGATGAAGTTATTACGCCTGTGCGGAAAGCTTTTTTGCGGAAACGTATATATTAACTGACTACGCGACTGAAACGTGAAGTTGACGTACAACTAAATTTATTACAAACCTCGTGTTTTTAATAAGTCAACTTTAACTGTACAACACGTATATGGAGTTTTCATTTATTTATTTCACATATTGAATTGAATGTTCTACACAAGTTGATTAAATCTACAAAATATGAAATTTATATGCAGTGCATGAATATTCCACATATTTTTTACACAATATCTCATTTTTTATGACTTTACCTCCAAGTTAAAGTCCAGGATGGGATCGAAGCTCGTGAAGTAAAAGTCGTCGAGTACTTTTGATGAATTTTTCAGGGAATTTCCACGACAGAGGCCTTTATTAACGCCTTGAAATATATTTTCATGAGTAGTAGCCGCTAAGGAATCTCTCGGTAGCATATCGTATATTTCACTGATAATTGCCTAAAATAAATGATGAAATTTCATGATTTTCGAGTTACATGTCATAAATATTTTCATTGCACTCGCGGACCTCACTGTAGAGACGGGCGTTGGTTTGTTGACCTCCACAGCTTGGCATAAGTCGTGATATCGCTTTATTGATATACTCCTTTTGCGTTTCACCGGAAAGTTTGCGTGCTACGTGAAAAACTATGCTGGCGAGCGAAACGATACTTCCTGCTCGTTTTTCAGCCGCCTACAATGAAAAAAACAATCACCTTACCAAAATATTAAACACAGAAAATTAGTAAATACAAATGCGAACCGTGTCAAAAAGCTTCCACATTGACTCTCGCATGTCTGCATTTTTCAAGTGTAGTTTTATGAGTAGCCATTCGTGCATCAGGCGAACACTTGGCTGATTAGTTTCTGCGGTTAAAAGATCGCAAAGAGTATCATGTAGTTTCTGCCTCTGCGGCTGCAATTTAAACACACAATTTAGACTGAAATTGGAAAATGGTTTCTCGATAAGAAGGTTGTATGATCTCACTTCTTTTAGTATGCACTCCTGCACCAATAGAGTTTGCATCACTCTCTGCTTCACCATGTGGAGATTAGAATTGGCACAGTATCTCTTATCTTTGTTTTCTTCAAGAATTTCCAGGAGGTGCCTAAGAATTTCCTTCTGAACATCCTCAGGTTCATCCCCAAAGGCGGTTATATACGTTATCGACATTGATCGAACAGCAACGTCACTATTCGTATTTCTGGAGAACAAAAATGACCATTTTCGTCGGGAGATATATGCTCAACATACATTTAATTATCAACACATTAGACAACAACGTACATTCATTATGAAACACATTAGATTTGAATAAGCTTATGAACTGGACAGGTATTGCGCTTTAAGGCCTTATATTAACTTGCAGCGGGTGAAAAAAAATGATTTTCTTGATTTTTTTTTCGACAAGAGAATAAATGTTTATTGAAAAAACTGTGAAATCAGAATTCAAGAAGATAACATTAATACATTGCATCTTTTCCTCTAGGCTATAACATTTTTTTGTAATATGCACAAACTTGGAAAAACTAATCGAAATTAAAACTCATGTCTAACCCGTAGAAAATTGATTTTGGAAAGTCAACGAAAAACCGACTTTCCCTTTAGGGTATAAAATTTTTTGTAATATTTTCTAACTAGCTAAAACTAAACGAAATTAAAACTCGGGTCTAACCCGTAGAAGATTGATTTTAGAAAGTCAACGGAAAATCGACTTTTCCTCTAGGGTATAAAATTTTTTGTAATATTTACTAACTAGCTAAAACTAAACGAAATTAAAACTCACGTCTAACCCGTAGAAAAGTGATTTTGCAAAGTCAATGAAAAAGCGACTTTCCATCTAGGGTATAAAATTTTCTGTAATATTCTCTAACTAGCTAAAAATAAACGAAATGAAAACTCACATCTAACCCGTAGAAGATTGATTTTAGAAAGTCAACGAAAAGCCGACTTTCCCTTTAGGGTATAAAATTTTTGTAATATTCACTAACTAGCTAAAACTAAACGAAATTAAAACTCACGTCTGACCCGTAGAAAATTGATTTTGGAAAGTCAACGAAAAACCGACTTTTCCTCTAGGGTATAACATTTTTTTAAATATTCACTAACTAGCTAAAACTAAACGAAATTAAAACTCACGTCTAACCCGTAAAAAATTGATTTTGGAAAGTCAACGAAAAACCGACTTTTCCTCTAAGGTATAAAACGATTGGAGTTGTGGTAGTTTTTACGCGTAGGTTTCGCTTTCAGTTAGTTTTTCAGTTGCAGTTCGGATTTTAAGGATTACTCACAGTAATGCAAGATCTCTCTCGTTGGAGAGTTTGTGGCCATGGGCGATCGCTGCGTACTCTATTCTTTGATTGCGTGGGTGTACCGTACCGTGGAGAATATAGGACATAAATATCTTGCTAGTGCAAATTATTGTCAGATCAGTGGTGTTTTGGAGAAGCATCGTTTTGAGTAAAGGTGCGCTGTCTCCTTTCTCCGTTATTTGAGCAATACACTGGAAGCATTGATTATAAAATGGGTTATACAGACTTTTACACTGTCCCTCTCCCTTTAAGGTATTCGTCCTGTATTGTCTGACATCGCATAAGTTCGAGCGAAATCGAGACAGAATTACGAACTGTTCTCGAAGAAATAAAAATCTGAAAAAAAAATCAACTATATGAAAGATGCTGACGAGATTAATTTGGCATAATAATAATTGAAAAATGTTATTAACAGATTACTGAAATAAATAATTGTGCAACAAATTGCCCGGCAATCTAACTTTTTCTGTTATGTCAATGATTTGGTTATTTTTCTGAATACGTGTGGATTTTTTTAGAATTTTAGCTGATGTTTGAAAATGGCCGTTTTTTCCAAGTGTAAAATTGAAAATCAGAAATAAATCTGAAAAAATACATACGTATTTAGAAAAATAAACAAATGTTGTGCATAACAAAAAAAAGTTAGGTTGCCGGGTAATTTGTTGCACTAATATTTATTTCAGTAATTTGTCAATAACATTTTTTAATTGGTATTATGCCAAAATAACCTTTTCAGCATTTTCTATACGCTCAATTTTTTAAAGATTTATATCTCATCGAGAACTGTTCGTAAATTTTGTTTAATTCTCCCTCGAACTCACACGGCGACAGACCGTACAGGAGGACTACCTTAAGATCCCCACGTTCAGAGAAAATTTAAAAAAAATATATAGTTAGCCTAACGATAATCTAACTATAAACTATAGTTCCCAGGAGGAACGTCTATATTTTATGGTTATAGCAAATATAATTATAGTAACAATCATCAAAGTGATAATATATTCAAAAACTATTCGAATAGTTTCAAAAATGCCTTTCTGTTGTATATACGATTTCAATGTTTATTTTCAATAATCTTGCAAGTATCGTTTAATGAACTACATTATCATCGCTTCAACCATGAAACATTGCAAGCTTTACAATCTTCGTTTTATAATGTGACATGATTAAATCAACGATATGCTTTTCTCTCAGTGCATTATAGTGTCAACCACATTTATTTTTCTCTAATGCACTTTACTGCCTCGCATTTGCACTAGGACGCACTCAAACAAATTAGAATACTTAAACAATAGCAGATTATTTCTCATCAACGATCATAAATCGCTCATTTCATTTTGCGAGTTGAATAACAATTTCCTGTTGAATTTATAATTCGCCATTGCTAATAAGTTTTGCGATACAATTTTTTTTGTCATCTTTTATAACATTACCCTTGCAAGCTGAGTCATCGAATTTTTTAACTGGCTTTCAACCGATCTTGATAAAACCCTATTTTAACTAGTTTAACTGAGCCTTACGAAAAAAAATTCGTGGTGATTTTTACCGACTTGAATCAATGTCTTAATTGCCAACTATTCGATCAAAAAAATTAGTGTTAGATAAATTAATATCAACCAATTTCAACCGATGTTTTGACACACAATTTTCATTGCCAATGAAACTCCGTTTCACAATAAAACCGGTAAAAAATTATAGTAACCGACAAAATGGTAAATTACCGTAAATTTCATGTATACTTACTTCAGTCGTGTACTCCCTTTCAGGATCTATGCAAAGGAATCCCGTGCCGGTTATTATCGAGATAAGTTCCATGATAAGATCAATCGTTATCGCTGTTTTGTCCAAACCGAAAACAATTCGCCAGGATACAAGTACCATGGACTTAATGAAGTCCAGAGTCTGAGGTGGCAAAGGAGCATGAAAACCAAGTATAAGGTTCAATATGCCCGCAATAGGACCGACCACCTGCTCGTTTCCAATCTCCAAAAACACCCGGAGGTGTCTAATCCACTCGACGTTAAAGTTGTCCAAGAAAGAAGGTTGCGCCCTGATAACAACATGCAAGAGTTGGAGAATTTCCACGGGACAATCACAAGGATTTCCTGGCTCTGGTTTTCCTGATGCTTGCGCAACATTTGCTTCTTCTTTGGTATCGATGCCTCGACTCTTCAAATATTCCACCAGCCGAGGTATGATGTCGATTCCATTTTGCCATCCTTGCAAGTATCCAATGTCTTTGGACCAGATGTACAACATTTTAATAGCATAAAACCACTTATTTTTGCTGTAACTGTCACGATCAACGATTATTTTAATGCACTCAGCCTCAATGGCATTTGATTCTCTTAAATTCTCTATCATTCCGGAAAATCCTGGTTGTTTCAAGAGGTTCGTTATCACGAGTAAATATTCGTCATACTTGGAAATTGTTTCAACTTCGAAGCTTCCACGCACTATCTCCAAAATTAAATCTATGTACGCATCAATCAATGAGTTGATCTTCACGGAGATTACATATCCTCGCGGGCAGACATTGGCAATCAACAAGTGGCCAGTGAACTCAAGAACTTTTAGAATAACATCTTCATCTGCATGTACATCGGCTCCAGTCAAATTTTCAAATAAATTCGTAAGCGCTCTATAAGCGAGGCAAGAATCGTCCCTAAATATCAGATCCGATTCCGCCAGGAAAGTTATTCCCGTAGCGAGAGTTTTTAAATTCTGCGGAGTCGTGAACATCCTCTCGCATTTGTGAGTAACGTATTCCTCGGCATCTGAGGGGTTGATTATTGTTGACAAGTGCTCGACAACCTGGAAACGTTCGGTAGAAGGACTACCAAAATGTTTGTTATTACAGATTGAAGAGAGTATGCTGAAGATCCTGTCGAAAGCTGAAGCATTTACGGCCGTTGGAGTGTACGCTACGAATGAGCGAATAATCAGTATTTGGGAAAATGTTCGTATATCCCAATCGTCCGTCAATAAACTGCCCTGGATGAGTTCATCGACGCAATGCAGCTCGATTTCTCCCCATACATTATTAACGATCTTACATTGATCAGTTAACGCGAACAGAGCTTGCAGAATCCAATATATGGCAAATGTGCACCAATCTACTGACGGAAGTGCTCTGACGAACGAGTTTACGAAAGTTAATTTCATCTGTTCCCATCTAAAAAAAGTAGCTTCCAATTCCTTAACAATTTGCGGTCTAGCTTCCTCATAATTGTACTCGTATAGAATAGGATTGTTGAGCTCAGCAACGAAAAAAAGGAGAAACTCGTCATCAAAGAAAATTAGTGGATCGGATTTGAGGATTCTCAGGAGGCCAAATATCTTGACAGACTCATTGTCGTGATGTACGATTCTTCGGTATACGCAGCGCAACCAAATAGGGCTGAAACAGTCGCAACAAAATTTGTGAACATCCCGAACTTGCTCGAGACTCTGGAGATGCCATAAAACAGGTATTACGAGCTGTTGCTGCTTTTCTTCGAGTACTTCCAGTATTAACAGAAAGTTTTTCTTCACTTCTTCCAGAAGAGACTGTTTATCTTCGGAATCAGTGCATATAAAGAGCACAGCACTTTTTTTCAATGGTCTTAATCTCGATTTTATCTCTAATTTGTGAACCTCGACAAATTCGAGGGCTCTTTTTATGAGATAGAGAGCCTGTCTTCTCTGTTGGCAAAATTTCGACATGAGGCCACGATTCAAAATGCACCAGAATTCGTCCTGTAAACACTGCTGATAATGGCATTCTTTCACTTTATCTTTCTCTAATGGAAAGCACACAGTAGCGAGCACACAAAGAACAGTAAGTTTTTCTTGAAGATCATGAATTTCATTGAATTCTCTGCCAGTAAATGGAAGCAGAATTCTTGAAGAACCAAATAAATCTCGCCAGAGAGGACATATTATGTCTTGAGGCTCAAATATAAGAACCAATTTTGGTAACAAGTCCCTCAAGAGTTTCCATTCAACGCCCTTTTTCTTCCTTATCCACAACTGTATTATCCTCATAATATGGGTTAAATCTTCACTAAGTTCTGCGGAATCGTGTGGTAACTTATGAAGGTAAGTATGCAAAATGTAAGAATCAGCATAACATTCTGAGACCCTCAAAGCCAAATCTACGTTCTGTGTGTTCGACAAAAGTCCTCGGGTCGCCCAAAAACCTTTGAATGACTGTCTGAGCAATGGTTTTGTAGACACAACTAGTTGCAAGACAATAATATCATAGAGTACGGCAAATTCTTGAGTCTTTCGGATTTCCTTGTTCTTGATGAAGAGATTCATCAGATCTGGGCACAAATAATCTTGACATGCGAGCGGTTCATCTCCGATCCGCGAATGGATCAATGATTGATATTGGTAGCATAAAAGAATGCGGAATGTTTCTAGAGTCTCGAGATCGAGAATATTGTTGTTAGATATCTGCGCGTTGTGTGCTTCCACCAATTCGCGGATTTTCCGCGGTTCATCGTCACGACTACCCGCATTTGGAGCCAAAACATTTACTTCCTCCGTGGGCAAGCTCATAAATCGTTCGTGTATCTCCATTTTTCTTTTGTTAGTTCAGCAGCTGTTTCTTTATTGTTTTTTTTTCCTGAAACAACTGCTTTTTAATTGTTGTTGTGATCGTAGCATGGGCGTAGTTTCTTCAGCATACGTGGCGGTTTCGTAAATGCACGTGGGCGACGAAGCGTCCTTACCTACAAAAATGTAAGCTCAATTAGTTGAAGGCCATTTTAAAAAGAGGCCCTCTATTCACATTAGGAATCTAGGACAATTGTAGTTTTTGGCTAATTGATTGTAAAATCCTTGCAAATTGCTTCCTCATTACTTTTCGCTTTCTACAAAAAAAAACCGCTATGAGGAAGTATGTTGATCAATTTAGGCTTCCTCATAAAGGAAGCCTTGTAGAAGGGGAAAAATAATGAGGAAGCAATTTGCAAGGTTCTACTTTGCAGGCTTGTTTATACTCGGAAGACATTTTTATAAAAATTCAAAGTGACGTGAAATTTTTACCGCTCGACCGATTTGTGTAAAATTGTTACTCAAAAATTGGTTAATTATAGTCCATATGTAAACTGAATTGGAACCCGATACCGAGTAATTTGCATGAGCAAGCGCTCCAACGAGATTTTTTAAATAATTCAAAATGCCATAAAATTTGAACCACTCGACGGATTGGTGTCAAATTTGTACCAAATATCTTTTTAAATGGTCGTCTAAGTGTGTAGAAAATTTAAGATAAATCTGTGGGATATTTCGATTTTTTTTTTTCATGTAAGCTTTTTTTTTGATCACGAAAATCGAAATTTTTTGACATTCCAACAGATCATTAGATTAAAATCTTAATTGGAAATCAATAATCGTGAAATCATATCGGCGATTGCAGCCGGATATCTCAGAATTTGCATGAGTTATAGTATTTGGAGATATTTTTGAAAAAGTTAAAATTGTAATAAAATCAGGACGGTTCGACAGATTCTCGCGAAATTTGGTACACATAATGTTTTACGGGTAATCCATTTATATACAAAATTTCAGTCCGGTGCATTTTTAATTGTGTAAGTTATAGCGTGAAAACAATTTCTTCAAAATTTAACAAATGCTGTGAGAAAAAAAATTGTCAAATGATTCGCGTCAAATACAATCCCAAACTTTGTTATATGATAATCTACTTGAGTGCCAAATTAGAAGAAAATCCGTAGAAAATTACGACAGTATCGTGCGTACAAGGAAATCTGCACACACACACACACACACACATACATACAGACATTGCATAAAAACCATTTTTCTCGATGTTTTATACCATTTTAAGTATCCGGACATAAAAATTTCGAAAAAAAAAATTTTCCACGAAAACAAAGCTTTCTCTATGAGGAAGTAAAATCACCGTCAAATAACTGGGTGATTTTTTGCAATAATCAAATTTTGGTCAGAGCGAATTTAAAAACAACCGTCTACCGAAAAACGACCGGATATACATTTTATAAGCAGTTTTACAGTAATTTAGATGCATTGATTGCCGACAAAACGACCACTTTTGTTTTATCCATCGTTTTTACAGTCGTTAATACCGTTTTTTATGTTTTTTTTATTGCATAAAACCACCCGGTAGTTTTTACGGTAAACCGGTTATGGTTTGAGATTGAAAAAAATTGAAAAAGACTTCTAGACTGTCACACACACTAAATAATTTTTTTTTGCCATAGTCGAATAATATCGGACAATAAAATTTCCCGTATCTTGCATTGTGTAGGTCTCGGTGTCAATAGAGCAAAAATTAAATTCGACCAGTGCTTTTTAACCAGAACGAAATGCTCTTTCCAATAACATATATAGAATAGTAATCCGTCTAATACAAAAAATTCTATGGCCAAGAATTGAAGAAAATATAGTTTGTATTTTATTTCTTGTTCTCGGTATCTATATTATTATAAGCCAAAAATGTAATAAATGTAGTTCGAGGTGATTCTAAATATTGTATAAAATGTTCTGCTTATCTTGTTCTTTTGTTCGGTGTTAATTAAATGTTATGTTTGGTAAAAAGATATTGTCGGTACCTTTTATTGTGTATATATATATTAGATGACAATAGAGCGAAAATAAAATCTCACTAACGCTCTTTAACCGGAGAAAGTGCTTTTTTGAATAAAATACATAGAATTGTAATCCTGTTTGTAAAAAAATAATCGCAACTGAAACGATTTTTTATCTGTTTTTTTCGGCTGTAGATTTTTTTTAAATCAGATAATTATTCTGTATACTTTAATGCAAAGAGCGCTCTGTTCTGGTTAAAAAAAGCGGATCGGATTTTATTTTTATTTTATTAACACTCAAAATATACACAATGAAAGATACGGACAATATATATTTACTGAACATAACATTTTGTTAACAGTGAACGAAAGAAAAAGGCAAGCTGAACATTTTATACAATATTTTTAACAAATTGAACTATATTCATTAATTTTTTTTGCTGAAAAAAGGAGAAATTCACGACAAGAAGTAAAAAAAAGAAGAAAACCGATTTTTTATTCGATTTTTGGGCTGTAAAGTTTTTATTACAAATCGTATTTCACACGGAGAGAAAAGCTTGGGATTCTCTCCCAAACTTATTTAGTGATCGAAAGTAATGTTTGTGGAGAATTAGAATGCGTATCCCGCTAAACTAGAGACGACAATATGTATTATTTCCATAATTCGCGTACACAAATGTTGGAAGTTGTCGGATGACGCATATTAAATATGTCAAGATGATTTCTTATAGACAACATAAAATTTACTTGCGACTTATACAAAGTTCGCAGTTTATTGCCATATGCGAATTTTAATGTAAATAGTTACTCAGTAAATAGGAAACATCTTTATTTCTAGAGGTTTTTCTCAAATGTCTAGGTTTAGTTTAGAGGTCACAAGTTTCGAACTGCGCTAAACTCTGTACGAGATAAGCGGCTTATTCGGACTCTCGCGTGCAGAAAACCCGGTTTCGCACCTTGTAAAATAAAATTTTGTTCGATACTGGCACAAAAACCCTTTTCCTAACTCGTGTGATTGCATCGCTCGACTTCGGCTCTTGTGGCAAACTCACATTCGTTAGAAAAAGTTTTTTTTTCGTCGTATCGAAATGTACTAGTATTTGATATATTTGTAGGCGAAATAAATGTGAATGATTTTCGGTCTGCTAAGAAAATCGTTGACTTACCGATCGATTTCCTCGAAACTCTTCGTGTCGACTTCAAGTATGACAAGGAGCAAAGTATGAATACATGAAACAACGGTCTCAGGACAACTGTCTTCTCAACTGTTCGATTGTCGTGATAATAGACGATAAGATTTTTTCAAAATATTTGGGCGTTCTCGGATTCGCCGAGCCCAACTATTCGCGACGTCTTGATTTGATGCGGAAAGCTGCTACGACTGTTATGGAAGAATTCAATGAAATCGTTACTTCTTATGGACAGAGCGACGAATTTTCATTTGTTTTCATGAAAGACAAGAAAGTCTACAAAATAAAAGATGTTATCTACTTAGTTATTTACTTTGTCTCAAAATTGTTCCAAGTTTCTTTCTTAACGGATTATTATTTTTCCTTATCTCTCGCTTTATATTTTGCTTGAATAATTTCACTTTTATGCAGTATCGAAAATTCTCTTTAATGTAAATACTCTGTTTACATTTTCGTATGTTTTCCTCTGGGATAATTTTCTGCGAGTTCAGAAGCTACAATATCTAACTTTCTTCGATGCTAGTACGTTGATCACAGGTTGATGATCCACATAAAAAATCCTTATAATAATTTCTTCTGAAGTCTTGTACGCAAACAGAACATGACACCAGGTCAATGACCGGACTGCGAAGCCAACGCACGATGATTCTTAACAACGTTTCGTTGTAATGTATATCTATGTATGAGAATATTTTTTCAAAATTTTCGGACGTTCGCGGATTCGCCAAGCCCAAATATTCCCGACGTCTTGATTTGATGCGGCAAACTTCTACGACTGTTATGGAAGAATTGAACGAAATCGTTACTTCTTATGGACAGAGCGACAAATTTTTATTCGTTTTTATGAAAGACAGGAAAGTCTACAAAAAAAGAGGTGTTCGATATTCGATCTAATTCATCATTTTTTTTTGTATTTACAAACAAATTTGAAACATTCGTTTAACAGTTGAATGAAATTTCACTTATAATTCAACTTCATGACAGACAATGGCTCCAGAATTTACCTCAATCTTGAAATTTCAATTGAAACTGATCTTATTATATTCTGCCTATTATCTATCTATTATCTATCTATTTATTATATTGAGGGCGATATTCTAAGCTTCAAAAATTTATAACTAGAAAACTATCGATTTAAATTAAAAATTTGTAAGCACTTTTTCTCGTCCCAATGATGAAAATGAATTTTTCGAGAATGATGGAATTTTTCCAAAATTTTTTAGATATTTTTTTTCTCTACAAATTTTGCGGACTTTTTACAATACTCTGTTGTTCTCGAGAAGGAGATACTCTGTTTTCGGATATCATCAAATAAAGTAAGCAGAATGGAATATAAATAAATGCATGAAAATTAATATATTCAGAGAAGAAAATTTCATTTTTCTTTCACTTGAAATTTTTTTAAATGCAAAACAAACAACGAGTTTGAGCGATTGAAAATCTTGAAATAGATGTTGTTACACAATTTTTTAATGACAATTTACGATCATCAAAATCCAATTTTTCTGTCTGAAATGTTCTATTCTTCCTATGCATAAAATAAAACTTTTGTTTAGATTTTTAAGTAAGTTCATCATTTATGTATTTCATTGATTGATATATAAACTTAGAAATTGGTGAATTCTTATACGTGAAGTAAATGCGTTGACTGACTTTATAAGCCTATATCTTGGATTATCTGGTTGATTAATTTATTATTAATTCATTGCTTGCTTGGTTTGGATTGTTCTGTAAACTGGAATTTTTAATATTGAACTAGTTTGTCAAAAATTATTTCCATGTATATTGCATATTGTAGCTGTAATGATTTAGTAAGTACAGATGGTTATTTTATGCACTTTGACACGAGTATCGGCAATTCACATCACTTTTGTCTTCTTCATTCTCCTTGAGAAGAAAAACCATTCAATGAGCTCCCGAAAAACACAATAAAAATTGGGTTGATAAAATTGTCGGTAAAACAAAGTGGGAGTTGCCATGGTTTTACTGCAAATTGTTTATTCCATACAAAAATATTGAACATTGATAAATTCTCTTGTAAAAAACTAGTTTCACCTCAAAATGTGCCATGCCGCATATTGCCAGATGCATAAAGCACTTGATACGAGAATGTTCAACGATTTCACGACGCCGTTTCGTGGAATTTTGACATACTTATTCACCAGTGGAAGCAAATTTCCCGGAATACCGTCGTTTTCGTTTCTGAAAAAGAAAAATTCATAGTATTTTCCTAATGATCGAATAAAAAGCTTCAACTTGTAGGTAGAAACTACAGTACCCTAAAAGTAGAATTGTTTTTTCGGTGAACATCATCTCAAGTAGATTGGTGCTATTTGCTGTCTGCTCGACACAAATTAATTCATATCCCTCGGCTTGTTTTTCCATCAAATAATATTGTAGATGATTCGGCTTGACCTGCGAGGTTTCAATAACGTTAAATATCTTTGTCTATGATAACATGGTGGCCGCGGTCAGGGAAAACCGAGAAAACAGGGAAAAGTCAGGGGGAACAAAAAATTGATCAAGGAATCCGGAAAACGTCAGTGAATTTCAAAATTGCTCAGGGAAAACCTGAATTGCCCGTGAAGAAATCTTATCAGGGTTTTGCCAAGGCTCTGATTAATTTTCCCCTAATTATATTAGGGGCCTTATATGTGGAAGCCTTATAGGGTTTCCTAAAGGACGGTCAGGCTTTTTTTTCCGGGGCCTTTAAAGGCCTAATATTAGGGGCCTTCAAAGGCTGCCCTATTAAGTCTTGCCCTTACTAAAATAATAAAGAAATTTAATTCAAAAATATATATTCGTTATTATTTAGTTGAGTAATGTTGCACTTTTGACGAGATATTCCGTCTTTTTCTACACGATGGTTCATATTAATCGCTGAAAAAACATATTACTTTTTTTCTACATTGACGGGAATCAAACCTAGAACCTTAAGTCACGAACCTTTAGTTGCGGAGGGCCTTAGCCCTCTCGGCCATTCAAATCATATGAATACGCAAATTTTGTTGTTTATTTGAATGACTGTAATATGAAATATGAAATAAAATTAATGTAATATAGTCAGAACTTGATAGATTTACATGATTGTGTCAGATGTGTAAAAATAAAAGCACATTGAGTAATTTTTTTTTACAAAAATTGGTTATATCGAATAGAGATGTTTTATTCTTTGCGCGAATTAGTTCGTTTGTATCTAGGTGCATGACTATCTGACTGACCTGAGGTGCCAGTATTAGAATGGGTGACCACCGCTGACTTTGTCGGTCATTAGTTGGATGGGTGACCTACAATTTTGCCATGGAAACCTCGGGTTGCCATATAAGACCCTTATCTGGCAAATTTATTATTGATTTGTTTACTTTATGCCATGATTAAGTCTGACTGGGCCTTTAATTAATTAACTTATCAAGGCCTTATTAAACTTTACCATGACCTTATGAGATCCTCATTTGGCAAAATTATGATTAATTAGTTTACGTGGTACCATGATGAAGCCTGACTGGATCCTTAAATGATTACCCTATCAAATCTTTCGCCGTGGAAACATAGAAAAACCTTATCAGGGTCCTACTTAAAGGTGATATGGAAAACCCTTTTAGGGTGTCCACATTAAAGCCTGCAAGGGCCCTAGTTTATCTTAGGGCATCCCTAATAATTTTCTTCACGGGTGGTGCCGAATCTCCCAATAAGTATAATATGAATTATTATAATGATGTTTCATGTTATGTGAAGCTCTATGTTACCAAAGATTGTTCATTATGTCACGTAAAGCTACAAAATACGTTAAAAAATATGTTTATCGTTGATCGGCAAAATAAATAATTTATCAGACTTTTTTGTATCTATTTTGGATACATTTTCATGAGCATTATTGATTTTTCAAATAGAAATCGTCAGGATTCGGGTAAAAGAGAGTCAAGGAAAATTCAGGGAAAAGTGAGGAAATTTTTTTTCGGCGGAAAAACCGGCATTACTAATGCAATGTATGAATTACTAATGCAACAATTAATTGTTATATGTTAAAAACCTCTGTGATTGTTATCCATTTTTCGGCAGAAAGGCTCAGATTTTGAAATTCGCTATCTTCCGCGTATTTCAGATCTCCGATTACGAATTCTTTGGAACCAAATATCTCGCAAGTTCTCGCGATTCCGGCGAGAACCTGCGGACTATCAATCAGCGAAGCAACAACGATCATTCCTACGTCCTCGTACTGCATATTTTCCCGCAATAGCCTTGCTTCAGGAACTTCTTCGAGGCCGGCGTAGAGCGGAACCATCTTCTTCCAGGAAATAGGTCTCATCTCAACGTCGCTTGAACCGCTACGTACACTTAAGTTGGCCAATAGTTCGAGCAGGTCTAGAATCCGAGCGTTTAAAAAGAAATTAAAGATATCTAGAAATTTGAGGATTTAGGGGCGCGATGGGGTGCTCAACTTCCTAAAAAGTGAGAATTCAGAGAGTAATTCGAACACTTTTCGATGGAATAAAAATCTGAAAAAACAATCAAGCATACAAAATTAGTGATGCGACAAGCGAGACGAGACGAGGAAATTTCAAGAACGAGTCTTGCTTCATGAATTTGTCTTTCGAGTTGTCATTCGAGTTCAAGATTATGAACATAGGCAAGATTTCATCTCGTTCTTCGATTTGACAGCCGAGATCTTGTCTTGTCTCGATCTCGTCTCGCATTAGCTGTCAATTCCGATTGATTTTTCAACTGCGACAATGAAACGAACATTACATGAGGTCCAACCCGCTGCCGATTCTCGAGAGATACCTGATTGCTCCAGGAATTTCCGTAGATAAAGCTCCGCTAATTGAAAGTGTAAAATGTGCGCAAATACTATTTATGGGGGATTCCACGGTACGGTCACCACAAAACAAACAAAAAATCTCAATTCTTTTCTGTAAATCGAAAAATCGAGTTCAGTTGTGTCTGTAGATTGACCAAATTAAAGAAAAAAAAAATTTGACCGTGCAGTGGAATCCCCCTTATATCTAATTAAAGAATAGTCGAATAAACAACCGCGATTTTTAGAGACAGCAAAAAAACTTCGCAGCGAAGTCTTTACGATAACATCGGACGAGAATGAGAAAACGGCCAGCTGCAATATTTGCTCAAAAATTATCAAAATGACTAACGGTATCACGACCGGCATTAAAAAATACCTAGAAAAGGCATCACCAGGGGTTTTTCTTTTTACAGTAATAACTAATTTTCCAAGAATATGAACCTAAGCGCGGGTAGAAATAACAGAAATTGAAAATTTGGCATCCGTTGGAAAGCTCCTAAAGTGAGTTCCCTGGTTAAAAAAAAAATTTCCGTGGATCACGGATTTTTCGCATTTTCGAGATTCTCGCTCGGTTTTGCCCGTCAATTCAAGACAATTCTAGACAAGATGTTCACATTGAACGATCGATACAAGATATGCAAACAAATGACAAGCGCAATCAGAAACGAGCGAGATTGACAGAATTCTCGTCTTTTTCGCATCACTAATTCAAAAGGTGCGGAAAAGATGAATTTTAAATATTAATAATTGCAAAATGTTATCAACAAATTGGTGAAAAAAAAATTGTTCAACAAATTATCCGTCAACCTAACTTTTTTTTCGAATGAAAATGATTAATTGAATTTTCTGAATACGTATGGATTTTTCCAGAATTTCGTCCAATGTTTGAAAATTTCGATTTTTTTTTGTATGAACTGTATTCGCGAATCTATTCGATCAATCGTTTAGAAACTTCTTGGGTGTAATGAGTGGTTTTGTGAGAAACACATATGAAAAATTCGGGACTTAACATGCATTTTTTAAGAAATAGGAATTCCAAAAAAAAAAAAAATTTCGATGATTAGAATAAATTCTGAAAAAATACGTACGTAATCAGAAAAATTGATGAATCATTTTCATTCGAAAAAAAAGTTAGTTTGACGGATAATTTGCTGAACAACTATTTTTTTCACTTATTTGTTAATAAGATTTTGAAATTATTAATATGAGAAATCAATCTCTGCCGCACCTTTTGTATGGTTTATTCTTTAAAGATTTTTCTTAGATCGGGAAGTGCTTGAATTTTCTCTCTGAATTCTCGCTTTTGAGCGCGTTGAGCACCCCATTGCGCTCTTACTATGTTCCAGCTATTCACCTCTTTTTTGCGAAGATGACGCGGACGGACGTGCCTTCAACAATACGTCGCGAGCGTCAGTGAAAAAGATACTAGGTTCATTTTCCTCGTCGAAGAAGTTCGTCTCAAATGTTATATCCGGCATAAGCTCCTCGGGAGAAACATGCGTCAAGTGCGGTAGATTGTAATATATAGTCTGCAAACAAACATACTTCCATTATAAGCTAATATGAGATCCACGAGTACTTTAGGGGAAAGTGGAATATAATGGGCCGTAGGCAACAAGCAACGGCTCCTATTGGAGAACACAGATCACCAAAAATTCTACTTTTTTAAATATAAAATTGTGAGTTCAATAGACTGTTACTCGTCCAAGTTTATTTTAAGTTACTTTATTCCTGAAAACACAAAAATTGCAAGTACATTTTGGCCGCTTGAAAAAAAAAACTTTTACCCTTTACAAAAGTTTTATATCTAAGCTGACTTTTGTTCAACTCCAAAATTGCGAGTACATTTTGGCCACTTGAAAAAAATTCTTACCCTTCACAAAAGTTTTATATCTAAGCGAACTTTTGTTAATCGCTAATTCCGCTCGACTTACATGATTCTTTACATCTTTCTGTATCGCTGTGTGCCCATTTTACATTAGTCTTACTTGGGGATGCATGATTTTTTAATAATAAATGTTTACGAGTGTTAGTGGTGAACAATGAGCCAACCTTGTAGATTTGGTCTAGATAATTCCAACATCCAAGTTCAAGTATGATGGATTTTATAATTTATTTTTTCAAGGTAAGATTGAGTAAGAATAAATATGAAACAAAGCAGTAAGAGGACAACTGGAAGAGAGATGGAGGAAGAATCTGCGATGAAAGGAGGGGTGTAGTCTAAGTAGTGGACAGTTCGAAGTTCATGGTTTCATAATATATATAGTAGGGTGTGTCAAAAAAAATATATATATATTTTCGTTTCTCTCTTTTTTTAAAGCGAAACTATGTATTTTGACCTCAATACACACCTCCCATGCAGAAAACGCGCCTAAATATACATATATATATATATATATATATATATATATATATATTGAGGTAAAAATACATAGTTTCGCTTTAAAAAAAAAAAAATATATATATGAGGCATTCCATACGGTTTCGAACGGTCGAAAAGTTGTCCACTCTCAAGAAAATTGAAATTTTGTCTAATTATTTCATTGTTTAGAAAAGAGAAGTGTACATTTTAAAAAAATGTTTGTATCGCATTTTTTCGAGTTTTTCAAAATTTCACAATTCTGTGAATACCGTTATATCTTGAAAGAATACGATTAAACAGAAAAATGTTTCAGACAAAAATGTTGCAGTTTTGCATAAATTTTGTGAAAAAAATGTTGCTTGATTTTTTCGAGTTTAAAAAATGACCATTTTCATAATGAGTGTGCCAAAGGAATTTGCGGACAAATAATGTTTAGATGTGCCTCAATCGAAATTTCAAATAACAACATATATATATATATATATATTTAGGCGCATTTTCTGCATGGGAGGTGTGCATTGAGGCCAAAATACATACTTTTGCCGTAACAAAACAAAAAACAAAAATTATGATGTTTTTTTGACACACCCTAACATATAGATTCAAAATAGATTCAAATTTTGCCCATTCGCTTTATCTCCACTATGTTTTTCGGGTATTGGCTCATTGTTCCCTTTTGTATGGCCCACAAAACTCTACTGTTGGGGCACAATGAGCTATTTTCAGATAGATTTCCAAATTAAGTTTTTATACATTCTTGATAGTTTGAATCGTGTTATCGCAAGTTCAGAGTATGACCAGCGGTTAAATGAAACCGAATGAACACCTTTCCAGTCATACTGCAATTTTAATAAATGTACAGACGAATTTAAGAAAAAAGTGCCTCATTGTTGCTCACTCTCCCCTACATATATATTTTCGTGCGACAACAGACGAACTTGGGAGTTACATTTCATATCTTTATGTAGCTCATTTTTTTACGACTTTACCTCCAAGTTAAAATCCAGGAAGGGTTCGAATGTTGTAAAGTAAAAGTCGTCGAGCACGATTTCAGAATGATCTTTTAAATGTCGACGACGCAGGTTCTCCTGGACGCTTTCAAATATTTTTTTATAAGTCTCAGCTTCTGCAGAGTCCTCCGGTAGCATTTTGTATATTTCAATGAGAACTACCTGAAAAAAAAAATCATATGTCCTTGTCATGATTTTCGAGTTAAGGTAAACGGCTCAGTTTCTGACACTTTAAGGCATCCCTTACTCTGCCCATGTAAATCCATAGGGTAAACGAATACCTACCGAGTGTTGCAGTTTCTGACACAACTTGCGCGAAAAAAGTATTAAAAGAGTATTTAAAAAATATATATTTTAAAAAAAGTTTCAAGAGTCTCGCGTATTGGACTTTTTAATACTTTTTTTTCGAGACTTGAGTATAAAAAAAAAGTATTGAATGGTATTAAGTATCAAAAAAAGTATTAAATCGTATTTTTGGAAAAGAATTTAACACTCAGTTGATACTTTCGGTCAGAGATTCAAGTACTAAAAAAAGTATCAAATGAGTATTAAATTCTTTTCCAAAAATACGATTTAATACTTTTTTTGATACTTAATACCATTTAATACTTTTGTTAATACTCAAGTTTCGGAAAAAAGTATTAAACTGAATATTCAAAAGTCCCATACACGAGACTCTTAATACTTTTTTAATACTCTTTTAATACTTTTTTGCGCAGGATCTTATTAAAATGCATTTAAAATAGCGAATGATCAAAATGGCGAATGGCTGATGATCCGGATTCCATGATTATGAACATTCTACATTTAGACGTTCCTTATTTTTAAATTCGCTATGTTAGCCATTCGCTATTTTGACCCCCACCCAATTTGCTATTGGTTATTACTGGAATGGTGGGGGAAGCTGAATTGTGGGTCGAGATTTTTTCAATGCGAATAAATCCCGATGTTCAAATAATAGGGGGTTTAAATAAACCCCCCTCGAAGAATGTTTCACGCTGCGAATTAGGAAAATATAAGTAAATATGTGTGGATCGTGTGTATGAATGTATAGAAAATAAGTAAGGAATTATCAGATCGCGTCTTTAATGGTGTTCTGAACACCTACTTGCCTAAGTTTTTGGTTATTACGCGAGGCGGAAATCGAAAATCCCGAACGTGACCGCCTAATATCGTATCTCGATTATACTCGGGAAGTCGAACTCTGAACTACGAGTGAAGCCCTTGATTGCCCAAGAACGACTAACTTTTTTCGCGCGTTCTTGCACGTTCTTGACTCGCGGGGGAATCCCCACCGTTAGCGCTTCGTTCGACCGCCGAAAGCGCGGTTTCCTGCGCGGGAAAGTTTTGGTGGCGCCACCAGATATCCGTTCTACGGAACAGGGAAGCCAACGATGCCAAAGTAGTCGTGTCAGGAAAGGCATCAGTGTGAAAAACAGGACCGCGTACCTTACGCATTAGAATTATTTCATGTGTACTCACGGACCTGACTATATAGACGGGATCTGAATTGTTGACCCATACAGCTTAGCACAAGTCGTGATATCGCTTTTGCGATATACTCCCTTTGCGTTTCCTCGGGAAGTAATCGTGCTACGTGAAAAACTATGCTGGCAAGCGAAACGATACTTCTTGGCTGTTTTTGAGCCGCCTAAAAGAAAAAACCCAACTCACTAAACGATAAAATACAGAGAATTATTAAATATAAATGCAAACCGTGTCAAAAAGCTCCCATATTGTCCCACGCATGTCTTCATTTTCGAAGTGTAATCTTATAAGCAACCATTCGTGCATCAAGCGAACACAGTCAACATCAGGCTGATTACTTTCTCCGGTTAGAAGATCGCAAAGGAAATCATGGAGGCGCTGCCTCTGTGACTGCAATTAAAACACACAATTTAGACTAAAATTAAAAGGTGGATTCTTTATAAGAATGTTATGTGATCTGACTTCATTTAGAATGCGCTCCTGCACCAACAAAGTTTGCATCACTCTTTGCTTGAGTTTGTGTATGTAAGAATTGTCGTCGTATTGTTTGTCTTTGTTTTCTTCAAGAACTTCCAGGAGGTTGTTAAAAATGATATCCTGATCTTCGGGCTCGTCACTCAAACTGAGTAAAAAGTATATCGCCCTTTCTCGAATGCCCGTGGTCGTTTCGCTGTGGAACAAAAATTACTGTTATTTAGCGATTGAGCTGTGCTCAGCGTATATTCTTCATGAAAAACCAGATCTCAAGATTACCCCTGATAACACTGTTTACACAAAGTCCATTGAAACAAGGATTAAGGATGTATGATACGTACAGTCCCGCCAAAAGTGAGTTTCATAGACAAATTCAATCACTTTCAGATGGGATAAAAATCGGAAAAAAATAATGCATATTAAATGTGCTGAAAAGATTGATTTCGCATGATAATAATCCCAAAATGTTAGTAGCGAATTGGTGAAAAAAACAATTGTTCAACAAACAATCGGTCAACCTAACTTTTTTTTCTAATGAAAATGATATGTTAATTTATTTGAATGCATACGAATTTTTTCAGATTTTTTCTTTATTTTGATTTTGATCTTTTTTATTTTCAAAAATGTGCGCGAAATAACGAATTTTAGATATGAGTTCGGCATAAAACCATTAACTACATTTGGGATTTTTTTGCAAAACGCATATCCAAAGTTTGTTATATTCTTACATGTGAATATGTAATTTTTTTGTCTGTTTGAATGACTGTAATATGAAATATGAAATGAAATTAATGTAATATAGTCAGAACTTGATAGATTTACATAATTGCGTCTGATGTGTGAAAAGCACATTCAGTAATTTTTTTTACAGAAATTGGTTATATCGAATAGAGTTGTTTTATTGTTTGCGCGAATTAGTTCGTTTGTATCTAGGTGCGTGACTGTCTGACTGACCTGAGGTGCCAGTATTAGAATGGGTGACGCACCCCGCTGATTTTGTCGGTCATTAGTTGGATAGGTGACCACCAATTTTGCCATGGAAACCTCGGATTTCCATATAAGACCCTTTTCTGGCAAATTTATTATTGATTTGTTTACTTTATGCCATGATTAAGTCTGACCGGACCCTTAAATGATTACCCTATCAAATCCTTCGCCATGGAAACATAGAAAAACTTTATCAGGCCCTACTTGGGAGTGATATGAAAAATCCTTTTAGGGTGTCCACATTAAAGCCTGTCCGAGTTGAAATTTAAGCCCTTCACCCTTCGTTAAATAAAAATGCGTAAAATATCACCTCGCTTAAAGTTGCACTAAAGATTAATTTTGCCATGGAAACCTTGGATTTCCATATAAGCCCCTTTTCTGGCAAATTTATTATTGATTTCTTTACTTTATGCCATGATTAAGTCTGACTGGACCCTTAAATGATTACCCTATCAAATCCTTCGCCATGGAAACATAGAAAAACTTTATCAGGCCCTACTTGGGAGTGATATGAAAAATCCTTTTAGGGTGTCCACATTAAAGCCTGCCCGAGTTGAAATTTAAGCCCTTCACCCTTCGTTAAATGAAAATGGGTAAAATATCGACTCGCTTAAAGTTGCACTAAAGATTAATTTTGCCATGGAAACCTCGGATTTCCATATAAGACCCTTTTCTGGCAAATTTATTATTGATTTGTTTACTTTATGCCATGATTAAGTCTGACTGGACCCTTAAATGATTACCCTATGAAATCCTTCGCCATGGAAACATAGAAAAACTTTATCAGGCCCTACTTGAGAGTGATATGAAAAATCTTTTTAGGGTGTCCACATTCAAGCCTGCCCGAGTTGAAATTTAAGCCCTTCACCCTTCGTTAAATAAAAATGGGTAAAATATCACCTCGCTTAAAGTTGCACTAAAGATTAATTTTGCCATGGAAACCTCGGATTTCCATATAAGACCCTTTTCTGGCAAATTTATTATTGATTTCTTTACTTTATGCCATGATTAAGTCTGACTGGACCCTTAAATGATTACCCTATCAAATCCTTCGCCATGGAAACATAGAAAAACTTTATTTGCCCTACTTGGGAGTGATATGAAAAATCCTTTCAGGGTGTCCACATTAAAGCCTGCCCGAGTTCAAATTTAAGCCCTTCACCCTTCGTTAAATGAAAATGGGTAAAATATTCCACTTTTGGAGGTCTATGCAAGGGTCTAAAAACCTCATCTCACTCTGTAAAACCTAATTAGAGATCCAAACATAATAGTTTCAGTCCACAGTAGTCTTGGTTTACTCCAATTGGCTATCTGCCATTTTCGGAGGTTTTGAGCAGAGTCAAAGGAACGGAGGAACCTTCGTGTACCCTGCGTGTACACTACATTTAGGTTTTCACAAGGGTCTAAATTTTAACTCGGGTGAAAGGGCCCTAGTTTATCTTAGGGCATCCCTAATAATTTTTTTCACGGGAAGCTCATGTAATGTTATCGCTCACGCGCGTTAAAATTTTCGGCATTTCTCTCTATTTCCGAAACGTACAATGGATGCGAAACAAAAAAAAAATCGATACCACTAAATTGAGATACGTGATCAGGTGATAATACCTGAAGCAACGCATCACTTGCAAATATCACATCGGTCGTTGACCATTTAGTGGAGATGTTAACTAACTTTTGTAATATTTAATAACTCACCAACTAAAACTAACTGAAATTATTACGTGGGTCTAACCCGTTGAAAATTGGTTTCGGAAAGTCAATCAAAAACCAACCTTCCTGATAGGACACAAAACGATTGGAGTTATGGTCGGATTTGGGCTTAAAGTTCGGTTCCAGTTGCTTAAGATGACGTACAATGGATGCGAAACCGAAAAAAAAAAATCGATACCACTAAATTGAGATACGTGGTCAGGTGATAGATAATACCTGAAGCAACGCATCACTTGCAAATATCACATCGGTCGTTGACCATTTAGTGGAGATGTTAACTAACTTTTGTAATATTTAATAACTCACTCACTAAGACTAACTGAAATTATTACGTGGGTCTAACCCGTTGCAAATTGGTTTCGGAAAGTCAATCAAAAACCAATCTTCCTGTTAGGACACAAAACGATTGGAGTTATGGTCGGATTTGGGCTCAAAGTTCGGTTCCAGTTGCTTAAGATGACGAAAGATGTTGCATTTAAGAATTACTCACACGTGTAGGGCCTCAAGGTCGGGGATGCGTTGGAAGCCATGTGAGATCGTTGAACGCATTATTAATTCCTCGGGATGCGGTGAAACACCGTGAAACAGACACGACATAAATAACTTGCGAGTGCAAATCCTGTCCACATTCCATGTGACATTTAGAAGTTCTCGCTTGAATAAAGGCGTCTTTTTTCCCTCCCGGATTATCTGATCTATACACTGAAAGCATCGGTTATAAAATCGGTTACTGATACAGGATTTTACATTTCTTCTCGAGCTTCGAAAACGTCATCACAGTGTTAACCAGAGTCACTCTTCTGTAAAATGCATTGAACTATATCAAACTTGTACAAGGGCGGAAAAATTACGGGTAAATTTGAAGACTTATTCCATTCTACGAAATTGCAATACGTAGCATTATTATAATCTAAATTTTGTGACGTGTACTACTTAAAAATTTCTGTTTTGTTATATGTGTACTAGGGTTTTTTTTTATAACGTTGAGTTCTCTTCTCTGTAATAACTTATTCAATAATTATTTATTTAAAATATTGTATATTAATTAGGGTGGTCGTTAATTTCGATGTTGAGCTATTTTGTCCGAGACGCCCCTTCATTTTGTTCGAAATAAATTTTAAAAAATCTGGTTCAAATTTGAGAGCTGTATCTCAACGGGAAAAACGTGCCTGAAAGTACAAACATTTTCCCATTTAAATAACATGAGAGTTTTGGCACAATCACTTTGAATTTTTTTTCCAAGCCTCACATTATTTTTCCAGAATCTGAGAATTCTTACATTGTGATTAATGTTAACAACAATAAAAAAAAAAAATAAAGTTAGGACAGAAAATTATTAATTTAATCATAGACTTTTTTGAACGAGTCATTATATATAGCGTAGTATTCGAACAAGTTCAATGGAGTTCCATCTACGTTACCGATTAATTATGCCCCAATAAGCTCCAAAAAATTAATATTCTTATTGTAGATGGGCTTTTGTCTAAAAATTAGAAAGAAACAATTTGGGAGAAAACAATTTTTAATAATAATTGATTTTTCTAAAAAAAAAAAAAAAAAATCATAATAATAAAACAAAGCATAACTTTGGAACAACTGATCGAGCCATCTTTAAAAAAATACGTGTTATTGTACACACTTCAGAGTATTTTCTGAAATTTTTTGTGATAAATCGAAAGTGACATACCGACTAAAAAAAATTATTTTCGTATATTTTCTTATGAAAATAGTCATTTTTTAAACACGAAAAAATCAATCAAAATTTTTTTCACAAAATATATGCAAAACTGCAACTTTTTTGTCCGAAACATTTTTCCGTTTAATTGTATTCTTCTGAGATATAACGGTATTTACAGAATTAAGAAATTTTGAAAATCTCGAAAAAAATGCGCTCCAAAAATTTTGAAAAAATGTACAAGTGTATTTATTCCATTGTTAGAAAAAGAGAAGTCTCTACAATGTAATAATTTGCCAAAATTTCCATTTTTTTGAGAGTGGACAACTTTTCGACCGTTTGAAACCGCATGGAATGCCTCACATAGAAAGTATACTTACGTCAAGTGCGTACTCCTTACATCCTTCTATTTTCAGGAATCCCTCAGAGGTAACTAACTCAGTAAGGTGGTAGAAATTCCTCCACCGTAGTTTCAGATCTTTCTCCACTCGGAAAGTGATTTGCCAGGCCATGCGTACCGTCGATCTTACGGTGTCATAATTGAGAGCAGCATCATTTTCATGATTGTTAAGTATATCGTCCAAAATTTTTACAACGGGTAGGACTACATGCCCATCTCCAATTGAAACGAGTGCCTCGAGGCTTGCAATCCAATCCACTTCAAGTAGCCGCAACCCTGAAGACGATCTTGTTAGATAAAACTCCAAAAGCCGGGCAACTGCTTCGGGGCAATCAGAAGGAAATCTTTCCATTCCGCTTCTGTTTTGTTGCCCAACATTTTCCCGTTGTCCAATCCTGTCGATTTCACATCTAAAATGATCCAGCATCGGAGGTATGAATTCGAATTCGAACAGCACATCATCGTCTATTCTAGTGTTACGACAGACGATGTCTAGAATTTTAACAGCGAACGACCACTGACTGATACTTTTGCAGAATCTTTGAGGATTAGTGATTACGAGAATGCAGTTATGCTTGATGTTAATCATTTCTGTGATCCACTCGTCACATGGGTCTTCTATTCTTTTTTTCAAGAAAGTCTCAACGAAAAACACAAATTCTTCATATCCCGAAATGTTTTTTCGTCCAAGGCTCTTACGCACTATTTTTAAAATCGATTCGAAATACGGTTTCATCAGTTCGTTGATCTCCGACCCGCTTAAAGTTTCATCAAAGATTAAATTATTAACACTCATCAGGTGGCCCGCGAAATCGATTATTTTCGAAATAGCATCTCTGTTACCGGAAGGCCTCACATCTCTTCCTACCAAATTTTTCAATAAACTCCTAAGCGCCTCCGCAGCAGGACAAGTGTCGGTTACGAAGATCAACTTCGCGTCAATCAGAAGATAAATCATACGAGCGAGTGCTTTTAGATTCTGGTCACTCGTAATGACTTCCTCGCATTCCCGAACAGCGAAATTCACAGCATCCGCGGGTTGGACCATCTTAGACACGTGCTCGGCAATATTATTCCAATTTCTTCCACCGAATTTGAAATATGTGTTTTCGGGAAAGGAGCAGAGTATATAAAGCATATACCAGAAGGTCACGGGTCTAGCAGGTATTGGAGCGTATGCCATAAGTGCTCGAATAATCATGACATGCAAGATTATTTTCAAATTCTTATCGGGGCAATTTAAAAGATTGAAAACTACACTTTCCGCGGCATAGAATTCCACCTTTCCCCATACGTTGTTAACGATCTGGCATTTTTCACTAACCGTCAGCATACTTTGCAGAACCCAATAGGTCGGAATCGGGCCACATTCTTTAGTCGGAACCGCTTTAAAAAATGCGTTGATCAGATCCAATTCGTTCTGTTCCCATCTCAAAAAACTTGCTTCCAATTCATTCACAATAGGCGGTTTATTGTCCTCAACGCCGAACTCGTACAAATAAGTGTTATTAAGTGCACTAATGAAAAAATAGCGGGTAGCGTCATCGAGGAAAATTTGTGGATCGAATTTGAGGATTTCCTGGAGTCCAAATACCTTGACGGAATCATTTTCGTGGGATGCTATTCTCTCGTATATGCAACGCAGCCAAATAGGATCGAAGCACTTGCAAAGAGGCTCGTGATTAGCTTGAAATTGCGCGAGACTTAGAATTTGATCAAAAGCCGCCGTTACGAGCGGTTTTGCAGTTTCTTCTAATATTTCGAGTATCTGAAAAAATTGATCCTTTATTTTGTTCAGAGCTTGTTCATCTAGTTCAGTACATAAAAAGGGCACGGCCCTATTTCCCAATGGTTCCAATCTTTCCATCATTTCTGTATTGTGAATCTCTAAAAATTCAAGTCCCCTTTTCATCAGATAAAGAGCCTGTTTTCTGTGCTGCAAATTTTTATTCATAAGACCTCGATTGATGGTGCACCAAAATTCGTTCTCTAAACATTGCTCATAATGGAATTTTTCCACTCTTGATATTTCCGATGGCAAGATAAAATCGGCAATCACACAGAGGAAAGTGAGCGTTTTTTCAACACCAATTAGATCACCGAATCCTCGACAAGTAAAGGGAGGCGGTATTTCTATATCCTCAAATGCACATTCCCAGAGAGGAGGCACTATTTTTTTCGACCCAAACGCAATAATCAACTTTGGTAATATCGAAACAAAGCGCGACCACTCAAAGGTGCGGGTTCTCATTATCCACTCCCTTAATGTACATAGGATTTCCTCCAACTCTTGCTCCAATTCTTCAGAATCGTTCGATGACCCGTAAATATTATTATGCAAATTGTAACCATCAATGAAGCATTCTGAGACTCTCATAGTCAAATCTACATCGTCTATGTTCTCCAAAGATCCTTGGGCTTCACAAAAATCTTTAAATGCCATTTTAAGACATGTTTTTGATGAAACAGCTAATTGCAAAACGGCAGTATCGTAGAGTAAAGAAAATTCCTTAGTCTTTCTACGGCTTTCGTTCAAGATAAAATATTTCCTCAAATCTACGTACGAACGCGGTTGACGCTCCAACGATTCATTTTGGTCATAATTATTTATCAATGATTGGTATCGGTAGCATAAAATCATGCGAAATGTTTGGAGGGTTCTGAGGTCGAGATAATTTCTCGATATCTTTATCCTATACATTTCCACTAATTCCTCGATTATCTGCGATTCTCTGTGACGAAAATTTTCAAATAATTCTAAAATATCCATTCCCGCCGTTGACACCTTCATAAATCGTTCGTGTATCTCCATTTTTCTTTTGTTAGGTTAGCAGGTGTTTCTTCGGCTTTTTTTCGAAACAACGGAATTTTTATTGTTGGTATTTCCGTAGTACGAGCGTATTTTCTTCAGCATACGTGGCGGCTTCGTGATTGGCACGTGACCAACGAAGCGACCTGCAAAGATTCAAGCATAATCAGTTGGGGATCATTTACAAAATGTACCTTCATTCACTCTAGTAATCGTAACAACTGTGGTTCTTGAATAATTTACCTTAAAAATTATTGCCAAATCACTGGGTGATTTTGTTCAAAAACATGGTGTCCAGCGATCATGGAAATCATGAAAGTCATGGAAGTGTCATGGAAGTATCATGTTTCTGGAAAAATTATGGAAATAGCATGGAAATTTTTTAGGGACTTTCGCTGGACACCATGTAAAAATAAAAACGGAAATTCGACACAACGACAACGAGAAAGCGTTCTTCTGACCTAAATACATACACACTGAGAGAAAAATCGGGTTATTTTGAAAATAATATAGTTGGACTGACGATAATCTAACTATAAACTATAATTTTCAGAAGAAACGTTTCTATGATTTTGATTATAGCAATTACTATTATAGTAGCAATCACCGAAATGATGATAGTTTCAAAAAGTATTCTAATAGTTTTAAATATGCCATTTTGTTGCACATACGATTTCAACGTTTCTTTTTAATAACCTTACAAGTATCGTTTATTAATTATTAAACCCTATTAGTATATGACTATGAATAGCTTCATCCATAAAACATTGCAAACCTTCCTATATTCGTTTTGCCATGTGAAATTGTTAAATAAACGATATGTTTTTCTCTTAGAATTATAATCAGGTATGTAGAAAAATATTCGCATCCCACACGGTCTTTTATCTGGTTTTCTTGGCTGTAATTATTTTTTTACTAATCGGATTACTATTATATATAATTGAATAGAAAGAGCGCTTAATTCTCGTTGAATAGCGCTGGTCCAATTTAAATTTTGTTTTGTTAACACTCAATGTATATGCGATTGAAGATACTGACAATATACTTTTACCGAACATAACAATTAATTAATAGTGAACTAAAGTAAAAGGTGAGATGAACATTTTTTATAGTACTTTTAACACCTTGAACTGTTATCCAATAACTTATTATTAATATTCCGTAATTTTGTTGCCGAAAAATGTAGACTCTAAGGACAGAAAAATAACAAAAATGATTTTTCTTTCATTTTTTGGGCTGTAGAATTTATTTTACATATCTGATTACCATTTTATATATGAGGCATTCCATATGAATTCAGCCACAAACAAAAAAATTCTTAAATAAAGTTTAAAAACCAAGTTCAATGGTTATAATAGATACACTAATTTTCAATATTTTTTCCATATTTTCCTGGTGAACTATGCTATACGTTCAATTTTTCATTTGACCTGAAATAGTTTGGGAAATATTAATCGTATCACCATCTCTACGAAACGAAAAAGTGCATTTTAATAGCCCCTAAGAAAAAAAAAAAATTCAGAATTAATCGTGGAATTTCATTCTATATTGTGTATAATATAAGCTTCGTTCTGTTTTGCCCATTAAAAGAAAGCTTTCAGTGTAATTATAGGTTCACGTGATGTAATCTGGAGATTCATCTTACATCTCTCTTGAGAAGAGCACATTTTCCACCGCTTGCTTCGATATTTATTATTGAAAAATATTGTAAACTGCTATAAGTCATGAACTTCGAAGAGCCCCATGAAAAAAAAATACCAAAAACTGAGTATTTACTTACAGAATTAGCAACAGTTTTTCCGATGCTAATATCCGAAGTTAAATCCGCAGAAAAAAAAAAATTTTCATTGCAGAATTCGCAACAGTTTTTCCGATACCAATATCCGAAGTTAAACCAGCAGAAAAAAATATTTTAATTGGTTTTGCCGTGAAATAGAGCCTGAATGACAGCTAATTATAAAGAGATTTTGTTCTCGTAGGCCATAAAAAAACGCACATTTTCGTTTTTAAAAAATGTTGATACGATTAATCGTTCCCGAGATATTATAGATCAAATAAAAAATGAAAAACATGCCATATTCCGCGAGAAAATATGTAAAAAAAATAAACCTGAACGTGATTTTAGACTTTTTTGGTTATTTTTCTATTCTGGATGGCTAAATTCAAAGGAAATATCCCATATTTCACTTTTTTATTTTTTTATTAAAGATACAGAAAATTGAATTTAATTTAGTTTAATTTTTTAAATTAAAAATACAGAAAATTGAATTTAATTTAGTTCAATTTTTTAAATTAAAAATACAGAAAATTTAATTTAATTTAATTTAATTTTTTAAATTAAAGATAAAGAAAATTTAATTTAATTGAATTTGATTTTTCTTTATTAAAGATACAGAAAATTTAATTTAATTTAATTTTTTTATATTAAAGAAACAGAAAATTTGATTTAATTTAATTTTTTTTATTAAAGATACAGAAAATTTTATTCATCGAAATGATGATTCGACGATGGTTCAACAGAAACAAAAAATTATTTAAGGTCTGTAACCGTGTGAAAGTCTTTTTTATGATACAAGGGAACGATATTCGTGACTAGCGAAAAATTTGAAAGCATCGTCTAAAACCTGTCCCGCTACCGGTAGAATACCCCACAAGCATATTGAACGTACGAAACTATTTTCATTTCACACGGTGCGAGATAAGCGGTTTATTCGCACTCTCCGCGCACACAAAACCCGCTTTTCGCACGTTGTAAAATAAAATTTTGTTCGATACTGGCACGAAAAACCTTTTCCTAACTCGTGTGATTGCATCGCTCGACTTCGGCTATTGTGGCAAACTCACATTCGTTAGAAAAAGTTTTTTTTTCGTCGTATCGAAATGTACTAGTATTTGATATATTTGTAAGCGAAATAAATGTGAATGATTTTCGGTCTGCTAAGAAAATCGTTGACTTACCGATCGATTTTCTCGAAACTCTTCGTGTCGACTTCAAGTATGACAAGGAGCAAAGTATGAATTCATGAAACAACGGTCTCAGGACAACTGTCTTCTCAACTGGTCGATTGTCGTGATAATAGACGATAAGATTTTTTCAAAATATTTGGGCGTTCTCGGATTCGCCGAGCCCAACTATTTGCGACGTCTTGATTTGATGCGGAAAGCTGCTACGACTGTTATGGAAGAATTTAATGAAATCGTTACTTCTTATGTACAGAGCGACAAATTTTCGTTTGTTTTCATGAAAGACAGGAAAGTCTACAAAAGAAAAGGTGTTATCCACTTAGTTATCTATTTTGTCTCAAGATTGTTCCATGTTTTTTTTTAACGGATTATAATTTTTCCTTATCTGTCGCTTTATCTATATTTTGCTTAAATAATTTCACTTTTGTGCAGTATTGAAAATTTTCTTTAAGGATGTATGACACGTACAGTCCCGCCAAAAGTGAGTTTCAGAGACAATTTCGATCACTTCCCGATGGGATAAAAATCGGAAAAATATAATGCATATAAAACGTGCTGAAAAGATTGATTTCGCATAATAATAATCCCAAAATGTTATTAACAAATTCGTGAAAGAAACAATTGTTCAACAAACAATCGGCCAATCTAACTTGTTTTCTAATGAAAATGATATGTTACCTTATTTGAATGCATAGGGATTTTTTCAGATTTTTTTCTTTATTTTGATTCGGATTTTTTTTTATTTTAAAAAATTCGCAGAATATAACAAATTTTGGATATGCGTTCTGCAAAAAAATCTTGAGTGTAGTAGATAATTTGATGGCGAACGCATATCCAAAATTCGTTATTTCGCGCACATCTTTGAAAAAAAAAAATTAGAATAAAGAATAAAATCTACAAAAATTCGTATGCATTCAAATAAATTAATATAACAAATTTTGGATACGCGTTCTGCAAAAAAATCTTGAGTGTAGTAGATGATTTCATGCCGAACACATATCCAAAATTTGTTATTTCGCGGACATTTTTGAAAATAAAAACAATCAAAATCGGAATAAAGAAAAAAATGTGAAAAAATTCGTATGCATTCAAATAAATGGACATATCATTTTTATTAGAAAACAAGTTAGGTTGACTGATTGTTTGTTGAACAATTGTTTTTTTTCAGCAATTTGTTAATAACATTTTGGGATTATTATTATGCGAAATCAATCTTTTTAGCACGTTTCATATACATTATTTTTTTCCGATTTTTATCCCATCGGAAAGTGATCGAAATTGTCTCTGAAACTCACTTTCGGCGGGACTGTACGTATCATACATCCTTAATGTAAATACTCTGTTTACATTTTCGTATGTTTTCCTCTGGGATAATTTTCTGCGAGGTCAGAAGCTACGATATCTAACTTTCTTCGATGCTATACTACAGTGTTCACAGGCTGATGGTCCACATAAAAAATCCTTATAATGGTTGCTTCTAAAGTCTTGTACGAAAACAGAACAGAAACCACTGTGTGATTTTTTGCAAAAATAAAATCGAAAATTCGACACAACGACAACGAGAAAGCGCTCTTCTGACCTAAACACATAAACCGATAAACAGAATTCAACTAAATCGGCGGTTACGGGTGGCGAAAAAAATATTTGGTTGATTGGAAGAAATATTAGTTCCAATCAACCAAATATATTTTTGAAAGCGTAGCGAATTTTATATTTACTACTGTATAATAATTTCTGATTATTGTTTGTCGTAAAAAATTATAGTCAAGTTAATTTAAAATCCCGAGAATTTAAATTTAATGATGTTTTAATTTTTAAATGATTTATAATGTTTATTACATAAAATCACTAATAATTAGTTAATTAAAAAAACTTAATTCTGTAACATTTTAAAAGAAATATCACTTTTAAAAATGTTCTTTAAACATCTTTGTATTTTTATTATCATAGCTGATTTTCGTTTGGTTCTAGATAATCTTATTTTACTTTTTCTATTGTTGTACACCAATATTCTAATTTTCACTGGACCGAGTTAAAGATCTTAAGCAACATTAACTTATGATTTTTCTGGGCAGTTTTGCTTCTCTGCTTGACGGCCTAATTCTGTTTATAACATTTATAATACAGCTTTTTCGAAATAATATTTCAACACAATCTTAAAATAACAATCTACAATTATTAAAATACAATTTTTCTGTAGGAAATAACATAACACTTTTTGTTAGCTTTCAAGAACGTTCATTCCATTGATTTATGTATAAACTTAGAAATAGGAGAATTCTTATACGTAAATTAATTGTTGACTGACTTTATTGGATTTATTTATTGCTTGCGATGCTTAGATGATTTCTGTAAACTGTAATTTCTAATACTAAACTGCTTTGTTAAAAATTATCTGCATGTATGTTGCATATTTTGGCTGTAATGCTATCCTGATTTTTATAACTGCTAAAAGTTATTTTATGCATTTTTGACACAGGTGTTGTCCATTAGGATTACTTTTATCTTCTTCGTTCTCCTCGGGAAAAAACCATATAAGGTGAACAGGCCAGTGGATGGACAGGGACCAGTGAGTGGACACTGTCCATAAATAACGTCTATTCACTCGATTTTTACGTCTGCTTAACTGTCCATTCACTGGTCGATTTTTACGTCTGCTTAACTGTCCATTCACTGGCCGGTTTTACGTCTGCTTAACTGTCCATTCACTGGTCGGTTAACCCTATATATAGCTTCCGAAAAAGACAATAAAACGTGGGTTGATGAAAATGTCGTTGATACAAAGTGAAAGTTGCCATGTTTTTACTGCAAAGTGTTTATTACATACAAAAATACTTAACATCAATAAATTTTCTCGTAGAAAAGCAGTTTCACGTAAAAATGTGCTGCTCCGCATATTGCCAGATACATAAAGCACCGGTTATGTGAACGTTCAACGAGCTCACGACGCCGATTTGTGGAATTTCGACACACGTATCCATTAGGGAAATCAAATTTGCCGGGATGCCATCTTTTTCGTTTCTGTTTAAACAAAACTTACAGTATTCTCCTAATGATAGAATCAGAGCTAAGCTAAATACATGAAAATACTCACAATACAAGATCCAAAATACTTCAAGTATTTTAAAATACAAAATACTTTTATACTTTGAAAACTACTTCGGTACTTAAAATATATTTTTCAGTACTTCTCAAAATACTTTTTAAAAAACCTCTTAGCTTCAATTCTAAGGCATTACAAATATATTCGGAGTGGTTATCATTGTTCAATGTTGCATAACATACTTTATACATGCTTATTCGTTTGTTAGTTGAACCAAATTGAGGAAATAATCGTTTTCGAGACATTTTTCCGTTTACGCAATTGACTTCGGTACATGAAGACATTTTTTCTAAATGCGATTTTTCAGTGTTTTAGAACATTCAAAATACGTTTACATAAATATCACATAATAAACATTGATAGAAACGAAGCTTTTTGGGCAAGGAAAATTCTGGAAATCAAGATTACAACAGAGATTCCTCAAAGTTGTGTCACACCGGTCATAAACTTTGGAGTTTAGAACATCAAACTGTTTTTTTTCTTCTCCATAAAAGAAGCTTTCATCCATGAATCACTTCGATTACTAAATTAAATTATCACACACCCAAATTGATTTTATGAGGAAGCGAAGTTAAAAAAAAACTATGAGGAAGCGAAGGTAACGTTATATTAAATAGAGGAAAGTTAACATTGTTGATTTGCAAATCGTTAAGACGTCGAGAGTCACGATACATTGTGTTATCTGGTCTGAAAGCTACAGGTGAAATTTTTTAATTTAGTTCCCAATGTTTCAATTTCCTACATCAGACCGAAAAAATGCAAAAAAATAGTCCAGTATATGAATTTTATGACGGTGGAAAACTGTTTGAATTCAGATTAATAATCTCACTGAAAAAAATAATATGTTGAATTTTTTCAGGTGACTCAGCCCCGTTAATTTAGTAATTCGTGTGACTTATTGTCGAATAAAGGGTATTATTAAAAGCATTAAATATTATATTTCGTTTCTTAAAAGTACATGTTAAATTTCAAATTTCAAATATTGTGTAAATTTCAAATTTCAAAAATTAAACGTGGACTTGATAAATATTTTAAAAAATGTTCCGAATATATAGGAACAAAAAATAGGAAAGTATTTTGTATTTTATAAACTACTTAAAATACCTGAGGAGTATTTTAGTATTTAAAATTCGTATTTTGAATACTTAAAATACATGATGTATTTTCAATTCTGCTCAGCTCTGGATAGAATAGAAAGCTCCAACTTACCCTAAAAGTAGAATTGTTTTTTCTGGGAACACCATTTTAAGTAGATTCGTGCTATTTTCTGTGTGATCTGCACCAACTAATTTCCATCCTTCCGATTGCTTCTCCATCAAATAAGTTTGTAGAAGATGTGCCTTGACCTGCAAGATTTCAATAACGTTGAGTTCTCTTTTCTGTAATAACTAATTCAATAATTATTTATAAAAAAGATTATATATTAATTAGAGTGGTCGTAAATTTCAATGTTGAGCGATTTTGTCCGAGACGCCCCTTCATTTTGTTTGAAATAAATTTGAAAAAATATGGTTGTAATTTGAGAGCTTTATCTCAACGGGAAAACGTGCCTGTAAGCACAAACATTTTCCCATTTAAATAACATGGGAGTTTTGGCACAATTACTTTGAGTTTTTTTTCCGAGCTTCACAAACGCGGGAAAAATCCAAATACTGCTCGAATTGTACGTCAAGTGGTTGTACTTTGTACACTAATTTTAATAACCATCTCATAATCATATTCAACACCCTTAAGTCACTAAAGTCATTAAAGCCGGAAAGAGTCTTCTTTCACAACTGATTCGAGCTCTTTTCATTCGGTTACTTAACTTGCAAAATAATTCGAAACAGCTCAACATTATGTCTTAAGGGTTGCTCTTTTTGATAGTGCCAATAAGAAATTTCGGATAACATTTTTTGATCACAAAAAAATGGTTTTTTTGAAAAGTAATATGATTTACTAAACATTTTTTTTTACGCTAAGTGACTTTTCAGGACCTTTTAGCTTTGCTATAGAGGTTAAAACCATTTAGATCGTGTTCTCAATGTCTGAACTTGAAAAATAGAGTAAAGAATTTTTTTTTGCCCTTGCGTATAATTTATAATGGCGTCTAAACTGAAAATTACGGTTAGCAATGTGTAACTCAAAAACATTGAACTTTAAATAAAATGTGCAAGGAATACGAAGTCTCGGAAATTATTTAAGGAATGATCCTGAATTTTTTCAGAATTTTTCGAGAAATTTGAAAATTTTCCAAAAATTGGCCACATACAAAAAAATTCAGAAATGCTTTAAAAATTTCTGAAAAAAAATTCAGTAATATTAAGTAGCTGATTTCAAGCGCATTCTGTTTCAGAATGTAAAATTCATAAACTTTGACAAAGGAATTACTGAACTCTGGGCGCCATCTTCAATTATACGCAAAGGAAATAAAAATATTCTTTAGTCTGTTTTGCAAGTTCAGACTAATTTAAATGATTTTAACCTCTATAGCAAAGCAGAAAGGTCCTGAAAAGTCACTTAGCGTGAAATAAAATGTTTAAGAAATCACATTACTTTTCAAAAAAACCATTGTTTTGTGATGAAATTTTTTTTTCCGAAATTTCTTATTGGCACTCTCAAAAAGAGCAACCATTAAGACATAATGTTTAGCTGTTCCGAATTATTTTGCTCATTAAGTAACTGAATAGAAAGAGCTCGAAGTCAGTTGTAAAAAGAGGCTCTTGCCGTCTTTAATGACTTTATAAAGTCATTGAATAATTTCCGAGACTTTTTATTCCTTGCGCATTTGATTTAAAGTTCAATGTTTGTGAGTTACACATTGCTCAACGTAATTTTCAGTTTAGGCGCCATTATGAATTATACGCAAGGGCAAAAAAAATTTCTTTACTCTATTTTTCAAGTTCAAATATTGAGAACACGATCTAAATGGTTTTAACCTCTATAGCAACGCTAAAAGACCCTGAAAAGTCACTTAGCGTTAAAAAAAATGTTTAGTAAATCATATTACTTTTCAAAAAAACCATTTTGTGTGATCAAAAAATGTTATCCAAAATTTCTTATTGGCACTATCAAAAAGAGCAACCCTTAAGACATAATGTTTAGCCGTTCCGAGTTATTTTGCTCATTAAGTAACTGAATAGAAAGAGCTCGAAGTCAGTTGTAAAAAGAGGCTCTTGCCGTCTTTAATGACTTTAGTGGCTTAAGTGTGTTGAATATAATGATAAGATGGTCATTAAAATTTTTGTACAAAGTACAACTACTTAACGAACAATTCGTGCAGTATTTGGATTTTTCCCGCTTTTTTGATGCCCGGCAAAAAATTCAAAATAATTGTGCCAAAACTCCCATGTTATTTAAATGGGAAAATGTTTGTGCTTACAGGTACGTTTTCCCGTTGAGATAAAGCTCTCAAATTTTAACCAGATTTAAAAAAATTTATTTCGAACAAAATGAACAACATTGGACAAAATCGCTCAACATCGAAATTAACAACCACCCTAATATTAATATTATATTAATATCAATATTATAATGTTATAATTAATATTGATATAACATTTAAAATATTATATTATTATATATTAAAGTATTATATTATTATATATTAAAAACCTCTGTCATTGTAATCCATCTTTCGGCAGATACGCTCAGCGTTCGGAATTCAAAATCTTCCGCGTATTTCAGACTTCCAATTACCAATTCCTCGACACCAAATATGTCGCAAGTTCTCGCGATTTGACCGAGAATCGGTGGACGATTAATAAGCGAAGCTACAACGATAATTCCCGCTTCTTCGCCTTCCCTTTTTCTTCGCAATCGTCTTGCTTCAAAAACTTCTGAGAGGTCGTCGTAGAACGGAACTGAACTCTTCCAGGGAATAACTCTTGGCTGGATATCGCTTGAAGTGCTATCCGTACTCAAGTAAGTCATTGCTTCGAGCTTGCCTGAAATTCGAGTCTTCCAAAAGCTACTGAAGATATTTAAAAATTTAATTGCCTCATCTATTTACCTCTTAGTTTGGAAGATTTCGCGGACGGTTTTGCAGTCCACAATGAATCGCGACCTTCAGCAAATTCCAAACAAATGTTATTTTGCAAGTTGTAAAAGGCCGTCTCAAATGTTAAATCCGACATGAACTCGTCGGGAGAAACATTTGTCAAACGTGGAAGAGTGTAATATATAGTCTGCAAATACACTTTCATCATGAGCCAATATAAGTTCAATGAGTCATTTACATTTATATTTTTATGCAACAACACACGAATTTGCACTGAGAGAAAAATATGGTTATTCGGAAAATAATTTAGTTGGACTGACGATAATTTAACTATAAACTATAATTTCCAGGAGGAACGTCTTTATTTTATGGTTTTATCAAATATAAGAAAATAGTTGGATCAACCACTAATATAATTCCTAGGAGAAACGTCTATATTTTATAGTTATAGCAAATATAAGAAAATAGTTGGATCAACCACTAATATAATTCCTAGGAGGAACGTCTATATTTTATGGTTATAGCAAATATAAGAAAATAGTTAGATCAACCTCTAATATAATTCCTAGGAGGAACGTCTACATTTTATGGTTATAGCAAATATAATTATAGTAGCAATTATTAGAATGATAATAGTTTCAAAAACTATTCTAATAGTTTCAAATATGCCGTTTTGTTGCATATACGATTTCAACGTTTGTTTCCAATAATAACCTTGCAAATATCGTTTATTGAACCATGTTATCATCGCTTCAACCATAAAACATTGCAAGCCTTCCTATATTCGTTTTACCATATGAAATTGTTAAATAAACGATATGCTTTTCGCTCAGTGTGGGAGTTGCATAATCATATCTCTTATGTAGCTTTTTTTTACAATCTTACCTCCATGTTAAAGTCCAGGACGGGATCGAATGTTGTAAAGTAAAAGTTTCCGAGCTCGCTTTTAAAATTTTTCATTAAATTTCCACGATGGAGACTTTCCTTCATGCTTTCAAATATATTTCTTTGACTTGCAGCTTCTGAGGAATACGATGGCAGCATTTCGTATATTTTGACGAGAATTGCCTGAAAAGAATAATCAAATGTCCTTGTCATGATTTTCGAGTTACTTATCGAGTTACGTCATAATTTAATATTACGATATGAGTGCGATGTGAAACTTTTTCTAAAGAGGATGAGCTTACTTGCCAATTAAAAATTGACGATTTTATAAAGATATAAACAAAAGCATTTGACTTTTTTCAGATCTTTAAAGAGGATACATAGTTTGTACTTCGATATATTTGTCAAATTTCAATAGGTATCTACGGTTTTATTGTAAAAAAAGTGTCCTTTATGATCCCGTCCCCAAAAATACCACGCTTCGATCATCCGAATTTTTGATTATCCGAACTAGTCTCGGTCACAATTAGTTCGAATAATCGAGGTTTTACTGTATTCAATTATTAACCATGGAAATCACTATGTATTTCTTGCTCTTCCGTATTAATAAAGAAAGTCGAAAAAGTTTAATCGTCAAAGTTGATGAGAGTGAAAACGCTAGGAAACCTTTAAATACAGCAGCCGGTGTATTTGAGGATATATGATACGTAGAGTCCCGCCAATCGTGAGTTTCAGAGAAAATTTCGATTATTTCCCGATGAGATAAAGAACGGAAAAAAAGAATCGATATTAAACGTGCTGAAAAGATAAATTTTGTGTAGTAATAATTCCAAAATGTTATTAACAAATTTTCGAAAAAACAATTGTTCAACAAACAATTAGTCAACCTAACTTTTTTTCTAATGAAAATGATATGTTAATTTTTTTATTTTCAAAAATGTGCGCGAAATACTGAATTTTAGATGTGAGTCCGGCATAAAACCATTTACTACATTTAGGATTTCTTTGCAAAACGCATATCCAAAATTCGTTATACTCTGCGCATTTTTAAAAATAAAAAAAATCAATATCAAAATAAACAAAAAAATCTGAAAAATTTATATTATTATGCAAATTATTATTATGCGAAATCGATCTTTTCGGCACGTTTTATATGCATTATTTCTTTCTGATTTTTATTCCATCGCGAAGTGATCGAAATTGTCTCCGAAACTCACTTTCGGTGGGACTGTACATATCATACATCCTTAAGGGTTTAGTGTTGCAATCAAACGAGTTGAGAAAAAGTTTCTAGCACGAGTTTCGTATACAATTTCATTTCACAAATGCGAGAAGTGCGGCTTTTCACACGGTCCGCTTCGCTTCGCGTGCGAGAAATCGCTTTTCTCGCACTCAGTTGGATAAATATCTTTAGTACTCTCCCTAACTGTAGAGACGGATTTCGAATTGTTGACTCATACAGTTTGTATGATGTTTGTATCTTTTCAGGTTTAAATGTAACAATCAACTTTGGTAATAACGAAGTCAAGAGTTGCTATCAAACGACATGAGAAAAAGTTTCTCGCCCGATTTCATATACAATTTTATTTCACTAGTGCGAGAAGTGCAATTTCTCACATATAATAACGAAGTCAAGAGTTGCAATCAAACGAGTTGAGAAAAAGTTTCTCGCACGAGTTCCGTATCCAATTTCATTTCACTAGTGCGAGAAGTGCGGTTTCTCACACGTTCCGCTTCGCTTCGCGTGCGAGAAATCGCTTTTCTCGCACTCAGTTGCATAAATATCTTTAGTACTCTCCCGGACCTGACTGTAGAGACGGATTTCGAATTGTTGACTCATACAGTTTGGCAGAAGTTGTGAGATCGCTTCTACGATATACTCCCTTTGCGTTTTTCCGGCGAGAAGTCGTGCTACGTGAAAAGTTATGCTGGCGAGCGAAACGATACTTCCTGGCTGTTTTTCAGCCGCCTACAAAAAAAGAACAATTCACTAAAGGGTAAAATTCAGAAAAATTTTCGAAATAAATCCAAACCGTGTCAAAAAGTTTCCACATTGTTCGTCGCATTCCGGCATTTTTTAAGCATAATCTTATAAGCAACCATTCGTGCATCAGGCGAACACTTGTCAGATTACTTTCTGCGATTAAAAGATCGCAAAGGACATCATGGAGGCGCTGCCTCTGTGACTGCAATTTAGACACACAATTTAGACATAAATCGGAAGTGAGATTATTTATAAAAATGTTATATTATCTTACCTCATTTAGAATGGGCTCCTGTACCAACAAAGTTTGCATCACCCTTAACTTGAACCTGTGTAGTTCAGAATTCTCGGTGTATCTTTTATTTTTGTTTTGTTCAAGAAATTCCAGGAGATTCTTGAGAATTATATCCTGATCTTTGGGGTTATCGCTCAACTTGAGTATAAAGTTTATCACACTTTTTCGTATGGCCATTGTTGTATCGCTGCAGACAAAAATGTACAATGGTTTTCGGGATGAGCTGTGATCAGCGTATATTCTTCATGATATACCAGATCTTAAGATTACCCCTGATAACATTGTTTGTACAGGCTCTATTTAAACTGGGATTAGACGGTTTGAATCGTTTGAATGGAGTTTGTACAAGTTGACTTGTACAATTTTGACATTTCGGAAGGGTCTTCAGCTCTTCCTAATTTGAAAGAATGCGTATATAATAATTTATTCGCAAGATGAACCCTCACATTTAGAAATGTCAAATTTCAAATTTAACGTGAATTTGTAGATATAAAAAAAATGTTCTGAATATATAGGGTCGAAAAATAGAAAAGTATTTTGTATTTTGTGAAGTACTTAAAATACCTGAAAAGTATTTTGTATTTTGTGAAGTACTTAAAATACCTGAAAAGTATTTATTTATATTGAATATAAAATATTTATATTTATTTATTTATATAAATATAAATATGTATATTTATTAGGGTGTGCCAATAATAAGCGATATTTTTTTTCCTTGGTCTCCGCCCAAAATATCGTAGAACACATCTTAGTAATAATCCTGTCAAAAGCGGAGCTCATAATTTTAATCCTTAAAGGTCCATCATCGCGTTTGAAGTTTTCCCATTTAAATAACACAGGACAGTGATTTTTTTTTCATTCTTTCTCCCTGCAACCTAAGAATTTTTCTTTTCATAAAATCAATGACTACATCTTATGAATCATTAAATTTCGAAAAAAAAAATCTTCACGACATTGAAAATTTCAAGGCTCTGTAATAAATCAAATATTGAAGATAGGAATTCGATTTGACAAGGTATTTTGTTCGAAATTTAATGATTTATAATGTGTAGTCATTGATTTTATAAACAAAAAATTTCTTCTTAGGTTACAGAGACAGAGAATGAAAAAAAATCTCTTTCCTGTGTTATTTAAATGGGAAAATTTGAAACGCGATGATGGACCTCTAAAAATAAAAATCATGAGCTCCGCTTTTGACAGGATCATTGATAAAGAGTACTCTGTGAAACCTTGGGCGGAGAGCAAAGAAAAAAAATATCTCACACAAACACTGCTAAACAAAAAAAATCAATACCACAAAATTCAGATATGAGGTCAAGTGGATACCTGAAGCAACATATTACAACACTGTTGAAAAAACACGAAGTTTTTATGCATAAGATCGTAAATTAAATCTAATCACAATTGTGATATAAAATTTATGTAAATTTGCAGTAAAATTACAGCGCATTATGAAAAGTGGTGTACTTTTGGATTTAATTTAATGTAAATTATTGAAATTAATGTACCATACTTTAATTTTGCATCCGACTTGTATAAAAAATTTATTATACCAGTTTATGCATAAAAACTATTCCTGTATACCGATATATTAAATTTCAAGTAGATTTTTTTTACAGTGTACTTGCAAACATCACTACACCGATAAAGAGAATCGGTAATACCAACCGAATCTGCGATTACGGGTGGCGGAAAAAATATTTGTTTGATTGGAAGAAATATTCCTTTCAATCAACCAAAGATTTCTTTCGCTACGCTTTCAAGATAAATATTTTGTTGATTGGAACGAATATTTGTTCCAATCAACCAAATATTTGTTTCGCCACCCGAAACCACAAATTCGGTTGGTATTACCAATTCTTTTTATCGGTGTACGGTCGTTGATAATTTAGTGAAGATGTTAACTAACTTTTGTAATATTTACTAACTAACTAAAACAAACCGAAATTATAATTTACACCTGACCCGTAAAATATTGGTTTCGGAAAGTCTATCAAAAACTAATTTCCCTGGTAAAAGACAAAACGATTGGAGTTATGGTCGCTTTTAGGCTTAGATTTTGGTTCCAGTTGCTGCGAAAGTCCACAGATTTTGCATTTGAGAATTACTCACACGAATAAAGATTGTATGTTGTTGCAGAGTTGATAGCCATGTGAGATCGCTGTACGTTCTATTCTTTCATGGCGGCGCGGCGAAACACCATGAAAAAGACACGACATGAATATCGCACGAGAACCAATCCGATCAACATTCCATCTGACATTTAAAAGTTCTTCCTTAAATGAAGGCACTCTTTCTCCCTCTCGAATCATCTGGTCTATACACTGAAAACATCAATTATAAAATTACTTACTGATACAGGCTTTCATTCATTCACTTTCTCATTCTCACATTCATTCTCTCCCTTTGAAAACTTCATCACACACTGAGAGAAAGTTATAGTATTAGCAACCAGAAAGTGACAACTATTCATTTGTAGTTGGTACAAACATAGTTTTTACTACTCAATTAGTTATCGCAACTATTTTTATAGTCACTGTAATTATAAAAGGACTAAAAATCAATAGTTGTCACTTTATAGTTAACTGTACTATGAAGATTTCTCTCAATGTACCCAAAACATTCAGAATTTGACAGCGTAACCAATTTTTTTATATCTGAATTTATTTTGAATTATTAGTCCTACTCGCTTAAAGATGCCAGACGAAATGAATCGGCAAGGACGAGCGATCGAGTGCAGTGTTAACTAAAGTCACTCGTTTGTAATGTATTAAAATATATCATATTTGTACGAGTGCATAAACTTGGTAAAAATATGACATAGATACTGATACAGATCGATAGAATATAGAATTTGAATGGATAAATAGAATTTAATCGTGTGTTATCATCTCTATCTAATTCTTCATCAATTCAGACACTTTTTTTTCAACCTTCTTTGATTAATCTCATAATTGGACAAATTTCAGTACCACTTAAATGTACTCTCTCCCAATTTTAGAAGATTTTGAAATCCAATATTGCGGAAAGTGGAGTATTTCTTTAAAGTCAATATATCTTGTGAAATTAAAGTCATAGAAAAAAATTGTTACAACATAAAAGTTGTAGTTCCATGTAATCTTTTCAATGAAATTTTTGGAACAATTTTGTTACCCGATAATATTACTATAAATGATAAATAAATGATTTATTTAATGACCAGCCTAACAGGATTTTATGTAATCGAAATAGACTCTATTTTATTTAAATAAAATTTCATTTGATTGAAATAAATTCTATCTGATCTGAATAAAATTTTATTCATTCCAAATAAACCCTTCAGATCAATTTTTCTGGGTGTATACTTACTTGTAATGTGTACTCCTTATAACCTTCCACTTTTAGGAATCCCTCACAGGTCACTAACTGGGTAAGATCATAAAAATTTCCAAACCGTAGACGCGAACTTTCCTCTAATTGAAAAGTAATTATCCAGGATATCCGTATTATCGAAATGAGGATGTCAAAATCGTTACAAGCGATGGGCCAATGCTTAGCAAGTACAATCTGTAAGATGTTTGTAACAGGACTGATTACATCCTCATTTCCTGTCTGCACGAGTGCCTTGAGGTTTCCCATCCAATCCAACTCGAGTGACCACAATTCTGACGATGATCTTTTGAAAAAATGCTCCAAAATTCGGGCTATCGTTCCGGGACAATGAGAAGCGAATTCTCCCTTTGAAGCTGCGCTCTTTTCTTCTACAACATTTTCTTCCTGTCCAATATCGATCATTCCACTTATAAAATATTTCATCAGCAAAGGTATGAACGAAAATCCAAACAACTCTTCACTCTCTATTCTAGCATTAAGACAACAGGTTTCCAGCACTTTAATAGCGTAAGACCACTGAGTTCTGCAGTATTTGTGAGGATTAGTGATAATGGTAATGCAGCTATTCTTGATGCGATTCCATTGATCAATCCAATTGGTAAATATCACTCCTTGTGGTTCTTTGTTCAAGAGAGCGGTAATAAAAAACACATATTCGTCATATTTCGAAATGCTTTTTTCTTCAAGGCTGTTACACACTACCTCAGAAACTGCATTAATGTACGGTGTTATCACTTTGTCGATCTTGACCTCGCTCAAAGTTTTATCATAAAATGAATTATTAGGACTCATCAGGTGGCCGATGAACTTGACGACTTTTCGAATTATATCTTCATCTGCGTCAGGATTAACATTGACTTCTACCAAATATGTAAATAAATTGTGGAGCGCATTCTCAGCTAGGCAATGATTTTCCACGAAGATCAACTCCGCGTCAGCCAGGAGATAAATTGTACGACCGAATGATTCCAGGTTGTACGTAACCGTGAACATTTCTTCGCATCTCTGAATGACGTATTGCACAGCATCCGAGCGTTTGATTATCACTGACATATGTTCGGCGATGTCTATCCAATTTTTTCCACCGAGTGCTAAATATCCATTTTCGGAAAACGAGCAGAGCATGTTGAAGATACACTCAAAATTGGAGGGGTTTACAGGCATTGAAGTGTATGCCATAAGTGTTTGAATAATCAGAACGTGAGAAAAAATTTGCAAATTCTGATCTCGGATTTTTAAAATTTTCTCAATTACTTTTTCCACGCAATGGAGCTCCTCACTTTCCCATACGTTAGTGACGATTGTGCAGTGATGACTTACCGTCAGCAATGCTTGCACAATCCAATATAACGCAACTGGACTCCAAGATACTGACGGAAGCTGTCTAACGAATGAGTTGATAAGAGTTATTTTCTTCTGTTCCCATCGCAAAAAACTTGCTTCCAATTCCTTTACAATTTGTGGTTTTTCCTCATCATCATTGTACTCGTACAAAAGAGTATTGTTAAGGGCATCAATGAAGAAACTAACGAACTCGTCGTCCAAGAAAATTCGTGAATCGGATTTAAGGATATTTTGGAGTCCGAGTGTCTTAACAGCATCGTTGTCGTGCTGCACAATTCTTCGATACACGCAGCGCAGCCAAAGAGGATTGAAACAGTCGAAACAAGACTCGGTATCAGCTTGAGCTTCCACGAGACTCTGAAGATACGATAAAACCGGTAATATTAGGTGTTTCTGCTTTTCTTCGAGTACTTCGAGTATCAAGAAAAGGTATTGCTTTATTTCTTCCAGAGAAGATGCATCATCTTTCGGTTTAGTTCGCACAAATGGCATAGCACTGTTTTGCAATGGTTCCAATCTTCTTATTATTTCTGGTGTGTGCATGTCTATAAATACGAGTGCTCTTCTCATTAAGTAAAGAGCCTGTTTTCTGTACTGAAAGTGTTTATTAATAAGACCTCGATTAAGGATGCACCAAAATTCGTTCTGTAAACACTGTTTATAATGGAACTCTTGAACTTTTTCTCGCTCTGTTGGGAAGCAAACATCAGCCATCACACATAGTACAGAAAGTTTTTTTTCAATATCAGGTATTACACTGATTTCTTTACCAGCAAAGGGAGGGAGAATTTTCAGGGAACCGAATAAATGGTCCCAGAGAGAAGATATTACCTCTTCAGGTTTGAATGTAACAATTAACTTTGGTAATAACGAAGTCAAGAGTTTCCACTCTAAGGGCTCTTCTTTCTTCAACCACAACTGTATTATCGTTAGAATACGATTCAATTCTGTCTCAAGTTCTGAAGACTTGTCCGGGATCTTGAAGAGTAATGTATGTAAATTGTAAGAATCAGCGAAGCATTCTGAGACTCTCATAGCTAAATCTACATTTTCTGGGCTTGATAAAAGTCCCTGAGTGTTCCAAAAATCTTGGAATGACAGTTTGAAAAAGGGTTTGGCGGAATAAACTAATTGCAAGACAGCAATATCGTAGAGGACAGAAAATTCTTCACTATTCAGGTATTCAGTGTTCTTGATGAAAATATGCCTCAGATTGGTGTACAAACGCCCTTTACACTTGAGCGGTCCAAATATGTTATGCGAACGTACAAATAATTGATATCGGTAGCATAAAAGCTTGCGAAATGTTTTTAGAGTTTTAAGATCAAAACGCTTTGTTGATATCTTCTTGTTGTATTCTACAACCAATTCGTGGATCATCTGCGATTCTTGCTCACGATTACCGGCAAGTGTCTTCAAAACCTTGATTCCTGTCGTGGGAAACTTGATAAATCGTTCGTGTATCTCCATTTTTGTTGTTGTTAGTTCAGCTGGTGTTTTTTCATTGCTTTCTTTCCGAAACAACTGCTTTGTTGTTGTTGTTGGTTTCGCAATAGGAAAGTATTCTCTTCAGCATACGTGGTGTCTTCGTAAATGCACTCGGGCAATGGAGCTCCCTTACCTACAAAAATTCAAGGTCAATTAATTGGGGACCATTTTTAAAAAGTGTCCTTTCATCCATTCTAGCCCAAGCAATTTTTTATCTGGTTTTTTGGCTATAGATATTGTTTACTAATCGGATTACTATTATCTATACTTTTGAAAAAAGAACGCTTATTCCTGGTTAAAAAGCACTGGTCGAATTTTGCCTTCGTTTTGTTAACACAGAATTAAAGATACTGACAATATATTTCTACCGAACATAAGAAGAAAAACACAAGCTGAACATTTTATACAATATTTTTAACACTTTGAACTATATACAGTATTTTTATTGCCAAAAAAAACGGACCCTAGGGTCAGACAAAAAAAAAGGAAAAACGGTTTTTTTTTAGTTTTTGGGCTGTACCATTTTTTTTACAAAACAGATTACTATTCTATATATGAATTTGAGGGATTTCTGAATCCCCGGAATAGCCTTTACAGCTTCGAATCTCTGTTAAAGCATTTTCTTTACGTTGTGCTTTGTTTTCTTGACATAAAAAAAATTTCTTTCGAATGTCAGTTTTGTTTCTCCCATCGAAAGAGAGCTTCCGGTGTGATTACAAGTTAATCCGATGTAATCTGGAGACTCGTAGGGACAGCGCCTCTCTTAAGGTAGTCCTCCTGTATAGTCTGACATCGCATAAGTTCGAGCGAAATCGAGACAGAATTACGAACTGTTCTCAAAGAAATAAAAATCTGAAAAAAATCAACTATATGAAAGATGCTGAAGAGATTAATTTGGCATAATAATAATTGAAAAATGTTATTAACAAATGACTGAAATAAATCATTGAGCAACAAATTGCCCGGCAACCTAACTTTTTTTTGTTATGAAAATGATTTGTTTATTTTTCTGAATACGTGTGGATGTTTTTCAGAATTTCATCTGATGTTTGAAAATAGCCATTTTTTCCAAGTGTAAAATTGAAAATCAGAAAAAAATCTGAAAAAATTCATACGTATTTAGAAAAATAAACAAATGTTTTACATAACAAAAAAAGTTAGGTTGCCGGGTAATTTGTTGCACTTTTATTTATTTAAGTAATTTGTCAATAACATTTTTTTATTATTATTATGTCAAAATAACCTTTTCAGCATTTTCTATATGCTCGATTTTTTTCAGATTTATATCTCGTCGAAAACTGTTCGTAAATTTTGTTTAATTCTCCCTCGAACTTATACGGTGTCAGACCGTGCAGGAGGACTACCTTAAGAAGAGCACCTATCCTATCACTTGCTGTTGTTCGATATTTATTGTATTTTTAATATAGTAAACTGCGGTAAGTCATTAACTTTGAAGAGTTTCATTTAAAAAAATCAAAGATCAAAGAATTGGGCATTCTCTTGCAGAACTTGCAACAATTTCTTCGATGCCAATATCCGATGTGTTTCCCAAAAAAAAAAATATATATATATATATATTTTTTTTTTCGTTGATTCCGCTACAAAATATCGCGTGAAATTACAGAAACAATTCTCAATTGATTTTGTTCTCGCGGGCCATGAAAAAATGCACATTTTTGTTTTTTGCAGATGATGATACGATTAATCGTTCCCAAGTAATTATAGATTAAATGGAAAATGAATAAAATAGTACAGTTCACCAGAAGAAATTTTTAATAGATACAAAAAATAAGCATATTTATTATAACTAATGAACCCGATTTTTAGACTCTTGTGGGATTTTTTTTTATGTTCGGCTAAAACCTATTCCGCTACCGGTAGAATATTCCACAAGCATAGTGACCGTATGAAACTATTTTTATTTCACACGATGAAATAAAAATAAAAGATAAGGCTTATTCGCATTTTCCGCGCGCACAAAAACCGCTTTTCGCACCTTGTAAAATAATTTTATTTTTCTGATACTCGCACGAAAAACCTTTTCCTGACTTGTGTGATTGTAACACTTGACTTTTGTGGCAAACTGACATTTGTTAGAAGAAATTTTGTCTCCGTCGTATCGAATTGTACTAGTATTCATTGGTAAGCGATATTAACGCGAATGATTTTTGGTTTGCTGAGAAAATCGTCGACTCACCCAGCGATTTTCTCCAACCTCTTCGTGTCGACTTCAATTATGACGAAGAGCAAGTATGAAAACGTGAAACAACGGTCTCAGGACAACTGTCTTCTGAACTGTTTGATCATAGTGAGAATAGACGATAACATTATTTCAAAATTTTCGATCGCTCACCGATTCGTCGCACCCAAATATTCGTGACCTCTTGATTTGATGACTTAAGCTGCTACGACTGTTGTGAATGAATTCAACGGAATCGTTATTGTTATGAACAGGGCGACGAATTTTCGTTTGTTTTCATAAACGGGAGGAAAGTCTACAACAGAAGAGTTGTTATCCACTTTGGCTCAAGATTGTTACATTTATTTTTCTTTAAAGGATTATTCTTCTTCTTCATCTCCTGCTTCATCTGTATTTTACTCAAGTAATTTTTTTTATACAGTTTTGAAAATTCTCTTTACTGTAAATAATCTGTTTACATCTTCGAATGTTTTCCACTGAGCTAAATATATTGGAGGTGAGAAGCTATAGGGAATAGTGGGGTATAATGGGCCGTAGGCAACAATGAACAACGGCGTTTATCGGAGAACACAGATCGCCGAAAATTCGAATTTTGCTTCTTCATAGAGGAAGCCTTGTTTTCGTGGAAATTTTTTTTTTCGAGATTTTCATGTCTGTACGTTTAGAATGGTCCAAAGTGTCGAGAAAAGTGGTTTGTGCGAAATGCCTGTATGTGTGTTTGTGTGTGTGTGTGTGCACATTGTGAGTGTAACTCACGCAATTTTCCATGAATGCTCTTCAAATTTTGTATGCAAGTGGACTATCATATAATATCATTTGGGATTGTATTTGACGCAAATCGGTTGTACATTTTTTTTTCTACACCATTTTTTAAAGATTGAAAAAATTGTTTTCACGCTATAACTTACGCAATTAAAGAGGCACCGGGCTGAAATTTTGTACATAAATGGATTACTCGTGACCTATTATGTGTACCAAATTTTGCGAGAATCTGTCAAGCCGTTCTGATTTTATAGCAATTTTAATTTTTTCAAAAATGTCTGCAAATACTGTAACTCATGCAAATTCTGAGATATCCGGCTGTAATTGCGGATATGATTCCACGATTATTGATTTCTAATTCAAGATTTTGGTCTAATTAACTGTTGACGTGTCAGAAAATTTCGATTTTGGTGAACAAAAAAAAACTTTTACGAAAAAAAAAATTTCGAAATTTTCCACAGATTTAACTTAAATTTTCAACACAACTAATTTGTTGAAAATTATCTCTACGTTGCATTTTGCGACTCTGATGCTATCATTATTTGTGAAGTGAACTTTTGTCCACTCGGGTGGGGATAAAAATAGCGAATGACCAAAATACCGAATGACTAAAATAGCGAGTTTCAAAATAAAGAACGTCTGAATGTAAAATCTCCATAATTATGGAATTCGCTTTTTCAGCTATCCGCCATTTTCATCATTCGCTATTTTGAATGCATTTTAAGGTAACCCTTTCGCAGTAGCTGGTCAAATGAGAATCCATTATAGAATTATTGAAAATAGAGATATTGCAACATCCTAATAATTACAAAAATTCATTCTGTGATTTTACACGCATGCAATAAACATAGATAATTATTCACCGATCATACAACCATAGCGAAAGTAGTGCGTTTGAATTCTATGTAATCGACTCGCCACCATGACAGTATAAGGTTAACTGTGTGAGATTGAATTCACATCGTACTTGACTTCAGATATGAAAGCGAAATATCCGGTAAGAGACGTTTTTCGAGGAGTCTACGGAATCTGGAAATTCCATGGGATATTTCGAGTATTTGTATTTGCACGCATCTAATCGCTAAGTACGTAAATTATTCACTGGAATACGACCCGGTCACGATTTCCCATAACTGATTACGTTAAAATCAACCAACTTTTGGGGGTTTTATTTCATAAAAAGAGTCGATAATCGCACCTGTTTTTCTGCATACGTGCCGCTTATTGCAGTATGTTTAACATATTTTTAATTTAGATGCCCATCTAATAAACACCCTCACGAAAGGACTAACTTAATAAGATGGAGGTTGAAAATAGCGAATTTCATAATGAAAACCATTCTAGATTCAGACGTTCTTAATTTCGAAATTCGCTATTTTAACCATTCATTATTTTGGCCATTCGCTATTTTGACCCTCACTCGTCCACTTCATTCTCCTTGAGAAAAACAACCACATAACGAGCTTCCGAAAAAAAAACAGTAAAAATTTGATTGATAAAAATGTCGGTAAAATAAAGTGAGAGTTGTTATGGTTTTACTGGAGTATTTATTCCATGTAAAAATACGTTACATCCTTGAATTATTTCGTCAAAAAGCAATTTCACGTAAAAATGTGCTGCTGTGCATACTCCCAGATACATAGAGCGCCGGTTACGTGAACGTTCAACGATCTCACGACGCCGCATTGTGGAATTTCAACACACGTATCCATTAGATAAATCAAATCTACCGGGATGCCGTCTTTTTCGTTTCTGTTAGAAAAAAAAATTTTTAAACTTATAGTATATTCCCGATGATAAAATAAAAAGTTCAAACTTACCCTAAAAGTAGAACTGTTTTTTTGGGGAACTTCATTCGATGTAGATAAGTGCTATTTGCTGTTTGCTCTGCACCAACTAATTGCCATCCCTCGTGATGCTTCTCCAGCAAATACTTTTGTAAAAGATGCGGCTTGACCTGCAAGGTTTTAATAATGTTAAGTTCCTTCATCTATAATTATTAGGGTGTACCAAAAAAAGCGGTTTTATTTTATCTTTGCTCCCCGCCCAAAATATCGTAGAATACGTCTTAGTCAATATCCTGTCAAAAGCGGAGCTCATAATTTTTATTCTTAGATGTCCATCATCTCGTTTGAATTTTTCCCATTTAAATAACACAGCAAAGTGACTTTTTTCATTCTTTCTTCTTGCAACCTAAGAAGAAATTATTTGTCCTAAAACTAATGACTGGGTCTTATGAATCATTAAATTTTGAACAAAAAATCTTATTGAGTCGAATTTCTATCTTCAATATTTGATTTATTACAGAGCCTTAAAATTTTTAATGTTGCCAATTTTCTTGTTTTTTAAATAGATTTTTTAGCTAAACTATTGAAGTTAGGACAAAAAGTTAAAGCAAAATTTTGTCGTCCGTCTGACGCACTACAAAAAAATCGCCGGCGAGTTTTTCGTATCGTTGATATTTACAAAGTTACAGACCAACAAAGTCGTGGTTTTTGTATTTTTAACTGTTATTAAGTGAATTACTGATGTTAGTCAATTGAAATTTATTATAACATTGAATTTTGTAAAAAAATCCGGGTGAAATTTCTCATTGAATCTTATTTTGATGGTTTTTTACGCATATCCGATAAAAAATTTCAAGGCTCTGTAATAAAATCAAATATTGAAGATAGAAACTCGACTCAACAAGATTCTTTGTTCGAAATTCAATGATTAATAATGTGTAGTCATTGATTTTATGAAAAAAATTCTTCTTAGGTTGCAGGAAGAAAGAATGGAGAAAAATCACTTTCCCGTGTTATTTGAATGGGAAAACTTGAAACGCAATGATGGATCTTTAAGAATCAAAATTATGAGCTCCGCTTTTGACAGGATCTTTACCAAGACGTATTCTACGATATTTTGGGCGGAGAGCAGAGAAAAAAAAATTACTAATACAACAATTAGTTGTTATATGTTAACAACCTCCGTTATTGTTATCCATTTTTCGGCGGATACGCTCAGCGTTTGGAATTCGCGATCTTCCGCATATTTCAGACTTCCAATTACCAACTCCTTGACACCGAATATTTCACAAGTTCTGGCGAGTCCACCGAGATTGGGTGGACGATCAATCAGCGAAGCTACAACGATAATTCCTGCTCGATCGTCCTGCATTTTTCGTTGCAACAGCCGTGCTTTAGTATCTTCCGAGAGGTCGTCATAAAATGGAACCATATTCTTCCAGGGGATAATTTTCTTCTGAATATCGCTCAGGGCAACAGTCGAGTCAGCGGACGTTTCGAGCTCGCCTGGAATTCGAGCGTTTCAAAAGCTGCCGAAGATTGTTTACAAATTTAATTACGTATATCTACCTGTTGGTTTCGAAATTTGCGGAAACATTTTAGCCTTATGCAATAAACCGCGACCGAAGCAACGAATTCCTCCCTTCTCGGGAAAAGAGATCTTCTCAAATGCTTCTGCTTGGATTAACTCGTCGGCAGAAACGCGTGTCAAACGTGGTAGACTGTAATATATAGTCTGCAAAAAAAAAACATTTTCATTATAACATGATATAAGATCATCGCATCACTTACCAGTATATTTACATGCTACACCGAACAGACTGCACTGTTAGAAAAGATTGGAAGTTTTTATGCATGAACTCGTCATCGAAATTTGATAAACAATTGCGGTATGGAATTCATGTATTTTTCCAGTAAAATTAAAGCAAATCATCAAAATTCAAGTACTTTTACTGGGAAATTAAGAAGGTTCGTTAGTTAAATTGAAAATGCACAGAAAAATCTGAAATAATTACCACGTTTCAAATAATTCATAACAAACTCACATGAATTTTTTGGGAATTTTCGTCTACATCGTTTACACAAAATTGATTTTTTTATGCATGCATTTTAACATCGCCTCTTATGGCGTATTTACGAATTAAAAAAAATAATAACTGACTTTTTTTTTACATCGTTGAATTTTTAAGTATTTGGTGGAATTAATTCTTTTTTTTCGGTGTAAACAATTTTATCAATTTTTATTTTATTCCTAAATATGCCATAAGAGCCCATGTTAAAATGTATGCATAAAAAAATTAATTTTGTGTAAACGATGTAGACGAAAATTCCCAAAAAATTCATGTGAGTTTGTTATGAATTATTAAAAACGCGGTAATCATTTTAGATATTTTTGAGCATTTTCAATTTTACTGACGAACCTCCTTAAGGTAAATTATTGAATATGCTGTACCATACATTAATTTTACATCACACTTGTACACTAAATTTCATATACTAGTTTAAGAATAAAAACTTCCATTTAAAGTTCACTAAATTTCAAGTAGATTTTTTTTACAGTGTATGTCTAAGATCACTGTTAGAAAAGATTGGAAGTTTTTATGCATAAACTCGTCATCGAAATTTAATTAAAAAATTTGGTATAGAATTCATGTACTTATTCAGTAAAATGAAAGCAGATTATTAAAATTCAAGTACTTTTACTGAAAAATGAAGGTAAATTATTGAATATGCTATACCATACATTAATTTTACATTACACTTGTATACTAAACTTTATATATACTAGTTTATGAATAAAAACTTCCATCAAAAGTACACTAAATTTCAAGTAGATTCTTTTTACAGAGTGGAAAAGTATATTTCATATCTCTGTGTTGATAATTTTTCTCCGACTTTACCTCGAAGTCAAAGTCCAGCTCGGGATCGAATACTGTAAAGTAAAAGTCGTCGAGTATTCTCTCAGAATTTTTCATCATATTTCCACGACGGAGGCTCTCTTCCATGCATTCAAATAAGAGTTTGTGAGTCGCAGCTTCTGAGGAATCCTCCGGTAGTATTTTATATAAGTCGACGAGAATTGTCTAAAATAAGTAATGAAATGTTTTTGTCATGATGATCGAGTTACATGTCATAATTATTTTCATCATCCTCGCGAACCTGACTGTAAAGACGGACACTGAACTGTTGAGCCATAGAGTTTGTCAGAAGTTCTAATATCGCTTTGCCGATATACTCCATTTGCGTTTCCGCGATAAGTGAGCGTGCTACGTGAAAAACTATGCTCGTCAGCGAAACGATACTTCCTGGCCGTTTTTCAGCCGCCTACAATTTAAAAAAAAGTACTTACAAAAATATAAAATGCAGATAATTTATTAAAAATAAATTCGAACCACGTCAAAAAGCTTCCAAATTGTCTCTCGCATGTCTGCATTCTTCAAGTGTAATCTTACGATCAGCCATTCGTGTATCAAACGAACACTGCGCTGATTACTTTCTGCGATTAAAAGATCGCAAAGGGCATCATGGAGGCGCTGCCTCTGAGACTGCAATTTAAACAAGTAATTTAGACTAAAATTGGAAGGGGTATGCTCTGTAAAAATGTTATATGATCTTACTTCGTTTAGAAGGGGCTCCTGTATCAACAGAGTTTGCATCACCTTTTGCTTCAGTCTGTGCAAATGCGAATTGTCAAAGTATCTTTTATTTTTGTTTTGCTTGAGAATCTCCAGGAGATTGTTAAGAATGTTCTCCTGAACTTCGGGTTTATCTCTCAAGCTTAATAAACATGCTATCGCCTTTACTCGAACTGCAGCATCGATATTCGCATCTCTGTGGACCAAAAATAACAATTTTTTCATCACGTGAGATGTGCTCATCGTAAGTTTGTCATTAAACGCTAAATTTTAATCTCACACTAGAACGACTGTATTATCACTCTAAAAACGACCAGTTGTTTTGTGCAAGACAATATATTTGCGAACGACGTCAAAATGGCTAGTACACTCGTTTTCTTATTAAGCGACAGCGAAAAACGTCCATCCAGAGAATTTTAATATCGCAGTTGTAAAATTGCGGTCGTTATATCAATTAGCGACCGCAACACAACGTCAATAGCGACCAGTATGAACGTTTTCTCAATTAGCGACCGCGAAAAGCGACTATCCAGAAAATTGTAATATCGCAATTGTAAAGTTGCGGTCGTTATATGAAAAAAAAAAAGACCCCATAACTTTTTTAGGGCCGTCGTTTTTACGGTTGTTACGACCCACTGTCGTTTTTTTTTGCAAAAAATCACCCGGTCGTTTTTACGGTAAAATCTTTAAGATCGCTAGGGTAATGAGGGAAACGACTATACTGGTCGTTTTGAGATCGTTCTTATAGTTATTTTCTGAAACAAAACAACTGGTCGTTTTTGTCGTCTTTTTATGGCTGTTTTACGGTCGTCTTTGAAATCGCATGGTTTGCTATAGGATACGATCCGAAAAGGCTTTGCGCTTCGATACGTAGTCTTTAAATTTTAATTTTTTTTACAGAACTGTCGTACGCGCTGGCCGATAATTATATTTTCAGTGTTGTGTCTAGAAAAGTGCAGTTTTCGCAAACTGTCGCTTGCAAGAACTGCAGTTTTCCGATGTTGAACGAACAGTTCCGTTCAATACTCGATAGAAAACGTTATTCATGTTTTCTCAACTTAGACTCAACTAGGATGTAATGGAACCACTTCCATTACAAGGTTCATATCTGCCCTTTGAGCGCAATGAAAACTGAATCGCTCTTGCGTACCCGTAATTGTTAAAAAAATTAGCAATCATCGTGTGCTTGTTATAAGTATAGATTGCGGATATTTAAAGTGAAACTGGAGAAAAATGATCGGATGCTGCACAGGAGTGTAACTTTTTCATCGAGCAACGAACTTCACACTTTCCTTCTTTCTAGCAGACTGAGAAAAAAAAGAATTGGAAAAACAATATGATTTAGAAAAATTCTGTTCACTCAATTCAACTAAATTTTGCTTTTAAAGACCAAAATATTAGTATCAGAAAATCGACTAAAAAACAACCTTCCCTCTGACACCCAAAGCGGTTGGAGATATCGTCCGTTTTAGACGTAGGTTTTAGTTGCTTCGGATGACAAGAGATGTTGCATTTGAGAATTACTCACGATAATGAAGACGTGCAGTCCTTGCAGAGCCGTTGGCCATGTAAGATCGCTGTGCGCTCTATTCTTTGATCGCGGCGCGGTACAGAACCGTGAAGAAGACACGATATAAATGCCTTGTGGGAGAAAATCATGTCCCGATTTGTCGTGGAATCCAAGAGTATGCGCTTGAGTAAGGGTGTTTTTTCTCCCTCCTGCATAATCTGATCTAGATACTAGAGAAGCATCGGTTATTAAATGAGTTAATTGTACATTTCCCGTCTCAGACCAGATCAAGTCTACACGAAAAAAACTTGACGCAATAGCAGCTCTACACCATAAACTAGACACAATATAATATCTACACCGAAACAGTTCTATAAAAAAAACTAGAGACAATAAAATCTCTACACCGAATTAACTTGACACACTAAAATCTCTGCACGGGATTATCTGTATTATAGAACGTCGAATTATCGATAATCCGTTGGCGCAGAGATGAACCGGTGTGTAAATTTTATTATGTCAAGTTGAACTGTGTACAGTTTTTGATGTAGCGATTTTATTGTTTTCTTCGTGTAGACTTTATCTGGACTCGGCGTGCGCGGCTTTAAGAGGCAGTGATACACCTGAAATTTCTTCACCCAATGTTAAACCCCTACACCGATGAAAAGAAATATTTGGTTGATGGGAACGAATATTTTTTCCGCCACCCGTAACCGCAGATTCGGTTTTTATCACCAATTCTTTTCATCGGTGCATAGGACTGTCTCTCTCGCACTATTTTTATTTTAATTCTAAAATAACAGTTGAATCGAATGAGGAACCGGAAGCTTAGCCCAATTCTCCGATACTCCCGCGTATCCCCTCAAAATACGGACCCTATCTGTCTTACTGTTCGAGAGAAAAGCTTCCAAAATGTCTTGGGGGTGGGGGGGGGGGGGGGGGGGCGTGTCACTGCCTCCTAACGGTCACCCGGCGAAGCTACGGCCGCAAGTAATACTGCTTAACTCGAGGGACTGCTAATCACATACTTTTTTTTTACATAAAATGTTTATTAACTTCATTAAAAAAATTGTTACTCTACAACAAAACAAGTAAAATGAGAAAATTCATTTTCTTTGTTAAATTTATAACTTGCTATTGCGATACGAATTTTCTTGCCATTTTTTCAACCATTAACTATGAATAGAATTTTGAAAATCATTGTTTGCAAACAATTAAATTTAAGTTTTGATTGAATTCTAATTAGTGCTTATAATTACAACTGGCCAATTGTATCCGTAATATTTACATAAATATCCTACCAATGCTCGTCAAGCGATTACATCATATTGGCATAAATTTCGACTCGAAAATCATAAACACAGTTGTCATAAAATGACCAAATAAAATCTGCCGGAAATGTAAAACTACAGAGTACTTTTTTTGCATATACATAGAGCTTCGCATAATATACTTACTTCAAATAAATACTTCTTAGACCCTTCCAACTTGAGGAAGGCCTCACTGGTTATTAGGCCGCTGAGAACGGAGATATTTCTAACTGTCGCCGGTGTTTTCTTCACTCGGAAAGTAATTCGCCAAGACGTGCGTATTATACAATTCATGATTTCAAGATCCCAAACAGCGATGTTCTCGTTACGTTCAAGTTCAATCCTCAAAATGGCTATAACGGATCCGATAACATCTTCATTTCCGATCTGAACGAGCGCTCCGAGGTTCTCAAGCCAATCGTCATGGATCGACCACGGATTTGAAGATGACGAAAGGCAATATTTATACAAGAGATAGGCAATTATCTCCGGGCAATCAGAGCCGAATTTTTCTTTCGAGCTTTCGTTTACTTCCGCACCTTTTTGTTCTCGTTCATTATAGACCATTTCAGTCCTGAAATATCTCAGCAGCGACGGTATGTAAGCGAATTCAGACTCCCCTTTACTCTCCACTGCACCGCTTTGATAGCAGGTTTGCAGCATTTTAATAGCGTAGGACCACTGAGTTCTGCTGTAAGTGGCAGGATCATTGATTATGGAAATGCACTTTTCCTTGATGTGTTGAAATTCTTCTTTGGCCCTGTACAAGACGACTTCGTGTGTAGCTCTCTTCAAGAGAGCGTCAATCACAAAAATATATTCGTCATATTGTGATTGAGTTTTTCCTTCAAGGCTTTTACACACAATCTTGAAAATTGCATCAATATATGGTGTCATGAGTTTGTCGATCTTTGTCCTGCTTGAAGGTCTACCGTCGTGTGAAATCGGACTTATCAAGTGGCCCGAGAACTCGATGACTTTCAGAATCACATCTTTATCTGCGTAAGGCCTCACATCCGCTCCTATTAAATTTTGGAATAAATTCCAAAACGCTTCCTCAGTAGGACAAGATTTGTCGACGAATATCCGCCCCGCGTCAGCCAGAAGATGGACTGTCAGAGCGAGTGTTTTCAGGTTCTGAGAAAGCTCAAAAAATTTTTCGCATCTCTGAGTAACGTATTGCACAGCATCCGAGGGTTGGATTATTTTCGTAAGATGATTGGTAATCTTGTACCATTCTTCGGAACCAGGTTGTAATTTGTGGTTGTCGGGGAATGAGCAGAGTATATTGAAGATACTCTCTAATTGTGAGGGACTTGCAGGCAATGAAGCGTATGCTATAAACGTGCGAATAATCAGAATTTGCGAAAGAGCTCGCAAATGAACATTGTGCGTCATTAAGCTCTTCTGGATTAGATCGTTGACAGAATGCAGCTCTAAATCTCGCCATACGTTAGTAAAGATCTTGCATTGCTCAGTTACCGCGAGCAGAGCTTGGAGAAGCCAATATATCGGAACTGGGCCCCAAGATACTAACGGAAGCGTTCTAACGAATGCGTTGATTAGAGTTATTTTTTTCTGTTCCCATCTCAAAAAACTTGCTTCCAATTCCTTTACAATTAGCGGTTTTCCATCCTCATCATTGTACTCGTACAAAAAAGTGTTGTTAAGCGAATCAACGAAAAAAAGGAGGAACTCGTTATCGGAGAAAATTTGTGGATCAGCTTTAAGGATTTCCTGGAGTCCAAGTATCTTAACGGAATCGTTATCGTGTTGCACAATTCTTCGGTATACGCAGCGCAGCCAAATAGGGTTGAAAAAGTCGCAACAATGCTTGTGATCAGCTTGAACTTTCACGAGAGTCTGAAGATGCGATAAAGCCGGTAATACGAGGTGTTTTTGCTTTTCCTCTAGTACTTCGAGTATCATGAAAAAGATTTTCTTTATTTCTTCCGGGGAAGAAGGTCGATTTTCCGATTTAGTGCATACAAAGGGCATAGCACTTTGTTGCAGACGACTCAATCTTCTTATTATTTCTGATTGGTGAATCTCTACAAAGTCAAGTGCCCTTTTCATCAGATAAAGAGCGCGTTTTCTCTGCTGCAAATCTTTATCTATGAGACCTCGATTCAGGATGCACCAAAATTCGTTCTGTAAACATTGGTCGTAATGGAATTCCTCCACTTTTTTATTGTCCGATGGAAAGAAAACATCAGCCATCACAGAGAGTACAGCGATTTTTTTTTCGATATCTGTAATTTCGCCGAATTCTTTACCAGTGAAAGGAGGCAGAATTTTCAGGGAACCGAGGAAATCTTGCCAGAGAGGAACTACTATCTTATGCGGCCCGAATGTAACAGTCAACTTTTTTAATAACGAAGCCAAGAGCTTCCAGTCAAAGTCCTCCTCCTTTTTCAGCCACAACCGTATTATCGATAGAAAACGAGTCGACTCTCTCTCAAGTTTCACAGGATCGTCCGGCCGAATGCGATGGTAACTACGCAAATTGTAAGAATCAGCAAAGCATTCTATGACTCTTATAGCCAATTCTATATTCTCTGTGATCGACGAAAGTTCTTTGGTGATCCAAACATCTTGAAACGCCAGTTCAAAGAATATTTCGGCGGAGTAAAATAATTGCAAGACAGCAATATCGTAAAGTACAGAAAATTCCTTTTTCTTCAGATATTCTTTGTTATTGATCAAAAGAATCTTTAGATTTGTGTACAAACGCCCTTCACACTTAAACGGTTCATTCATATTTCGCGAACGCATCAACGATTGGTATACGTAGCATATCATTTTACGAAATGTTTCGAGGGTTTTGAGATCAAAACGATTTTGAGATATCTTGAGGTTGTATATCATCATCAATTCACAGATTTTCGACGCTCTGTTCTTATCATCAGGTATAAAATGATTTATCACCTGCATTGTCGTCGTGGACATCTTCATAAATCGTTCGTGTACCTCCATTTTTTTATTCTCTCAGTTCAGCAGGTGTTTTCTCGTTGTTTTATTTTCTTCGAAATTACTGCTTTGTTATTGTTGTTGGTTCAGCGTCATACTCGATGCACGTGAGCGACGCCACATCCTAACCTATAAAAATTCACGCTTCATCAGTTGGGAACCATTTAAATGTCCAGCGTCACGTGTATAAGCATCGCTGCACGTAAAAAACTATTAATATTTCATTTATTCGCAAAGAAAATAAAAGTTAATGATTTTCGGCTTGCTAAGGAAATCGTTTAATTACCACACTCAAATAATTACCTCGAAACTCTTCGTGTCGACTTCAACAATGGCGAAGAGCAAGTACGAGTACGTCAAACAATTCGAAGCTCAGGATATTTGTCTTCTCAACTGTTGGATAGTCGTGAGAATAGATGGTAAAAATTTTTCCAAATTTTCGGACGTTCACGGTTTCACAAAACCCAACGATGCGCGAGCTCTTGATTTGATGCGTCAAGCCGCGACGACTGTTATGGAAGAATTCAACGAAATCGTTATTTCTTATGGTCAGAGCGACGAATTTTCCTTCGTGTTCAAGAAAGAAACGGAAATCTACAATAGAAGAGGTGTAGATTGTTATCTACTTTGACTCAAGATTTTTAGATATTTTTTTTGTTTTTTTTTTTTGGATTGTTTCTTCTTCCTTATATTATGGTTTATCTATATTTTGCTTAAATGATTTCTCTTTTTGCAGCATCTAAAATTCTCTCTAATGTCAATTCATTGTTTACATCTTCGTATGTTTTCCACTGGGGTAAATATATGGGAGATGACAAGCTACAATATCCACCCTCATTTGATGCTAGGACCGTATTGTATCCATCTGATCAGAACCTGAGGGACTATCTGGCCTGGAGGCAGGCTGATGTCCACATAAATAATCTTTATAATACTTGCTTTTGGAGCCTTGTACAGAAAAAGAATATGACGCCAGCTCAGGTACTTCCAATCAATTTTTCTTACATACAGATGAAGTTTTGCAATTTCAGCTATTAAACATATTGATTATTCTTCAATGTTATCATCCTTATAAACTTTTCTTGCAAATCGGCATCATCGGACGCGCGGTCAGCGTGTGGCTTCGGCGGTGCTTAGAGTTAAGCAGCATTGTTTGAGGCCATAACTTGGATGGGTGACCGCTCAGCCACTCACTGGTTTGCCCGTAAATTGTTGAGGGGGAGGCAGTTTTTCTGAGTTTCCTAATGTATTTCTAATTCAGTGGAAACTCAGTTAAATAAAGCTGCCTGTATCGGCCGGGTTTTCCGCAGTTTCCCTGAGCATTTCGTGCAAATGCAGTAGAGCATTAGAAGAAGGGGTTGCGGATATCACTCTAGGGGAGTTTCGAAGAATAGAACGGGGAGTAAAGGGGAGAGGATAAGTAAAAGCCAATTAGCGTACTTGAGAAATAACTAATAAAAAAATTAAAATTTAAAAAAAAAATTTCCTTGCACTGTCTGTGCTTTATAATCATTTCTGATTATTTTTTGTTTTAGGAAATGCCCGAGTAGCAATTTTTGTCCTGTTACGGAAAAGTTGTCCGTAGGCTATTCTATGTCCTAAAGTTAACTTTCGGACATAGGATATCTTACAGATAACATTCTGGCGGACATATGTGTCACGTTCGGATGACTTTTTCATGCCAGATGTCTTTTTGCTACCTGGGTGATAGTCAAGTTGATTTTGAAAACCTGGAAACTGCACATTTAAAATATTTGTTTTGTTCATTACATGAAAAGCTTGATAATCAGTTGATTGAAAAAATGTCATTTTTAAATTTTGTGAAAAAAATGACGGTTACTCCAAAATGTTTCACATACATCTTTGTATTTTTTTTATCATTCTCGATTTTTTTTTGTGATGTCCACATAAATAATCTTTATAATACTTGCTTTTGGAGCCTTGTACAGAAAAAGATTATGAAACCAGCTTAGGTACTTCCAATCAATTTTACTTACACACAGATGAAGTTTTGCACTTTCAGTAATTACTCATTTCGATTATTCTTTAATGTTATCACTCTTATAAACTTTCTTTGCAATGTCTGTGCTTTGTGATCATTTCTGATTTTTTGTTTGTTTTAGGAAATGATAGGCAAGTTGATTTTGAAACCCTGGAAATTGCACATTTAAAATATTCATTTTGTTCATTACATAAAAACCCTGATAATCAGATAATTTCAATAAATGTAATTTTTACATTTTGTGAAAAAAATTATGATTACTCAAAATTGTTATCTTTAAAAATCTTTCATATACATCTTTGTATTTTCTTATCATTCCCGATTTTTGTTTACTTTGTTTTATAAAATCATAGGAATCAGAATAAAAAAATGCTGAGCTTTGCATCATCATGTGCTTCTATTGAATTGTATGATTTTAAATTTTTTTTCTAGGCTCAGGAGAGATTAAAAGGCACGGTTTCATCAGAAAAAAATGAGTTGCTCTTTCAAGATTTTGGAATTAATTACAACAAGGAGCCGCAGTATTTCCGTAAAGGAACGACTCTTCTGCGCAAATCTGTTGCCAGCGAAAGTGGCAAAGTTAAGAAAACAGTAGTACCTTACGAAGAGGATATAATCGGAGAGCGTTTTTGGCGCGAAAATCCTGAAATAATGGGTTCGAAAAAACAAGCGAAAAATGCTGCGTCTTCGTCGCCGAATTCTCAGGACGTAGCATTAGCCTCTTGATTAAGTAACTTGAAATAATTGACACTTGTACATGTATTGCCAATTAAAGTGGAATGCGTCGTAACTTTATTATTTTTTTTTCTTTTAACATTTTACATCTAATAAATTAACAGGTATACCATGGAATAATACTATGTATGATATTTCTTATCTCCACAGAATATAATAAAATACACTATATACATCGAGTTTATATTTAAACGAACGTGAATAAAGCATTGAATAAGCCATTCTGAGATGGCGAAGGAATCGGATAAGACAATAGATGAAACCAATTCGTTCTTTTTCAATATTATTTTCTGAGAGACTCGACAATACGTTTTTTCCTTTAATTTTTAATAGGTATCTTTTCGGCTGAGAAGACTGCGATTAACGCAATAGTCCAATCGGTGCACGACCTACTTTCGTTCGGTAAATACGCTCGGAATCAAAAGTAAAATTTCACGATAATACATACGATGATGATACAATGTCGCTTATTGCCTAAACGACGTTTCATTAGAAGATCGGTATGTAATTGTCGATCTTCGCGCGATGCTTCTGAGCAACGCATTCCGCTATCCAAACGATGTTGCGACATTCCTGCTCCTTCAGTTTCAAATAACTGTAGAATACGCCAAAGTGGAATTGCTGAAGAAAGGCGTGAACGTTCAAACGCACCTGCGATTACAAAAAAATATAAATTAAGTTCATCCGATGAATAATCTTTTTTTTGTAATTAAAAGGTCGCTCAATTTTTCTTCCTCAAAGAGGAAGCTTTGTTTTCGTGGAAATTTTTTTTTCCAGATTTTCATGTCGGATACTTAAGGAGGTTCGTCAGTGAATTTAAAATGCACAGAAAAATCTAAAATAATTACCGCGGTTTTAATAAGACATAACAAACTCACATGAATTTTTTGGGAATTTTCGTCTACATCGTTTACATAAAATTAATTTTTTTATGCATATATTTTAACATGGGCTCTTATGGTATATTTACGAATAAAAAACAATGTTTAATCGAAGAAAATTTATACAACGAAAAAAAAAAAAAAATTAATTCCACCAAATAATTAAACATTCAACGATGTAAAAAAAAATTTCACCACTTTTTCACGAGCGGTAAAAATTTTACGCCACTTTTTCAATAGTGAACAACAAAATGCTCCTGTTATTAATTAAACTTAACCGTCTGAATATCGAAAAATAAAGCGTGATAAAAAATGTTTCATTGATATTACAGCTATAAACTGAAATATTCGTTTATACTAAATATTCTAATTGATAGCTTTATCATACATGCCTCAAACAAAAATCCCTTTACAGTAACCAAAAATTACATTTACTCGTGAATAAAATGCGGGATTGTCAACTAAATCAGTTTACTGTGAATTTTGTTTTTGTCCGGTGGACTTTATAGTTGAAAAGAATTTAAAATCAAGTTTTTTTTAAAGCAATGACATCGATAAAAAGTCTTTGATCGCGTACCTCGTGTTCGAAGAACTTGTCCTCGAGAGTCTTGTCGCCTGGATTATTTCCTGCGCCTTCGAAAAGAGCGCTGTATTCCTGAAAAACGATTGGTCACGAAATATTTAGACTTTGAAGTCATGGGCTTCGGAAAAACATCGAAAACTTACAGCGTAGTATTCAGCTACAGCTTTAACTTGTTCATAATCATCGGCCCGAGCGAGAGCAGCGAGACCGTCGGGATTCAAGCGACCGCAGCGCGGATAAAGCTTCGCGCGATCATCTTTTCCCAGCTCGGTGCCGAACGAATTTATCGTTATAATTATAGCTCTTCTGTCCGCTTCGAACTGCAAGATTGAGAAGTCGTAAGTAAATGGGGAAAAAAAAAGCAAATTGCATTACTTAGAAATGAAAAATTCTCACAGCTAGAATCTCGCACATCGTATCGGCGGTTGTACCTCCGATATCCTTACAGAACTTGTAAAAAGCCTCGAGGTACGCCTTGTAGAGAGTATTCCTGATAATCTCAATGTTCATTTCATCCAAATCTTGCTCGGAGATGCAGTCGACGAAGAACGGAGCTAGAAACATTTTTTTTCCACAAATTAACGATGAAAGTTTTCGAAACAATTTCATTTTTCAATGTTTTGTACGAGAGTTTGTGAAATATAAAGCTAAATATGAAATCGGTTTTCAATTATCATTTTGCTTCCTCATAGAGGAAGCTTTGTTTTCGTAAAAAAGTTTTTTTTCGAGATTTTCATGTCAGTACACTGAGAATGGTCCAAAACGTTAAAAAAGTGATTCAGAAAAAATGTCTGTGTATGTGTGAGTGTGTTACACGCTCGAAAAATGTAAACCTTCATAACTCGGGAACCCATTGAGATATTGCGCTGAAATTGGTATGAATGTGAGCTTTCATACACCGGCAATGGCTATTGAATTTGGTCAAGATCGGTTTAACCGTTAAAATTCATGAGGTTTTTATTTTTTGAATTTTTCGATTTTTTAAATTTTTTTTTCGGATGCGAATTTTGCTATGAAATATCGAGCTGAGAATTAAATGAGCGCCAAATTCACGATTAACAATAAAAATACGTCAGATATAGCCCAAGAATTATGAACGATACCATATTTTCATATCGATTTTTTACAGTATATATATTGAGAAAATGGTTTACTTTCCCGTGGTGCATGTTGAAAACAAATATAATTCAAATAATATATGAAAAAACTCAATATATTGTTTTAATCGAAGTCAAATAATTGCTTAAAATAAAATATTGAGGTTTCAATATGTTATTACAAATATGTTTGGCAAAATACAAAACGTTTCTATCGTATTCTACATTTAAAAAAATTGAAAATAATGTATTTGCTTGAGTTTCAGGCCCATTCATCCTTATTATATTATGACAAAGCGGGCGTGTGCGTTTATTTATTTATTTAAAACAAGGATGCAAAGTAGAACTTTCATAATTATTTTTCACTTTTAACAAAGCTTCCTCTATGAGTAAGCCAATATCAATTAACATACTTCTGCAAGGTTCTGCTTTGCATCCTTTTTTTTCTATCTTTAATAGATGTTGGAATATTCTTTGAGCTTTGATATTTCTAAATCTGGATAAATCTAACTTTATTCAGGTCAAGTATATTTCATCCATAATCTAAACAAAATTTGAAAATGCTACTCAGATATATCATTAAGGTTTTTTCTTTAGCAAATCAAGACAAATTTTAAATGTAGTAGATGCAATACAAATTGTATAACAGGTAAAAAAAATTACAAAATAAGCTTTGAGTGGCTAAATTGATAATACATATTCATAAGTTTATTTCCCATGACTTTCTCATCTGTGTCGGCAAATAATCAAGCTCTCAATTCTTTTCTCTCCCAGAATTAGCAATTTTATTAAATCAGTTACCCAAAGGAGTGTCTACGAGTACTGCATTATACAGTTCAGCAGGCGTAGCAGCGACATGAATAGCCTCCATCTGTTCGAAGCTGCCGAGTGGATGGCATTTCGGTATAAGCTCCGAAATTGGCCTCTGATGAAGAGTTCCCGTAATCAGAAGAATAATGTTGTCAATCATGTAGCTATAAGTTATAAAGTCGAGGAACTGCGACAGTGGCTCGACCGAGTGATTGCGAAGATGTTGAAACTCCACAACAAGTTTTTCCCTGAGTTTGTCGTCAATGACGCTGACAGCAAGCGGCGACGGTTCGTTTGCCAAGAAACTGCCATAATCCGTGCCAGCGAGATGCAACTTCAAATCTGCCGAACGTGCCAAAAACAAAAGACAAAAAATTACCCAATTATAGATACCGTCTCCTTGAAACTTTTTTTAAAACATAAAATAACTTAGCGATATCTTTTAAGCTTCGGATCAGATTTAAGATAAGAAATTGCGACATCTATTCGTATTGAAATTGAAAAAGTCACTAAAGATCCTGAAATTAAGCCAGTTTCCACAAAAACGTCCTTTAGACACGCAAAATATTATAATGACGACTTCGCTAAAGCGTGATAATAAAAGTTCAACGTGCAATTGCAATTTGGGATATATTATTGACCGCAACTTACCCTCGAGTGTCTCGCATTGAACCAAATTGAGGTAATCGTTCTGCTGTAAAATTCCGCACTTGAATCCACGGCAAAGTCCCTCGAGATAACCTCCATCGATGTTGAATATACAGCCCTTCATCTTTACTCGTTATTACTCTTCACCAATTTATTTCACACTCAATCGCTGCAAACGACGAATACGTTCTGTTAATAAACGGATCACGGAATAATCGGACTCGCCCTCTTTTCGCGAGACGATCATATGACCGACTGACGTGAACAGTGCCACGAATTTCGAGGTCTTTGGTTCGTCGTCTGTGCGTATTACAATTGCGATGTATCGATAGATCGAATTATTCAAAATTCTCATTGTACAATTTTCCCTTGAACAAATATATACAGAAAAAAGCTATCGATAAGCCGTATTATTTAGCAAATGTGTCAATTTGCGAGCTTTGAATCAATTTTCATTGAGGTTTTTCAAATTTCGCGCGGAAAAATCGAAATATCGAAAGTGACGTCGCAGCTGTCAGTGTGACTCATGCTGACAACTTCGGGTCATTCAATCTTAACAACACCTTGCAATAAGTGTTTAATCTTTGATGTGACGAGTTTCGATCGTATTTTTTGGTATCTTGGTCGCAGGGCGAATTTCCGACGATTAGAAAATGTTCAGCAAAAAAAAGGAACCGAAACGACGTCCGCGACCGCCTGGCAGTCTCGAACAGGTGCGTAATTTTAGAAATTACTGTTTTTTTTTAAATCGTCATTTCGTATTTTGTTGTAATAAGTTCAAGAGTAATTATGTCGTTTTGTGCAGTTTGGCATTTTCGAAGTACCTGAAAAACTGGAGGACCTTGGACGGGGCTACTCAGTCGATGATGACAATGACGAGGACTTGGAGGCAGAGCTGGCTATGCTTACAAGTGGAGATGACGCACCTCGTCAACCTAGACGCAAAGGTATATTCATTTTCATTGTGACGAACATTCTGGAATTTTTTATAGCGATAATATATGCTCTTCATTTCAAATTCATTAATCGAATTGTAGATATCATACTTTACGAGTATTTGAATATCCAGTTGATTTCTCCTTTGTTTTAATATTTTATTTGGAAATTTTGTCACTCAGGTTTTGATGCATTACTGTATTTGTATTACTTGAAAATTTTTGTTTGATCCAATTTTTTTTCATATTTTTCAATTTTGTGCTCAATTGCTTCCAATTTTTAATTGTAATGTTAATATAGTCAGTTACAAAATCAACTGTTATACTTTAGTATTAGTTTTCTTATTTCGTAGTATACATTTGCAGATTTGCTTCATCTCATATGTTAATCTCTTCCATCTATATTTCCATTCCAGATAAGTTTTATATTATATATTAGAATACACATTTACTCCAGAATGATATTCTTAGTTTTGTGCTTTAATTGTTTTTAGTTTTGCAATTTTATTGTTTTAGCTTTTCTTAATAAAATCAGTGGCAAAATTAACTGTTTATACAGCCACATATAGAAACAAAGTTTTATATTACTTATTAAAATACATATTTATTTCAGAAAGATATTTCTCATTTTTTTGTTTAAATACCCTCCAATTTTGCAATTTTACTTTTTTTTTTGGCTTTGCTCAATATAATCAGTGATAAAATACACCGCTTACGCAGTCACATATGCGAAAGAAGTATTATAGTATATACACTGTAAAAAAAATCTACTTGAAATTTAGTGTACTTTTACTGGAAGTTTTTATTCATAAACTAGGATATGAAATTTAGTATACAAGTGTAATGGCAAATTAATGTTTGGTACAGCATATTTAATAATTTATTTTAACTTTATAGGAAAACTACTTGAATTTCAATCATTTGCTTTAATTTTACTGGAAGAGTACAAGAATTCTGTATCAAAATTGTTTATTCAATTTCATTGACGAGTTTATGAATAAAAACTTCCAATCTTTTCTAACGGTGTATTGAAATACATATTCATTTCAGCACCTCCGATACCTACAGCGAAGCTGGACGCTATGATCAGTGAGAGTATGAAGGACATTGATCCTGATGAAGAGCTTTCTGGTGATGATGATGATCCAGACATATTGGTAAAGCTTCATATGAAATATTTATACTTAATTTTCATAAATCTTCTTGATATTTTTTTGCAAATAAAAGTTTTCATTAAATTATTTAAAATAGTCTGGAGATATTGTTTTGCTTGTGTAAAATATGTTTCTGGTTTTATTGGCAAGAACTACATGTAAGTAAATAAAGCCTTGATTATTATATTATACCACATAAAAATAAAGTAATGTGTAGAGTACATTTTATTTTTTTATTTTCAATTTGTTTGTTTTGTCTAGTATTTACCTTGAAATCAATATGATTATTAATTGCTTATGTTCGACACGAAATTCGTGACCTGCTATTCAGAATATAAGTACCAATTGATTGAGAAACCATTAAAATGTGGGTGTACTACTTACACAAAAAAGTATGTTGATCAATTTTGGCTTCCTCATAGAGAAAGCTTTGTAGAAAACGACAAATAATAAGGAAGCAATTTGCAAGGTTCTACTTTGCAAGCTTATTTATACTCGGAAGACATTTTTGTAAAAGCTCAAAGTGACGTGAAATTTTTACCGCTCGACCGATTTGTGTAAAATTGTTACTCAAAAATTGGTTAATGATATTCCATATGTAAACTAAATTGAAACTCGAGACCTAGTAATTTACATGAGCAAGCATTCGAACGAAAATTTTCAAATAATTCAAAATGCCATAAAATTTGAACCACCAACCGATTGGTGTCAAATTTATCCAGCATATCTTTTTAAATGGTATTTTAAGTGTAAAGAAAATTTAAGATAAATCTGTGGAAAATTGCGAAATTTTTTTTTTTTCGTTAAAGCTTTTTTTTTCTTTTTGTTCACCAAAATCAAAATTTCCTGAAATTTAAACAGTTCATTAGACTACAATCTCAATTGGAAATCAATAATCGTGAAATCTTATCGGCAATTGCAGCCGGATATCTCACATTTTGCATGAGTTATAGTACTTGCAGACATTTTTGAAAAAATTAATATTGTAATAAAATCAGAACAGTTCGACAGATTCTCGCGAAATTTAGTACACATAATGATTTACGAGTAATCCATTTGTATACAAAATTTCAGCTCAGTGCCTTTTTAATTGCGTAAGTTGTAGCGTGGAAACGATTTCTTCAAAATTTCAAAAATGCTGTAAGAAAAAAAATTTTCAATCGATTCGCGTTAAATACAATCCCAAACTTTGTTATATGATAACCTACTTAAGTGCCAAATTAGAAGAAAATCCGTAGAAAATTACGACAGTTATCGTGCGTACAAGGAAATCTGCACATTCACACACACACATACACATACAGACATTTCGTAAAAACCATTTGTCTCGATGTTTGAGACCATTTTAAGTATCCTGACAAGAAAATCTCAACAAAAAAAATGTTCACGAAAACAAAGCTTCCTCTATGAGGAAGCAAAATGAAGAAAGGTTTCGTTTCATTTGACTAGATTCTAATTTTAAAAAAGTGTCTTTATCGTTTCAGAACGAGTTAAGAGAGATTACAGGAGACGAAGAAATCCCTGCCGAGCTTGCTGAAGAAGAAGAGCCAGAAGCCGCAGATCCTCAAGAAGACGGCAACAGCAGCAGCGACCAAACAATTCAATTGTTGCAAGATAGACTAAAGATGTACAAGTTGGCTGTTGCCAAAGCTCAGAGTGAAAACGAAGCTGGCAAAGCTCGTCGTTTCGGACGAGGATTAAAAACCCTAGAAGGATTATTATCCCGCGCAAATGCAGGCGGAGCTGTTAGCGAGACAGACATTCCGCCTATTTTGCCTCCGTCAGCGATTGGCGAGAAGAAGCAAGAATCGTCACCGCCGGAAGAGCCCGCATCTTCGGAACCTCCAGCGTCGACTCCTTCAGAGGATCTACCCTCTCCACCCGAAGTTTCCGCTGCAGACGGTGAAAATTCCGCTTCAGAAGCACCAAAGCCAGCGAGCGTTGATCAAGAATCGTTGGAATTATTGAAAAAACGTCAGCACGAGTACAAAGTTGCAGCGATGATGTGGAAGAAATTGGGCAACAAGGAAGAAGCACTGAATAACGTTAAAATCGCAAAACAATTCGACATCGTATTGGCAGCCGTCGCTGCCGGTGAGACAATCGATCTTTCGGATATGCCGCCTCCGCCAACGCTTCCCAATTCCGAAGCAGCGACACCCGCGGATGGAAAAGAGGAGAGCGAGACTCAGCAAAGCACTTCCGGAGAGCCAAGTGCCTCGGGTAAGTATATTTATTTTTTTGCGGACGCTATTAACCGTCGAGTTTTAGATTTGTGATCTTTTGTTGATGCATCTGAAGCGGAAGCGGCACAGGCGCCCATCACGGGAGATGCCATCGGAGGAGCTCTCAAGGAACGCCTGGAAATCTATAGACGCTCGAAAACCGCCGCTGAAGAAGAGGGCAATAAATCGAAAGCTAGGAGATATGGAAGAATTTGTAAACAATTCGAGGATGCTATTAAATTGCACGAACGAGGAAAAACTGTTGCCTTTGAAGAATTGCCTGTACCGCCGGGTATGCCGCCCATTGGAATCACCGTTGCACCGCCTCCTGCTACGGTTCCTGTTCCAACCACGTCAACCGAAGAACCGATGGAACCTGTTCCTGAACCTGAACCTCAAGAAGGAGAGTCGCCGGCGGTTCCGCAGAGAAAGGCGCCGGCTCCTCCTCCGAGACCGAATCAAGGTACGTTCTTTTGGATACTTAAGGGTATTTGGTTCAGTGGTCGGTCGGTAACGAGTCGCCTTCCCTATTTTCTCCACATCGGTTGATCTGACTAGCAAAAGCCAATTAGGTTTTCATTCTTCTATATATTCAGTACGAAAACGTAATTTGCTTTTGGTTTAAGCTTAAGGGGATGTGGTTTAAGCCCTTAAGGGGATGTGGTTCAGTGGTCGGCCGGTAACAAGTCGCCTTCCCTATTTTCTCCACATCGGTTGATCGGACTAGCAAAAGCCAATTAGGTTTTCATTCTTCTATATATTCAGTACGAAAACGTAATTTGCTTTTGGTTTAAGCGTCGACCACTCCGGAGAAAATAGGGAAAGCGATTTGTTACCATCAGAGCAATTAACACGTCTGTAACACATCCCCTTAAGAGGTAGATTTTTTACCGGCTTTAGTCGGTAAAAAGGTTCGGCTTCGTAGTTTACGAAATAAGGTTTTAATATATCACAAATATGTTTCAAATTGCACGGGATTATAATATGAACATTAGGGTGTGTAAAAAAACAAATATTTTTTAAAATTCCTTTCAAAATCCTGCAGATTTATTTGGACCTCCAAATACACCTTCTACATGTGAGACTGCCGGCAGAATTTTTTAAAACATTGTTCTATCGATATTTACCTGAAAAAAACAGATGTTGATTGAGCGACCTCTAACAACGATTTGTCCGCGATTTCCTTTTGCACAAAGTGTTGTAAGGTATAAAACTAACGTGTAAACCGTGGGGACCTGAAGAAACTAAAGAAATGTAAACAAAACCGAGAAAAACTGTTTTATTTCATGGATTCACGCTCGAAGCATCCAAGCATAATTTGTCCTTTCATAGTATTCTTGCAAATTGGTATTTAGTGGTATTTGAGGTTGCCAGTTATTAATCCAAACTTAAACTTAAGGAATTCAAAATAGAGGATCCAATATGGCGGACTAAAATGCAAAAAGTTGCGAAAATCTGGACTTTGAGTTAGGATTCATAATTAGTGACCTCAATAACCCCTGAGTATAATGAAAAATAATGAGGAAGCAATGTCCAAAGTTCGATTTCGCATCCTTTTTTTATTTCAACGCGATATTGATATCTTACGTTATTGGGCGTTCACTATTGTTTACGAATTTTCGTGAGAATCTGAATTGATCTAAATAAATGAATCAATTGAGAAAAACTGATCAATTAAAATGAATGGTAATACTTGATTTTCGTAATCTTTTTATCTAAAAGCAATGAAAAAAGCTGGTGCAACTTCACGTGCGGAAAAGCAGGCGTTGTTGCTGCAGCAGCGACAAGCAGAGCTGAAACAAGCGGCGTTGGCGGCGAAAAAAGATGGAGACTTGGAACTCGCCCGCGACTATCTTCGCCAAGCGAAAGGAATCACACCGTTGATAGAAGCGAGCAGATGCGGACTACCAGTTGATTTGAATTCGATACCACTTTCACCAAACGCAAAAACACAGCTCAGCGTCAACAACTTTGTCGACGCGAATTCCGACGACAGTTTTACTTTAGTTGCTTCTGAGGATTGTTTGGAAGACACCAATGGCTCAGATCAGCATATTTATGATAATATGGAGAAGCAACTAATCAAACAGGCAAAGGTACGTGCTTCAAACCAATTTTTTTGTTGCGAAATCAATTCTTTTTCATAAAGAAGGGTTTATTTACGGTTCAATTTTTAACTATTTGAAAGATTGTACTGATTATAAAATTAGTATAACTAACATTTTTCTCAAATTTCGTAAAATTTTTACGTTAGGGCGCGTATAGATTTTCATAAATTCTAAAAAGGCTATTTTCAAAAATTACCAAAGAGCGGAGTATTTTTTTAGTACCTACTATGATTTAAAAAAACATGAAATTGGATAGGAAGGCATTTAAGGAGTTAGGCCACTCTAGAGGGCTACAAAAAACGCTTTTTTTGGGAATTTTTTTTAGAAAAAATATTAGAGACATCGATTTTTATCATTTAGTAATTTTTTCATAGTAATTAATGAAAAAATGTCGGCTGTACAGCGTTGTTGCGATGACATCTCTTTTTTTTTTGGAATCCACGGCCGGACACACAGCCGATGTAATTTTTAAATTATGCTGAGTTTTTTAACAGGTTTTCACTTATACATAACAGTAGCTAGAGAAGTATGTAGGATTTTTTTGATACAGGTACTTTTGACAAAATGGCGAGCATCTAAAGTGAAAGTTCAAAAATTTGGCCTAATAATCGTTCAAAAATGATCAATAACAAAGAAACTATGCAACTTAAAAAAAATCCTACGTACTTTTGTAGATCATGTATTTTTGAAGATATATCCAAAATTTCAAATAAATCGGTGGTAAACTTTTTGAGTTATGTTTCCGGCCAACTTGAAAAAAGCAGTTTTGAGATAAACGCGTTTAAAGTTTTGAACAGAAAATCATTGATAATATTGATATACCTTTAATCTGCAATGCCTGCACCATATAATTGGCCTTCCAATTGAGTGTCCTGCTCTTGCATTTCTTTTCTGCTCGATTTTGAAGCCATTCTTGCCTCTTTTACCACTTCAGACAGTGATCACTCTCCAAGCATTATGCGCTGATCGTCGATCGCCAGACTCGTTTTGTAGGAATTCACGCCGATTTCTAAGCCCATTTCATTCATAATGTGTAAAATTTATAAAAACCCGTCATTGTATGTACAAACTGCAATATTTGTGGCTACATCCAAAACAGTTTTACCACTAGAAACCGATTTTAGGGCCAATGCCCACACAATCGAATGAAGCTTTCGTTGTTGTTCTGCGTGTAACAACCGATACATCGCGTAAAAAGATCATCACTGGTCAGTTCTTCGTAGATTGTTTTGATAGCTTCATACACATTAGCTGGAAGAGCTGGCTTATGTTTATATTCAGCCAAACTATTTGTAGCTTTAGCCCGTTGCCATGAACACCATGAATCCTCTCCGATCGGACATTTATCGTGCTGTAGTTTGACCGGGCGGCCTTCCATTAAAATTCGAAAATGGGGCATTTACAAATTTTTGCCTGCCATAATCTTTTGGGACAGCATTCTAGAAACCCTAATGAGTCATTTCCAAGGAGAAAAAAATCGATTTTTCGAAAATTCTAGAGTGGCCTAGCTCCTTAAAAGTGTCAGGTGTCACGTAAAATCGAGTTAGCTAGCAATATCTGATTTACAATTTTTCGAAACGGATTTCATTTTGAATCAAACATAAATTCATGGAATAAAGAAACAAACGATCAAAGTTGATCTTAATAACCGGAGGAAAATTTTTGTATTTTTCCAGTGGTGTTTGTCAACGAGAGATCATTCAAAAGCTCTGGGTGATGTGCCGGGTTACAATCGATGGGAGCGAATGGCATTGGGTTACAGTCACGATCTTGATATGCTGAGAGTTCGTAAACGAGATGGTCTACCACCTCCTCAGCATCATTACGAAGTCAAAACTTATGCAATAGTACAGTGAGTATTTTGATAAATAAATATTGATAAATAAATTTTGATTAAAAAAAAAGCAACAAAATCAAACCGGAATTAGGAACGTCTGAATCTAGAATGGTCATCATGATGAAATTCGCTTTTTCAGCTATCCGCCATTTTGACCATTCGCTATTTTCATCTCCATCTCATTAAAATGCATTCAAACTATCGAATGATGAAAATGGCGAATGGCTGAAAAAGCGAGTTCCATAATTTTTGGACGTTCGTAATTTCGAAATTCGCTATTTTAGTCATTCACTATTTTGGTAATTCGCTATTTTGCTCCCACTCAAGCAAATATCATAGATAATCAAAATCATATTTTGTTAAATTCTGCAATAATTTTGTATAATTTTCAGGAGCTGTACCGATTTGGGCGACGGAGACGCCGAAATATCGATAATTCGTGGCGTGAACTATCCAAAAGAGCTAGACACGTACGTAATGTTCGAATATCCTTATCCTACGGATAGTCCGCAGACCGATCGTACAAGCACCATCAGAGACACCAGCAATCCAGAGTACGAGGGCGTCTTCACACTTAATAACGCGGTCGATCGATCCGCGAGACAGTGTCAACGCGTTTTCAAGAGGCACGCCCTCAAGTGTCAAGTCTGGTCTAAAGGGTAATGATTCGTTGCATTATTCATTTTTCGAGTTATTTTCCATTAATCAATAACCATTATTTATTTTTATTTTTATTATTTTACTCACGGTAACGACGCTTCGTTTAACCCTTTAACGACCATTGACAAGAAAGCAGCTTAGCATATGTGAATTCTTGGGCATTTGTGTCCGAAATAGTATTGGAAAATCGGTGTGTTTTGTTTGTGTCCCCTCGAATATTTCATGGTTTGAGAAAAGTTTTTTTATTTTCGAATTTTTTATAATTACTCTTCAAATGGTTTTGCGCGTTTACAACAAGCTGTTATGGACTCATCAGTTTTTAGTGGATTAAGGATGTATGATACGTACAGTCCCGCCAATCGTGAGTTTCAGAGGAAATTTCGATTACTTCCCGATGGGATAAAAATCGGAAAAAAATAATCGATATTAAACGGGCTGAAAAGATAAATTTTGCATAGTAACAATTCCAAAATGTTATTAACAAATTTCCGGAAACAACAATTGTTCAACTAACAATCAGTCAATATAACTTTTTTTTAATGTAAATGATATGTTAATTCATTTGAATGCGTATTAATTTTTGCAGATTTTTTTCTTTATTTTGATTTTGAATTTTATGCATCAATTTTATGCATTGAATGTTCGGCATCAAACCATCTACTACACTCAAGATTTTTTTGTGAAACGCATGTCCAAAATTTGTTATATTCTGGGCATTTTTCAAAATCAATAAAATCAAAATCAAAATAAAGAAAAAAAATCTGAAAAAATTCATACGCATTCAAAAAAATTTACATATCCTTTTCATAAAAAAAAGTTATGTTGACTGTTTATTCGTTGAACAATTGTTCTTTTTTTCACCAATTTGTTAATAACATTTTTTGACTATTATTATGCGAAATCAATCTTTCCAGCACGCTTTACATGCATTATTGTTTTCCGATTTTTATCCCATCGAAGTCATCGAAATTGTCTCTGAAACTCACTTTTGGCGGAACTGTACCTATCATACATCTTTAATCAAGAGACGCGGTAGCGTCGCGACGCCAATTCAATACTTTCTCTCTATATTTCTTTTTACTTTGTTTCAAAAGACGCGGATAATTAAATGGGTGTTATTGCAGTGATCGTTTAAGGGTTAATTCGCTAGATATCCGATAATCGTAGTGATGGATTATTCAGATCGTCCCCTCGTTGTTCAATTGTCGAGTAGTCTTTTCGACAATTTCCGAGATCCTTAAGAATTATCATAGTCATTAGACTAGTACGTTGCTTGCAGATGCTCGCTGAACCCCATCCTGTGTTGCACTCACCCAAGGTATGAAAAAAATTACAAGCGTGCATGAAGAACGTAACTTTATCGAGTTTACGAAATCACGCAGTATACACGTATAGTATTTTAGTAGAATGGCTAGATTTGCATTGGCCCTTTTGTGATTAATGTTCGTGTAATGATATTCCCGTTAACAACACAATGTCAAAGTAATGCTCGCCCTAATTTTTAAATAAATTCGCATCCTATCGAATAGGGTTCAATATTATGCTTAAATTAATTTCGTCTTCTTCCGGTTCAAATTCAGATGATTTCCGAAGACGAATGCCGATTTTTTCTCTTTTTTTAGCCCAGTTATGATACCTAATACTTTGCGAGTATATGCCTATTTGATTGATGAATTCGAAAGATTTATTTCGACACTGAACATCACGAATAAGTCACAGTGAACAATTAAGTTTTTAAACAAATTGTTACTTCTGTTGAATGAATAATTCAGCAAAAATAGAGCTTCAAATATTGTCAAAATTTCGATGTCCAAGTACTTGCGGATTTTTTTCTACTCCATGAACCAGATTTGATAAAAACTTGAAATATTCTCGGAAAGGAGAGATTTTTGCATTAAATCCAAACTGCAACAAGATTAACGTGGATTTTACAGCGCCACCGTGAAAAAATCTCCTTAAAATTTAACATTCATGCAAAGCTTTCATGCATAAACTCCTGTAGTAAAATTAAAACAAATGTTCAGGGTTAAATGAATTTATGAATGTAATGTATGAAATATCATGATTCATATGATTCACTTTAATTTAACTGTAAAAGTACATCAATTTCATATGACGATTGCACATCAAATGTAGTAAAATTAAAACGAATGTTCAGGGATAAATGAATTTATGAATGTAATGTATGAAATATCACGATTTATATGAGTCACTTTGATTTAACTGTAAAAGTACATCAATTTCATATGACGATTCCACATCAAATGTGATTTGGCAGTAAGCGCATAAAACCTTCTACTTTTTTTTTAAGGGGATGCGGGAGTAGATTTTATTACCGACTTTGGTCGGTAAAAACGCGCCTTTTCGTAGTTACCATTATCCTCAGTTAATACGCTACACACATGCTTCAAATTATTCACGATGGTAATATCAGTGTATACGAATGGACGTACATTCGAATATTGGACGATAACCGGCGATAAATCGAAAAAAAACGTATATTTTCTTAACATCCCGAAATCAAAATGGCCGGCAGGGTTTGACAGCATCACCTGTTTGGTAAGATATCAAAGATTCTGGAACTTACATACGTTAAACTCGAATGTGCGTCCATTCTTTAGCGTTTTTTGCATAATTCATGAGCGTCGAAAAAACAATTACACAAAAGGAATCCACACACACTTGTAACTACGTTTACGCAGTCTGCCCGCTTGGAAGGGTTTTTTGTCCGATTAAACCGCGTAAGCGTAGTTACAGTTTTGTGTGGCTTTTATTGTGTAATCGATGTTTTAACGTTCGTAGATTATGCAGAAAACGCCAATGAATGGACGTACAATCGAGTTTAACGAATGTGATTACGATAAATGTTTATATAGTACGAAAGAGTTGGTGTTGACAGTTCGAGCGGCCATATTGCTTTTTGGTAGGTTTACAATGTTACGAATTTCTTCATTTTTCAAGCGTTTTCACACAAAATTCGAGTGGATGCAAATGTGCCTATCCTGATATTATAACCCTGTGCAATTTGAGACAATAATAGTGTAGTTTGTAAACTACGAAACCGTACTTTTTTATCGACCACAGTCTATAAGAAAATCCAGTCCTGCATCCCCTTAAGGATATGTGGTTCAGTGGTCGGCCGGTAACAAGTCGCCTTCCCTATTTTCTCTTCCCTTTTCTAATATGGCCGCTCGTACGGTCAAGCATCCAGCATCTCCTTAAGGGGATGTGTTACAGACATGTTAATTGCTCTGATGGTAACAAATCGCTTTCCCTATTTTCTCGGGAGTGGTTGACGCTTCAACCAAAAGCAAATTAGGTTTTCGTACTGAATATATGGAAGAATGAAAACCTAATTTGCTTTTGCTAATCAGATCAACCGATGTGGAGAAAATAGGGAAGGCGATTTGTTACCATCAGAGCAATTAACATGTCTGTAACACATCCCCTTAAGGGGATGCTGGATGCTTGACCGTACGAGCGGCCATATTGGTTTTTGGTAGGTTTACAAATTTACAATTATCTTTATTATCAAGCGTTTTCACCTGAAATTCGAGTAGACGCAAATGCGCTTATTTTTATATTATAATCCTGTGCAATTTGAAACATATCTGTAATATATTAAAACCGCATTTTGTAAAATACGAAACTGAACCTTTTTACCGACCAAAGCCGGTAAAAAAATCTACTTCAGCATCCCCTTAACGGCCACGACTTGCCCTAAATATTTTTATGTTAAATGTATCATCTTACTAAAAATGATCCCAAGTATCAATATTTGTTATTATACCTGTCAACTTGGCATGGCATTACACGAGCAAACTGTAACAACGAGCGCTTGCGAGTAGTTTGCTAGTCGAAGTACGAATGCATAAATAATCAACGATAAAATCTCTCATTCATTGACTGCGTAATTGTTGCGATATTTCAGAGGTTTCTTCAGAAGCGACAGTCTCGTGGGTACAGTGACGGTAAAATTGGCGCCTTTGGAGAGTCAATGCGTTTTACACGATTCATTTCCGCTTATGGACGGCAGAAGAGCGTCCGGAGGTAAACTTGAAGTGAAGATTCGCCTGAGAAATCCAATTCTCACTAAGCAGATCGAAAAAATCACGGACAAATGGTTGACTATTGATCATTGATCAAAACACAACCAAACGCTGCCGAGTCTGTGTCGCTTTATCGCTTAATCCTCACTATTTGAATCAACGAAATCCTCAGCCGTCAAATGGAAACTGTGACGGCCGTGGAATAATTAAAGCGGTCACCATACTTCTATAACTTTATTTTTAACGCTACGAGAACAGTTTATACGCATTACTGCGAGTAGAGACTCAAGAAATATAGATATATTTAAATATATTTAACTGTAAATATGCACAATGAGAAATGTATATAATATTCATTGTACGAAATCAACGGATCGAGCAAATACGCTCGATCTAGCTTTATAATGTGGCGGTGATGATTGTGCCTAATAAATGATACTTTACTATTCGAAGTACATAACAGCTTACATGAAGTTTCGTTGCAAGTTGCGCGAAGCGAAGTCGCGACAGTTTACGACAACGCAAAATCTCCAGAGTCTGGAAGTCTGTGACACGTGATTTACACGCGGTGAAGGAAGGAACGAGACTGAAGCTGATTCCACACTTCCCGTGGAACAATACATCAGGTGAATACCACTAACAAACTATTGTCCGATAATCGTTCGCTACCTCTCTGTCTCCTTCTGCTATCTATCCCTGGCAGCTTTACCATTCCACAAGCCCGCTTTCTGCCTCCCTCTCCTCGCCGCCCTTCACGTGTCTAACCAACCCTTAACAATCGACACACCCGGAATACAGGCGAGTCGTTCACTGGAAAACGTGCTCGAGTCGAAATAATCACCGGATAATTAATTGTTCTTGGTACGAAAATTGAGAGCAACGCAAGAAAGCATCTTGATGCTATTCTGGAATTATTTGTGTAACGTATGGCGAATATGCAAGATAATAGGAGAGAGATAAATACGCTTGGAAATTAGTCAGTAACTAAGATTACTGGACAAAACATCTTTTTGCTTTCTTAAGAAGGAAGCGTTGTTTTCGTGTGATTTTTTTTTTTGGGTTCTCATGTCACGATGCTCTAAAATGTTAAGAAAAGTGATTTGTATGTGCGTACCTGTGCATGTATGATGCATGTAAGGCATTCCATACGGCTTCGAACGGTCGAAAAGTTGTCCACTCTAAAAAAAATTGAAATTTTGTATAATTATTCCATTGTTTGAAAAAGAGAAGTGTACATTATTTCAAAATTTCTGGATCGCATTTTTTCGAGTTTTTCAAAATTTCAAAATTCTGTAAATACCGTTATATCTTGAAAGAATACGATTAAATAGAAAAATGTTTCTGACAAAAAAGTTGCAGTTTTGCATAAATTTTGTGAATTTTTTTTTGTTTTTTTTTTTCGAGTTAAAAAAATGACAATTTTCATAAAAAATATACGAAAATAATTTTTTTCGGTCGGTATGGCACTTTCGATTTAACTAAAAATGAATGAACTTAATTGATCAGTAATAATCGTAATGGTATCAGTTAAATATAGTTATAAAAAATGCGAAATTTGAAGTATCACGAAAGCTAGGAATTAACAGGTAAGCAACCTGATAATTTCAGTAGTAAGTAAGTAGTAAACGGAATTTTATTGACCGCATTACATTGTGATTATAAAAAAAGTATTATTTGCTACAATCGTCCGCATTTGTCTTTAGAGGCCAAATGGCCATTGACCAAAGTCCTTTAGCCTGGAAATTTCTATTTCGCTTTACACTTATTAATATAAACAGATTGCCTAGGATCTACATAAGTAAAAGTATAAAAGAATATATATGAAATGAATAATAATTTCAATTTTCCGTTTTTTCATTTTAATTGCCCCACTGTCTCCAAGATATATAATTATCTTGGACCATATGAGGCTCCAAACTATATAAATATAATATGCATATTTTTGATTATAACAGTTTTAAATTTTCGTGTAACGTGAGACTCAAATATCCCGCTTTACCTATTTTTCTGAGCGTCTCGACGTCATTACATACGAGCCCGTTGCTTGCTACTTCACAGAAGTATAAAATCAAAAAGTGAAAAGATTATTGTAGCAAAAAAATTAATATTGTTTCTAGGCATATAATTTTATGCAATTTACGTGGCTCGAAAGCAATATTTGTTTTAAACGTTATTTTCAAATGTTTGGTGAATACATAATCCAGATTATAAACAAAGCGATAATAGTAGCTTGAATTCCATAATAGGACAAATAACTTTTAAGTAATTAAAAATAATAATTTCTTACTTATTGATGGACTTCAAGAGATTAGGAATCGACTACAATATATTGGAGCAGGTGGCTCACCAGTGCGTAAAACCCCGCAGTGCTCCTCAAGTATAAAAGTCCTCAAAAGACAATTCAAAAGTCACGGTTAAAACGCAACCCTTCAAAATTCAATCCCTTGTGAGGTTCATCGTAATACCACTATTTACAATATCGTGCCAATGGTGCGAACACCCGCAGCTTCCTTTCCAAGCCTTTGATATTCTTCAGGCGCTCTGCAGGCGTCAGGAGGTCCTGATGGGGTCAATGTCTATTCATCGCTACCAGCAGCATGCGCATCTGAATATTTCGAGGGTTAACGAAAGGTTCTCGACTTTGCGTTCTCTACGATCTATCAATTACTATTTGAGGCCTTACATACGTCCAGTAAGGTGGCTCAAATTTTCGTGATATTTTTAAATTTTTAGTCTCACCCAATAAAAAAGATAATTTCTGTAAGAAAGCAAGTCTCGCAAAAAAGTGAGCTTGCGAAAAATTATTTAGAGGTCACTCCAAATTTTTTTCAATATTCAAAATGATTTTTTTTCTTTGATTTTTGTAAAAAATTTCCTTAATAAATAATAAAGGCTCTCAACAAGTCTTCCCTTAGCATTGAATTCGAGATAAATCCATAAAGCAGTGTGAAAGTTATAATTTCAAAGCTGTGAATTCATTTTTACCGTACTTACTTACATCACAGGCGATACCAGATTTTGGTAGGGTCAGTGGCTATTTATCGTTGAACCAGCAGCAGCGCAATTTACATATTCGGTGAGTTAGCGAAAGGTACTCGACTTTGCATTCAAATCGGACTAATATTATTATTTTTTTTTCTAATACAGATCTAGATGACAAAAACGTCTCATCAAACATTTGCATATATCAGTCTATTTTCTATTTATACCGTGGCTGCGGATGTATTTACATATTAAGCTAAAATTTTGTGAGCCAGTAGATCAGAAATGTTCATTTTCTTGTAAAAATTTACGAAAAAATTTAACGTTGGCGAATTTATCGGACAAAAATTAAAGAAAAAACAGCCTGTACGCCCTTTAACTGCCACATATTTTAATCTGTGACTAGTAAAAATTCTCTCAATAAATAAAGGTTCTCAACAAAAGTCTTCCCTTAGCATTGAATTCGAGATAAATCCACAAAGCGGTTTGAAAGTTCTAATTTCAAAGCTGTGAATTCATTTTTACCGCACTTATTTACACCAAAGGCGACACCAGATCTTGTTAGGGTCAGTGGCTATTTATCGTTGGACCAGCAGCAGCGCAATTTATATATTCGGTGAGTTAGCGAAAGGTACTCGACTTTGCATTCAAATCGGACTAATTTTTTTTCTTTTTCTAATACAGATCTAGATGACAGGAACATCTCATCGAACATTTGCAAATATCAGTGTATTTTCTATTTATACCGTGGCTGCGGATGTATTTACATATTAAGCTAAAATTTTGTGAGCCAGTAGATCAGAAATGTTCATTTTCTTGTAAAAATTTACGAAAAAATTTAACGTTGGCGTATTTATCGGACGAAATTTAAAAAAAAAAGAGCCTGTACGCCCTTTAGCTGCCACAAATTTTAATCTGTGACTAGTAAAAATTTTCTCAATAAATAAAGGTACTCAACAAGTCTTCCCTTAGCATTGAATTCGAGATAAATCCACAAAGCGGTTTAAAAGTTCTAATTTCAAAGCTGTGAATTAATTTTTACCGCACTTACTTACACCAAAGGCGACACCAGATCTTGTTAGGGTCAGTGGCTATTCATCGTCGAACCAGCAGCAGCGCAATCTACATATTCGGAGAGTTAGCGAAAGGTACTCGACTTTGCATTCAAATCGGACTAATTTTTTTTCTTTTTCTAATACAGATCTAGATGACAGGAACATCTCATCGAACATTTGCAAATATCAGTGTATTTTCTATTTATACCGTGGCTGCGGATGTATTTACATATTAAGCTAAAATTTTGTGAGCCAGTAGATCAGAAATGTTCATTTTCTTGTAAAAATTTACGAAAAAATTTAACGTTGGCGTATTTATCGGACGAAATTTAAAAAAAAAAGAGCCTGTACGCCCTTTAGCTGCCACAAATTTTAATCTGTGACTAGTAAAAATTTTCTCAATAAATAAAGGTACTCAACAAGTCTTCCCTTAGCATTGAATTCGAGGTAAATCCATAAAGCGGTTTAAAAGTTCTAATTTCAAAGCTGTAAATTCATTTTTACCGCACTTACTTACACCACAGGCGACACCAGATCTTGTTAGGGTCAGTGGCTATTCATCGTCGAACCAGCAGCAGCGCAATCTACATATTCGGAGAGTTAGCGAAAGGTACTCGACTTTGCATTCTCTACGGTCTCTCAATTCGCACCGAGTCGCAGCTTTCCTTCATTCGCTCGTCTTTCTCTGTGTTCACAGTGTACATCGATCGAATGCTGATAGCGCATCCGAAAACAACGGGGATTTATTTGCCAATTAGACGATTGACGAGATGAATACGCGTTGGCGGGGCTCGCCCGGGTAAAAAGGGGTAACTGCTGTTCCACTGCTTCGCACAGCTTGATGGCGTGGCCGGCAGGCGGCGAATATTCTCTCGTGAAGAACCGCAGCATTGCAGAGAGAGAGAGAGAGAGAGAGAGAGAAGAGGATGCGGTGGAAGCCACGGCAACGAATTACGTACGGTCCAGCGGGGTGTATTTGTCGAGCGCGCAAGCCCGACGTTAATGTTGACCTTTTAGCCTGCGGAATAACGTCGGTGCAACTTGACGGCCAGGGGGCCACTCGGTAACCGCCCCGCCGCGAATTTCTGCGTGCAAATTAACGATGTTTGCTCTGACTCCTCAACCCTTGCCCCTGAACGAGCGCGACCGCCCCTTCGCTATTCTCTCGCTGTATTATGTACCTCATGGAGTCTTATCATGCGCGCTTGAGGATCATCGTTGAGGGCACTCGGCCGTTCTTCCCGCTCATTTTTTTCCTCTTCTACCGTGCTGCCACTGGCGATAGGACGGATCGCGTCAAACTCGACGCTGTTATGTGCTCCGCTTGTCAAGGACACCGGGGCTTTTTGAAACAGTAGTTGGATTAAGGAGGTTCGTCGGTAGAATAAAAAATGAACAGAAAAATCTGAAATAATTACCGCGTTTTAGATAATTCATAACAAACTCACATGAATTTTTTAGGAATTTTCGTCTACATTGTTCAGACAAAATTAATTTTTTTATGCATGCATTTTAACGTGGGCTCTTATGGCATATTTGGGAATTCAAAAAAAAAAAAAAATTGAACATTTTTTTTACATCGCTGAATTTTTAAGTATTAGGTGGAATTAATTCTTTTTTTTTCGATGTAAAAATTTTTTTTAAATTTTTTCAATTTTTTTTTATTCGTAAAATTTTTTTATTATTATTCTATTTATTTATTTTATTATTTTATTTATTCGTAAAATTTTATTCGTTATTTAAAACTAGTATATGAAATTTAGTATACAAGTGTAATGTAAAATTGATGTATGTTACAGCATATTTAATAATTTACTTTAATTTTACAGTAAAAGTACTTGAATTTCAATAATTTGCTCTAATTTTAGTGGAAAAGTACATAAATTCTATTTGTTCTAATTTTAGTGGAAAAGTACATAAATTCTATACCACAATTGTTTATTAAATTTCGATGATGTGTTTATGCATAAAAACTTCCAATCATTTCTAACAGTGTAAGAATATGAAGACAAAGTTTTTTTTTTCAAAATTTAAAGTTACATTTTTTTTCAGTGTATCGCAAATCGCAAACGTAATCTTTTTTAAATGTTATTTTGAAGGTGACAAAAAATTCTCCAAGTAAAACGTCAAACTCTGCGATTGTGGTTCCTTTTTTTTTTAATTCAAATTTAATTTTTTTCACTTCCTGACGTCTATATTCGTTGCTAAATCGTCGCATTTTTTTTGGTCACTCATTTCATACTTAAAATATTATCAGATGCTAATTCTCCATGAAGAATGGAATTATTTTATTTTTTAGAAAACTCGCAGCGTTCGAATTATTCATGAAAAATAATAGATTATTCCTCCTTGCTCTAAAAAATCAAACAATATTAATAAAAAAATTAACAACAAGAATTTTTAAGAAATCCACATAATGCATTGCTTCGAAAATGCCAGAAACATTAAAATAAATAGCGAACGAAATATTACCACAATTACAATTGATTTCTTTTATTTCTCACAGACTCAAGCTAAATGCAATTCCGCGTTAATAATTCATCGTTTCGACTCGATGACTTGTTCAAGTTGCTCTTTGCGATTAAGGAAAAAAATTGCTCCGTTTCGAGACGTATCGCCAGTTCCCGATCGACGTCGATTAACGACGTAAGAGATACTAACCGAAACATAATAACAGTAAACACAGACGGCATGGAGCTCGGAGTTGGGGTAGTCACACTGAGAGAAAAGCATATCGTTTATTTAACGATTTCACATGGTAAAACGAATATAGGAAGGCTTACAATGTTTTATGGTTGAAGCGATGATAATATGGTTCAATAAACGATATTTGCAAAGTTATTGGAAGCAAACGTTGAAATCGTATGTGCAACAAAACGGCATATTTGAAACTATTAGGATAGTCTTTGGAACTATTATCATTTTAATAATTGCTACAATAATTATATTTGCTATAACCATAAAATATAGACGTTCCTCCTGGGAATTATATTAGTGGTTGATCCAACTATTTTCTTATATTTGCTATAACCATAAAATATAGACGTTCCTCCTGGGAATTATATTAGTGGTTGATCCAACTATTTTCTTATATTTGCTATAAACATAAATAGAGACGTTCCTCCTGGGAATTATAGTTTATAGTTGGATTATAGTCAGTCCAACTATATTATTTTTAAAATTACCATATTTTTCGCTCAGACATTCGCGTCGTATATTTTTTTTTAATCGTTTTTATCCTTTAAATATACCAGAGTACATTGATTTTACCAGAAGAATGATAAAATTGAATAGATGGATTTTCAAAAATCAATATACACTGTTAAAAATTTTTGTATGAAAATTCATAAAATTTATATGAAGTTTTATGCATATACAGTATATGAAATTTCATATACAAGTATGTATAAATATTAAATTATTCGTATATTAAGAACAATGTAATATTTGTCATTATTTACACACAAACTTAAATTTGATATAACTTCGTATATTAAACGTGTTGTAAATTTAATAATATTTTCAACAGTGATATATTAATATTACAACAAAGTTTGTGAATCAACTTTTGCAATACACAGCTTATTAAATTTCAATATCAGCTACATTAATTTCAACATACAGGTATAAAAATTAAAACAGAATTATAAAAATTTCTATACGTTATATATGAATTTGAATTTGGTATACCTCGTTTGTAATTTTGATATAACTTCGTATATTAAACGTGTTGTAAATTTAATAATATTTTTAACAGTGTACATACAATATACAAAGTCAACAGATTTCCTACCGCTCGTAATTAAAAATACTACTCCTTCGTATATTAAATTGTGAATTTTGAGTTACAAAAAAAAAGTGCGTATTTGAATATTCAAATATGCCCGATCATTAAATTCACTGTATATATTGTACGAAATTTAAGACAGCCAACAGTAAATATCACATACCTTGAGATACAAACGTTGGCGGAACCTGACCTATATTTTTACAAAACCGTTATTTTAATTGTAAGAGAAAGACATTTCTTCACAAAAACTTCCTGCACAAGTATATTAATTTTTATTCAGAATTTTTTTTGCAGTGCAGAACAATCTCAAAATCGATGGTTGACTCGATCTCACTAAGTTTTTGCATGTAATTACCGTTTCTGTAAGCATTAAGAACAATGGAAAAAGAAATTAGCCCCGGTCTGCAAAATGAATTGTGCAAGTACGCAAAGTTTTGTACGTATATTTCATACGAGTACTGAATCATGTGCATATTATATGTCTATGTCACTGAAGCGGGAAACTTGAAGTACGATCGCATGGAGGTCGTAGGCTATGCAGCTTTCGATAGCCTAATGACACTTGGATTATTAACTATACTATGTAGTCGACTGTATGCGTGAATTATAATCTCCTTCCGATAATACGACCGCGCTCTTCAAACTGCAACAATGTTGCAGCTGAAATTACAAATGAAATCAATGTCGATCCAATTACACTATGATATTTAGCATTATAGATACGTTGCATACATCGAAGCAGTAGTTGCGAGAGCGATTACGAATAACCTAATGAGGTGACTATTTTTTAATTATATCTTTTTTCTTCTTCGGTAATCGTCTCGACGATGACATAAAGTGGGGCAAATGAGATCAAGGATAATACTACGCAATTCTGACCCAGAATTGGCACAACACTCGCTGATGACAGGACATTGGAATTAAATAATCGGAAACTGTCCTCTTATTTATTGCAAAAATTGTATTGACGCCTTATAACAAAAATTCATTCACTCTATAGTTTTTAAATAAAGTGAGTACAAAAAAATTAAATTTTGTACGATATTCACGCGATAAACGTTTTATTGACTCGTGGATTAGGAGAAGAGTTTGTTAACAGGTAATAAATCAAGGGTTAAAAATGGTGAAAAGAACTATTTAGTTATTCCTATCAAATTTGAGTTGGACTAAATAACATTGAATAGTCCCATATGAAGTTCGCGAATATTTGTTAATAATTAATAAATCTTATTTTACTTAACTTACATTTAGTACACATAAATTAATGGTTCGTTTCGCAATATTCAGTGTGTGTGATTTCAACACTAGGCAAAAAAAGGTTTTTACGTTGTATGCGTAAAATTAGATTTTACACACTGTTTTTAGTCACATCGTCCTGAAAAAGTTTCATCGCACTAGTATCGTAATGTACTATTATTGCACCAGTATTGAAAAGTACACTATTTTCTTTTCCTGGTTGGCTGGACTGGATAGGCGTGAAAAAATTGCCAATTCGTTTTTTCATTGTATTTATAAGTATTACTACACTGTAAAAAAAATCTACTTGAAATTTGATGTATTGGTACGGGAAGTTTTTATGCATAAACTGGTATTCTAAATTTTCTATACAAGTCTGATGTGAAATTAAAGTATGGTACAGCAATTTCAATAATCGTCATTGGATTTAATGTAAAAGTACATTCGTTTTCATAATCCGCTGTAATTTTACTACAAATTTACATAAATTTTATATCACAATTGTGATTACATTTAATTTACGATTTTATGCATAAAAACTTCCAGTTTTATTTAACAGTGTACTCATAGTTTTTAATTATTAGAAAGTAATAAAAAATTTGTTAGTAGTACTATGGATTAAATTAAGTATTATACCGCGCATATCCACGAAGTACTACGGATTCAATTAAGGATGTATGATACGTACAGTCTCGCCAAAAGTGAGTTTCAGAGACAACTTCGATCACTTCCCGATGAGATAAAATTCGAAAAAAATTATGCATACAAAACGTGCTGAAAAGATTGATTTCGCATAATAATAATCCCAAAATGTTATTAACAAATTGGTGAAATAAACAATCTGTCAACCTAACTTTTTTTCTAATGAAAATGATATGTTAATTTATTAAAATGCGTACGAATTTTTTCAGATTTTTTTCTTTATTTTGATTTTGATTTTTTTTTAATTTGGAAAAATGCGCTGAATATCACAAATTGTGGATATGCGTTTTGCAAAAAAATCTTGAGTGTAGTAGATGGTTTTCTGCCGAACACATATCCAAAATTCGTTTTTTCGCGCACATTTTTGAAAATATTAAAAATCAAATTCAAAATAGACAAAAAAATCTTAAAAAATTCGTACGCATTCAAATAAATTAACATATCATTTTCATCAGAAAAAAAGTTAGGTTGACTGATTGGTTGTGTAACGATTTGTTTTTTTCACCAATTTGTTAATAACATTTGGGGATTATTATTATACGAAATCAATCTCTTCAGCACGTTTTGTATGCATAATTTCTTCCGATTTTGATCACATCGGGAAGTGATCGTAATTGTCTCTGAAACTCATTTTTGGCGGGACTGTACGTATCATACATCCTTAAAAACATATGTGCCTTGTTTGCATATATCATAAAGTTGTACAGTTGTGAAGTTAGCTGAAAGGAAGAAGTTGGCAACGAGTTAACTTCTTTCTACTTCTGTTTGCACTATCGGCGAAAAGTTTACGTAATTTTATGCACTTCTTGAAAAGTAGGCGATTATTTATGTCGAACTACGCGATTTTCATCCAAGAAGCAGTGTCAGTAGCATGACCATGTCCGCGATTTTCTAGTTGTTGATAAGCAATTGCCAATGATAGGAATTATTCAAACGCGTCTAAGTCGTCTGTCTGTCTGAATCTGCTCCGCATGTAATTACTCGAATAACTAGCGTCGCGATCATCTCCGCGTTTCTCAAATAATTAATAGTATCCTCATTCGTAGTAATAATTTTCTTTGTTTTACCAAATATAAAACAGTTCATAAGACCGATCAACGGAAAATTTTTAACCAAATAAGTATTATATTCTACATTGAATTTTATTTTTCGAGAAAATATTTACAAATCTGATTTTCAATGTCCGAACGAAATAAATTATTTTTCCTTTATAAAATTACTAGTTATTCGAACAAATCTTGTCCGCGAAGACACAATTTTTGGTGTGTTATCAGTTGTGTGTAAAATTGAAAAAAGGTTTTTTAAATTGATGAATTGAAAAATTGTTTCTCTTTTACAAAATTACTAGTTATTTGAACACGTCTTGTCCGCGAAGTCGTAATTTTTTGTGTGTTATCAGTCGTGTGTAAAATTAAAAAAAGGTTGTTTTAAATTGAAGAATTGAAAAAATGTTTTTCTTTTATAAAATTACCATCAGTTATTCAAACACGTCTTGTCCGCAAAGTCGTCATTTTTGGTGTATTATCAGTGCTGTGTAAAATTGAAAAAAGCTATTTTAAATTAAGGAATTGGAAAATTGTTATTTGAAAAATAAAATTACTAGTTACTCGATCAAGTCTTGTCCGCGAAGTCGTGATTTTTGGTGTGTTATCAGTCCTGTGTAAAATTGAAAAAAGGTATTTCAAATTGATGAATTGAAAAATTGTTTCTCTTTTACAAAATTACTAGTTATTCGAACACGTCTTGTCCGCGAAGTCGTCATTTTTGGTGTGTTAACAGTCGTGTGTAAAATTGAAAAAAAGGTTTTTTAAATTGAAGAATTGAAAAAAAGTTTTTCTTTTATAAAATTACTAGTGATCCGAACAAGTCTTGTACGCGGAGTCGTAATTTTTGGTGTGTTATCAGTCGTGTGTAAATTCAAAAAAAGGTATTTCAAATTGAAGAATTGAAAAATTGTTTTTCTTTTTTAAAATTACTAGTTATTCGAACAAGTCTTGTCCGCGAAGTCGTGATTTTTGGTGTGTTATCGGTCGTGTGTAAAATTAAAAAAAAAGGTATTTCAAATTGAAAAATTGAAAAATTGTTTTTCTTTTTTAAAATGACTAGTTATTCGAACAAGTCTTGTCCGCGAAGTCGTAATTTTTATTGTGTTATCCGTCGTGTGTAAAATTCAAAAAAAGTTATTTCAAATTGAAGAATTGTTGTTCGTTTATAAAATTACTAGTTACTCGAACAAGTCTTGTCCGCGAAGTCGCGAATTTTGGTGTGTTATCAGTCGTGTGTACAATCCAAAAAAAGGTATTTCAAATTGAAGAATTGTTTTTCTTTTATAAAATTACTAGTTACTCGAACAAGTCTTGTCCGCGGAGTCGTAATTTTTATTGTGTTATCAGTCGTGTGTAAAATTCAAAAAAAGTTATTTCAAATTGAAAAATTGTTTTTCTTTTTTAAAATTACCAGTTATTCGAACAAGTCTTGTCCACGAAGACACAATTTTTGGTGTGTTATCAGTCGTGTGTAATATTGAAAAAAAGGTAATTCAAATTGAAGAATTGAAAAATAGTTTTTCTTTTATAAAATTGTACAAGCTAGTTATTCGAACGTGTTTCGGTCTCGAATTCGCATTTTTTGTTGGATTTTCATTCCTCGTGACAGCGAAGAGACTCGGTCCTTGCCGAGCGGGAGATAGAGTCCGATTTCTTCGGTTTTCGCTTAATCGGCAACTCGACCGGATGTCGCGTCACCGCTTAACCATCGTCGCACGGTTATAGTGGCCCGCGCGTGCAGATTGCAGATGCTAAATGTGACCTGACACCAGAGTCAACTGTCCTCGTCGTCGCCTAACATTGCACCGAGCATTATAAAAGAAGAAGAGCACGAAAAAAAAAAAAAAATATGTGCCTTGCACTGCGCGGGTTGGAAATAAATGGTGAAAGTAACTAGTTCGATATTCTCTCTTCGATAACCGAAGGACTCTTCGTCGACGACCTTGCACTTGGACTTTAATCGATTTTACGCTGAGAAGACGAAAGTTCTTCATCACCAAATTTTCTTCTGGTGGATTTGCAAACGTTAAAATTAAGCGATGAAAGTAAGTCTTCTTTAAAAAAAAATTATTGCAATTTCTGTGTTCAATGTAATACAAGATTTTTAGCTCGTAAGTAGCAATAATTAGTTATTGAAATAGAATAAATAAATTTAGAATTATTGAATCCAAAAAATGACATAATATTAAATTATGGATCACCGTTTGGTAAATTGATCTGCACAATAATGAAAAAAATGGACGTTTATTCGTTGTTGATGAATTATTTTTTGTAGTCTTAATAACAGAAATTTTGGACGTTAAATTGTGGGTACAAAAAATTATGTAGAATATAGGATTGAAATTACAATGCAAAAAAAATGCAACGAGGAAGCACGATTTTTGCAATTGATCACGACGAAAATTATGATTGCGTCAAATGTCAAAGTTTCATCGCTCATAAATCACTGTAAACAAGTGAGTGTGCTTAAGCGTTACGATAATGTAACACTTTTCATATAATCCCTAAAAAATTAAGATAAATCTCGTAACGACTGGTCAAAGTTCGTAATTATTTTAAAAAAATATAGTTTTTGCGAATCTCTTCCTTTTTATGTGTGTCAACCTTTGCCGTATTTTATCACAAAGTGCAATCTGCACTGCATTCGTTTGTGAGGCGGCTCATAGTTGCAGCAATATTTTCTGCATCAGTTATTAATAGTAATGGATTACGTGGAAGCTTATCGTAAAACTGAGGAGGGATAGGCGAGCTTATAGTTTATCGGCGACCCATGAGATAACGTTCGTCGTATAAAGAACGTATCTTTGCTCTGTGTTTCACCCTGTGACATTTTACAACGCAGGTTCTACTGCGGGGTTGTAAACCTACATCTTTTTATCTTACAGCATTTATTTATAGATTTTATTCTCAAAAATACTTTTTAAACAATTACTCAGACAAAAAATGATTCTCTCGTCGTATTCAAATATAGCGAGGTTTTTGCAAAATAAAAAAAAAAGATTTGGCCTTAAAAATGGCTGAAATCCTGGAATCCTTAAAAAAATTATGTTACAGCATTTATTTATAGATTGTATTCTCAAAAATACTTTTTAAGCAATTGCTCAGACAAAAAATTATTCTCTCGTTGTATTCAAATACAGCGAGGTTTTTGCAAAATAACAAAAAAGATTTGGCCTTAAAAATGGCTGACAACCCGGAATCCCTAAAAAAATTATGTCACAGCATTTATTTATAGATTTTATTCGTGAAAATACTTTTTAAACAATTACTCAGACAAAAAATGATTCTCTCGTTGTATTCAAATACAGCGAGGTTTTTGCGAAATAAAAAAAAACGATTTGGCCTTAAAAATGGCTGACAACCCGGAATTCCTAAAAAAATTATGTTACAGCATTTATTTATAGATTTTATTCGTGAAAATACTTTTTAAACAATTACTCAGACAAAAAATGATTCTCTCGTTGTATTCAAATATAGCGAGGTTTTTGCAAAATAAAAAAAAACGATTTGGCCATAAAAATGGCTGACAAACCGGAATCCCTAAAAAAATTATGATACAGCATTTATTCATAGATTCTATTCTCAAAAATACTTTTTAAACAATTGGTCAGACAAAAAATGATTCTCTCGTTGTATTCAAAACAAACATTGAAAAAAACAAATGTACTCGATCCATTTGGAATGAATATACAAATTTATGTATTTTGTAAACAGAAATAATAAATTATTCGACGTAAATATATTTTTCTTCGCCACGAAGAAATGTATATTTCATTAAAACATTTTTTTTTCTACGAACTAATAAAGATATATTGCAATCAAATACATATTTCTTAGGTTTGAATATATTTATTAGTCGCCAGATGTATTATTTACAAATAAAAAAAAAATTATTCGAGTTGAATAAAAGTCTATTAGGTCAGCATTCAAATAAGAAAATTTATTTCCGATGCGTAGGTTCTAGTCCAGTTAACTAAACATTCTTTCTGGGTGTAGTTAGCACCTAGGCAACCTAACAGCCAATCAGAGAACGAATAAACCGACAACAATACACTGTTAAAAATTTTTGTATGAAAATTCATAAAATGTATATGAAGTTTTATGCATATACAGTATATGAAATTTCATATACAAGTATGTATAAATATTAAATTATTCGTATATTAAGAACAATGCAATATTTGTCATTATTTACACACAAACTTAAATTTGATATAACTTCGTATATTAAACGTGTTGTAAATCTAATAATATTTTCAACAGTGATATATTAATATTACAACAAAGTTTGTGAATTCACTTTCGCAATACACAGCTTATTAAATTTCAATGTCATCTACATCAATTTCAACATTCAGGTATTGAAATTACAACAGAATTATAAAAATGTATATACATTATATATGAATTTGAATTTGGTATACCGCGTTTGTAAATTTGATATAACTTCGTATATTAAACGTGTTGTAAATTTAATAATATTTTCAACAGTGATATATTAATATTACAACAAAGTTTGTGAATCAACTTTTGCAATACACAGCTTATTAAATTTCAATATCAGCTACATTAATTTCAACATACAGGTATAAAAATTAAAACAGAATTATAAAAATTTCTATACGTTATATATGAATTTGAATTTGGTATACCTCGTTTGTAATTTTGATATAACTTCGTATATTAAACGTGTTGTAAATTTAATAATATTTTTAACAGTGTACTTATATCGAAAATTTGAGATATTTTACCCACTGATTTTTTGAAGAGGGATTATAAAATGTGTCGAAAATTGTATCATTCAAGCTTTTTACACGTGATAGCTTATGGAATGATCTTACAAGGCTGCTTATCGTGGAACAGATACCGATAAAAATTATCGATATTAGCGTTTGCCGATCTATATCTTAGATGACGAATGGCAGATACCATTATCCTCGATCTTTTAGCCGATGAAACCACAAGGGACGAGTATACGTAGCCGGTGTGGATTGCGTGAGGAAAAAAGATTGCGAGGAGTGAGGAAAAAGTAGCGAGGGTGGGGGGTGGCTATTAAATTTAATAGCCGCATGGATGAGGCAAGCGAGTGGCTATTTTTCGGCGAGTATATATACAGCTTGGCCCGTGGGTCCATTCTTACGATCGTCTATACCTCCCACCGACTTTGCCACTGACTTTCGGTGTTATGTAACCCACCCCCTCACCCCGAAACAATAAAGAGACGGCATCAATAACGCGCGGCAAGCCGCGGAGTGACAAATATGGCGGGACTTCCGGCAACGACGGGAAAGCTCTAAATGCGCTCGCTTCCGGCGCTGTCCGCTTCTCTATATTGTCTCGCTTCTGTCTCTTCGTATACTCCGCCAGATACTTTCTCCATTAGTCATTTCTTATTCGACAATGCCGAATTGTGCTCGGCATTGTCGCTTGTGCGACCAAGGAAAAATTTCTTGACGGTCGTTCGGCGATTAGTTCAACTCACACTTCGATTTCGCGTCTTATGTATACTTTGGTAATACAGAAAAATTTGGAATTTGGAAAAAAATATTTTCAACAGATGTCATAAATTTGGAAGACAATATTGTCGTACATGAACAGTATCTATCTATACTTATTATAAAAGGAAGTGGCCGAAAACGTTTGTGTGTCTGTGTCTTCCGAATTTAAAATTTTTTAGAATTTCAATAATTTCAAAAACTTAAAAAATTTCAAATTTTTGTTATCTTACAAAATTCTCGAAATTTTCGAAATTTCCGAGATGGCCATGGAATTTTAAGCGAGTCGTTTCAAGTTTGCCATGGAATTTTGAGCGAGTCGCTTCAAGTTGGCCATGGAATTTTGAGCGAGTCGGTTCAAGTTGGCCAAGGAATTTTAAGTAAGTCGTTTCAAGTTGGCCATGGAATTTTGAGCGAGTCGTTCCAAGTCGGCCATGGAATTTTACGCGAGTCGTTTCAAATTGGCCATGGAATTTTGAGCGAGTCGTTTCAAGTTGGCCATGGAATTTGAGCGAATCGCACCAAGTTGGCCATGGAATTTTGAGCGAGTCGTTTCAAGTTGGCCGTGGAATTTTGAGCGAGTCGTTTCAAATTGGTCACGGAATTTTGAGCGAGTCGTTCCAAGTTGGCCATGGAATTTTACGCGAATCGTTTCAAGTTGGCCATGGAATTTTGAGCAGGTCGCACCAAGTTGGCCCTGGAATTTTGAGCGAGTCGTTTCAAATTGGCCATGGAATTTTAGGTGAGTCGTTCCAAGTTGGCCATGGAATTTTAGGCGAGTCGTTCCAAGTCGGCTATGGAATTTAACGCAAATCGTTTCAAGTTGGCCATGGAATTTAGAGTGAGTCGCACCAAGTTGGCCATAGAATTTTGAGCGAGTCGTTTCAAATTGGCCATGGAATTTTGAGCGAGTCGTTTCAAGTTGGCCATGGAATTTTGAGCGAGTCGTTCCAAATTGGCCATGGAATTTTGAGCGAGTCCTTCCAAGTTGACCCCAAGAGGTATGTAGGATCTCACACACCCCTAGACCCCGAGCCCGAATTATTCCAAGTCCCCCAATGCGAGCGCGCGCAGCGCGCGAGCCACAATAACACCCTGGTAGTCTATAAATGCGGAACTCAAAAATTCGCGTAACAAAATCAACGATGCATTCAATTCGAAATATCAGGAAACTGATAATGTAGGTTTTCGAGGTTTCTATACGAAGTATAGATAATAACGATAACTCCCGATTCTTATCCCATCGGGAAGTGATCGAAATTGTCTCTGAAACTCTCTTTTGGCGGGACTGTACGTTTCATACATCCTTATTGCATTTTGCCACAAATATTTCATAAATTCTTTTCATCATCGCTACTTATATTCCTACCTGTGATTTTGCTTTTCTCATGCAATCGATGCCAAAATGAAGTCTTATTTGTAATTTCGATGGGGACAAGGCGACAGCGAGAATAAATGAGCGATTCGATTGTTTCCATCCGGCATGAATTTCAAATACCGATACAAGGCGATTATCCGAGAATAATTGGGCACGAATGGCAAACAGATCAGCAAGCACTCGTCGCTCAGGTCTAGTCTGTGTGACGGGACAGCGGGACACGTGCGCCCTATCGGTTCTCATAGTGGTAGCGGCTGTAGTAGTCGTCCCTACAGCACTACATTGTCATCTGTCATCGGGAAGCCGACGGCGCGAACCCACCATATCCAGCCAACGGGGCCGCGAACAAATGAGCGTCTCAACAGCCCGCGGACAAATGACTCGAGGATTATCCCTCGAATTTTCTCTCTCTCTTTCTCTCTCTTCTTATGAATGAATTCGGGATATTATTTTCCGGAGTCCTCGGCTGGTACTGTGTACTTCGTATACGTATAAACCATACCGAGTTCCGCTCCGCGAGTCCTGACCAAAGACGAATTTTTAAGGATGTATGATACGTACAGTCTTGCCAAAAGTGAGTTTCAGAGACCATTTCGATCACTTCCCGAAGGGATAAAAATCGGAAAAAAATGATGCATATTAAACGTACTGGAAAGATTGATTTTGCATAATAATAATCGTAAAATGTTATTAACAAATTGGTGAAAAAAAACAATTGTTCAACAAACAATCAGAGAACTTTTTTTCTGATGAATATTTATTTCAATAATGAATATGATAATTTATTTGAATGCATACGAATTTTTTCAGATTTTTTTCTTTATTTTGATTTTTATTTTTTTATTTTTAATAATGCGCAGAATGTAACAAATTTTGGATATGCGTTTTGCAGAAAAATCTTGAGTGTAGTAGATGATTTTATGCCGAAGACATATCCAAAATTCGTAATTTCGAACATATTTTCGAAACAAAAAAAAATAAAAATCGAAATAAAGAAAAAAATCTGAAAAAATTCGTATGCATTCAAATAAATTAACATATAATTTTCATGAGAAAAAAAAGTTTGATTGACTGATTGTTTGTTGAACAATTTTATTGTTGCACCAATTCGTTAATAATATTTTGGGATTATTATGATAATAAAAAACAATGTCGCTTTAGGATATTGAACCAATTTTTTTAAATAATAATAAAAAATTTTGTCAAGGAAATGAATTCATTTTCAAAAACGCCCTTTTTTTAAACACATTTTTCAATCGTTTTTTTTAAATTGGTACTTTGACTAATGTTCAAAAGAAATATCCAAAAGCAAAGCAGAAAAAAAAACTAATCGACGGAATGATAATTTGTTATATTAAAACTCGTTAAATTCTTAACACTTGTGAAAAAAACATAAAATGCCCTGCAATTTAACTTTGCTCCTATTAACTGCTTGATATTTTTTTATTTTTAAGCTGTTTTGACAGGATTGTTTTTTCGTCGGTCACTTGCAGAATAATTGTTATTAAAAAACCATATATCATTTTAATTCCGTACTTGACACCGACGGAATAATAATTTAAGTCAGCACATAAGACCTTCCAAACGGAAGTATATCAGTTGCACCAGGCAACGTTCAGAGCGTGAATGGATAATCGGATATTATACTTAGTCCACGTTTCCACTTCTCGTGTTTCATCCCTCGAGTTCTTTTTTTGCTCGTTCTCGAATCTCAAGATAGCTCAATTTAACTCATTCGTAGACAAACGTTGAGACTCTTTCACGCTCTTTTCTCATAGGCCTACGAATGGTAACTACGATCGCCACTTAATTTATATATGAGGCATTCCACATTACTTCAGCGACCCAAAGAAAAATCGAAAAAATGTTCAAATATCAGGTTCAGTGGTTATAATAGATACGCCAAATTTTAATTTTTGAAAATTTTTTTCTGTCGTAATTTGCCATATTTTTCATTTTTCATTTTTAATTTAACATATTTCTCGGGAACGATTAATCGTACAGACATCTCAAAAAAACAAAAATTCGCGATTTTTTATGGCCCACAAGAAAAAAATTAATTCAGAATTAATTGTGCAATTTGAGACTATATTCTACTACAAAATTAACGGAAATATTTTTTTTGCGAAAAAGACTTCGGGAAGTGGCATCGAAAAAATTGTTGCCAATTGTGTATAAAAATCCTCAATGTTTAGTATTTTTTTTTTTGGACCGTACAAAATTTATAAGTTATCGCAGTTTGAAACGTAGAAAAAAAATAGTATTATCACAAATAAATTTGAAACATCCGTCTAACAGTTGAATGAAATTTTACTTATAATTAAACTTCACGAAAGACAATGGCTCCAGAATTGACCTGAAACTTGAAATTTCAATTGAAACTGATCTTACAGAACGGAGAGAGTGATATTCTGAGCTTTAAAAATTCATAACTAGAAAACCATCGATTTAAACGAAAAATTTGTAAGTACTTTTTCACTTCCCAATGATCTGAAGATAACGAAAAAAAAAACGCGAACGTCAATATATCGTATCTGTAATTTAGGGACATGATTTTATTGAGAGTCGCATTCATCTACGTGTTAATCAAATGGGAAATCTATTCATCGTTTGATCTACCTCTAAAAAATTTTTTATCGCCCTAAAACTTTGAGAAGAGTTGCTCAAAGGTATAAACTAGAGATTAAAACGATGCAAAATAAATAAATGAATTTCGACTCACCCTAATTGATACACTAAATTTGAATTTGAATTTTAAAACAGTAATGTTTTCATATACTAGTTTATGAATAAAAACTTCCAGTAGAAGTACACTAAATTCCAAGTAGATTTTTTTTACAGTGTACGGCCCATTATTCCCCACTCTCCCCTACCTCTTCATTGACGCAGCTCGTTTAGGGTGGTCGCTAATTTCGATGTTGAGCGATTTTGTCCGACACGCCCTATCATTTTGTTCGAAATAAATTTAAAAAATCTGGTTAAAAGTTGGGAGCTCTATCTCAACGGGAAAACATAATTTAATATAATAAAAGTAAGCACAAACATTTTCCCATTTAAATAACATGGGAGTTTTGGCACAATTACTTTGAATTTTTTTTCCGGGCCTCACAAAAGCGGGAAAAATCCAAATACTGCACGAATTGTACGTCAAGTAGTTATGCTTTGTACACAAATTTTGATGAGCATCTCATCATTATATTCAATACACTTTAGCCACTAAAGTCATTAAAGCCGGCAAGAGCCTTTTTTTTTACATCTGACTTCGAGCTCTTTTCATTCGGTTCGTGAAATCATATCGGCAATTGCAGCCGGATATCTTAAATTGTAATAAAATCAGAACGGCTCGACAGATTCTCGCGAATTTTTATACACATAATGTTTTACGGGTAATCCATATATATACAAAATTTCAGCTCGACGCCTTTTTAATTGTGTAAGTTATAGCGTGAAAACGATTTCTCCAAAATCTATCAAATGCTTCACAAAAAAAATGTTCAACTGATTCGCGTCAAATCGAATCTCAAACTTTGTTATATGATAACCTACGTAAGTGCCAAATTAGAAGAAAATCCGCAGAAAATATCGACAGTTACTATGCATACAAGGAAATCTTCACCTACACCCACACAAACACCCATACATACATTTCGTAAAAACCATTTTTCTCGACGTTTGACACCATTTTAAGTACCCCGACATGAGAATCTCAAAAAAAAATGTCCACGGAAAACAAAGCTTCCTCTATGAGGAAGCAATAAATGCACTCAGAGAAAGGTATAGTACCGTCGAAGGAAATCTGTTTGAGTGAACTAAATCCTGCAGTCAAATGGAGCGGACGAAATGTATGTTTGGGATGACCATAGGATTTAGTTGAATCCCAAACAATGATTTAGTTAAATAAAATCTAATTTTAATTCACTCGAAAACACGCAGATTTTAATGAACTCTTTTTCGGGTAGTTTCAAACCTAACTGAGCTTGAATTTATTGAATGTTTAGCTGATTGTACTCATCAATCAGATGCAGCAACTGGGTTGTAGCAAACCAATATTTTGTTACACGGATGAGGATATTTAGTTGATGACAGCTCTCATGATATTTAACATGCACTCACAACAAATTGATTGAATCTTGCAGTAAACTTCTTTTGACTATAACATTGAAATGAATCAATGTACCTACACGTTATTTCAACAATATGTTTAGTTGTATGGACTGTTTGTCATTTTAGTTCCTGACGTAATTATAAGAAATAACGGGTGAATCAAACGAATGTCCCTATCATACAAGAAAATGTTTGGTTACTTCGACCAATTGGTCTGTATCCATTAAGTAAGTAACGAGACGGCTTGAACTAAATAACTTTATTTCTATTAACTCATTGAATTGTTAAATAAAACTAAATCTTTTTTGAATGAACCAATAAAATTAGTCAAAGAATCAAAAAACCATGCAGCTCGGTAAAACCATTATTCAGTTGAATTAACTTTGATGTAATTCAGCTAACAATTCATATGGTTGAATCGGAATGGTAATTTGAACTTGATTATGATTTTGTTTCAAGCTAACAGATTTTGTCAGATGAACCAAGTCGAACTTAACGGGAATAAATTTAGTTCTGTAGAAACAAAGGTACCTTGACTATATATATATAGTTGACGGTACTATTCCTTTCTCTGAGTGTGGGTAAGCGATTTGCTAAATTTTCTCCGTTGTGCTCAAAAGAAATGAGAAAAAAATGATGAAAGTTACAGCTATCAGGATCATACTGGGTAAACGTTTGTGTAAGTGATAAATGCAAATGTTGACCCACTGGTCACGGTCATGGAAGCACTTAATTTTTTTCGCATGAATAGATTGGTAGGTGGTTTCATTTGTAGGTTGTAGGTGGCTTGGCTCTCTAGCTGGCTGGCTGGCTGGCTGGCTGACTGGTTGATATCGATGTGCAGGCTGCGAGGCAGGCTGGCGAGCGAAGCTATGCTGGCTCAGCACTCTCCCTCGTTCCTCCTCTTGCCTCCTCTTGCGCCCAGACCTCGTCCATGGCCTCAGCGGCTGTCCCTCCGTCTCTTTTCTCTATCTGCGATTTTTCCTGTGGCCCAATCTCCTCCTTGAGTCCGTCTTTGAACTTCACCATCTATACATTGTTGTTTCCAAAAAATAAAAATAATTAAAAAAAAACAACAAGAGAGTCAATCAACGAATGAAAATGAGGGGGATATATATTGCGTTGGTTTCCTGTGAAAACAATAAAAATGGACATTTTACAGAAGAGATGGGGATTTGTAGATTTAACGGAAATTAAAAATGATTCATTGTGATTTAATAACATTCTTTAATATTCGCTGATATTTGGCCTGATAGTGCACGGAAAATTGACAGTTTTTGGACGTATTTGTTTATTGCCAATTGCATGGGCTTATAATTTAACTCAATGACGAAGTTTTTAATTATTGTTTTTCAACGAAAGCAATGTTTAAGGAGCAAAGAATTTTTTTATAGATTCAATGATATAACTTTCATTTTTAAAGCCTCTGCATTCGATTAATATAAGGAAGTATATCAAAGAAGTGGGATTAAAAAAATGAATCACGGTGTTCTATTATGAAGCCAGTACAAATATTCTCATCGTGCACTTGCGATTTTTCAATACGATACACAGCCAATATAAAATGTTTTTTATCGAACACTATAAATCAAATAAATTTAATAATTTCCATACACGTACCAATTCGGCCAATTCTTCGAAACGCTTATCACCCACTCCTGTCACTCTCACGTCTGGACAATGCCAGGCTACTTCTAACTTTCTGAAAATATGGGTATTCAAAGATTCGTGCTGGAAGCTCGTTTCCAAGGAGATGGATAAATGGCTTCGAGATTTCCATTGCCAGAGTTAAGATCTACAAAAAGGGGTTAGTTGGGGTTAGTTGGGGTTAAACATTCTTCCCCGCAAGCGTTACTAACTTTTTATTTTAAACCAAAGCAATGTTGAACAAGAAGGGAATTTTTTTAGATTGAATGCCATAACTACAAAAATTTAACCTCAGATTTAGATAATAACCATAATCTACTTGATGACATACTAAAAAATTCAGAACAATTTATTGATGTGAACAATTTTTTTAATATCCGATTAGAAGCTTTAAATTGAATTCCATAACTAGTTATGGAATTTAATTCGAAATTCTAGAACTTCTACTAACTAAAAATTGGTGACTCGATCAAAGAATTTGCTTAAAAGAAATTTATTTACACTGTTAGAAAAGATTGGAAGTTTTTATTCATAAACTCGTCATCGACATTTAATAAACAATCGTGGTATAGAATTCATGTACTTTTACAGTAAAATTAAAGCAAATTATTGAAATGCAAGTACTTTTACTGTAAAATTGAAGAAAATTATTAAATATGCTGTGCCATACATTAATTTTACATTACACTGGTATACTAAATTTCATATACTAATTTATGAATAAAAACTTCCAGTAAAAGTACACTAAATTTCAAGTAGATTTTTTTTATAGTGTAATCACGGTTTTTTATTATGAAGCCAACAAAGTATATTCTCATCGTTCCTATGCGATTTTTCAATACAATACACAGCTAATATAAAATGTTTTTTATCGAACACCATAAATCAAATAAATTTAATAATTGTTATAGCCGCACCAATTCGGCCAATTCTTCGAAACGCTTATCACCCGCTCCTGTCACTCTCATGTCTGGACAATGCCAGGCTACTTCTAACTTTCTGAAAATATGGGTATTCAAAGATTCGTGCTGGAAGCTCGTTTCCAAGGAGATGGATAAATGGCTTCGAGATTTCCATTGCCAGAGTTAAGATCTACAAAAAGGGGTTAGTTGGGGTTGGGGGGCGGAGGGGGGCGGGGGCGTCTTGCAGTTTATACACTTGCTCACGAGCCTCGGAGGCTACACTTGGCTGTTTGGCTTTCCGATGCGATTGCAAGCTCGTAAATCACTGGGAAAAAGTTTGTTGCGCGCCAGGATCACGCGGTGGACGTACATATGTGTTATTTTTCAGCGAGAGGGAAAGAGATAAAGTCTCTTGACCTCTTGAGTCTCTTCGACTACTTGAAAATTCAATCTCCGCAATAATAATAACAATAACTAAGGTAAATTCGAGGCATTAATCTCGCAACTCGCATTGTAAATGAGGAGGGAACGATACACCCGAGCTATACGTGAAATTCAAGTACAAAAGACGGACGGGATACGAAGTCACGGAGGATACGAATGAAGTGCAGCGTTGGCAAATAACTCGCTCGTCGACGGCGACGCAAACTCGGCCCCACGACGATCCGATCGCCGACTCTATTCTTAGTTTCGATCGCATTAAAAAAATAAAAAAAACATTCTCAATTTCACAGCTGCTCATTTTTTGTCCGGAAAGACTTTAGGCGTGATAAAATTTGAAAACAAAAATTAGCCCCGTTAGCGGATTTTTAGGTGAACGTGTTTAAAACAATTTGTACTGAGGCGGAGACGCGTTTGTGAGCATTAATTTTCTTTTTTGCTAGTTGATGTTATGATGCTTCGACGTGACAGCCTGTACACTGAGAGAAAAGATTTTATTGACGGCAAAATAATGGGAGGTTTGATTCTTTTTTTCATTGATTTCAACGAAATATCTATTTGATTTCAATGAGACAGTGCACTTAAATTTTAAAGAGAACATTTCATTGCCTGTAAAGAGACATTTACTGAATGGGCATAAAATAAGGAAACAATTTCACACCCAGAGAAATCGGTCTGAAGGGTTTATTTAAATCCATCGTAGGGTGTATTTGAAATAAATAAAATTTTATTCACATTAAATAGGGTCTATTTCGAACAGATGAAATTTTATTTACATGAAATGAAGTTTATTTCGATCAAATAAAATCCTATTAGGCTGGCCATTTAATGAATTATTTATTTAATGGCCAGCCTAATAGTATTTTATTCAACCGAAACAGACTCTATTTGATTTGAATAAAATTTTATTCAACCGAAACAGACTCTATTTGATTTGAATAAAATTTCATCTGATCGAAATAGACTCTATTTGATTGAAATGAGATTTCATTAATTTCAAATACACCACATAATTGATTCAAATAAAGTGATCAGACCGATTTCTCTGGGTGCATTGTTTTAAAGAAAAGTTTCATTGAGTTTGAGTCATTCAATGAAAAGATAGTATTGAAACTCGAGTATTTCTTTTCATTGGCGCAGATTGCTGTGAATCAATGGAATATTTTCTCTCGGTGATAATATTTTTATTTCTTAGATGGAAATTTGGCAAATCGTAACTCGGGGTGTGAGTCAACCGATGCCGAAGATTTCGTTGTTATCGATTTTTCTATACAGAAGAATCAAACATTTGAAATCACGATGGATCGAGATAAAATTTGACACGAAACTAGAGTATTGAGTATTGTAATTGACGTGATTTTTAATTAAATGTATCAATGTATACAGAATCTGGAATTTTTTATTTGAATAAAAAATCTCGTGATCGCTCTGACTTCCACAAAAGTTTGCCAATTTAGCTAAATAGTTCTTCATAAATAAAGACACGCTAAATGATGTTTGGTATTAAATTTCGGCGAAATCGGTAAAGCGGTTCCGATTTTATGGAATTTAGAATTTTTCGAAAAAAGAAAAAATTCTCTCTAAATGTCTCCGAATCTCAACAAATAAACCGAAATGCTCTACGAAATTTGGTGATGATCGGTAAAGTCGTTCGGATTTTACGGCATTGTAAACTTTTGAATAAATGTACATTTTCGCTTATTTTTTTTTTAAACTTACTGGATTTCGTAAATCATCAGAGATTGAGAATAAAATTTGAATAAAGATGCAAAGTAGAACCTTGAACATTGCTTCCTCATTATTTTTCGATTTTTACATAGCTTTCTCTATCAGGTAGCTAACATCAATTAACATACTTCCTCATAAAGGTAACTTTGTAAAAATCGAAAAATAATAAGGAAAAATGTGCAAGGTTCTAATTTGCATCTTTATTTTATAATTTTGCAAGGGATAATATATTTTGTTAATAATTGTTTTTTGGTAATGTGTTACACGTGAATAAGATATTTGAACTTTTGTGTAAAAAATTATCTTCAACTGTATTGCAAAAAGAAAAAATTAAGGCTAAAAATAGTTGCGTTACTTTTCAATGCATTGAGTAAATATTACTATTCTTTAATTTTTGTGGAATTTAGTTTCGGGCGATTGCCCGAAATTTTTGAATTCGAGTTTCCTTTACGTAAATTCAGTATATCATTGTTACAAACTTATGAGTATTCAATATGTGAATAATAAGTATAAATTTGCTATTTTTGATACATGTGTTTTTATGACATCATTGTCATATATTGTATTGCAAGTCCATTTCCAAAAAAATGCGTATTAATGAGAAATGACGAGCCATCGATGCTACAAAAAATATAATCTATTTAAGTGCCATTTAATTTATGAGTAAAAAACGGTTTGATATCTTGCGTATAAAAATTTAAACATTTTTTTACGTTGCTGCGTATTCAGTTTTATTCAAACTTTACTTTTCAAAAATCATAAATAGTTTAACTTTACTCTTTATACTTGAATTCAAATGTATGAAAACGTTTTGTCGATCTAGGAAAAAAAATCGGCTGCACACTTGACGTGGAATGCCTCGTATGTCGGAGAATGATATGTTCAAAGGGTTAAAAAGTGATTGAGAAACGTGCGTTTGACGAGAAAGAAAAAATCGGCGAGCGGGAGAAAAATTTGCATTCGACTGTGACGTATGTACAAGACATTCTACCTATTTTCGGCCCTTGTCCTTTCCGATTAGGTCCGCAATTTTTTATATAATTGACATAACTCGAAGAAGCACTAATTCTGAATGTATAAATAATTTTTTTACGTTCTGAATGATCTAGAATTCGTCTCAACGAACTGATAAGGGACACATTCGAAAATCTGAAAAAAATTGTAAAACACAATTTTGTTGACTAAAAAATAGTTGTTTCTAAGCCGGAATCGTGCGTTTGACGAGAAAGAAAAAATCGGCGAGCGGGAGAAAAATTTGCATTCGACTGTGACGTATGTACAAGACATTCTACCTATTTTCGGCCCTTGTCCTTTCCGATTAGGTCCCCAATTTTTTATATAATTGACATAACTCGAAGAAGCACTAATTCTGAATGTATATATATTTTTTTTACGTTCTAAATGATCTAGAATTTGTTTCAACGAACTGTTAAGGGACACATTCGAAATTCTGAAAAAAATTGTAAAACACAATTTTGTTGACTAAAAAATAGTTGTTTCTAAACCGGAATCGTGCGTTTGACGAGAAAGAAAAAATCGGCGAGCGGGAGAAAAATTTGCATTCGACTGTGACGTATGTACAAGACATTCTACCTATTTTCGGCCCTTGTCCTTTCCGATTAGGTCCGCAATTTTTTATATAATTGACATAACTCGAAGAAGCACTAATTCTGAATGTATATATAATTTTCTTACGATCTGAATGATCTAGAATTTGTCTCAACGAACTGTTAAGGGACACATTCGAAAATCTGAAAAAAATTGTAAAACACAATTTTGTTGACTAAAAAATAGTTGTTTCTAAGCCGGAATCGTGCGTTTGACGAGAAAGAAAAATCAGTGAGCGGGAGAAAAATTTGCATCCGACTGTGACGTATGTACAAGACATTCTACCTATTTTCGGCCCTTGTCCTTTCCGATTAGGTCCGCAATTTTTTATATAATTGACATAACTCGAAGAAGCACTAATTCTGAATGTATATATAATTTTTTAACGTTCTGAATGATCTAGAATTTATTTCAACGAACTGTTAAGGGACACATTCGAAAATCTGAAAAAAATTGTAAAACACAATTTTGTTGACTAAAAAATAGTTATTTCTAAGCCGCAATCGGCCGACCATTCCGTTTATTTGTTTAAGTCGAAAAAATTGACAAATCAAATAGAATAGTAACTTCGCGACGAGTAGCTGCAAGAAATTTTTTTTTATGCAACGCATGATGTTTAGAATGTCTCTAAATTTTGCATCCTCATAAAGGAAGCTTTGTTTTTATGAATAAAAAAATTCTAGATTTTTATGTCAGAACACTGAGAGTTGTCCAAAAAATTAAGAACAAATTAGTTACACATACCTGTAATAGTCAATTGGTTAATCAGGTATTTTTTAAATGGATGAGGTTCCTATATAAACTTGTACAAAACTTAAAAATGGAACTTAGAAACGGAATACATTGTATTTCGTTTATTATTCGTCACGATTCATATCGAATAGCAATCTCAACTATTCACGATTAGTCCTCGCAAAATTAGTGAGGTTAATCAATCCAATCGTTGCGACTACCACTCGAATTATTTGGACTACCCTTCGATCGTCTTGATCACCATTCGAACCGTTGGCAATATCATTTGAGTTGCAAGGGACATAGAATAATCAATTGGTTGTGTCAATTCATCATTTGGTTATGGTAACTAATCTTTTTTTTCCGTGTAGGAAGAACTGCACTCAAAAAAAAATTTCGTAATTAAATAATAAAAATAGTTAGTCCGACGATAATCTAACTATAATGTATAGTTGCCAACGGCTATATTTTATGGTTATAGCAAATACAAGAAAATAGTTCAATCAAGCATTAATATAATTACCAGGAGGAACGTCTATATTTCATGGTTATAGCAAATATAATTATAGCAGCAATCATCAACATGATAATTGTTTCAAAAACTATTTTAATAGTTTCAAATATGCCGTTTGGTTGCATATACGATTTCAACGTTGGTTTTCAATGAACTTGCAAGTATAGTTTATTGAACCATATCATCATCACTTTATCTATGAAACATTGCAAGCCTTACTATGTGCTTTTTATCATTCGAAATTGTTGAATCAACGATATGCTTTTCTCTCATTGTGAAGAAAAAAAAAGTTGGAGTGTTCGATAACACAAATCCTGATGGTAGGTGATGGTAATTTATTAAGTGCAATAATGCATAATCGCATTATCGAAATATATTCTATAATCCTAACTATAATGTATAGTTGCCAACGGCTATATTTTATGGTTATAGCAAATATCAGAAAATAGTTGGATCAAGCATTAATATAATTCCCAGGAGGAACGTCTATATTTCATGGTTATAGCAAATATAATTATAGCAGCAATCATCAACATGATAATTGTTGCATAAACTATTTTAATAGTTTCAAATATGCCGTTTTGTTGCATATACGATTTCAACGTTGGTTTTCAATAAACTTGCAAGTATCGTTTATTGAACCATATCATCATCACTTAATCTATGAAACATTGCAAACCTTACTATGTGCTTTTTATCATGTGAAATTGTTGAATCAACGATATGCTTTTCTCTCAGTGTGAAGAAAAAAAAATGTTGGACCGTTCGATAACACAAATCCTGATGGAAGGTGATGGTCATTTATTAAGTGCAATAATGCATAATCGCATTATCGAAATATATTGGCATTGCTTATTTATTTGGTATTTCTAGTCGAATTAATTTTAAATAATATATATGTGTTAATTGAATATCAACTAGCTTTCGGATTAGACTGATATTCGTTTGTCGGTTGGCGAGTAACATTTATTATTATTACAACAAATCCTGCGTTTTTTTTTTTTTAATACGTTATTAATACTTTTAGACGTGCCAAGGCCAAGAATCAGACCCAGGTCGAAACGAGGTGGAATGCCTTGTACGCAATAGGTGGTGGGGGAGGTGGTATCGAGGGTGTAAAAGCGTGAGGGGGCGGGAGCCACCCCTGAGTCCTCACAGCGGGCGACGGTGGCGACGACGTGCGCACGCTTTTGAGAACGCAAAAAATTTGATATTCATGAGGCATTTTAAAGCCTCGACGCCCTCGCGTTGTCTCCTCGTCTTCGTGGTTTCTAGGTACGAGAGGTATAACCTGCGACACAGAGTTGACCCCCTCATAGCTGTCTGGAAAAACCTATTTAGATGCGAGTCACCGATTTCTCTGCAATCGCTCCACCGACGATGCTGTATCTTTTTAAATTGCGTCAACGAAAATTTCTTCCGCGTACGCATTTATTTTTGAGAAGTGTTCCGATGTATAGATGCTGTCTCTGATATTCGTCTGACGATGAAAAACAGCTTGCAGGGAAAATTAAACTAAAAATATATTTTCAAGGTGTAATAAGATGTGAAAAAATAAATAAATTATTAATTAGTTTTTCGACCACATTTTTAATGTACATTTTTATGTTTGTTTTTTTTTAATAGTTTTTTTAATTGGAGAACTAGTTTTATTATTGATCTTCCAGATTTTGTGAAACCTTATCACGTTGCTGATGATATGAACGCACACATTCGACTATTCTTAGATTTGTTATGTGTTAGAGTAAAGAAATACACCAAAAAGTACGATATAAATGCAATGGTATAAGTTGGACTTTTTGGTGTGTGTCGTAAATTATGGCTGAAAAGTGACAAATTTTTTAAGATCCAGAGATTTAGTATTAATTACAGTATTAAAGTGTATGGCCAATTAAATTAATTCATTGATATTAAATAAATTGTGATAGGATTCAAAAGACGCGGTATTAACGACTCCACATCTAGAGAAATGGCTCTGAAGGTTTTATTTAAATCCATCATAGGGTTTATTAGTTTTTCGACCACATTTTTAATGTACATTTTTATGTTTGTTTTTTTTAAATAGTTTTTTAAATTGAAGAGCTAGTTTTATTATTGATCTTCCAGATTTTGTGAAACTTTATCACGTTGCTAATGATACGAACGCACAGATTCGACTATTCTTAGATTTGTCATCTGATAGAGTAAATGAAATACACCAAAAAGTACGATATAAATGCAATGGTATAAGTTGGACTTTAGGGTGTGTGTCGTAAAATATGGCTGAAAAGTGCCAAATTTTTTAAGATCGAGAGATTTAGTATTAATTACAGTATTAAAATGTATTGCCAATTAAATTAATTCATTGATATTAAATAAATTGTGATAGGATTCAAGAGACGCGGTATTAACGACTCCACATCTAGAGAAATGGCTCTGAAGGTTTTATTTGAATCCATCATAGGGTTTATTAGTTTTTCGACCACATTTTAAATGTACATTTTTATGTTTTTTTTTTTTTAAATAGTTTTTTTAATTGAAGAGCTAGTTTTATTATTCATCTTCCAGATTTTGTGCAACTTTATCACGTTGCTGATTATAGGAACACACAGATTCGACTATTCTTAGATTTGTCAGCTGATAGAGTAAATGAAATACACCAAAAAGTGCGATATAAATGCAATGGTATAAGTTGGACTTTAGGGTGTGTGTCGTAAAATATGGCTGAAAAGTGCCAAATTTTTTAAGATCGAGAGATTTAGTATTAATTACAGTATTAAAATGTATAGCCAATTAAATTATAGATTGATATTAAATACATTGTGATAGGATTCAAGAGACGCGGTATTAACGACTCCACATCTAGAGAAATGGCTCTGAACGTTTTATTTGAATCGATTATAGAGTGTATTTGAAATAAATAAAATTTTATTCAGATCAGATAGAATTTATTTCAATCAGATAAAATTTTATTTAGATAAAATAAAGTCTATTTCGATTATATAAAATCCTATTAGGCTGGTCATTACATAAATAATTTATTTAATGACCGACGTAATAGTAGCCCATGTTAAAATGGATGCATAAAAAAATTAATTTTGTGTAAACGATGTAGACGAAAATTCCCAATAAATTCATGTGAGTTTGTTATGAATTATTAAAAACGCGGTAATTATTTTAGATTTCTCTGTGCATTTTCAATTTTACTGACGAACCTCCTTAAACATTTGAAAGTGAGAAGAGACGTTCACCGTGGAACCTGTGACTGACACTTTTGCTTCAATACCCTATCAATTCCTAAATCCATATCGAACGTAAAGAAACCATTGAACCCTCTCGACCTTTCACATAAAAATCTCAGATCGCGATCAAGAATTCGCATGAGTCTTTCCTCGGGTCAAAAAAATGTTTTCAATTTTAAAAAAATGTCTGATTCACCTGAAAAAGAATAATAATCTGAGTGGGTTTACATTAAGTTAACATTTAATCAACATGGTTATTATTTATTATTCATTTTATCGTACTAATATATGCGCATCTTCGAGTAGTCGTCGCGAATCCTGTGACAAACTTTTATACCGATACCCAATCAATTTCCTAAATTTATGCCGAACCTAAAAAAAAAGAGAAGTCCCTCCATTTTTTCCCGCCCAATGGAAAGTGCTCACAATAGAAAAAAAATTCAAATCGCCCTATCAAAAATGATAATCATAGCTTAAAAAAAGAATTTGCACCAGAGTATTTAAAGGAAGAAAGAATATTGAATATTGATGATTGATATCAAATTGATATTCAATTAACTGCGGTTTTTTATTATAATTATTCATCATCCAATCTCAAGAAACTTTTAGTTACCCATACTTTAACTCGAGTACCCAATCAACATCTCGAATATTGAATCCTTGAATTTTCCCACGAAAATCTCCCTCCATTTTTTCCACGGCCCAAAAAATGCTCCAAATAAACAAATTATCCCAAATTCTCCTAACAAAAATCGCTTGAAAATAATAATAATCCCTTAAAATATAAACGTTCTTCTTGACTGTCCAAAGAGAGAAAGAAAATCCACATATGCATCAATTTCATTTTTAATAACCTGTGGTTAAAATTAATCATAACTACTAATCATCCATTGTAAAAGATTTAAATATCTCTGACCCACACTTTTCCTCCAATACCCAATCAATTCCTCAAATCTATGTCAACCCTTAAGAAAACATGAACCCTCTCTCATAAAAACCTTATCCTACTTTTTCTCTCGACCAGAATAAAAAAATTGCAATTCCACCCAAAGAAAAAAAACAAAATCCTCTAAACAATAAAAAATTAAATAACCGTGCACCTGTATGCCACCCCTATTAAAAGGGGGGTAGCTCACCACTGTGCATTCGCGGGGGATGTAGAGAAGAAGTTTTGGCATCAATTTCATTTTTAATGTGGTGAAAATTGATCATAACTACTCCATCCATTAAAAAACAACCAAATATCTCTGACCCACAATTTTGTCAACCCTAAAGAAACTATGAACCCTCTCTCATAAAAACCATATTCTACTTTTTCTCTCGACCTGAATAAAAAAAATGTTAATTCCACCCGAAGAATAAAAAAATCCTCTAAGCAATAAAAAATTGGATAACCGTGCTACCCTTATTTAAAGGGGGTAGCTTATCACTGTGCAGTATATTCGTGGTTGATACTGAGAAGTTCTGGCATAAAAATCTGGTACTAAAAATCAATAGTTGTCACTTTATAGTTAACTGTACTATGACGATATCTCTCAGTGTGACCCACACTTTTCCTCCTATACCCAATCAATCCCTCAAATCCATGTCAACTCTAAATAAAACATCAACCCTCTCCCACAAAAACCTTACCCCCCTTTTTCCCTCGACCAGTATAAAAAAACCTCAATTCCACAAAGAAAAAAAAGAATCCTTAAACATCTCTGACCCACACTTTTCCTCCAATACCCAATCAAACCCTCAAATCCATGTCAACCCTAACGAAAACATCAACCCTCTCCCACAAAAACCTTATCCCACTTCTTCCCTCCCGAATAAAAATCCCCAATTCCACCCAAAGAAGGAAAAAAAAAAAAAAAAAAAACCAAATCCTCTAAACAATAAAAAATTAAATAACCGTGCACCTGTATACCACCCCTATTTAAAGGGGGTAACTTACCACTGTGCAGTATATTCGCGGGTGATGTTGAGAAGTTCTGGCATCATTCTTTTTTCATGATCTGTCGTTAGAATTAATCATAACTACTCCATCCAACCCTCAAGAAAACATCAACCCTCTCCCACAAAAACCTTACCCCCCTTTTTCCCTCGACCTGTACAAAAAAACCTCAATTCCACCCAAAGAAAAAAAAAATCCTTAAACATCTCTGACCCACACTTTTCCTCCAATACCCAATCAATCCCTCAAATCCATGTCAACCCTAACGAAAACATCAACCCTCTCCCACAAAAACCTTATCCCACTTCTTCCCTCCCGAATAAAAATCCCCAATTCCACCCAAAGAAGAAGAAAAAAAAAAAAACAAAAACAAAATCCTCTAACCAATAAAAAATTAAATAACCGTGCACCTGTACACCACCCCTATTTAAAGGGGGTAACTTACCACTGTGCAGTATATTCGCGGGTAATATTGAGAAGTGCTGGTATCAATTTATTTTTTCATGATCTGTGGTTAGAATTAATCATAACTACTCCATCCAACCCTCAAAAAAACATCAACCCTCTCCCACAAAAACCTTACCCCCCTTTTTCCCTCGACCTGTATAAAAAAACCTCAATTCCACCCAAAGAAAAAAAAAATCCTCAAACATCTCTGACCCACACTTTTCCTCCAATACCCAATCAATCCCTCAAATCCATGTCAACCCTAAAGAAAACATCAACCCTCTCCCACAAAAACCTTATCCCACTTCTTCCCTCCCGAATAAAAATCCCCAATTCCACCCAAAGAAGAAGAAGAACAAAAAAAAAAAAAAAACAAATCCTCTAACCAATAAAAAATTAAATAACCGTGCACCTGTACACCACCCCTATTTAAAGGGGGTAGCTTACCACTGTGCAGTGTATTCGCGGGGTCATGCTGAGAAGTTCTGGCCGTGCTCGTCTCTCGTTTGCCGCACAGTGTCGTGCCCGTCTAGTTCGAGGCGTGGGAGTTGGTCCAATGGCGTCGCGCACCCTCAAGAGCCAATGGGACTCCCCGTGGGAGGTCCGACCAGCCACGACTCCACCCACTCCGTCCGTGACGTCATCCCTTCTCCGATACCGCGGCTGACGAGCCTCTCCACCACTCTTGTCTGACCAGTTCCCATTCTGTCGGCGTATCTACTGTGGGCCGCGTCACGCGCGCGCTGCATCCCCTTAAGGCGACGTACACACGCTCCCAGTCGCTCGTGTTACATTCCTACCGGCGTAAACCCTTCTCTCACCCTCACGCCCAAAAATTCACTCGCCTAAAACCTCCCCCACCCCCTCCCCCACACATACACACTTACACACGTTACCCCCCCACCCTCACCTCCTGTTAACTCCGTCGCAGACGAGACTCCCAACAACCAACCCCCTCCGCCTTTCTGTATATCGCTATCCGGCACCGTGACCACTCTAAACTCCGAGGTGCGAAAAATCACTCTTGACGGAGCTAATCGCAGACACAAATCTCAACCGGCCCGCGAACTTCCGTTACCGCGCTATTTTTAGTCTGAAATAATTATTGTTTTCATTTGAGAGAAATTTATTTCGATAAGGGAAAGAAAAAGGAAAAAACATTTAGAGGGTGCCTTTGGTGTTGGGGGAGGTTTTGAATGATTGAGTAATTGGGGAACAAGGAGGAGGAGAGGTGAGCGTCTGAAGACTCGACGGGTCGCAGTCATTGATCGACCAGGGTCGCCACAAGCACGTTCTTCTGCATCCACCCTGACGTTCTCCAAGCGTGGTAAACGCGAATTAATTTGTCTTTCGCTGTTTGGTGATTTTTTCGCGAGTGCAGCTGGAGGTCAATTGCCGTTTGGGAGTGAAGAGAAGTGTGGGAAAATAAATAATCGTAAGGTGGGACTTAAAGGCGACGCGGAAGCGACGAATAAAAAAATTCGACGCGTCGATGACCCCAGAAGAAAAAGTCGTCGAGGCTTTTTGCAACAACGGCGTTTCCGGAAGGAGGGAGGTGCGAGGGAGGGCGTTTGCAACGAGAGGGGTGTGTGGTGTGTGTCCCGGTTCATCAGCCGGATTATCGTGCAACGCGAGCGTGAGTGAATAATTAAAAAAAAAAAGAAAAAAAGAAAAAGAAAAGGAAAATTGTAATCATCGCTCAAACGAGCTGTCACACACCTCAGTGAGTTTTACAGTAACGCGAGTGTCTTTTGGAATTTTTTCTTCACCCATTTAACGACCTTTAGGAAAATTTGTCTATGAATGAATAAATAATTGTTACTATTTACCGAAGACAGAAGTAACGATCGAGCGATCAGAGAGAAGACACTGAGCATCGATTGTCGCTTATGTAATTGATTAGCGATATTATTGTTGTAACGCTGAGAACCGGAAGTCAACGTGGTATCGCCCTTCGGTGGGTTTCCTTTTTTTGGGAGCAAATCGGATTTGTAAAATCGTGGGAAGTTATCTTCAAGGACGTGCTGCCGGTTTAAGGGGGGATTTTGGTCGTTGATAAACACGCTGACCTTTACACGATATCAAGGTGGTTGGGCCTCATCGAACTGTGAGGGGGGCTGGTTGCCCCGGCGGCGGTGGTAACCCCGCGGGACGTTTTAACGGGGAAGGTCACGCCGGTGAAGAAAATCTGCCGTATGCCGCAAATCGCACCGCTGCTTCGGTAGAGGCAGCGGCGGTGGATGCCCAGGAGGTCGAAATCGAGGTCGACGAGGTGAAGATGGAAGCTGAGGACCATCTTGCTAGAGAATACGTACGGGAGTTCGTCCTCGATCATCTCGATCCTGAAGACGTCAAGCGCGAGGTGAGCCTCATATAACAAACCCCGCCGGCAATGATCTAGAAAAAAAAAAAAAAAAAATAATAATGTCATTGAGGAATGAAAATAACACGGAAACTAAAAAACTCAGTGTCTCTACGGATTCGTTTCGTTCGTTAGTTTTGTATTCTGAGCTTGAGATATGAAGCGATTTGCTTATTTTTTTCGCATGGATTTTTTAATGGCTTCTAGGCGACCATTATTTTGGGCGACAACACTTTTTTATTTACCCCACGAAAGATTAGTATGGCTGAAAAATGTTGTTGATGATTTCTTATTTATTGTGCAAAAGGTAGTTTTTGGATGTGTTATGAAATTTGTGTATATAGTTTTTGGGATGTATGTCAGATGTATTTGGAAATGTATTATGGAACCGTATGTTTTTATGGTTTTTTTTTAAATTTCAAATTGTTGAGCGAAATCCGTCGAAAAATGCAACAACAAAAATGGGAACTCATACATTTTGTATGTACAGATTTATTTGTTTCGTCCGCTAGTTTTGCTTTGTGAGGTTGGAGTCTGACGCGATGATTTATTTCTTCTGGGATTTCTGATGTCCTCTAGGTAATGATCACTTTAGGTGATTAACTGGGAATGATCAATTTGTTTGTATCCTCCACGAAAAATAAATATGGTCAGAAACCTGGAAATATTTTGTTTTTATTTTCATGCAAAATTATGTTCATCGCATATGTTATTCAATTAATTCATGTAAAAATGAATGCATATAGTTTTTATGGGGGTTTTAACTGGGAGTGATCAACTTGTTTGTATCCTCCACGAAAAATAAATATGGTCAAAAACCTGGAAATATTTTGTTTTTATTTTTATGCAAAGTTATGTTTATCGCATATGTTATTTAATTCATTCATGTAAAGATAAAGGCATAGAGTTTTTATGGGGTTTTTAACTGGGTCAAAAGTGATCAACTTGTTTGGATCCTCCATGAAAAATAAATATGGTCAGAAACCTGGAAATATTTTGTTTTTATTTTTATGCAAAATTATGTTCATCGCATATGTTATTTAATTCATTCATGTAAAGATAAATGCATAGAGTTTTTATGGGGTTTTTAACTGGGAGTGATCAACTTGTTTGGATCCTCCACGAAAAATAAATATGGTCAAAAACCTGGAAATATTTTGTTTTTATTTTTATGCAAAGTTATGTTTATCGCATATGTTATTTAATTCATTCATGTAAAGATAAAGGCATAGAGTTTTTATGGGGTTTTTAACTGGGTCAAAAGTGATCAACTTGTTTGGATCCTCCATGAAAAATAAATATGGTCAAAAACCTGGAAATATTTTGTTTTTATTTTCATGCAAAATTATGTTTATCGCATATGTTATTCAATTCATTCATGTAAAAATAAATGCATATAGTTTTTATGGGGTTTTAACTGGGAGTGATCAACTTGTTTGTATCCTCCACGAAAAATAAATATGGTCAAAAACCTGTAAATTTTTTGTTTTTATTTTCATGCAAAATTATGTTGATCGCATATGTTATTTAATTCATTCATGTAGAAATAAATGCATATAGTTTTTAGGATATATGTGGCAAAATTTTGTAAAAAGTATTTTTGATATTTGTAAATATATATTTTTGCATACTAATTTTTTTCCCATAGAATTACTGGCAATGTTATACAGTATGTTTTATAAAACAGGATGTTTTATAAAACAGGATGTTTTAGAAAACGTTAAACTATAAAAGGGAAAGAAAACACGGAGAGCAACAAACTCAGTGTTTTCGCAGATTTATTTTATTCGATAGTTTTTTTATCATTTTCTCTGATTTTTTCGAATGTCGAATTTTTGTTCGAAGTAATCAACTTTTAATATTTACCACGGAAAACAAAAGTTTTATTTTTCGTGTAAAAATATATTTCGCACTAAAATGTACTGAATTATATTTTTTATGGTATAAATAATTAATAATACATTACTTAAGTTAAGCGAAAATTTATTTTGTAGATATTTTTCAGTATATATCCGTCGAATGTGCAACAAAATATATGAGATATATAAAAAATTTTGTAAAAACTATATGTGATTTTTGTAGAAGTATATTTTTGCACAAACGTTTTTCCACGTGGGATTACAGTGTAATATTGTACAGTAGTTGACCGTGACGTTATCGTAGTCACGTTCGGGACGCTCTCACGCGTTCGCTTCTCTCGTGTTACATAAGACGTATCTGATAAGAGCATCTGCCTCTTGTTCTTTGTCATCTTCATATGCATTTGCACACTCTCGACGAATATCTCTCATTTATCGCTCAGGAGCTTCAACCCTTTAGACCAACTATTAAATAGTCTTATAAAACATTTATTTCTACATCGAAATTTCAAAATATTCGACATTTGATGTTAAAATCATCGTAGTTGTTCCAAAACCCATAATGAGTGAATTTAATTATATAAAAACATCGTTAGCAGTTTCTGTATGGAAATATATGGAGTGAATACAATTTTGTTAAACACGTACATTAACATCAAATGTGATAGACATTTTTTTAAAAATTTATGTTTATGCACTGAAAACGTTCCAAAATCGTATTCAATATATAAAGACCTGAATTTTACGTTTTCAAAAATACTTATTATCTAGGATATGAATTTTCGAATTTTTTTTTCAGTACATTTATTAATTCCAACGTCTAAAAGTATTGATAACGTATTTAAAAAAAAGAAGACGCAGAATTTGTTGTAATAATCATAAATCTTAGTCGCCAATCGACAAACGAATATCAGTCTAATCCGAAAGCTAGTTGATATTCAATTAACACATATATATTTTTTTAAATTAATTCGACTAGAAATACCAAATAAATAAGCAATGCCAATATATTTCTATAATGCGATTATGCATTATTGCACTTAATAAATTACCATCACCTTCCATCAGGATTTGTGTTATCGAACACTCCAACTTTTTTTTTCTTCACACTGAGAGAAAAGCATATCGTTGATTCAACAATTTCACATGATAAAAAGCACATAGTAAGGCTTGCAATGTTTCATAGATGAAGTGATGATGATATGGTTCAATAAACGATACTTGCAAGTTTATTGAAAACCAACGTTGAAATCGTATGTGCAACAAAACGGCATATTTGAAACTATTTAAATAGTTTTTGAAACAATTATCATGTTGATGATTGCTGCTATAATTATATTTGCTATAACCATGAAATATAGACGTTTCTCCTGGGAATTATATTAATGCTTGATCTAACTATTTTCTTGTATTTGCTATAACCATAAAATATAGCCGTTGGCAACTATACATTATAGTTAGATTATCGGCGGACTAACTATTTTTATTATTTAATTACGATATTTTTCTCTGAGTACAGTTCTCCCTACACGAAAAGAAAAGATTAGTTACCATAACCAAATAATGAATTGACACAACCAATTGATTATTCTATTTCCCTTACAACTCAAATGGTATTGCCAACGGTTCGAATGGTGATCAAGACGATCGAAGGGTAGTCCAAATAATTCGAGTGGTAGTCGCAACGATTGGATTGATTAACCTAACTAATCTTGCGATGACTAATCGTGAATAGTTGAGGTTACTATCCGATTCATATCTAATAGTAACCTCAACTAATTTCTGAAGCAACTAATTTCTGAGAGATTGTGTACAGCAAATTGGAAACGTAGTTGTCACAACCAAATATTTCTTTCTGTGTAAATTAAGAAACAAGCCTGCAAAGTAGAACCTTGCAAATTGGTTCCTCATTATTTTTCGTATTCTACAAAGCTACTTTAGAAGGAAGTATGTTGATCAATTTTGGCTTCCTCATAGAGGAAGCTTTGTAGAAAGCGAAAAATAATGAGGAACCAATTTGCAAGGTTCTACTTTGCAGGCTTGTTTATACTCGGAAGACATCTTTATAAAAATTCAAAGTGACGTGAAATTTTTACCGCTCGACCGATTTGTGTAAAATTGTTACTCATAAATGTGTTAATGATAGTTCATATGTAAACTAAATTGGAACTCGATACCTAGTAATTTGCATGAGCAAGCGCTCGAACGAGATTTTTCAAATAATTCAAAATGCCATCAAATTCAAACCACTCGACGGATTTGTATCAAATTTGTACCAAATATCTTTTAAAATGGTCGTCCAAGTGTAAAGAAAATTTAAGATAAATCTGAGGAAACTTTCGAATTTTTTTTTCTTTCGTGGAAGCTTTTTTTTTCTTTTCGTTCACCAAAATAAAATTTTTCTGACATTTCAACAGTTCATTAGACTCAAATTTTAATTGAAAATCAATAATCGTGAAATCATATCGGCAATTGCAGCTGGATATCTCAGAATATGCATGAGTTATAGTATTTGCAGACATTTAAAAAAAATTAAAATTGTAATAAAATCAGAACGGTTCGAAAAATTCTCGCGAAATTTGGTACACATAATGTTTCACAAGTAATCCCTCTATATACAAAATTTCAGCCCGGTGCCCCTTTAATTGCGTAAGTTATAGCGTGAAAACGATTTAATCAAAATTTCAAAAATGCTGTAAGAAAAAAAATGTTCAACCGATTCGCGTCAAATACAATCCCAAACTTTGTTATATGATAACCTACTCGAGTGCCAAATTAGAAAAAAATCCGTAGAAAATTACGACAGTTATCATGCGTACAAGGAAATCTGCACACACACAAACACACAGACATTTCTCAAAAACCATTTTCCTCGACGTTTTAGACCATTTCAACTATCCTGCCATGAAAATCTCGAAAAAAATAATTTTCACGAAACCAAATCTTCCTCTATGAGGAAGCAAAAATAAAAAAAAACACATTTATGTTCCAGGTGCGATTGTCATCATCCCCAGCAATGGTTAACGGTAACGGTATTCAACTTCAGGCCCAGGTGCCCGGTGGGGCCTGTGTATTGGCCCCTCTCACACCTCCGGCCCATGAATTGGAGCAACCGCATCCCCTTTATGGTCAGCCCCATATCCAAGCGCAACACGGTGTTTTGGTAAAGGCACCGCCAGGCGCGGCGTCGCACCTCACGACGCTTTCGCACCCGGGAACACCACCGGACACTCCGCCGGTTTCCGCGTCGCCGCCACCGCTGCACTTGCACCGCGGCGAACGCGACCATCGGGAGCGTGCGTCTCTCCTTCACCTTCAACAGCCCGGCTCAATTCTTCCGGACGACATGCAGGTGGGATCCGGCAGCATGGGATGGCTCACACAGTCCCTCAGACAGGAGCCGCTTGATCTGAGGCCGCACTGCCCTCAGGATCAAACCCCCGAACCACATTCCGAAACCTGGCACTCGACGCCGTCGCATCATCACTTTCAGGAAATTCAACACTTGCCGCGACACGCGAGGCTCGCCGGTGAGTTTTCAATTCATTTTTTTTTTTGTTCCTGAGGCTTTTTTTTTTCACTTATTATTTTTCCAATGTCATCCTTGACCCTTATCGTACCGGAAACTCGGGGATTAACGTTGCTTACTGATTTTTGGGGGGCCTTGTTTGGGAAGGGTGGGGGTCAAAATAGCAAATTACTAAAATAGCAAATGTGTAAAGTAGAGAATTTCGAAATAAGGAACGTCTAAATGTAGAATTTTCATCTTTATGGAATTCGCGTTTTCAGCCATTCGCCATTTTTATCATTCGATTTTTTGAATGCATTTTAATACAATGGAAGTCGAAATAGCGAATGGTCAAAATAGCGAATTCGATAATTATGACCATTCTAGATTTAGACGTTCCTAATTTCGAAATTCGGTATTTTATCCATTCATTATTTTGGTCATTCGCTATTTTGACCCCCCAACCTTTGGGAGAAGGGGTTGGGGGGGGGGGATTTGTAATTCGAGTGGTTACACGAACTTGGTGCTCGGAAAAATGAGTATAAAAATAAACTTGTTTTTTTACGCAGCTATGAAGTATATGAAGTAATTTTTTTTACGCATATACATTAGGGAGTGCCGAAAATAAGCGATATTTTTTTTTCTTGCTCTCCACCTGAAATATCGTAGAATACATCTTAGTAATGATCCTGTCAAAAGCGGAGCTTATAATTTCAATCCTTAGAGGTTCATCATCGCGTTTGAAGTTTTCCCATTTAAATGACACAGGGAAGTGATTTTTCTCCATTCTTTCTCCCTGCAACCTAAGAAGACATATTTTTTTCATGAAATCAATGAGTACATCTTATGAATCATTTATATTGCTCCCACATAGAGGAAGTTTTGTGTTCCTCGAAAAAAATTTCTTTCAAGATCTTTATGTCAGGATACTCAAAAATGGTCAGAAACATCGAGAAAAATGACTTACAAAAAACATTATTAAGTTGAACGTTCCAAATTGTTTTTAAAAATTATTTTTGGCTGCTTTTTTTAAAATTAAGTATGTTAAAATCGATAAACATACTTAATCATCGCCGCAGTTTTGTAAAAATAACCAAAAATAACGAACAAGTAATCTGCAAAGTTCATTTGAAATTAGCACCTCGTTCTGCTTTGTAGTTTGTTTCCCTAATATTTTCACGCAGCCTATTTTCGAAAATAAACGCGTGAGCGTTTATTTTCATTTTTGTTTTCATGCGAAAAAATATTAACAATTGTGACGTTAAATTACCGACCGAGGTTTTTGAAAAATGGTACGATAAGGGACATGCTTCATCCCAAAAAATCCAAAATAAAACATATCGTAACGATAACATCCAGAGTTTTTTTAATTGCGTCACTCGTCAAAAATTTGCGGGGATGTAGAGGTGGACGACGGCTATTTTTCAGGGGGTTACGTGACGATGTCCGGTCATTTAGAGTATTGCGGAAGCGGAGGAAGTGCCGAAGTGGGGGGTCCTGGCCAGGGTGGCGGTTCGCTTCCCGCGGGCGCAGCTGGTTCGATGTCAGGATTAATGAATGCAATGCAACAAGCCCCAATGTACAGCCAAGTGTACACGAGACCCATGAGCGTTTGTTCGGTCAGTTCGTGCGGCGCAGGTGAAAGTCCTGTCCATCGTCCGAGCAGCGGACATTACTCGAGCTGTGGCGACAACTCCAAGGCTCAGGAGGAGCTCATGAATGACGAGATCCTCATGTCACTTTCCGTGCGCGACCTCAACAAACGTCTCCATGGCTGCCCGCGGGAAGAGGTGAGTGAGGTCTCTCATTTCATTCATACTCTCGTTGTTCTATTGTAGCCCAAATGTCCTTCGTTTTTTCGAAAATTCAACACCCGAAATTCACTAAAATCTTTTTTTTGCAATTTATAATCGAGTTAGACCTTTGAGGATTTTTTTACACCATATGCGAATCTCAATGTAACACAACTGAGCTGAACATGAATAGATGTCCTTGCATTGGACGAGTTTCCATTGAAATAAAGGGATTTTTACGTGGGCACTTGAAATACTTTTGGCTATTACAGATAATTTTAGGATATACATTTTTTATATAAAATATTATTCTCTGGTAGACATAATGTGGAACTTTGAATTTCATAGGCGGAAAATCAAAGATGTGGCGTTTTTTTTAAATTGCAAGGAAGCTTTTATCATTAAATGAAAAAAAGCTAAGTCACATAAGTTTTAAAAAAATCCAATTGATTAAAAGAGTGGTTAGAATGTCAGTTGTATTTACTATTTCTTTACTTATCGCGACACGCAGTTTGTATAACCCACAATAAAAAATTAAAGCCTTTCTTCTCACTCAGGGTTTTCATAAAAAAAACCCTTTTCTCTCTTTTTGCTCAGTTGATAATTATTAGCAAGAAGGAAAGGAAATACATTATTTTAATTAACAACACAACAAAATCTACTCAATTGATCCCTAAACTAACCGTTAAAAGGAAAAACTGTATGATTCCAATAAATAACAACAAATAACAATATTTATTGGACTCCAAAAATGCTTATTTAAGTTGCATGCCTGACCGTTAATGGTTTAAGACAATCGAGTTAGCGCCGCAGCTCGTATAAAGGAGTTTTTCTATGGTGTGCGAAGGTCGTCCGGCTGAAGCAGAAGCGACGGACCCTGAAGAACCGTGGTTACGCCCAGAACTGCAGGAGTAAGCGTCTCCAGCAGCGCCAGGATCTTGAAACGACAAACAGGAATTTGCAGAACGAGTTGCAACGCACGAAAATCGAGCTGACGCGAGTGCAACAGGAGCGCGATCTATACAAGCAGAGATGCGAGATACTCAGGGTCAGACAAAGCCATCATCATAACGGACACGGTCACGGTCATCATCAGCCACCGAACGCTCCTCCTCAACAACAACAGCAACAGCCGTCGTCTCAACACCAAGCGCCACCGAGTCAGCAGCACCAACAACAACAACAACAACAACAACAACAACAACAACAACAAGCTCATCAGCAACATCAACCGGCACCTGCCAGTCCTGAAGTGTATCTGTGACACAGACAGCGCCGCGGCGGGACTTGCTGGACTTGAGGGAAATCAATTGAGGAGTTTCGCGCCTTCGTAAACTGTTAAGTCGGTGCACAGACGGACGGACGGACGGACAGACGGATGGACAGAACGCACTTCGTGCTCTGATTTGCTCAGCTTATTATCTTCGCGGAGTTTACACGGTGAGTAAGTGTAATAAGTGGAAATATGAGTTGTAACGCACGAAAATCGAGCTGTCGCGAGTGCAGCTGGAGCGCGATATATACAAGCAGAGATGCGAGATAATGAGGGTCAGACAGAGCCATCATCAGTCACCGAACGCTCCTCCTCAACAACAACAGCAACAGCCATCGTCTTAACACCGAGCGCCACCGAGTCAGCAGCACCAACAACAACAACAAAAAGCTCATCAGCAACATCAACCGGTATCTGCCAGCCCTGAAGTGTATCTGTGCCACAGACAGCGCCGCGGCGGTACTTGCTAGGCTTGAGGGAAATCAATTGAGGAGTTTCGCGCCTTCGTTAACTGTTGAGTCGGTGCACAGACGGACGGACGGACAAAACGCACTTCGTGCTCTGTTTTGCTCAGCTCATTATCTTCGCGGAGTTTACACGTTGAGTAAGTGTAATAAGTGGGAATATGAGTTGCAACGCACGAAAATCGAGCTGACGCGAGTGGAACAGGAGCGCGATCTAAACAAGCAGAGATGCGAGATAATGAGGGTCAGTCAGAGCCATCATCATAATGGACACGGTCACGGTCATCATCAGTCACCGAACGCTCTTCCTCAACAACAACAGCAACAGCCGTCGTCTCAACACCAAGCGCCACCGAGTCAGCAGCACCAACAAACAACAACAACAACAAGCTCATCAGCAACGTCAACCGGCATCTGCCAGTCCTGAAGTGTATCTGTGACACAGACAGCGCCGCGGCGGGACTTGCTAGACTTGATAGAAATCAATTGAGGAGTTTCGCGCCTTCGTAAACTGTTTAGTCGGTGCACAGACGAACGGACGGACGGACGGACAGACAAAACGCACTTCGTACTCTGATTTGCTCAGCTCATTATCTTCGCGGAGTTTACACGGTGAGTAAGTGTAATAAGTGGGAGAGTGCAGCTAATAATTGTACCGTACCAGGCACGAATGCCCCTCGCCATACCGAATTATTATATTCGTTCTCGATGAACAATGGTGCAATAGTCCAGATTGTAGATATATTTCTTCGCTCGGGTTTACGCGAATAAGGAACGAGAAACTTTGTGATGAGTCATTTGAGAGAGGCTCTTTTGATTGTTTTAGGTTATTTATAGAGCTTTCACGGAGAAACAAGGTTAGTTGGGATAACTCCCATGTTATGAGTTCGCTATAAGTGAGTTGCTAGAACGTTTAACGTTTTGCGGGTTGAGACAACGAATAAGGTTACCTTAACTCACAAACGAATGTTGAGTCAGGAAAAGTGAGACCGTGCAATTTTTTGAGTTCGCCCAATTCATTTTTTTCTCCGTGTTTCGATTACACGTGCTTGTGATTGGGATGAAAAGAAATATAATATTTTTTGCTGAACAGGTTTTGAGGTGGGCCTTGCGATTTAATACTTGTGAACTTTGAGTTTTTTTTTGTTTTGTTGAATGATTTTTTTTTTTATTGCAATAACGAAGAGTATTGGTCATTAATTTTTCGTGAAAACGAATGAAAAATACGGATTTGAAATTTAATCAAACAAATCAAATGTGCTTCCGATTTTGGAAAATGTACTAATCGGAGTATGAAAAAAGTGAGATTGCCGAATATTTTGGAAGCGATTATCACTTTTAAAAAGTGATTGTCCTTCAGCTCTCGCAAAGTATCGAGTTTAGGAGACGACGAGATGAATTAGTGTTTGTAAATCACTTTTACCAATATTGTCGATTTTGTTTGATTTGGTTTCTCGATGAAAAATTCAATGGAATTTTTAAAAATGATTTATCATATTTTGGGTCTTTTATCAGTTGATTAGTATAAGTCGCAAGGACTAAGTGAAGATATTTTTCGTGATAACGACCTGTTGGGAATATAGAATAATAACGTGATTTTGGCCATGAAGATTTGAAACATATTCAATTGCTCTATTTAGTTTCTTATTGAGGATATTTGGCGTTTAAAATGATAAGAATTCGGAAGTTCAAATAAAAATAATATCCAGACATTTATTCTAATCTTTCCAATTTTTTTTTTTTTGCGGATTCCATTAAATAAAATCGTCCGCTACATATTTGAATGTCATTCCCAGCAATTATATTGTATTCTTTCCTATTTCAAATATACACGAATATTTTTTATGCTTGACGACATCACGTGAAATCAAGTGCTCTAGTAAAAAAAAAAAAAAACACACACACACACACACACGTAAACACACAGAGAGACTCTCTCCTCTCCGGATCGCCGCATTAAAGATCTCAAGTATCACTAGGTTAATTTGAAATTACTCTAGGAGTAAAGATATACGTGAAGATAAGAAAAACAAATTAAACCAGCTAAGTGTATAATGGATAAGAGTGAAACTCTATCTCATTGGGCGTATTTCTCGAGATGCCAAAAGATAAAAACACAAAATGACGTGAAGGGTATTTTATCGTCTACGGAGCGAATGAAACGAGAGAAAATAAATTAAAAAAAAAAACAAAGGAAATATTGTCGTAGCGCAAAAAACACGAAACTTAACTTTAAGGTAATCTTTTGGGTTCTTATTAATCTTTCTCATGTTTCCTCATTAGCATCTTCGAAAATCCGATGAAGGCACAAATTGTTGATTATGTTTAAACACTTAGTATAGGCGATAACGATTTTATTGGGCGTTTTTAGAAACTTGTGTTACTATTATTATTATTATTATTATTATTGTTTATCACTATCATCATTATTACCATTATAGTCAATATATTTTGGCATTTTGTTTCAAGGCGGTTGTGCGAAAAGGCTTCGTTATTCCTATACATAAAGTACCTCTACACATATTATAATATTATTGTTTTTAGTCGTGTCGCGAGGAGCTCAAGAGAAACGTTATTGTGACGTTATACTCTGTCTCTATCGTTACAAAAACAAAAGGAAACTACCGATTGAGAGGCACGACCCAAAGAAGTTTTAATTCCCGTTATATATGTGTACATAAAATGATTATACCTATTATTATAATAAAACGTCATCATCGACAGTTTCGGATACATACATTTTCGTCGAATGGTCTTGATCAATTTACCTCTCCTCTCCTCCACGAATTATTAATGTTTACAGCACACATACATACATTCATAGCAATTGTAATAATACAGTCAACTGTAAAGTGACAACTTTTATTCTGAAGGTTGACGATAATTGTAGCATCGACTATTAGCGGTCAATTTTTTTTGGACGATGGAATTTTTGCGGAGCATATCTCAGGTCTAAGACAGTGATCGCTAAATTATTATTTTTAAATCCAAGCAACTATTTTTATGAATGACCCTCAAGATTTTTGCATCTGCATTTTTGAATCTTTGGACAACGATAAAAATTAAACCGTAAATAATAAAGACGGAATTCCTTTCGCAGTCTTTTCCAAAAGAACCAGAGTCAAGTTCATTCAGTATGTGATTAATTATGAATTGATAAAAAATCTATAAATCTGATTAAATTTTTTTTTAATCCTCGTTTAGATAAATGAAAAATTCACCAACTTTTAGTTGGTGAATTTTTAGGTGAATAGTTTAGGATCCACGATGACGATTTTACATATTTATGTATTTTGTAAACAGAAAGAATAAATTATTCGACGTAAATATATTTTTCTTCGACACGAAGAAATGTATATTTCATTAAAACATTTTTTTTTCTACGAACTAATAAATATATATTGCAATCAAATACATATTTCTTAGGTTTAAATATATTTATTAGTCGCCGATTGTATTACTTACAAATAAATAAAAATTATTCGAGTTGAATACAAGTCTATTAGGTTAGCATTCAAATAAGAAAATTTATTTTCGATGCGTAGGTTCGAGTCCAGTTAACTAGATATTTTTTCTGGGTGTACTTTTTATAAAATAGAAACGATAATTGAAAAGAAAATAGAAAAAAAAGACAGCAGAGACCCGAGTGTGGAATTGGCGAGAAATGAAACTGGAGGAGGGGTGGTAGCTTGGAATGGAAAGTTCCGGTTAGCTGGGACGATATTCAGCGCGTAGCATTTCACCGCTACTGCTTCAACGTGCAGTATGCAAGCTCAGCGTTTTCTACTACCGGGCCACGGCAACGAGCACACACAACCAACGCAACTGAGGGTGTCGAGCTCTTTTCCTCTGTGTTGATATATATACGTATGCACCAACAAACTTGGCCGTCGCTTACTTTTCCTCTCTACGATTTTCTCTCCAGTTTCAATCTTACTTGCTTTTACTTTTTCTTGTGCGTACAATTTTGGATAATCACATATATAATGCATAATAATTTGTACATCATCGTCAGCTTCAATCACGGTATGACATTTTTAAATTAATTTAATTTAGTAGTAGTAGTAGTAGTAGTAGTAGTAATAGAGATTTATTGGCCGTGTTTGCATCGATTGAACAAACATATATACATAGATCTATATAAAAAAGTAAAAGAATACAATCATTCAGCATACTATTTCGACGTAATCATTGCCAAAAGGCCATCGACCGAGGTCCTTCAGCCCTCATTTAATTTAATTAGTTTGAATAATTCATGTTTTGAAAGAATAGATTCGACTCTGGACGTATTAGGAAGAAAGAAAATTGATTACATTACATTTTTGACTAATCAATTGAATTTTGATTTATTCAATTCGAATGTGTTATTTTGTGAAAAGAATTTAGGGAAAACTATTGAGAATAAGAATGTTCGAAACGTTCAATATTATCTCCAGTTTCAATCCGACTTGCTTTTACTTTTTCTCGTGCGTACAATTTCGGGTAATCACATATATAATGCATAACAATTTGTAAATCATCGCCAGCTTCAATCACGGTATGACATTTTTTAATTAATTTAATTTAATTAGTTTGAATAATTCATGTTTTGAAAGAATAGATTCGACTCTGGACGTATTAGGAAGAAAGAAAATTGATTACATTACATTTTTGACTAATCAATTGAATTTTGATTTATTCAATTCGAATGTGTTATTTTGTGAAAAGAAATTAGGGAAAACTATTGAGAATAAGAATGTTCGAAACGTTCAATATTTTCTCAAGTTTCAATCCTATTTGCTTTTACTTTTTCTTGTGCGTACAATTTCGGATAATCACATATATAATGCATAACAATTTGTAAATCATCGCCAGCTTCAATCACGGTATGACATTTTTTAATTAATTTAATTTAATTAGTTTGAATAATTCATGTTTTGAAAGAATAGATTCGACTCTGGACGTATTAGGAAGAAAGAAAATTGATTACATTACATTTTTGACTAATCAATTGAATTTTGATTTATTCAATTCGAATGTGTTATTTTGTGAGAAGAAATTAGGGAAAACTATTGAGAATAAGAATGTTCGAAACGTTCAATATTCTCTCCAGTTTCAATCCTACTTGCTTTTACTTTTTCTTGTGCGTACAATTTTGGATAATCACATATATAATGCATAACAATTTGTAAATAATCGCCAGCTTCAATCACGGTCTGACATTTTTCAATTAACTTAATTTAACTAGTTTGAATAATTCATGTTTTGAAAGAATAGATTCGACTCTGGACGCATTAGGAAGAAAGAAAATTGATTACATTACATTTTTGACTAATCAATTGAATTTTTGATTTATTCAATTCGAATGTGTTGTTTTGTGAAAAGAAATTAGGGAAAACTATTGAGAATAAGAATGTTCGAAACGTTCAATATTCTCGCCAGTTTCAATCCTACTTGCTTTTACTTTTTCTTGTGCGTACAATTTCGGATAATCACATATATAATGCATAACAATTTGTAAATCATCGCCAGTTTCAATCACGGTATGACATTTTTTAATTAATTTAATTTAATTAGTTTGAATAATTCATGTTTTGAAAGAATAGATTCGACTCTGGACGTATTAGGAAGAAAGAAAATTGATTACATTACATTTTTGACTAATCAATTGAATTTTGATTTATTCAATTCGAATGTGTTATTTTGTGAAAAGAAATTAGGGAAAACTATTGAGAATAAGAATGTTCGAAACGTTCAATATTTTCTCAAGTTTCAATCCTACTTGCTTTTACTTTTTCTTGTGCGTAAAATTTCGGATAATCACATATATAATGCATAACAATTTGTAAATCATCGCCAGCTTCAATCACGGTATGACATTTTTTAATTAATTTTATTTAATTAGTTTGAATAATTAATGTTTTGAAAGAATAGATTCGACTCTGGACGTATTAGGAAGAAAGAAAATTGATTACATTACATTTTTGACTAATCAATTGAATTTTCGATTTATTCAATTCGAATGTGTTATTTTGTGAAAAGAAATTAGGGAAAACTATTGAGAATAAGAATGTTTGAAACGTTCAATATTCTCTCCAGTTTCAATCCTACTTGCTTTTACTTTTTCTTGTGCGTACAATTTTGGATAATCACATATATAATGCATAACAATTTGTAAATCATCGCCAGCTTCAATCACGGTATGACATTTTTAATTAATTTAATTTAATCAGTTCGAATAATTCATGTTTTGAAAGAATAGATTCGACTCTGGACGTATTAGGAAGAAAGAGAATTGATAACATTACATTTTTGACTAATCAATTGAATTTTGATTTATTCAATTTGAATGTGTTATTTTGTGAAAAGAAATTAGGGAAAACTATTGAGAAAACAAGGCTTCCTCTATGAAAAAGCAAAAAAAAAAGTAGTTGCAGCACATTAAAAACGTACTGGATCAGACACATCTTGAATAGCGAGGATAGCCCGTCTGTAAGTGATGGAAACGTCGTCAAGACTCGGATCTACAAAAGAGAAGCAAGAAGAAAGACCTGTTGACACGAAGAGCGATCAGTCAATCTGTCCGTAACCCGAGCGCACTTTTCTCTCTTGCTCACTCGCTTCGCTACAAGGTTTCTCACGAGGCGAGGGTCGTAGTCGTGTCTCGGGAATACATAGGGTCGCGAAGACAGGAGCCCATTGTCAAGCGAACCCCTGATGTGAATTCAAGTCGCTTAAATCCTCGTTACCGCTTCATCCACCTTCAGTATACACGCCGAGTATAACACACTTATCACGGACACTTAACTACAATGTCTGCACCCAGAAAAAAGATTGATTAATATTAACTAAAATTGTCTATTCAACATTTGTTCATTTCAATCAACGAAAATTTGCTTTCCCTGGAACAAATATGTGTTTCATTCAATTTTACAGTTTATTTATTTCGAATATATTTATTTATTCAAAGCAGTTTTTACTGTGCAGTGGAGACTAAATAGATATTATATTCGTTCTTACTAAATACTTTCTTTATCCGGAAATAATATCTAGTTAAAACGACTGTTTATATAGATATATATATATATAAATAATATATAATAATAATATAATAAATAAACATAACATATATATATATATGTTTTGAGGGTTGCTGATCTTGAATCTCTTATTAGAAATTGAAAATTCATACATCCAATATGACGGATTCAATATGGCTGACCGAATTCGTGGAATTGAGTCTGATTTTGAAGGAAAATAATGTATATATGTTTTTGGGGGTTTCTAGGGGGTTGGTGATTTTTGTCTTATAGTAGTATGTTCATAGTGTAATTTGTGTGAATTTCAGATTTTTCGACGAATAGTTCCGCAATAAATGATTGACTGCGAAGACCGATAAGTCCCATGTATTTCAAATGGAAAACTTCGATGCTCGCGTGGGAGAAAAAATCTGAAAAAAAATCGGGATGGTTTTTTATTTATTTCGAACCGATTTAGGGGGCGGCAGGATTAAGATTCGAAAATGCCCTTTCTAAGGACCACCTTAGTATACATGTGACCCCCACAGTTACCTGTCTGTCTCTCACGTGTACATCTGGAGCTTCATCGCGTTCATTTCTTTATTTGCCATAAAAATTTCCGACGGCACCGGGAATCGAACTTGTGTGACTTTCAGATTTTGCGACGAATAGTTCCGCAATAAATTATCGACTGCGAAGACCGATAAGTCCTATGTATTTCAAATGGAAAACTTCAATGCTCGTGTGGGAGAAAAAATCTGAAAAAAATTCGGGATGGTTTTTTATTTATTTCGAACCGATTTAGGGAGCGGCAGGATTGAAATTCGAAAATGCCTTTTCTAAGGACAAACTTAGTATATACACTGAGAGAAATAGATACTAAGATTTTTAATATCCGATATACTAAATATTATATACTATCGGGTAGTATTTGGATAGTACCGTGTATTGTGTGTATTGTAAGGGTTTATTATACGGAATGTACTTGGTACAATCAGATATTAACCATTACTATAATTATACTAACTGTTGCACGCCAGAGAGTGATCCCTATACGAAGCATCCAATATACTATTCGATAGTATATTTTTACTATCGGGTAGTATCTATTTCTCTCGGTGTATGTGACCCCCACAGTTACCTGTCTGTGTCTCACGTGTACATCTGGAGCTTCATCGCGTTCATTTCTTTATTTGCCAATAAAAATTTTCGACGGCACCAAGAATCGAACTCTTCTGACTTTCAGATTTTGCGACGAATAGTTCCGCAATAAATTATCGACTGCGAAGACCGAAACGTCCTATGTATTTCAAATAGAAAACTTCAATGCTCACGTGGGAGAAAAAATCTGAAAAAAATTCGGGATGGTTTTTTATTTATTTCGAACCGATTTAGGGGGCGGCAGGATTGAAATTCGAAAATGTCCTTTCCAAGGACCACCTTAGTATACATGTGACCCCCACAGTTACCTGCCTGTGTCTCACGTGTACATCTATAGCTTCATCGCGTTCATTTCTTTATTTGCCAATAAAATTTTTCGCCGGCACCGGGAATCGAACTTGTGTGACTTTCAGATTTTGCGATGAATAGTTCCGCAATAAATTATCGACTGCGAAGACCGATAAGTCCCATGTATTTCAAATGGAAAACTTCAATGCTCGTGTGGGAGGGTTAAGCGTGGGGAAAAAATCTGAAAAAAATTCGGGATGGTTTTTTATTTATTTCGAACCGATTTACTGGGCGGCAGGATTGAAATTCGAAAATGCCCTTTCCAAGGACCACCTTAATATACATGTGACCCCCACAGTTACCTGTCCGTGTCTCTCGTGTACATTTGGAGCTTCATCGCGTTTATTTCTTTATTTACCAATAAAATTTTTCGCCGGCACCGGGAATCGAACTCGCGACTTACCGATGTTCTGTTCTAGAAGCCAGTACTCTATCCACTAGACCACTTTTTTTTTTTTTTTTAAATTGTTTATTTGATAAAGCCGATACATATCGGTTAATTGAACAAAAATAGAATAAACACTATTAGAACATAATGTAAGTGAGAGAACTAAGGCCGATTGCGGCACACGCGAACATCAATTTTTTTTTGTATGTTGGTTATGAAGCATTTAAGCTGGAATATCGTTTTTGTAGAAAAAAAAACGTTATATTTAACACATAGGAATTTACGTGTTTTTTTTTGTTACTTCTTTTGAAGGGTCATTCTTTCCTTGTATGAGTGTCCCTGATTTATCCACTAGACCACTGCACCGGTCATGCTGCAACGAGTCAATTCACTGGTATATTTACTAGATATTTTGTATAGCTAATAGAAGCAGGCAAAGTGCATCAGACGAATGAGGGATATAGAACTATGATGAAAGACGAGCCCGTCTAGGCGGTGAGACGAGGTGGGACATCGAGAGATGCTTGCTTTATTGTCAAGTCACGACGTCAACGTGGCCTATCTCTATCTGACTCTGTAGGACTCCCTTCCAAGCTTCCGCAACGCGGAGTAACTCGCACGTAGTACTTCCTGGGACCTCACGAGCTGTTCCGAGCTTTTCTGAATCCCCGCGGATATCTGTGACGTAACAGTATGTATTTTTCTTTCTCACCGGAAAATATGTGTTTTCATGAAATTTTTTTTAAGTTTTATACTTTTTTTTTAATCCAAAATTTTTTGAACTTTCTTTTTAAAGATTTTTATGTCGGTGTTAATTATTTGAAAGACTTATATGTCAGTATATTCTTATATTCGTAACGTGACAAATTGGTGAAAAAAAAACAATTGTTCAAGAAACAATCAGTCAACCTAACTTTTTTTTCTAATGAAAATGATATTTTCGTACTTCTAGCGAATGTCAGATGACTTTGATGAAAGTGAAAACACACCATTTTAGAAATGAAAGATGTTTATTGCAGATCGATTCTAAACACGTCTGTCTCCTTTAACCCGATCGACCGAACTCCTCAAAACATCAAAAAGTCATTTTATATCCCCCGCTGGTTACCAGGGAAATTCAATAGTCTCACTTGTTTTCATTAAACGATGGATCCACTCGCAAGTCATCAAACAAATCAATAAACATGTAAACTCTTAGAGTATTCTCTTACATTAACGTTTTCACACATATCATACACCACAATTTGTTACCTTATTTGAATGCATACGAATTTTTTCAGATTTTTTTATTTATTTTGATTTTGCTTTTTGATTTTGAAAAATTCGCAGAATATAACAAATCTTGGATATGCGTTTTGCGAAAAAATCTTAAGTGTAGTAGATGATTTTATGCCGAACACATATCCAAAATTCTTTATTTCGCGCACATTTAAAAAAAAAATCAAGATAAGAATCAAAATAAAGAAAAAAATCTAAAAAAATTATGCATTCAAAAAAATTGACATATAATTTTCATTAGAAAAAAAAGTTAGGTTGACTGTTTGTTTGTCGAACAATTTTTTCGTTCACCAATTAGTTAATAACATTTCAGGATTATTATTATGCGAAATCGATCTTTTCAGCACGTTTCATATGCATTATTTTTTTCCGGTTTTTATCCCATCAGAAAGTGATCGAAATTGTCTCTGAAAATCACTTTTGGCGGGACTGTATGTATAATACATCCTTAATCGCATTTCCGAATAAAAATTCAGTGTAGTAAATAAATTAACAACTTCACCTACTTCATATATAATCATTACCTACAAAGTAGATATTATCACTTCGACAATAAGGCATATCTTAATGATTCGAATTACGAATCAACATCTATTTTCTCCATCGGCTTTGTCGTCATGTACTGTATCTAAGCAGTAGCGATTTGTTCTGTGATTTCTTCATGGAGGTCCTAGAATAACGATAATGTTCCGTTTACCGCGACACGTGTATGTTTCGTCTGGTGATTTGCATAGTACAGTTAACGAGCGATACAGAAATAAGAGAATCAGTCACTGTTATTATAGTATGTATCACAGTCTCGTTATCGTTCGTATTGTGGATCAAAAACAGCATATAATGTAACGAGTTATGAGAAGATACGCTACTATGTGATAATCTCGAGCTGCTTGAGTATCAAATTGCTCTGGACTCGAAGACTATGCGTGCGATAACGCGAAACGTTTTATTTATTTTTTTCGCGATAGATTTCAACCAGAGACGAAAAAACCTCCAATTCGTTATCGCCACAACGGCACGAAAATACCACGTAGGACATTGACGCGTGCGTAAATTGTTTATTGGCAAAGACGCATTAATAATCGCCAAGACTTCCTGCTAAAGAATCAACTTATATGCTTTGGAGCATTGCAATAGAACCAGAAATGCTCCAAACTATTTTTTTCATCAGACCACTTTATAATTTTAGTTTTTTAAATTCCTGAATTGGCTCAGAAAACAAATTCTCATTTTATTTCTTTAGCTATTTGTTGTATTTGTTGTACAAAGAATCAACTTATGTGCTTTGGAGCATTGCAATAGAACCAGAAATGCTCCAAACTATTTTTTTCATCAGACCACTTTATAATTTTAGTTTTTTAAATTCCTGAATTGGCTCAGAAAACAAATTCTCATTTCATTTCTTTAGCTATTTGTTGTATTTGTTGTACAAAGAATCAACTTATGTGCTTTGGAGCATTGCAATAGAACCAGAAATGCTCCAAACTATTTTTTTCATCAGACCACTTTATAATTTTAGTTTTTTAAATTCCTGAATTGGCTCAGAAAACGAATTCTCATTTCATTTCTTTAGCTATTTGTTGTATTTGTTGTACAAAGAATCAACTTATATGCTTTGGAGCATTGCAATGAACCAGAAATGCTCCAAACTATTTTTCTATCCGACAATTTTAGAATTTTACTTTTTTGAATTCCTGAATTGGCTCAGAAAACAAATTCTCATTTTATTTCTTTAGCTATTTGTTGTATTTGTTGTACAAAGAATCAACGTATATGCTTTGGAGCATTGCAATAGAACCAGAAATGCTCCAAACTATTTTTTTCATCAGACCACTTTATAATTTTAGTTTTTTAAATTCCTGAATTGGCTCAGAAAACAAACTCTCATTTTATTTCTTTAGCTATTTGTTGTATTTGTTGTACAAAGAATCAACTTATATGCTTTGGAGCATTGCAATGGAACCAGAAATGCTCCAAACTATTTTTTTCATCATACCACTTTATAATTTTAGTTTTTTAACTCCCTGAATTGGCTCAGAAAACAAATTCTCATTTTATTTCTTTTGCTATTTGTTGTATTTGTTGTACAAAGAATCAACTTATGGGCTTTGGAGCATTGCAATAGAACCAGAAATGCTCCAAACTATTTTTTTCATCAGACCACTTTATAATTTTAGTTTTTTAAATTCTTGAATTGGCTCAGAAAACGAATTCTCATTTCATTTCTTTAGCTATTTGTTGTATTTGTTGTACAAAGAATCAACTTATGTGCTTTGGAGCATTGCAATAGAACCAGAAATGCTCCAAACTATTTTTTTCATCATACCACTTTATAATTTTAGTTTTTTGAATTCCTGAATTGGCTCAGAAAACAAATTCTCATTTTATTTCTTTAGCTATTTGTTGTATTTGTTGTACAAAGAATCAACTTATGTGCTTTGGAGCATTGCAATAGAACCAGAAAGGCTCCAAACTATTTTGTTCATCAGACCACTTTATAATTTTAGTTTTTTAAATTCTTGAATTGGCTCAGAAAACAAATTCTCATTTTATTTCTTTAGCTATTTGTTGTATTTGTTGTACAAAGAATCAACTTTTATGCTTTGGAGCATTGCAATAGAACCAGAAATGCTCCAAACTATTTTTTTCATCAGACCACTTTATAATTTTAGTTTTTTAAATTCCTGAATTGTCTCAGAAAACAAATTCTCATTTTATTTCTTTAGCTATTTGTTGTATTTGTTGTACAAAGAATCAACTTATGTGCTTTGGAGCATTGCAATAGAACCAGAAATGCTCCAAACTATTTTTTTCATCAGACCACTTTATAATTTTACTTTTTTGAATTCCTGAATTGGCTCAGAAAACAAATTCTCATTTAATTTGTTTAGCTATTTGTTGTATTTGTTGTACAAAGAATCAACTTATATGCTTTGGAGCATTGCAATGGAACCAGAAATGCTCCAAACTATTTTTCTATCCGACCATTTTAGAATTTTACTTTTTGAAATTCCTGAATTGGCTCAGAAAACAAATTTTCATTTTATTTCTTCAGCTATTTGTATTGATTTATTAAATTTGTTCAATAAATATCTGAAAAAAAATCCGGCGTTAAGCTAAGGATTTTCCAATTTTGATGTATTGGTAATAATGGAAGAGTGATAAAAATTTTTTTTTTTTGTAATTAACAAATAGTTATAAAAATGCAATCAACCACAAAAAGTGTTTGTTTGGCTTACAAACAGTTTCAGTTTCGGAAAATAAGTATGAACATTTTTTGCTGGAAAGAAATGAAAGTGGAGACCCTTTTTTCATTTTTATAAATGTTTTTGCCATTCTTCAGGAAAGCAAATCAGAATATTACCGAAATTTTATTGCTTTTTAAATTAAACAAAAAGTATGTATATCACAATAAAACAATAATGTTCCATAAGAAAAATGGGTTGTCACTTACAAAAACAGCTATTACGATATTATAACATTAGGGTTTTAATGTCTATTTAAAATCATCGAATCGATGATCGTTGTACAAAACTGTTATTTAAGTCCGACTATTTCTTCTTTAATCTTAATTTCGACCGCATTACACAAATGTAAACCCCCAAAAAATTGTTTATTTTTTATTTTTACTTTAATGTCCTACTTTATCATTGCAAATGAATGCCAATTTATTTCCCTCGCTTATTTTCCATGTAAAATGTTGTTATAAGCTAATTAAAAAGAAATTCAGATATAACAAAATTGGTTACGCTGTCAAATCCTGAATGTTTTGGGTAGCAATTTTACGGTACACCTAATATAGACTAAACAAAAAATACATTTGTATCTTCCTACAATCATTTCTTGCACAAAGTAAGAATGGACATTTTCCTAATTTTTCAATCAGTCATAAAATATTCCACAGAGCCTAAGAAAACACATTTTAATGCTAACCCGATCCGGGAAAAAGGAAGGATTCGAGACTCTCTTAAAAAAAAATGCTTACAAGAGTACGCAGAATATCTGTTGAGGTCGGAATAAAAAACAGTGGTTGAGGGGTCACTGGGTCATTGGACTCGATGTCTGAATGAATTCGATCGCTCGTCCTTGCCGATTCATTTCGTCTGGCAGCTTTAAGCGAGTACGTCTCATAATTAAAAAGAAATTTCGATATAGAAAAATCGGTTACGCTGTCAAATTTTAAATGTTCTGGGTAGCAATTTTATGGTTCACCTAATATAGACTTAACAAAAAATACAATTGTATCTTTCTACAAATCTTTCTGGCACAAAGTGAGAATAGAGATTCTTCTAATGTTTAAATCTGTCATAAAATATTCCATGAAGCCTAAGAAAACACATTTTAATGCCAACCCGATCCGGGAAAAAGGAAGGATTCGAGACTCTCTTAAAAAAAATGCTTACAAGAGTACGCAGAATATTTGTTGAGGTTGGAATAAAAAACAGTAGTTGAGGGGTCACTGGGTCATTGGACTCGATGTCTGAATGAATTCGATCGCTTGTCCTTGCCGATTCATTTCGTCTGGCAGCTTTAAGCGAGTACGTCTCATAATTAAAAAGAAATTTCGATATAAAAAAATCGGTTACGCTGTCAAATCCTGAATGTTTTGGGTAGCAATTTTATGGTTCACCTAATATAGACTTAACAAAAAATACAATTGTATCTTTCTACAAATCTTTCTGGCACAAAGTGAGAATAGAGATTCTTCTAATTTTTAAATCTGTCATAAAATATTCCATGAAGCCTAAGAAAACACATTTTAATGCTAACCCAATCCGGAAAAAAGGAAGGAATCGAGGCTTTCTTAAAAGAAATGCTTACAAGAGTACGCAGAATATCTGTTGAGGTCGGAATCAAAAACAGTGGTTGAGGGGTCACTGGGTCATTGGACTCGATGTCTGAATGAATTCGATCGCTCGTCCTTGCCGATTCATTTCGTCTGGCAGCTTTAAGCGAGTACGTCTCATGAGCCGGTGTAGCAGTGGCATGTGACGTCACGTTTACTCTCGCCGCAGCTCACATTGAAGCCGGAGAAAGGGAAGATTCGGCGGAGCCAGCATCTTTCACTTCTGATGACGCCGTAGGTTCGCCGTCGACGCGCAATTCTCGTTCTTGTCCTACCTCGTCCGTCATGACGCGGCACGTAGGTTAATAGTAGAGTATTCACTATTGATCTATGTATACGTATTGGTTCACTCATAGTTATCACTCATCAACGATTCCACCGGAATTCAGCTTCGAAAATATTAATTTTCATTTAAAAATTCCAAAGAATCGGGTTTTATTATTGTAAAAACTTCAGCACGTAGGAAAATGGATCTGAAGGGCTTATTTGAATCGATTATAGGGTGTGTTTAAAATGAACAAAATTTTATTCAGATCAGATAGAATTTATTTCAATCAAATGAAATTTTATTTGGATGAAATAAAGTCTATTTCGATTAAATAAAATCCTATTAAGCTGGCTACTAAATAAATAATTTATTTAATGGCCGGTGTAATAGTATTTTATTCAACCAAAACAGACTCTATTTGATTGAAATGAAATTTCATTCATTCCAAATACACCACATAATTGATTCAAATAAAGACATTAGACCCATTTCTCTGGGTGGATAAAATAGAAATATAATACATACCGGCGGAAGTAGCGTAACGTATCAAAGAGCTGACAGAATTATATAAATCACAAGTAAAAAAAATATTGATAAAATGAAACCTATAGGGCTGAAGGACTCAGGTCGATGGCCCATTGGCAATATGGCTTTGCCAAAATTATTATATCGAATCTCTCCTAATTACTATTATAACTTTCTGAATGTATTGTCAATAAATAACGATTACTACTACTACTGAAACCTAGAAAAGAAAGAAATAATTTTTCCATTGTTGAAATTTTCAAAGATTGAAAATTTTTGAAATTTTCAAAGATTGAAAATTTTTGAAATTTTCAAAGATTGAAAATTTTTGAAATTTTCAAAGATTGAAAATTTTTGAAATTTTCAAAGATTGAAAATTTTTGAAATTTTCAAAGATTGAAAAATTTTGAAAATTTTAAAGATTTAAAAATTTTGAAATTTTCCAAGATTGAAAAATTTTGAAATTTTCAAACATTGAAAAATTTTGAAATTTTCAAAGATTGAAAAATTTTGAAAATTTTAAAGATTTAAAAATTTTGAAATTTTTAACGATTTAAAAATTTTAAAATTTTTAATGATTTAAAAATTTTGAAATTTTTAAAAGATTTAAAAATTTTGAAATTTTTAAAAGATTTAAAAATTTTGAAATTTTTAAAAGATTTAAAAATTTTGAAATTTTTAAAAGATTTAAAAATTTTGAAATTTTTAAAAGATTTAAAAATTTTGAAATTTTCAAAGATTTAAAAATTTTGAAATTTTCAAAGATTTAAAAATTTTTAAATTTTCAAAGATTTAAAAATTTTTAAATTTTCAAAGATTTAAAAATTTTGAAATTTTCAAAGATTTAAATTTTTTAATTTTTCAAAGATTTAAATTTTTTAATTTTTCAAAGATTTAAAAATTTTGAAATATTCAAAAATTTAAAAATTTTGAAATATTCAAAAATTTAAAAATTTTGAAATATTCAAAAATTTAAAAATTTTGAAATATTCAAAAATTTAAAAATTTTGAAATATTCAAAAATTTAAAAATTTTGAAATATTCAAAAATTTAAAAATTTTGAAATATTCAAAAATTTAAAAATTTTGAAATATTCAAAAATTTAAAAATTTTGAAATATTCAAAAATTTAAAAATTTTGAAATATTCAAAAATTTAAAAATTTTGAAATATTCAAAAATTTAAAAATTTTGAAATATTCAAAAATTTAAAAATTTTGAAATATTCAAAAAAAAATTATTTTTCAAAATGTTAAGAAATTAATATGTATATATATATATATATATATATATCAATGAGACACATGCACGGATGAATGAACAGGTGCATGGCACACATGCGAATGTCGCACATTCATCTACGGTACGAAACGTACGTAATGCGGAAGGGGTCGTGAAAGAAGGGCGACGGCAGCGACGACGACGTCGAAGATGACGCCGACGAGGACGACACGGGAAGAGATTCCGGGAGAACAAGGCCACCCTGACCCAGACGCAGGGTCGATCGATTCTGAGCTTTGAGTAAGGTCGATAGCCGGTGCTAATGGCTCAGCTCTTTCTTCCTTTCATCCGGATCTTCCTTTCATACTTTCGTTACTTTTCTTCACTTCTGGTCAACCGAGTTCTCCGATTTCATTGGCCCAGCAGCGTGCATACCGATCGACCAAAAATCGGAGTAGTAGGATCACTGTAAAAAAAATCTACTTGAAATTTAATGTATCGGTACAGGAAATTTTTATGCGTACACTGGTATAATAAATTTTCTATACAATTCGGATGTATAATTCAAGTATGGTACAGTAATTTCAATAATTTACATTAAATTAAATGTAAAAGTAAATCACTTTGTGATTAAAATCACGCTGTAATTTTAATACAAATTTACATAAATATTATATCATAATTGTGATAAGATTTAATTTACGATTTTATGCATAAAAACTTCCAGTCTTTTTTAACAGTGTAGGTTAAAAATATTTGGGTATTCAATTTACATCTTGTATATACACAATAACCATTAATGAAAAAATGCTTGTAGTGGGAATTAGTATGTCATATGCAACATACAAAAATTATATTGGCGAGACTTATTTCGTTTTCGAGAGCACTTTCGAAGGAAAGGAGAAAATGAAAAATCGGTTGCCCTAAAATTTTGTAATCCTGATCTTTCGGGGGTTCGAAGGCGCAAAAAAATCTCGATTTTCAATACATTTTAGAAATCATATCTGATCGGAAATTGACTGTTGATTACGAAAATAATATGTTTTCAACACTTTCTGTCGAAACCTAGAAAATTACGTGGGATGACCTGAAAGATATATATTTTTATTTTGTTGTATTTTTGCCCGAAATTTTCTGAAACATTTTCGTAATCAGCAAAAAGTTTTCGATGTTATAGACATTTACAATTATGTAAAAATTTATTTTTTTGTAGTTCGGATATCCCGAAAAATATGATTTAATTTGGCTGTCTCCACTTTTAAAGCTCGCATAAAATTAAAAACTCCAAGAATCGTACTATGCTTTATGAAGTTTTATACATGGATTAATAAAATATAAATAAACCAAGTACGAGACCTCGTTTCTAATCCATTTTTGAAAAAAATTATAGGCACTTATTTGGAAACAAGCTTTTTCGCCGAAACTTTGAAAATGTTATTGCTTTTTTTTCTTAGACACGATACCAATATATCTTGACCCACCTGACACGGATTAGTTATCCATTTAATCATAAAACCAATTATTTTGAGGAAAACCCCTAAGTACTTATTATTCGATAATTTTTTTTTGTATTCGTGCTATGATTTATTAAGATATTCATAAATAGATGTCCATATGTTCGTAATGAGAATGGAGTTGAAAAAAGAATTATTTTTATTTTTCAAACCTTAAAAACATCCCCCGGGGTTAAAGAGGGGAGTGCTTCGTATATTGCCAGTATATTTAAAATTGGGTAGAGGTCGAAAAAGCGAATGACCAAAATAGTGAATAGTAGCGAATTTCGAAATTAGGAACGACTGAATCCAGAATGGTCATCATTATAAAATTCGCTGTTTCAGCCATTCGCCATTTTGACCCTTCGCTATTTTTACCTCCATCTTATTACAATGCATTCAAAATAGCGTATGATAAAAATGAAAGAGTTTTATTGACAATACGTTTACAGGTTTTTTTTTCATTTTATATTTTTTATTATTAATTATTATTTAAATAATATATCTATGGTTTTGACCGTATACGCATTGCCAATAAGCTATCGACCGGAGTCATCCACAGCCTTGCTTCAAATATTTCTTCTTCATAGAGGAAGCTTTGTTTTCGTGAACATTTTTTTTCAAGATTTTCATGTTAACTTACTCAGAATCACCTAGAAAATATATCTGTATGGATGTGTGTGTGTGTGTGTGTGTTTTCCAGACACAGAAAATTTAATTGTCCACAACTCACGAACAGCACGATGGATCGAGCTGAAATTTGGCACGCAACTGGAGTATTGACACCTCTATAATTAACGTGATTTTTAATTAAATGTGTTCACGTATACAGATTTTATAGAATTTTTAATTTTTCAAAAAAATGGTGTGATCGCTCTAACTTTCGTAAAAGTTCGCCAATTCAGCTAAATAGTTCGTCATGAATAAAAACACGTTCAATGATGTTCGGTATCGAATTTCAGCGTAATCGGTAAAGTGGTGCCGATTTTATAGAATTTTGAATTTTTCGAAAAAAAGTGTTTTTTCTCTAATTTACGTCGAATCTCAACAAATAAACCGAAATGTTCTACAGTCGAAAGATACCATACAGCCCTGCTAATAACGAAATTTGGTAATGATCGGTAGAGTCATTCGGATTTTATGGCATTTGTAATTTTTTAATAAATGTACATTTTCGCTTATGATTTTAGTTGTATTCCAAAATATTTGGCTTATTTTTAAATTCGCTATTTTAGCCATATTTTGACCCCCACCCTTAAAATTAACTTTACCCCCTCAATAAAGTATATTTAAATAATACTTAACAATATATCGTTATTAGTCGAAGATTTATTTCATTCACGAAAAAAATAAACTTTCACTCTTGTTCATTGTAGAATATTTTCCACACTGAGCAGATTCCTTACAAACGGTTGTCAGTCAATGCGCTTGATACCGACGTCACGGATGAGTAGAGACCCCCGAAGAATGCCACCCTGACCCAGTCAGTCCATCCGCTCGTCAACGGAGAATCGATAGCTCTCACTAATCAGATCAAACCGCACCCCACACACTTTCCTCTGTCTTACTCGTTTGTATCCGCGACGATGACCATATTGATACGAGGGCTGCGCTATATCGGTACCAACATCACATGTCTAATACTATAGTACACGAGCGACGCGGTTGACGCGCTTCGATAGCTCGACGCGTTTTACACCCTCAGACCGAACACTTTCATTCTTCATTCTTCTCTTGTTTTATCTCTAGTCTTGAAGCGCTGGATTACGAGCTTCCGGTTGAGGATCTTCTTCATGATCGTGTATCGGACTCACTTTATTTTTATTACCACTGCGAAGTTGGCTCAATAGGCATTCTGACTGATCAGAGTTATCAAGTGGCTGAACAGTGACATCAATTAACTTGCACGTGATCAGGAGTGGAAAATAAGGGCAGCCTGAGGAGAGGCAGAATTTTTGCAGATTTTTTTATTCGAGCTTTTCAATAATAACTATTTGAAGCAAAGGAAAACTATTTTTGAAGAAATGAAAGAATGTTGATTGGCTTTGAATATTTATGATAAAAAAACGACGCTAAAAAGAAACTGAAAAAAATTCTACATACATTTTTTTATGTGGAAAAATACATATAAAATCATGAACCATATTTGACAAGTTGAGGGTCAGCCGGCGGTCGAGTTGGTATGGAATGTCCCATATACTTTGGAAATTGGAGGTATAGTGAAATGCCATGTATTTTAAATTGCGAAAATGAGGCTTTTATCGAGAGGGTTAAATGTAACAATATAAATTTTATATTTACGTTTCAAGAGGAACTTTATTTATTTATTAATAAATAAAGTTTTGCAAACGATGTGAGGAGCGTCAATCTCGAAGTTCATCTGGATACCAAATAACGACCACCCGAATATTCGTCTCTTTTCATCTCTGCTCTTAAAACGCTGGATTACGAGCTTCCGGTTGAGGATCTTCTTCATGCTCGTGTATCCGACTCCTTTTATTTTTATTACCACTGCAAAAGTGGCTCAATAGGCATTCTAACTGATCAGAGTTATCAAGTGGCCGAACAGTGACATCTATTATTCTGGAAATTGGAGGTATATGAATTTAATGTCTTCTTTCTCATGTATTTTAAATTGCAGAATTGAGGCCTTTATCAAGAGGGTTGAATATAAAAATATAAATTTTATATTTATATTTCAAAAGGATATTTATTTAAATATTTATTTATTTGCAAACGATGTGAAGAGCGTCAGTCTCGAAATTCGTCTGGATTCCAAATAACGACCACCCGAATATTCGTCTCTTTTCATCTCTGCTCTCCAAACGCTGGATTACGAGCTTCCGGTTGAGGATCTTTTTCATGATCGTGTATCGGACTCCCTTTATTTTTATTACCGGTATAAAGGTGGCCCGATAGGCTTTCTGACTGATCAGAATTATCGAGTGACCGAACAATGACACCAATTAACTTGCACGTGATCAGGAATGGAAAATAAGGGCAGCGTGAGGAGGGGTAGAATTTTTTCAGATTTTTTTATTCGAGCTTTTCAATTATAACTATTTAAAGCTGAAGACAAGTATTTTTGATCATATTTCAAAAGGATATTTATCTAAATATTTATTTATTTGCAAACGATGTGAAGAGCGTCAATCTCGAAATTCGTCTGGATTCCAAATAACGATCACCCGAATATTCGTCTCTATTCATCTCTGGTCTCCAAACGCTGGATTACGAGCTTCCGGTTGAGGATCTTCTTCATGATCGTGTATCGGACTCCCTTTATTTTTATTACCGGTATAAAGGTGGCCCGATAGGCTTTCTGACTGATCAGAATTATCGAGTGACCGAACAGTGACACCAATTAACTTGCACGTGATCAGAAATGGAAAATAAGGGCAGCGTGAGGAGGGGTAGAATTTTTTCAGATTTTTTTAGATGCCCTATATGTCACTTATATTCTGGAAATTGGAGGTATAGTGAAATCTCATGTATTTTAAATTGCAAAGTTGAGGCTTTTATCAAGAGGGTTGATTATAAAAATATAAATTTTATATTTATATTTCAAGAGGATCTTCATTTAAATATTTATTTATTTGCAAACGATGTGAAGAGCGTGAATCTCGAAATTCGTCTGGATTCCAAATAACGACCACCCGAATATTCGTCTCTTTTCATCTCTGGTCTCCAAACGCTGAATTACGAGCTTCCGGTTGAGGATCTTCTTCATGATCGTGTATCGGACTCCCTTTATTTTTATTACCGGTATAAAGGTGGCCCGATAGGCTTTCTGACTGATCAGAATTATCGAGTGGCCGAACAGTGACACCAATTAACTTGCACGTGATCAGGAATGGAAAATAAGGGCAGCGTGAGGAGGGGTAGAATTTTTTCAGATTTTTTTATTCGAGCTTTTCAATTATAACTATTTAAAGCTGAAGAAGAGTATTTTTAAAGAAATACAAGAATGTTGTTGTTTATTGCGGTATAGTTGAGAAAATTGTACATTTTGAATTAATGGCGTGTGTTAATTGGCTTTGAATATTTATTTATATTTATATTTCAAAAGGATATTTATTTAAATATTTATTTATTTGCAAACGATGTGAAGAGCGTCAATCTCGAAATTCGTCTGGATTCCAAATAACGACCACCCGAATATTCGTCTCTTTTTATCTCTCGTCGCCAAACGCTGGATCACGAGCTTCCGGTTGAGGATCTTCTTCATGATCGTGTATCGGACTCCCTTTATTTTTATTACCGGTATAAAGGTGGCCCGATAGGCTTTCTGACTGATCAGAATTATCGAGTGACCGAACAGTGACACCAATTAACTTGCACGTGATAAAGGGGGGAAATAGGGAGCGGGGCGGTGGGGGCAGGGGGTGTTTAGTAAGCAGGACACGCTCGCTCTACAACCCTCAATGGAGGGTGCGCGATGATTTCGTTTCTTTGTGGGATATCCGATCGACTTATTCGTGTAATCGTGAAACACGATTGTACGTTCGTACGTGACATCAATTTTCACGCTCGTCGGGATTAACGTTTGTGGTCAACAGAGACTTACAGTTTCTTGGTTTCAAGAAAATAAAAGTTGATCCGAATTATCGTGTAAATTCAATTTGAACAGTGTACAAAAATCCCTGGATGATAAAACTGAACGTTCTCATTAATATTTATATTTTCTCGATAATATTTTCGATTATTATTATAATTCTGTAACTAATTTTTTATAGGACTTTGTTTTGGGTAAGTAAAAAGAAATTCAAATTATCGTGTTGGATTAATAAATTTACATAGAAATTTAATTTAATATATTTTATCTTGATAAAATATATCTTAAAGATACGATTTTCAACAATAATTATAATTTTTCTCATTAGTTGATAAATTTTTCAGTTTATTTGTAATTTTTTGTGCAAACTGTGCGTTTGTGCTGTGAAAGAAATTTTGCACGCAAACATATTTTCAGATGTACCCATTATATTATTTTTATAAGTGTCTTATTATGTTTATAAATGTTTAATTATCATGGCATTTACTCCTGTGGATAAAAATTGTATGGGTAAATTTTTCCTGGATAGAATTTTACCGCAAATAGCATTTGAAGTAATTTATTATGCAAATGATTGTTTGTTTTTAGTACAATAATATAATTGTTGCCACAGCGTAGGAGAAACATGATTGTAATGGGAACCATTGAAGCGTGGAGGAAATTATAGGCAATCAGTTGATAGCCCACAAATCTCTTCGCATACGCGGTCCACTAGCTTACGTCGCAAAGACCCTAAAAGCTCAAAGATATTCCCAAGCACCAAATATTCTTCTTCTGTCTGAGTTATACGATGCTTTCTTCGATGGGACAATTCATGCGTAAGGATACACAGTACATCTTCGAGCATCGACATCGAATTGACCGATCCAGCTTTATGTCTTCCCTCTTCCTGTATACATCACGACATCCTCTCTTAAGGGGATGCAAGACTGGATTTTCTTACCGACTGTGGTCGATAAAAAAGTACGGTTTTCGTAGTTTACAATCTACGCTATTATTGTCTCAAATCGCACAGGGTTATAATATCAGAATAGGCACATTTGCATCCACTCGAATTTTGGGTGAAAACGCTTGGAAAATTCTTTTTTTTAATCCATTTTTGACATTATTTGTAAAATTTGTGACCCAAACTAAAAAAAATTTCAGACGCTTCATAATTTTTTTCTTTCTTGTTGAATTTTTAAATGTTTTGTTGAACTTTTCTCTCGATTTTTGCACAAATTTGACAGGTTTATCAAATGTTTTGAACAAAGCTGATGAGTTTTTTTATTTTTCTCTTAAATATTCGATTCAATTCATTATTTTTTTCGTACACTGTAAAAAAAGACTGGAAGTTTTTATGGATAAAATCGTTAATTTAATTTAATCACAATTGTGATATAAAATTTATGTAAATTTGTAGTAACATTACAGCGGATTATGAAAAGTAATGTACTTTTACATTAAAATTAATGTAAATTATTGAAATTACTGTACGATATTTTAATTTTATAACTGACTTGTATAGAAAATATATTATACCCATTTATGCACAAAAACTTCCTGTACCGATACATGAAATTTCAAGTAGATTTTTTTTACAGTGTATTTACAAACAAATTTGAAACATCCAACAGTTAAATGAAATTTCACTTATAATTAAACTTCGCGACAGACAATAGCTTCAGAATTTACCTCAATCTTAAAATTTTTATTGAAACTGATCTTACAGAGCGGAAAGGGCGATACTCTGAGCTTCGAAAATTCATAACTAGAAAACTATCGATTTAAACGAAAAATTTGTAAGCACTTTTTCTCTTCCGAATGATCTGAAGATAACGAAAAAATATACGTGAACGTCAAAATATCGTATCTGTAATTTAAGGACATGAATTTATTGATAGTCGCATTAATCTACGTGTTAATCAAATGGGAAATCTATTCATCGTTTAAGCTACCTCTAAAAAATTTTTCATCGCGCTAAAAATTTGAAAAGAGTTGCTTAAGGATGTACGATACGTACAAGTCCCGCCAAAAGTGAGTTTCAGAGACAATTTTGATCACTTCCCGATGGGATAAAAATCGGAAAACAATAATGCATATAAAACGTGCTGAAAAGATTGATTTCGCATAATAATAATCCCAAAATGTTATTAACAAATTGGTGAAAAAAAAACCATTGTTCCACAAACAATCAGTCAACCCAACTTTTTTTCTGATGAATATGATATGTTAATTTATTTGAATGCATACGAATTTTTTCAGATTTTTTTCTTTATTTCGATTTTTATTTTGATTTATTTTGAAAAATGCGCAGAATATAACAAATTTTAGATATGCGTTTTGCAAAAAAATCTTGAGTGTAGTACATGGTTTAATGCCGAACACATCCAAAATTCGTTATTTCACGCACATTTCTAATTAAAAAAAATTAAAATCAAAATAAAGAAAAAAGTCTGAAAAAATTCGTATGCCTTCCCATAAATTAACATATCATTTTCATTAGAAAAAAAGTTAGGTTGACCAATTGTTAGTTGAACAATTTTCCGTTCACCAATTAGTTAATAACATTTCAGGATTATTATTATGCGAAATCAATCCTTTCATCACGTTTAACATGTATTATTTTTTTCCGATTTTCATCCCATCGGGAAGTGATCGAATTCGTCTCTGAAACTCACTTTTGGCGGGACTGTATGTATCATACATCCTTAAAGGTACAAACTATAGATTAAAACGATACAAAATAAAAGAACAAAATAAAAATTTGTTTCGACACACACTAGTAAATATGCTATAGCTTAACTCGTCCTCAACAGAACCGGAAGCGAGCAGAGGGGGAAAAAGAGATTCTAGATTCCTTTAGCTTTTGCCTGGAGGCTCGCTGGGACATCGGATGTAGAAGCCCTTGCTGATCTCGGACAGTTCCTTCCTAGGCGTATACGGCGCACAGTGTGCGGCTATTTGCTCGTCGAGCCAACGGTGATTTAGTGAGATCCGATCTCCGCACAGAGTCGATCCAGACTCGGATCAGCTGGACCATAAATATCAGGTGTTTTTTCCTTCTCTCTTCCTCAGGCTTTTTTCTTCCATCGATATTGCCCTCTTTCTCTCTTTTCCTCTCTTCTTCTTCTTCTTCGATGGATAGTTTGCCATTGGAGCAAACGGAGCTGGATTTTTACGTCTCAAAGTTGCTCTCGCTCTCGAACAATGTAACCCCTGACCCCCGGAGTCAAGCTCACTGGCCACGGCATTCGTCTTCATGTTACCGCGCAAACTCTGACTCTCTTAGACTTTTTTATTTTATTTCTTTCTCTCTTGCGCTTATTCGTGTCCAAGTACGCGACAAACCTCTCCTCCTTTCGCACCGGATCTCTCTTTCAATTCCGGGGATTCGCAAAATCCCCTTTCTCTCTTATACGTGATAGTATCCTAAGAAACCCTCGCGCCCTCTCTTTAGGTTTACATATATATATATATGAGGCATTCTGTACCGATTCGACGCAGGTCGAAAGGGTTGACCTCTCGGATTTGGTCGAAATTTTTTTATATGATTGGACCAACTCCAAAAAGTATGGGAAAATTTTTTCAAAATTTTTTTACTTTAATTTTTTTTTCTGCGATTTTTCAAAGCTAACATATTTTAGCCCAAATTAAAAAATGTGGAATAATTCTCTAAAATTCTGCATGAAATAACAAAATTTTTGAGTGCAAAACTAAAGAGGTTCGGGCTTTGCTTCTGTTTTTTCCTATTTAAGAGCTATTCAAAAAATTTAGAAACGAAAGAAGAAAAGTTATGCAATTTTTCTAAAATATTGCTTTATCTTGTAAGTGCTTTCCTTTCGTGAAAAAAAAAAATGCGATTGATAGAAAATATGTCCAGGATTTCACGTTAAAAAAGCATATCTGAAAACAATGTCCGGTGCATGTATATGTGCAAATGTGTGTGTGAAAATGATGATCAAGATTAAAACTTCTCTCTAAAATCGTAAAAGTACAAATGTTCATAGCTAATTTTCCTGTTAATCGATTGAGGCCGATTTCTATAGCAATCTATTTTAGTGATCATTCAACATGTGTCCTAAATTTCAGCTAGATTGCTGAAAATTTGAGACCGTTTTCGTGTTCACGGCCTTTCGCGAAATACATACCCATAGACACACACGCCCACATTTGCACATATGCAAATATGCACATTGCACACATATTATTAACGTAACATTCTAGACATATTTTCTATGAATCGCATTTTTTTTACGAAAGCAAAGCACTTGCAGGATAAAGCAATATTTTAAAAAAATTTCATAATTTTTCCTCTTTCGTTTCTAAATTATTGAATAGTTTTTTATAAAAGTAAAAAAATAAAAATAAATACAAGCGAAACCCGGCCCACTTTGGTTATAAGCTCAAAAATTTTGTTATTTGTTATTTTGAAAATTATTAGGGATGCCCTAAGATAAACTAGGGCCCTTTCAGGCTTTAATGTGGACACCCGAAAAGTGTCTTTCATATCACTCCCAAGTAAGGCCCTGATAAGGTATTTCTAGGTTTCCATGGCAAAAGATTTGATACGGTAATCACTTAAGGGCCCAGTCAGGCACCAAGTGAACAAATCAATAATAATTTTGCCAGATAAGGTCCTCGTAAGACAATTTTAGGTTTTCATGTCGAAGTTTATTGAGGGCTTGATAAGATTTCTTCGAGGGAACGATATGTTAGCTTTGAAAAATCGCAAAAATTAAAATTGGAATAAAAAAAATCTGAAAAAATTTTCCAGTACTTTTTGGGGTTAGTTCAGTGATATAAAAAAATGTCGACCAAATTCGAGAGGGCGAGGGTCTGACCCAGGTCGAATCGGTATGGATTGCCCTATATATACATATATATATGGTAGAAATCAGTTTTATGTATTTATATATATATATATACATATATATATATATTGTGAGGATCGGTTCCCCTCTTTCTTTGCGGTCTCGGAACTTAGCTTATTTTCTTGTGCTTCGATGATCCTTCTCGGTCTTTCTTTCACTCTCACCAGAAACGTGTCCTTTCGATTGGAATAATGTACAAGATACAAGACAATTTTCCAATCCCTTCGATATCCACGCCGTCTGTACCTAAGCTCCTTCCTAAATCCGAACGATATGAGTCTGGCCATATAATTATAGCAATTGGTCTGACGGGAAAAGAATTTGAGTGTTTCTATAATTTTTTTATGGGAGTACAAATTTTTTTAAACAATAATAGATACTTCGATTTGCTTGGATTTGAATGTGGACAATATCGGAGCATAAAAATGTACGAATGGATTTTTTTTGTAGAAATTTGTCTGCATTTTGGTTCATACATATTAAAAACAAATAAAAAATACTCGTACGTGTGACAAAAAGATTTTCTCCACGAATATTCACGAACATTATTTGGAGAGTTTGCAAATATTCTTCCGTTAAATTCCTAAGCTTACAAAAACGAAAATAATTTGTTGAACCAGGAAATTGTTACATTTTTCTCTGAAATTCGCGATAAGATTCTGCGAATCTTTGTTTAGAACTTTATTTTAAAGTACAAAAAAACCACTTTTGGTTCCTCTCGAAACTTTAATGATAGTAAAATCATCATTAACTAAGCTCCTAATAATGTAATAATTTTCTTAATTTAATGTTTGTAAGTCCAAAAATACGAAAGCTGGCACCTACACAAAAAACTGCAATTGAATAATAATTGATATGAAATCACCAATTTTATTCCATTACATATTCCGAATTGTAATAAAAGCCCATTATCAAAACATTCATTAGAAAAAAATAATCTCAAGAAAACGTTAATAACTGAGACCTGCGAATTATTTTTACTCAACTTATTTGAATGTAAAAAAATGGTATCCCCATAAAAATTAGAAAAATAATTAAATCTCAACCAGAAATTAAATTCCATATTGCCTAGGTACTTAAATGGTCGTGTGGCTTTTTTTAAATTCCCATTATTATATTAATAATATGACAAAAGATATAAAAGTAAACGAGGTAAGTTTTTGAGGGGTTTTAGTGACGCGTTAATTTTGTCGTTGGCAGGTCATTTAACTCGGAGGGATTTTGAGAATTTCATCAGACTCGCGACGAAGCTGATGCTTCGGATTATTTACCAATTATAGTTACTACCGTCGGGAATCTCTGTGGCATTGGTGAGGACAGAGTCGTCAGACCCTTGGCGAGGAAAGGAAGGATGATTTCGCGCTGGCTTAACTACACTTTTATAGCGCTTCTTCGCGACTTTGAAGGGATAATTTTTATCCGACGATCCTCTCTCGATTTCTCTCTTGGCCGGCTTATTCGCTCTCTCCTCCCTTTTCTCTGTCTCTCTCTTTCCTCCCTTTTCTCTGTCTCTCTGTCTTTCTGCCTCGCTATTTCTCCCCTGGCGAACGAGCCCCGCGCAGTTGACTCGACCGAGCTCGCGTTCTCGTTGAGCGGCTCCCTCTCCCGTCGTAAAATTAAGTCAAACAGCTTCAGGGTGCCGGGCCACCACTCAACTGCGGTTTTTACCGTTTAAGTAGAACGAAAAGCTGAGCACACCGAGACTATTGACTACCAGCTGCATGACTGACAGAGAAAAGTCTCTGCGACACAGAGGAAAAGGAAAAAGCCCCGTGGAGTTTCGACAAACGACACTCGAGCTCCTCAGAGCGACGGTAAGTACTTTGATATATCCCTTTGAGGGAATTTATCCCTATAAGCATATCTCGTAATTTAAAATTATCAGAAAATACACGGACGTTATAATATAGCTATCGGAAATATTTCGAGTTTTTAAGTCAGTCCGATTCTATTTTTTTTTCAAGTGATTTTTACTATCAGAATTAAATTCGGCTGTGGTTACAACGAGAAAAAAAGTTTCAGTGATTCAAAGACATTTCTTTGAAATCCCAACCTGAGAAACATTTCTTCAGATTAAGGAAATAATATACTTGTTTTTTTTTTTTTTTTTTTTTTTCTTTTTCTTTTTTCAAAGTGTTGCATCGGTGAATGACGGATTGTGGTTTTTGATGTTTTTTTCAAATGAAATTTATTTATTTATTCATTTTACGTTTCGCCTTGATCAGGGCCTCTTCAGAAATTTTATTGTGTAGTTGTTAAAAAAATATATATAAATGATATTTGTTTACAAAAAGTTAAAATAATATTTCCTGACTGTATATAATTTTTAGCCTCTACATGAAAGTTGTTTAAAAATACACATAAAATATTTATGTGTGAAGTTTATTACATAACAGTTACATTGCTGAGTAGGAAATTGTAATAGACCCAGTTTATAAAAACGTTAAACAAACTTCTCTTCATAAGTTACATTTTTTCATTGACAAAATAAATCACGTGATCTTGATGCCTTGTAAATAAGTCACAATCATTACAACCAATAACTTTCCAAGTATCCCAAGTAAAAAAAGTATATATGAAGATTGTATAAAAACTATATGTAACGATCTACATAGAAGCTGTATACGAACGTGGACATGTACATTTTCTATATGCTGTATACAATACATATGAAGATTCTATGAAAATTATATAAAGTGCAATATAATTTATGTAAATTTAATATAACGTTTCTACAAAAATCGTTTTACAAAATTTGCAGACTATATATAAATTTCGTATAAATGAAATACAATGTATAGTTATTCTATATGTCCATTTTCTTATACAGACTATATATATTGACTTATAAATGATATAAATATATGAAATATGAATGATATAAATATATAAAATATAAATGATATAAATATATAAGATATAAATGATATAAATATATAAAATATAAATGATATAAATATATAAAAGATAAATGATATAAATATATAAAATATTGATAACCAAAGCTTAATTTATAAACAGCCAAATCTAAATGATCGGAACATTGATGGCTATTAGAAATGTCCCAAATAATCAGTAACGATATAAAAATCCGCCATTTCATCAGATCAGATTTGCCAGAAAATAAAAATGAATTTGACAATTCTCACTAGAATCAGAGCAGCGGAATGAGACGATTTAATTCGCAGTCGTTCATGCAAGCATCGCATCGGCTTGTTCGCCGTTGATGCGAGCCACCCTTGGTTATACGACGTCGCTCCCTTTCGTTGCCGCGTTAAAGACCGATTTGATCGGGTTTCGCGGTATTACGCCACGTAACTCCTTCCGCTTCGTTCTCTTCTCTTTTCGATCTCGTTTCTCGTAGCTCCGCTTTCGTGCCTCGAGTCTTTCTTTCTACGATGTCGCGCCGCAGTCGCCATCAGTCACCAGTCATCAACGTGATTGACGAGTGATATCGTTAACGGTTTAGTCCCCCGCGCGAAGGCGCGTGCGATCTACCGCAATGATCTCGTTACCCGTCTTCTCTTCTGCTGTTCTGTTCTGTTCTGTTCTGATATGGCCCTTTCCTACCCCTATACCCTTTGCACTAGCAAACTACCCTCACTCTTGATCGTACTACCGAAATTTAATACCGGATGTACACTGATATTTTTCAAATTATTTTAATTGATCCAAGGGATTGAAATAAATTGATATCACAAATGGGAATACATGTTTTAAATAAAAATAGTAATTTACGATACTAGTGCTATAATACTACTTTACGATACTAGTGCGATAATACTACTTTGCGATACTAGTGCGATAATACTACTTTACGATACTAGTGCGATATTACTACTTTGCGATACTAGTGCGATAATACTACTTTACGATACTAGTGCGATAATACTACTTTGCGATACTAGTGCGATAATACTACTTTACGATACTAGTGCGATAATACTACTTTACGATACTAGTGCGATAATACTACTTTGCGATACTAGTGCGATAATATTACTTTACGATACTAGTGCGATAATACTACTTTGCGATACTAGTGCGATAATATTACTTTACGATACTAGTGCGTAAAGAAGCTTATTTGCGCAACCCAGCCTGTACACCTAACTAAAAGTAGTTGTCTTAAGTCACAAAATTCGGGGTTGTATGGACTTATGAAAAGTGAGTCCGTGTAAAGTAATTCACTTTACCCACGACCTTTACTTAACGCACGGCGTTCGGGAATCCGAGCAATTTAGCCCTCCCCCAAAAAGCTTACTTTCCGAACGGCTATTAGAGAATAGTAGATTACGATACTAGTGCGATAATACTACTTTACGATACTAGTGCGATAATACTACTTTACGATACTAGCGCAATAATACTACTTCACGATACTAGTGCGTAAAGAAGCTTATTTGCGCAACCCAGCGTGTACACCTAACTAAAAGTAGTTGTCTTAAGTCACAAAATTCGGGGTTGTATGGCTTTATGAAAAGTGAGTTCGTGTAAAGTAATTCACTTTACCCACGACCTTTACTTAACGCACGGCGTTCGGGAATCCGAGCAATTTAGCCCTCCCCCAAAAAGCTCACTTTTCGAACGGCTATTAGAGAATAGTAAATTACGATACTAGTGCGATAATAGTACTTCATGATATTCGTGCGACACTAGTACTTTCCATTACTAGTGCAATAATAGTACTTTCAGATAAAACTCTTTCTGACGAATGTGAGTTTGCAGCACGACTCGAAGGCGAGTTAAGAAAACGTTTATCGCATGTGTATTATAGGACATTTTATTTCACAAGGTGTGGAAATGGCAATTTACTCGCACAAAGTGAAATAATAGTGTATTGCGCTACAAGGGAGGAAAGTGCTTGATTTTTGTTGAGGGTGAAGTCTTTTTACTTCAGGTCTGAGAGCTACGATAATGATACTTAATATCTACTTAATGAGATTTATACGTACATTGATTAAGAGATTTGTTTCATCAATACATTTTTTTTTCTTGTGAATTTTTCTCGGTGAATTGACCTATTATTTATAATACGTAAATTAATCGAGTATCGTTATCCCATGTGTTAGCTAATAGGGTCCGATAGGCAAAACATGCGAGGAAGAGAAACCTTATACGTATATCTGTGCTATACATTGCGCTTGATGCTTGTAAAAAAATCAATGAAACTGATGAGAATCACCTTTCTGCAATACAGTTTAAGCTAATTTGCAATGTGTTCCAAAAAAATGTTTGAAAAACATTGATCAAACGGAAAATTCGAGTACGAATAAATGATATCCCTGAGAGACATATTTAAATCAACAGTCTTTGAAAAAAAAAATGGCTTGTAGCTGACTTTCGGTGGAATCAATCACATATTTAAATCAACAACGATATAATTGTTGAATAAAAATCGGTAGATAACGTCAGAAGTGAAATGTGGAACGTCATATGACTACAAAACGGTTTCAGCCCAGCCCCAACACAAAAACCCCTCGGTTTCTTGTAAAAAATTTCTTGTAGCTGATTTCCGGTGGAATCGATCACATATTTAAATCAACAATGATATAATTGTCGAATAAAAATCGGTAGATAACGTCAGAAGTGAAATGTGGAAAGTCATATGGGGTTTTCGTGTTGGGGCTGGACTGGTCCAAGGTCGCGTGGTCATAAAATTCCACACATTTCCACTTTTCAGGAATGTATATATGTTAAAGCCGACGCGAGATGGAGATGTTTGAATGAAAAACTGGAAGAATTCTAATATCTCATTAGATTTCTAGTTTATCGTATTGGGGTGGGGATCAAAATAGTGAGTGACCAAAATAGCGAATGGCTAAAGTACCGAATCTTAAAATAAGGAACGTCTAAATGTAGAATGGCCATAATTATGGAATTCGCGTTTTCAGCCATTCGCCATTTTTATTTTAAGTTAGTACAATCACACTACCCGCTTCTTTGAAAACAAAAATTTCTTGTAGCTGATTTCCGGTGGAATCGATCACATATTTAAATGAACAGTGATGTAATCATTGAATAAAAATCTGTAGATAACGTCAGAAGTGAAATATGGAAAGTCATATGACTCCAAAACGGTTGCAGTCTTAGAACGATTTTTAGGGAAAATTTTTAAACTTTCACTTGCGATGCATAGTTTTTAACTTTTCATCCTATAATTGTTCTCAAATTAGATACTCCAGATCTAAGATAATAGTTCAAAGAATTTATGGTCAAAAATCTAAAAATCTATTCAAAGAATTCATTACATTTCCGTTGGAATCGATCACATATTTAAATCAGGTCATACAATCGTTGAAAAAAAAATCGGTAGATAACGTCAGGAGTGAAATGTGGAAAATCATATGACTCCAAAACGCTTCCAGTCCAGCCCCAACACAATGAACCGAGGGGTTCGGTTTCTTGGTGTTCGGGGTCACGGGATTTTTGCTTAAGTTGCATAGTTTTTTTGATATTGATAATTTTCGAACGATTTTTAGGCAAAATTTTCGAAGCTTAACTTTAGATGCTCGCCATTTTGTCGAAAATATCTGTATCGAAAAAATCCTACGTACTTCTCTAGCTACTGTTATGTATAAGTGAAAACCGTTAAAAAACTCATCATAATTAAAAAATCTAAAAAAACAAAATTCTAAAAATCTAAAAATCTATTCAAAGAATTCATTACATTTCCGTTGAAATCGATCACACATTTAAATCAAGTCATACACAATCGTTGAAAAAAAAATCGGTAGATAACGTCAGAAGTGAAATGTGGAAAATCATATGACTCGAAAACGCTTCCAGTCCAGCCCCAACACAATGAACCGAGGGGTTTGGTTTCTCGGTGTTCAAGGTCACGGGATTTTTGTTTAAGTTGCATAGTTTTTTTGATATTGATAATTTTCGAACGATTTTTAGGCAAAATTTTTGAACTTTCACTTGAGATGCATAGTTTTTAACTTTTTATCCTATAATTGTTCTCGCATTAGATACTCCAGATCTAAGATAATAGTTCAAAGAATTTATGCTCAAAGATCTAAAAATCTATTCAAAGAATTCATTACATCTCCGTTGGAATCGATCACATATTTAAATGAAGTCATACAATCGTTGAAAAAAAAATCGGTAGATAACGTCAGAAGTGAAATGTGGAAAATCATATGACTCGAAAACGCTTCCAGTCCAGCCCCAACACAATGAACCGAGGGGTTTGGTTTCTCGGTGTCCAGGGTCGCGGGAAGCTTAGCAGACCGAGTTCTCGCGCCGTCGCTCTTCGCGATTCAACCGCGCGCACCTACCGATGTATATACCTCCTCTACCTATAGCATCTACAACACAGCATACGGACCATACCTATCCAGTTAGTCGGTACGGCCTCGGTATGGCTCTCGACGAGGCGCCACTTTAGCCCCGCCTTCAACGATACAACCAACCTCCCGGTACGTTATCATTATTATTGTTATCATCAGTGCGCTGGTTCACGCCGTATCTATCCCCTCCAGTCCTTCCAGCTCGTAGAGCTCTCCCGGCAACGTCCAAAATATAATTAATTTATTCAAAGATAGCAAATGGGACAAATGATTTAAAAAATTCAATCGCCTTTAATTGTTCCTTTTTTTAATTGCTACAATATTAATTATTGAGAAGAGAGCTTTAGACACAGAAAACTCACGTGAGGACGGGAAGCAAAGATATTTTACTAAGCCGTACAAGATGTATATCGTAACCGATCTGAACACGTACAAAGATAAATAAAACAAAGACAAGCAGCAAGGCCTGCTTAACTAATAAAAACGCTCCAATCGCTGAACAAGTGACTCTCTGAATTCTCTGAATACTCGGGAATCTCGATCTTTCTAACATTAATTACCTGAATTTTTTAATTACTGGTAATCGTAATTAACAGTGAAATCATTTTAATAGTTCGTCGGCAATGTGCGTTCACTTCAAAAAATAAAAATTAATATTTGTAAAACTGTTTTATTGAGAAAATTATATAGACATAAATTGGAAATAATTAATTTTTTCATGGGGACATTAACATCTCTTGTTTTTGTTTACACATAAATGTGGAATGCATCTTGGTTTTATAGAAAAAAAATTGTTCATGGGAAATAGTCTGTTTCCTTGGTGAACAACAGCAAAGAATGTAAATTCCCTTTTTCAGGGCATCATTAATTGATAATTAGGCTAATTACTAATGACATTTTAACGGTAGATTGTATTCGTGGGGAAAATCGGTATAAAATATCGAAGGAATGGGGAAGTAAATGTGTTCCATATAAGTAATGCTTATTTTAGGAAACTTATTAAAATTGATACTTAAGTTCTGGCTATTAGATATTAATATCCATTATAAATAAATAATTTATTATTCGTATTGTAAAAATTAAAAAGTTGTTAGCTTTTAAGAGTAACTGAATATCTAAATTTTATAACAAAAATAATAATAATTACTGCTAAAACATACAAATTAAAAATGATGCAGAATAATCGTTAGGTGAAAGAATATGATAAGGCCTAGTAAAAAAAATTGTACCTATTCTTAATGTAACTTACATTATCATTTTACATTACGAATAATGCTTATTTCAGGAAACTCATTAAAATTGACCCTTAAGTTCTGGCTATCAGATATTAATATCCATTATAAATAAATAATTTATTATTTGTATTCTAAAAATTGAAAAGTTGTTAGCTTTTGAGAGTAATTGGATATCTAAATTTTCGGTAACAAAATTAATAATAATTATTGCTAAAACATGCAAATTAAAAATGATGCAGAATAATGGGTAGATGAAAGGATATATTAACGCCTAGTAAAAATTTTTTTATCTATTCTTGTAATTTACATTAACATTTTCCATTACAATAATAATAATAATAATTATTATTATTATTATTATTAATAATAATCACTGCTAAAATATTAAAATAAAAAATGATGCAAAATAATCGTTAGATGAAAGAATATGATAACGCCTAGTAAAAAAAATTGTATCAATTGTTAATGTAACTTACTTGTTGACTGTATTGTTCGTTTCTGGTCAATATCGGATTTTTCCTCTGGCGGTGAAGAGTGTTGTAACAGCCACTAGGCACGATCAAGATATCGGAAGCTCTTCTATCGCGTGTATAACGGTTAAATGTCTCGGCAATGATTTACCAGTGAGACGAGATAGAAATCTCTCTCTGACGATGGAAGCTGTGTCCATCAGGACGCATGTACATATATATTTCAGCTATCTGGACCTGCTGCTTCAGAAGTTCCCTTGGAGTCGTGGAAAAAAAAAAGAAAGAAAGCGTATTTCAGTACCGTGGATGTACATACATCGTCGTTGGTTCGGAGACGCGCAATATGGACTAGCACCAACGTCCTTTTTAGCATTTTTATGCCAAGCTGCCGCTGACAGTTTATTTTATTATATCGCCCGTGGCTATGGTGGTCAGCCCTTCAACCGATCGTACATCGTCCGTCGACCCCGATACCGCATCGTAATTCAGTAGGTACTTCCTATACCATAATAGAAATTCGTCGAAAAACTTCGACGCTTAATACGTACCTACGTGTGAAATAGCGCCTCTGCAAATATTGATATAAAAAAAAATTATGGAATAAGAAATCAAACGTTTATTGAAAATATTGATTATACTAGAGCTGGGCAGTATTTAAAATACATGATGTATTTTAAGTATTTAAAATACATGATGTATTTTAAGTATTTAAAATACGTATTTAAAATACATCATGTATTTTAAGTATTTAAAATACGTATTTAAAATACGTATTTAAAATACATCATGTATTTTAAGTACTTTATAAAATACAAAATACTTATCAGGTATTTTAAGTACTTTATAAAATACAAAATACTTATCAGGTATTTTAAGTACTTTATAAAATACAAAATACTTATCAGGTATTTTAAGTACTTTATAAAATACAAAATACTTATCAGGTATTTTAAGTACTTTATAAAATACAAAATACTTATCAGGTATTTTAAGTACTTTATAAAATACAAAATACTTATCAGGTATTTTAAGTACTTTATAAAATACAAAATACTTTTGTATTTTTTGGTCCTCTATATTCGGAACATTTTTAAAATATTTATCAAGTTCACGTTAAATTCGAAATTTAAAATTTAACATGTACTTTTAACAAGCGAAATGTAGTATTTAACGCTATTAATAATAGGTCTTGTTCTCACCATTTGTTCGACAATAAGTCACATCAATTACTAAATTAACGGGGTTGAGTCACCTGAAAAATTCGCCATATTATTTTTTTCAGTGAGATTATTAATCTGAATTCAAACAGTTTTTCTCGGTCATAAAATTCATATACTGAACTACCTTTTTGAATTTTTTCGGAGTGATGTAGGGAATTTAAACATTGGAAACTAAATTTAACAAATGTTCACTTGTAGCGTTCAGATCAGACAACACAATGTATCGTGACTCTCGACGTCTTAACGATTTGCAAATGAACAATGTTAACTTCCCTCTATTTAATACAACGTTACCTTCGCTTCCTCGTAGTTTTATTCTTGAAATTCGCTTAAAAAATAAAACAATGAGATATACATATGAAAAATACATTATCTAAAAAAGTACGTAGGATTTTTTTTCAAGTTGCATAGTTTTTTTGTTATTGATAATTTTCGAACGATTTTTAGGCAAAATTTTTGAACTTTCACTTTAGATGCTCGCCATTTTGTCAAAAATACCTGTATCGAAAAAATCCTTCTTTTCGTACGTACTTCTCTAGCTACTGTTATGTATAAGTGAAAACCGTTAAAAAACTCATCATAATTAAAAAATCACAGAAGCTGTGTGTCCGGCCATGGATTCCAAAAAAAAAAGAGATCTCATTGCAACAACGCTGTACAGCCGTCATTTTTAAATTAATTACTATAAAAAAATTACTGTATACAGTTAATGATATGTACATAAAATACCCTTTCTCAAAAAATCGATGTCTCTAATAGTGTTTCTGAAAAAAATTCCCAAAAAAAGTCTTTTTTGTAGCCCTCTAGAATGGCCTAACCCCTTAAGGCCGCTTGAAGCCGCAACGCCACAACATTACTAAATCATCTTCGGCCACAACCCGATCAACATTTTTATGTCAGACAATTTTTAACTTTGTAACCTATAATTGTCCTCAAAATAGTTACTCCAGATCTAAGATAACAGTACAAAGAATTTATGCTAAAAAATATAAAGTTCTATTTAAAGAATTCATTACACCCTACACCTTATTTTTAATTTCTACATTAACCATGCTCAACATACATTTTCAAACATAATCCGCTTGAAGCCGCAACGCCACAACATTACTAAATCATCTTCGGCCACAACCCGATCAAGATTTTTATGTCAGACAATTTTTAACTTTGTAACCTATAATTGTCCTCAAAATAGTTACTCCAGATCTAAGATAACAGTACAAAGAATTTATGCTAAAAAATATAAAGTTCTATTCAAAGAATTCATTACACCCTACACCTTATTTTTAATTTCTACATTAACCATGCTCAACATACATTTTCAAACATAATCTCAGACTCGAATCCTATCATTCGCTAACCCCTAGTAAAAAGGACTTGCCTCTGCAGTCGCAAGTATTCTCTTCATCGTGGTACGAATACGTGCAGAGGTTGGGGTGGAAGGGGGCTAGAAAAGTGAGGCACACGTTGCGAGCGTACTAAAAATATCTTCGGAAGCTCTTGGGTGACATTGTCGTCAGAAGGCCCGAGGGAAGCCTCGTGCTCAGACCCTAATCTACGAAGCTACCTCACCCAAACCTCCCTAGTGTCCACCAGGATCACTGATCGACCCCCTTCCACCCATAAAATCAGGTTTGTAAATGCAAGCTTCTTTTTTTCTCTACAAAAGACCTTTTTTACACCATGAACGTAACTGGTACCTTGGACCCTCTCTATCCTTTCGTTTTCGATCATTGAGATTTTTCCAGTCCTTCCATTCGATCTTTTCTCTCAATGTCCAGAGTAGAATCAGTCGCAATTGATGTACGAAAGACAATGATTCCTATTCGTGTAATTTGTAGCTAAACCCCAATAATTTAACGCCAAAGCATAAACAACAGTAACGAACGTCATGATTGAGTCATGTTTTGGAGATACCAACGTTTTTAAGGGGTTAGAAATATATTCTTAAATGTTTTCGCCGTTTCATCGTGACTACAAGTAGATAAATTTAACTCGGACCCATAGATATTTCACATCAACTTGAGGACATTTTGATCTATTTTAAGAATACTTACTGCAATCTTTGTGGACATTTCTCTCTATTTCACATATTTTCATTGAGAACTTCAGGAAAATGAGGCTCTTCTTTGCAAATAAGGACTGCAACCTTCAAGAACATTTTGCTCTATTTAATAATTTCACTATAATATGCCCTTATTGGTATGTAGTTTATTGTATAAATCATTACTACAATTAGGAACGACTATCATAGAACCATTGTATCAAACATATATGCTAACGATAAATTTATTAATATGCCTTACACTGAGAGAAATAGTAAACCGTCTATCCTTTCGGTTCCCATTCCAGAATCTCTTTCAGTCCCTCACGTCTCTGTGGCTACCAGTGACTATATGCACGCCCAATGAACGCCAGGCCGTAAGGCGCAGTAGCCGGTGCTATAAGCACTAGCCATAAAGGTGCAGAGGAGCAGAATTAAATGCAGTTGCACGTAAAAATATGGGTCAGCCGATTAATTGGTTAGACCAATCAAATTGTTGGTTACGCAAACCAAGTTGCATCGGATGCATTCCAATGAACTTGATTGTGTCAACTTAGCAACGTGTCAAAGCAACGTTTCTGAGGAGCATTTTCTTTACTTAATAAATCTTCACCGATCACCGCCTCCCAATTATAAAATTCGATTTATTAATGCAAGCTTCTTCTCTTTTCCTCCAGAGACTTTTTTCCACCATGAAAATCACTGGTATCTTTTGCACCGTCTTTCCTTTCGGTTTCCATTCCAGAATCTCTTTCAGTCCCTCACTTGGTCTCTCCGTCTCTGTGGCTAAGGACCAAAGGAGCAGAATTAAATGCAAGAACATAGATTACAATCACTAATTTAACGACATTCGATTAATTTCAGTGATGGTAATTTGTAACAACACCTATATTGAAAGCTGAAACAACCAAGCGCTTGGTCAAATCTGGGTCAGCCGATTAATTGGTTAGGCCAATTAAATTGTTGGTTACGCAAACCAAGTTATATTGGATGCATTCCAATGATCTTGATTGTGTCAACTGAGCAACTGGTTTGAGGAGCTTTTCTCTATTTTGTTAATTTACACTGATCAGCTATAAAATTCGATGTATAGATGCAAGCTTCTTCTCTTTTCCTCCAGAGACCTTATTCCACCATGAAAATCACTGGTATCTTTTGCACCGTCTATCCTTTCGGTTTCCATTCCAGAATCTCTTTCAGTCCCTCACGTCTCTGTGGCTACCAGTAACTATATGCACGCCCAACAAACGCCAGGCCGTAAGGCGCAGTGAACCGGTGCTATAGGCACTATTCATAAGGTCCAGAGGAGCAGAATTAAATGTAGGAACATAGATTACAATTACTAATTCAACGACTTTCGATTAATTTTAGTGATGGTAATTTGTAACTACACCTATATTGAGAGGAAAATATAATTGGATAGACCAAACCATTTATTTGAAATATATAATTGACTTGATTACCTTGGTATTCGAAGCAGTTACACGTAAAAAGGGCTTAGCTGAAGCAATCAAGCGCTTGGTCAAATCTTGGTCAGCCAATTAATTGGTTAGTCCAATTAAATAATTGGTTACGCGAACCAAGTTATTGGTTGCATTCCAATGAGCTTGATTGTGTCAACTGAGCAACGCGTCAAAGCAACTTTTCGGAGGAGCATTTTCAATCAAATTCGATGTATACATGCAAGCTTCTTCTCTTTTCCCTAGCAGATCTAGCCACGGAACAAACCACCATCGAAATCACCAGTGGTTTTCTACAAAAAGTTCACTTAGAATTTTGACAAAACCACCACGAAAACCACTACTCCGAAATTCGTTTAAATCGAGGAGTGGTGGTTTACTAGGTGGTTATGTCAAAATTCTGTCGAAACCACCACGTAAACCTCCATTCCTCAATTTAAAGGAATCTCGTGGTGGTTTCGTCAAAATTCTACGTGAACTTTTGGCAGAAAACCACCATCGTGGAAACGAGCGTGATTCTATGGTGGTTTGTGCAGTGACCGGTTTTGCTAGGGTTCCTCCAGAGTCTATTTCCGCCATGAAAATCACTGGTATCTTTTGCACCGTCTATCCTTTCGGTTTCCATTCCAGAATCTCTTTCAGTCCCTCACGTCTCTGTGGCTACCAGTAACTATATGCACGCCCAACAAACGCCAGGCCGTAAGGCGCAGTGAACCGGTGCTATAAGCACTAGCCATAAGGTCCAGAGGAGCATCAGCCAGACTCCGGAGATGGACAATGCGGTGGGTGTAGGCTCGTATACGATTAGCATGACAACGCAGCGGGGGTAACTCACAGGATAGTAGTTTGTTACACTATACCCATGATCGTAGAATCCCACAGGGTAGCGAGGCTGGACACCCTGCGCTCTTCCTTCTTTCTCTGTCAGCCAGTATTTTTTATCTAGTCACGGTCAACTGGCTTACCGGCTTTTCCGCCCATTATTAGCGCAACTCACAGTGGTAGTTGGCCACCCTTATGTGCGCACCATGCTGCTAAGGGTTGCTACCCTTCTTCAGGGTACATAGCATGCCAGTCGTTGAAAATGTCGCTAGAACCTAGCGCACTTTTCCTATATTCTTGTTCTAGTATTTATTCTCTATTCGTTTTTCCCGATGGGATGGCTTCACAGTTTTGTGTGTCGTTGACGTTTCAATGTGTTTGATCACGAGGTCTGATCTGATGCTCCCAAGGGCTTTTTCACTATCTTTGTTTTTTTTATATGGGCAACGGCTATAGTTGGAGTCGTCGAAGGGTGGACCTTGAAGACTGACGGGATCCCGGAGGTTTTATCTTTTTAGTATTATTACGCCATCGACGCTGTGGGTTAGTTTTTCTGATATATATGGCTTGGTCAGTCCTGTGAATATACTTACTGTTGCTCGACCGTTTTTGGACATCTGCAACGAATAACATGAAGGGAAGGGGCTTGAGGAGGGAAAGGGACTAAATGTCTTTGTGAATTTCTTTTGGTCAAGAAACGCTTTCGTATTAGCATGAAAATCTTGGACTTTCTTGGTTAAGTTGATGTTATGATGCTTCGATGATGCGAGCCTGTGATTTTTTTTATTTTGATGGAAGGTTGGCAAATCGTAACTTGGTTAAGGTTGAGTCAGTCGCGGGCATCTTTCATGGAAATCAATAATGGGTATAGATCATGTGGGAACATCTTTTAAAGGGTTAGATGAGTGAAATTGAGGCTAGGTTTTTTGAGACATTACGCTGGATTTTAATGGTAGCAATCGAATTAAGTAATTGAAAGATAATTGAAACAATGAAAATTTAGATAATATATTAAAAACTGGTCATCAGTTTAGCCATTTTTCATCATATATATTTTGTATATGTTTGCTTTCGCGAATATTTTTTATTTCATCGATAATTTTTTGTGACGTACAATAAATATCTGAAGCAATGATAAAGGAAAAAAAAAGATTGGCGATTGATCATTAGATGTAAAAACATGTTTTAAATCTTTATGGGTATCATGAGAGTAATTCAGTGACGCTTTTTGAGAGAATTTGACTTTATTTCAATAATGGCAAATAAATAACAAGAAAACATATCCGAGGAATGTATATTTACAAATTCAAAATAGATTGACTGTTCGTTAAACCATTTTCAATTAGTACATTTTTTAGTCATCTGGACACTTTTGATTTTGCCCCTAATTTTATGTAACCAACAGTGATATGCAAAAAATTGATATGAGACTGGGTACACTGAGAGAAATAGATACTAAGATTTTTAATATCCGATATACTAAATATTATATACTATCGGGTAGTATTTGGATAGTACCGTGTATTGTGTGTATTGTAAGGGTTTATTATACGGAATGTACTTGGTACAATCAGATATTAACCGTTACTATAATTATACTAACTGTTGCACTCCAGAAATTGATCCCTATACGAAGCATCGAATATACTATTCGATAGTATATTTTTACTATCGGGTAGTATCTATTTCTCTCAGTGTATATATTAGGGTGACAATATTTTTAGCTTCATTTTTATTTTTCAAGTCTCGACCCAAATATCATTTCTTTCTGCCCAAAAAATAATTGTCGCGAAACCCACTGGCCGTCAAAAAATATTTAGAGGTCGCTCGAAGTCATAAAAAAATTCAAAATTGTTCGAAAATCGATTTTCAAAATAAAATTTTTCACACTTCTCACCCAAGAATTATATTTTCTGTTAAAAAAAAAATAAACTACGCGAAATTTTTAGGTGATTTAATAAAAATTAGAGGTCACTCACGGCATTCATAAATTTTCGGTATTCAACAATAAATATCGGAAGTTTTTTTTTTTCATCATCTCTCACCTTTTGAATATACTTTTAGGAATGAAAAAATTATTTTCCAAAAATGTTAAGAGTTAAAAAGAATGCTTAGAGGTCGCTCATGATCAGTGAAGATCTCAGCAATATTAAAGAATCAACGAAGCGTATTATTATTGTTTCGTGTTGCTCACCCGTAGAATATTATTTTTACTACTAAAAAATCAATGTCACCAAGGTTCTGAATTTTTTTCAATTCGTCCCTGCACATGAATAAATAAATTAAAATTTCAACCATAATTTCATTCTCATGTTCCGCTCGTGTGCTTATGATCGATTTCGTTTTTTAGGATGAATTCACTGGTAGCCACGAATGGCTATGGACTGATGTATACACTGAGAGAAATAGATACTAAGATTTTTAATATCCGATATACTAAATATTATATACTATCGGGTAGTATTTGGATAGTACCGTGTATTGTGTGTATTGTAAGGGTTTATTATACGGAATGTACTTGGTACAATCAGATATTAACCATTACTATAATTATACTAATTGTTGCACTCCAGAAATTGATCCCTATATGAAGCATCCAATATACTATTCGATAGTACATTTTTACTATCGGCTAGTATCTATTTCTCTCAGTGTAGAGTGGCAAAACCCGCGCAAAAAAAATAGTATGAATAGAGTATTAGAATAGTATTAAATGGAAAGTATGAGGAGTATTTCGTATTGGACGAAATCATACTGAAATTATACTTATATTCGAGTATTAAGTATGAAATTATGATACGAAAAACTATTTGAGTATTGAATTTTCGAAATTTCGAATTTGGTGTATACTAATTTCATACTTCAGACTCAAACAGAGTATGATTGCAGTATAATTTCGTCCAATACGACATACTCCTCATACTTTCTATTTAATACTATTGTAATACTGTTTTCATACTATCTTTTTTGCGCGGGAAATAATTGAAGGGATATGAAGCCAAAAAAAAAAAAATTATAGTGATTGAAAAATTCTTGCTGTAGTGTGTGATGACATAAAAATATACCGTGTCAATTTTATGATATATGGCCTCAAAATACGTATAAACGTAAAAAGAGGTTATTAATGACATAAAAGTTCTAAGCTAAATTTAATATTTTTCTCGTATTTTTTTTTCTTTGGCACTCAGTGCGTAGAAAAACAAGCAAAGATTTCTTCGCTTCGTCCAGACAATCTTGATGTGTCTCGCTATCTTTATGGCGGTCGACCGTTGCGTATACATGCATATATACATGTCAATATATAGTCTATATAGTAACTGGTGGACAGCGAGATAGCTTGACCCTGCATGAAAACATTTCGATATTGAATCTTATCGATATATCTCTCGTGCACTCATCTAATACGAGCAAACTACAACAATTTCATCCCTCTTCTCTCATTTCAATTCGCAAAACACTCTATGTCGAAATAAAAACTATGCAAAATGTTACGTCTCGAGCTAATGAGACGTTGGAAAGCAATATATATTTTGGAAGTTCTTGTTCGATTAATGATTAAAATCAGTATTTCAAATTACCACGCGTATAATAAGTGAATTTATTTATCCGAAATTAAGGATGTAGGAGCGCGATGAGGTTCTCAACGTGCTCAAAAGTAATAATTCAAAGAGAAATTCGAACACTTTCCGATGGAATAAAAATCTGAAAAAAATCAAGCATACAAAAGACGCGGAAAAGATTAATTTTGCATATTTATAATTGCAAAATGTTATTAACGAATAGGTGAAAAAAATCGGCTGGAAACGTAGATTCGTGATTCAGTCGTGATTCGAAAAAAAATTAAGGCCAATTTGAACCATTGGCCTTATTGGCCATTAACCGGAGTCCTTCAGCATTCAATGGCTATTATTGTTGAGTAGGGTGTTCAGCTTATTATTAAATTTATATGTTATTGGCTAAAATTTATCATTTTTCCATATAGTAATTGTTTAATCGTAACCGATTTTTATTTCCACATATTTTTCGTGGCGCAAAAATTAGAATCGTCTTGACTCTTGCTAAGCTTTTATCTTGCTCCTTTTTGCTTCCTCATAGAGGAAGCTTTGTTTTCGTGAAAAAATTTTCTTGCGAGAATTTTATGTCAGGATACTTAAAATGATCTAAAACATCGAGTGAAATGGTTTTTACGAAATGTGTGTGTGTAGATTTCCTTTTACGGACGATAACTGTTGTAATTGTCTACGGATTTTCTTCTAATTTCCCAGTCAAGTAGATTATTATATAACAAAGTTTTGGATTGTATTTGACGCGAATCGGTTGAAAATTTTGATTCTTACAGCATTTTAAAAATTGTGAAAAAATCGTTTTCACGCTATAACTTACGCAATTAAAGAGGCAACGGGCTGAAATTTTGTATATAAATGGATTACCCGTTGAAAATTATGTGTACCAAATTTTTCGAGAATCTGTTGAGCCGTTCCGATTTTATTACCATTTTAATTTTTTCAAAAATATCTGCAAATATTATAACTCATGCAAATTCTGAGATATCCGGCTGCAATTGCCGATATGAATTCACGATTATTGATTTCCAATTAAAATTTCAGTCTCATGAACTCTTCAAATGTCAGAAAATTTCGATTTTGGTGAACAAAAAGAAAAAAAAAGCTTTCACGAAAAAAAAAAAATTCGAAATTTTCCACAGATTTATCTCAAATTTTCTCCACACTTAGACGACTATTTAAAAAGATATTCGGTACAAATTTGACACCAATCGATCGAGTGGTTCGAATTTTATGGCATTTTGAATTATTTGAAAAATCTCGTTCGAGCGCTTGCTCATGAAAATTCCTAGGTATCGGGTTCCAATTTATTTTACATATGGACTATCATTAACCAATTTTTGAGTACCAATTTTACACAAATCGGTCGAGCAGTAAAATATTTCCATCACTTTGAATTTTTATAAAAATGTCTTCCGAGTATAAATAAGCCTGCAAAGTAGAATCTTCCAAAATGCTTTCTCAATATTTCTTGCTTTCTACAAAATTTCCTCTATGAGGAAGCCAAAATTGATCGACATACTTCCTCATAGAAGTAGCTTTGTAGAAAGCAAAAAATAATGAGGAAGCAATTTGCAAGGTTCTACTTTGCAGGCTTTTTTTTCTTTTTTATCCGTGTACAAGATCTTACACAGAAAAAAATAGATAGTAAGATTTTAATTATCTATTATAGTAAAAATGTTGATAGTACTAGTTCCTATCCAGATTTCATTACGTACTATATGTGATATCATGTTTACAATATGGATTGTTCCTGCATTATCTTAGATACTTACCTTTACAATGAAGAGTGCGATCCCTATACGAAATATCAAATATGCTACTGGGTAATATATTTCTGCTTTTCAATAACATATATTTCTCTCAGTGTACGTATCCCCAATCAAAATACTCTAAAAACAATCATTTACATATTATTAGCGAAAATTAATCATTTTCCCGTATATTAATTGGTTAATCGTAATCTATTTCATTTCCACACATTTTTCGTGGCGAAAAAATTGAAATCGTCTTGACTATTGCTGAGACTTTATCTTGTTCCTTTTTTTCTCATCGCACTAGACCTTATCTGAAGTAAAATAGGCTGGAAACGCATCGTGAAATTGACGCAGCTGGGAAAATAAGGCTAAGTAGTAGCAGATTGAGTCGAGAGTCGCGAAGCCTGACAAGGTCTCGCAGAATGACCGAAGTTGTGGACGAAGGGAGAGAAGAGGTCGTGATTCGAGCCCTCGTGAGTACAGCATCGAAGCCCTACTGCGTGGTTGCTACTCTTGTGTATCGTATTATAGCTTCGTACCTACTGTGTCCCTTGCTTTCTCTATATTGTCTCTTCTATTTTACGTATATATGTATATATTTGTGCTGGACTACACGCATGAGCCAAGCTACTACTTACCACGACTATTATGCCAATAGTACGGTTACGGGGTTACGTGGCCAAGGGTCACCGCCTCTAATTGGATCATACTTGACACTCTCGCCATATAATGAACTTTGTGACACGTGTACAACAATTCAAGACGTTTGTTTTATTGCCTTTCACTCAAGCGGTCATTTTTCCATGACAATTAATTGATCGGACAATTTTTTCGATAGGGTTATTCATTTCCACGACTATTATGCCAATAGTACGGTTACGGGGTTACGTGGCCAAGGGTCACCGCCTCTAACTGGATCATACTTGACACTCTCGCCATATAATGAACTTTGTGACACGTGTACAACAATTCAAGACGTTTGTTTTATTGCCTTCCACTCAAGCGGTCATTTTTCCATGACAATAAATTGATCGGACAATTTTTCCGATAGGGTTATTCATTTCCACGACTATTATGCCAATAGTACGGTTACGGGGTTACGTGGCCAAGGGTCACCGCCTCTAACTGGATCATACTTGACACTCTCGCCATATAATGAACTTTGTGACACGTGTACAACAATTCAAGACGTTTGTTTTATTGCCTTTCACTCAAGCGGTCATTTTTCCATGACAATAAATTGATCGGACAATTTTTTCGATAGGGTTATTCATTTCCACGACTATTATGCCAATAGTACGGTTACGGGGTTACGTGGCCAAGGGTCACCGCCTCTAACTGGATCATACTTGACACTCTCGCCATATAATGAACTTTGTGACACGTGTACAACAATTCAAGACGTTTGTTTTATTGCCTTTCACTCAAGCGGTCATTTTTCTATGACAATAAATTGATCGGACAATTTTTTCGATAGGGTTATTCATTTCCACGACTATTATGCCAATAGTACGGTTACGGGGTTACGTGGCCAAGGGTCACCGCCTCTAACTGGATCATACTTGACACTCTCGCCATATAATGAACTTTGTGACACGTGTACAACAATTCAAGACGTTTATTTTATTGCCTTTCACTCAAGCGGTCATTTTTCCATGACAATAAATTGATCGGACAATTTTTTCGATAGGGTTATTCATTTCCACGACTATTATGCCAATAGTACGGTTACGGGGTTACGTGGCCAAGGGTCACTGCCTCTAACTGGATCATACTTGACACTCTCGCCATATAATGAACTTTGTGACACGTGTACAACAATTCAAGACGTTTGTTTTATTGCCTTTCACTCAAGCGGTCATTTTTCCATGACAATAAATTGATCGGACTATTTTTTCGATAGGGTTATTCATTTCCACGACCATTATGCCAATAGTACGGTTACGGGGTTACGTGGCCAAGGGTCACCGCCTCTAACTGGATCATACTTGACACTCTCGCCATATAATGAACTTTGTGACACGTGTACAACAATTCAAGACGTTTGTTTTATTGCCTTTCACTCAAGCGGTCATTTTTCCATGACAATAAATCGATCGGACAATTTTTTCGATAGGGTTATTCATTTCCAGGACTATTATGCCAATAGTACGGTTACGGGGTTACGTGGCCAAGGGTCACCGCCTCTAACTGGATCATACTTGACACTCTCGCCATATAATGAACTTTGTGACACGTGTACAACAATTCAAGACGTTTGTTTTATTGCCTTTCACTCAAGCGGTCATTTTTCCATGACAATTAATTGATCGGACAATTTTTTCGATAAGGTTATTCATTACCAAGATATAAACTTAAAAAAATAAAAACACTGAGAAGTGTTTATTCTTAGAATAATCCTCCTGTCGGAAATATTAGTCATAGTGCCAAATAAAAAAAATACCTATGCTTCTTTTGTAGTGGTAGTTCTTTTTCAAAATGATATTTAACGAAAAATTATTTTTAAAAATGTAAATATCAGAGTATATAAATTCCAGCGGAAATGCCGCTTGTACAAATTATCTGTAGTCGCGTATTTCAGGATGTAATTCCAGACTGTATCTGTACTGGTAATTCTTTTTATACCACAGTGTGTGTGAAGTGGCTACGCTTCGCTTCGCTTGCGTGCGTGAAACAGGCACTTCTCGCACTCGTGGCATAAAATTGTATACAATACTCGTGCGAGAAACTTTTTCTGAACTCGTTTGATTACAACACTCGGCTTTAGCTCGTGCTGAAAACTCACACTCGTCGCGAAAAAATTTCATTGCGCTGGTATCGTAATGTACTATTAAACAATGTGTTATTATTATATTGTGATAAGAGATATAGAATAAAATAAAATTAAGATAAATAAAAAATCGATTGAATAGTATTAAAAATAGACAATTTTCAGCGGATATGTACCAAAATACGAACCCTCCGAGTATTAGACCCTTTGGTGGTGCGCGTTACCCCGACTCATGCGGCACGAGCCCAGCCACACCCGAGACCCTATTAACAGCGTGAGAGCGAGAGAGCGAGAGAGACAAACTGGGTTGAGGCGAAACGAAAATTCGATTCGTTCTAAAGTCATCCCCCACGAGAAAACGCGTCTGGGGATCGTTTAAATGCCCTTTGCTACCAATTTTTAAACAATTTCCAAGTATATTGCCATTTGTAGGCCAGGGATCGAGAAAAGAAGCTATAAATCAAAATACGACGAGGGCTGGTAGAAAATAAATTGATTCACATGGAATTCAGCGTGCTACAAATGTAGAACAGGGCAAAGGGTTGAGGAATAATAGAAGGGATAACGAACCGTTTGATTTTATTGTCCACTTACAATTTTGTTGCCCTACACTGTTAAAAAAAACTGGAAGCTTTTATGCATAAAATCGTAAGTTAAATTTAATCACAGTCGTGATATATAATCTATGAAAATTTTTAGTAAAATTACAGCGGATTATGAAAAGTGATGTCCTTTTACATTATTTATATAGAATTTATTCCAATCAGATGAAATTTTATTTAGATGAAATAAAGTCTATTTGGATTAAATAAAATCCTATTAGGCTGGCCATTAAATAATAGTACATTACGATACTAGTGCGATGAAACTTTTTCGCGACGAGTGTGAGCTTACAGCACGAGCTGAATGCGAGCGTTGTAATCAAACGAGATCAGAAAAAGTTTCTCGCACGAGTATCGTACACGATTTTATGCCACTAGTGCGAGAAGTGCCTGTTTCACGCACACTTCGCTTCGCTTGCGTGCGTGAAGTACGTACTTCTCGCACACTGTGGTATAAATAATTTATTTAATGGCTGACCTAATACTATTCTATTCAACCGGAACAGACTCTATTTGATTAAAATACAATTTCATCTCATCGAAATAGACTCTATTTAATTGAAATGAGATTTCATTAATTCCAAATACACCGAATGATTGATTCAAATAAACTCATCAGACCCATTTGTCTGGCTGTCATTTGTATATTACACGTGTATAGATAATCGAATATTTCGGAATTTTGTTCATCCTCGACCCAATTGCGTTTTTCTTGCTGTTTTAATCGGGTCCCCGGATTCGGCTGGGCTCGTGCCGCACGAGTCGGCGTGACGCGCAGCACCAACGAGAGTGTAACACTCGGAGGGTGGATATCACAGTCCATACCATAGCGAAAGCTGGACCGAAGGGATAAGCTCGTTCGTGTGTCAGACGAGAGCAAGAACCGAGAGAGAACACAACGTAGCCGAGCCTTAACGAGGCTAATACGTCCGTCACACGTCAAACTGAGAGAGTCGCGAGCTCTATTAACGTCGCCGACAGTGACATCCGGACACGCGCAACTGTTGAACGTCACGTTAAACACGTACCTACGTAGCGTGTTGATAAACTCGTTTCTCTATTCAACAATGATCCGCCGTCTTTCATCCGCTTAACCCTCCGAGTCATTATTAAATATCAAATAAACGATAAAAAAAACAATAATACATGAATAAGAAAATGAAGCAATTAATGTCAAATTATTTTAATCAAATAGAGTCTGTTCCGGTTGAATAAAATACTATTAGGTCAGCCATTGAATAAATTATTTATACCACAGTGTGCGAGAAGTGCCTGTTTCACGTACGCAAGCGAAGCGAAGTGTGCGTGAAGTAGACACTTCTCGCACTAGTGGCATAAAATCGTATTTAATTACAGCATTAATTAATTCCATTCCATATTTCAAGTATTTGTATTTGCACGCATCTAATCGCTAAGTACGTAAATTATTCACTGGAATACGACCCGGTCACGATTTCCCATAAATAATTACGTTAAAATCAACTAACTTTTGGGGGTTTCATTTCATAAAAAGAGTCGGCAATCGCACCTGTTTTTCTGCATACGTGCCGCTTATTGCAGTATGTTTGACATATTTTAAATTTAGGTGCCCATCCAATAAACACACTCACGAAAGGACTACCTTAAAAGTGTGATTATGTCAATAGTGGTGTGTGTCAAAAAAACACTGTCAAAAAAATCTACTTGAAATTTAGTGTACTTTTACCGGAAGTTTTTATTCACAAACTAGTATATGAAATTCAGTATACAAGTATAATGTCAACTTAATGTATGGTACAGCATATTCCATAATTTACTTAAATTTTACAGTAAAAGCACTTGTATTTTTCATAATCTGCTTTAATTTTACTGGAAAAGTACCTGAATTCTAAACCACAATTGTTTAGTAAATTTCGATGACGAGTTCATAAATAAAAGTTTCCAATCTTTTCTAAGAGTGCATAAAAGATAAAAAAATTGAATTATCACATTTTAACGAGTTTTCAACCGGAGAAGCCGCCAATTTGCCAGCGCCACTATAAAGAAAAATAAATATTATGAAGAGAACTCCGACGTGAGTCGAAACGTTGGAAAGGAAACTATATTTTTTAAGTTCTCTACGACCGAACATTACCGCAAAACATACATATATCATACCTACATATGGCTTCTAAATTTTCTAATTGGGCATTTGTAAATAATTTGTTAAGTTCCTGGATTCCATTTATCATGGCAGTGATGCTGGTTGTTTCGTAAAGTACACTGTTAAAAATTTTTGTATGAAAATTCATAAAATTTATATGAAGTTTTATGCATATACAGTATATGAAATTTCATATACAAGTATGTATAAATATTAAATTATTCGTATATTAAGAACAATGCAATATTTGTCATTATTTACACACAAACTTAAATTTGATATAACTTAGTATATTAAACGTGTTGTAAATCTAATAATATTTTCAACAGTGATATATTAATATTACAACAAAGTTTGTGAATTAACTTTTGCAATACACAGCTTATTAAATTTCAATGTCAGCTACATCAATTTCAACATTCAGGTATTGAAATTACAACAGAATTATAAAAATTTATATACATTATATATGAATTTAAATTTGGTATACCGCGTTTGTAAATTTGATATAACTTCGTATATTAAACGTGTTGTAAATTTAATAATATTTCCAACAGTGATATATTAATATTACAACAAAGTTTGTGAATCAACTTTTGCAATACAGAGCTTATTAAATTTCAATGTCAGCTACATTAATTTCAACATACAGGTATAAAAATTAAAACAGAATTATAAAAATTTCTATACGTTATATATGAATTTGAATTTGGTATACCTCGTTTGTAAATTTGATATAACTTCGTATATTAAACGTGTTGTAAATTTAATAATATTTTTAACAGTGTAGGGACAATTCTTATTTTATGTTAGTGAACGTTTTCAGCTATTGCTAAGGGTTGTTGAAATAGATATTTTTTTTGTGTGCCCTATAACTGACCGCAGAGATCAGAGAAGAAGGAAGCAAATCGCGGAATACATAGGATCGAGCAATATCCACCAAAGGGACATAAATGTTTTACATGCAATACGGCGTCCGTCGCGGCTGGACGAAACTGCCCACAGCCGAATTTTATCGCCTCGGGCGGACATGGCCACAAGAGAAAAGAAAGCTACCACCCTTTTAGGATGGTTGTGGTCATGAGGTGTAAAAAAAGCGCATCTGCATGAACAAGGAAAACGCTTGGCTTTCGTTACGGATTACTCTGCGGCAACCTTTACGTTATGGGGTGTTCTGTCGCTCATGTGCATACTGAACTTTCTCCTGCCTTTCTCTTTCACATATCTAATACATTGTGGCAATATCAGGAGTAGTAAAAACATAAAAAAAAGAGTATGTGCACCTCTAAGAAATTGGTATTAAAAATTGGATGTTAAAATTCTATTTTTGTTCAGGCTATAAAGTGAATGCACCAGTGATGTGAGAGTTTTTGAGAAATTTTGATTAATTAAATGAACATGAGATTTTTAATTTTACTAATTTTCAACTATCTATTGCGATTATCTTGTCGCAGAACCCAAATTTTAACTGAAAGGTGAAGATTACGTCGATCTGGTCATTTGCTGGTGTTTGTGGATTTTTTGTACGTAATATTAACTTTTATGGATCTTGCGATGAAATCACGATATTTTTTTTATATAAAATAATTCGACCTTTTGGGCGTCCGTTGAAAATTCACAACGTCAGTCAGGAACTATTACATTTTATAAAAATCCTAAATGGAAAAATCGTTCTGCTTGCTTAACCGGTCATTCACTGGTGACTTTACCCTACGAAATATTATCACATTCTTGAGAAAGATAATAAGTCATTAGCTTTATTTAGAAATAGTTATGATAGTTTTTTCGAGAGAGGTTTGAACACTTGATTTTGTTTAATTAATGTGGTTCTCGTTTATGAAATATTGTATTTGAAAAAACGTATTTGATTTTTTTTTAGGAAATATATAACTGAAGATTTCGCCCGTAAAAATGTAAAAAATAAAAATAATCAAAATCAAAATGAAGAAAAAAATCTAAAAAAATTCGTACGCATTCTAATAAATTAACATATCATTTTCATCTGAAAAAAAGTTAGGTTGACTGATGTTTGTTGAACAATTGTTTATTTCGATTTGTTAATAACATTTTGGGATTATTATTATGCGAAATCAATCTTTTCAGCACGTTTTATATGTATAATTTTTTTCCAGTTTTTATCCCATCGGGAAGTGATCGAAATTGTCTCTAAATCTCACTTTTGGCGGGACTGTACGTATCATACATCCTTAAATTGCTATTTTGCCAAATCTTGTTTCAAATTCAAAACCAGAAATACTAAAAAAAATCTCAGACGCTGTTTTCTTTTAAATTACAAACGCGCGTTGCATTTTGATTTTATGCAACAAAACCGCATTTGCCCAAAGAGAAAAAATAATAATTTTGAATTGCATCGCCATTTTCGTCCACCGATTTTTTCTTACCCCAAAGCCAATTGATTTCGACATCTAGATCATCCGAATTGATTTTTATTTGAATCTACGAAAAGTACAGAGTTCTGCTATTTTTCTTACTTGTCTACAAAATCTATCCGTAGTTACGTCTTACATCGTTCATATGACTTTTTTTTTCGAAGTGTTGTATATGCGCGGTTTTCTAGCGTTGGCTCTGAACGATTGATAGAGGTTAGTTTATTGAAACAACTTTGACAGCATACCTGAAATTGCTATTTTGCAAATCATTTCAAATTCGAACCCAGAGATACTAAAAAAAATTCCAGAAGGTGTATTTTTAAAAATTACAAACGCACCTTGCATTTTGATTTTATGAAAATAAATCGCATTTGCCCAAAAAAAAAAAAAATGCAATTGCATCGCCATTTTCGTTCATCGATTTTCTTGCTTACCTCAAAGCCAATGATTTTCACATCTAGATCGCCGCAATTGATTTTTACTTGAATCTATGAAAAAATACGGATTTTCACGATTTTTCTCACTTGTCCACAAAACCTATCCGTAGTACGACGTTTTTTTTCCACGTGTTGTATATGCGCGGTTTACTATCGTTGGCTGTGAACGATTTATAGAGGTTAGTTTATTGAAACAACTTTGACAGCATACCTTAAATTGCTATTTTGCAAATCATTGTTTCAAACTCGAACCTAGAGATACTAAAAAAAATTTCAGACGGTGTATTTTTTAAAATAACAATGGAGAAAAAATGTAAAAAATGAAGAAAAATCGAAGGGAAAAAATCAATAAATCATCGAAAAAATTGCAAAAACAGAAAATCATAAAGTTCCAAACAAAATGTCAGATTGGTTCGAAGACTTAGCGACATTTGGACATTTTTTCTCGATTTTTCTCCATTTTTGACATTAATCGTAAAATCTGTGACCCAGTCTAAAAATTTTTTCGGACGCTTCATAGTTTTTTTCTTTCTTTTTAAGTTTTTCGATTTATTGTTGAATTTTTTTATCGATTTTCGGTCAAATATTACAGGTTTATCAAACGTTTTGAACAAAGCTGATAAATTTTTTTACTTTTCTCTTAAATATTGATCTAATTCATCATTTTTTCGTATTTACAAACAAATTTGAAATATCCGTTTAACAGTTGATTAAAATTTCACTTATAATTAAACTTCACGACAGAAAATGGCTCCAGAATTTACCTCAAACTAGAAATTTCAATTGAAACTGATCTTACAGGGCAGAGAAGGCGATATTCTCTGCTTCAAAAATTCATAACTAGAAAACTATCGATTTAAACGGAAAATGTATAAGCACTATTTCTCCTCCCAATGATAGGGACATGAATTTATTGAGTCGCATTCATCTACGTGTTAATCAAATGGGAAATCTATTCATCCTTTAAGCTACCTCTAAAAAATTGTTTATCATGCTAACATTTTGAGAAGAGTTGCTTAAAGGTACAAACTATAGATTAAAATGTTGCAAAATGAAAATGAATTTTTTTTTTAACACACCCTAATACACACACGCACACATACACACACACACACACACACATACATACATACATACAGAAATTTCGTACAAACCACTTATACCGACGTTTTGGACCATTCTAAGTGTACTGACATAAAAATCTCGAAAAAAAAAATTTTCCCGAAATAAATCTTCCTCTATGAGGAAGCAAAAGTACAGAGTTCCGTTATTTTTCTCACTTGTCCACAAAACCTATCCGTAGTTTCGTCTTAAATCGTTCATACGACATTTTTTTTCTCCACGTGTTGTATATGCGCGGTTTTCTATCGTTGGCTCTGAACGATTTATAGAGGTCAGTTTATTGAAACGGCTTCGACAGCATCCCTTACCCTGCTATAACAATAACTCTCCCAGTGGTAGTCAGAGGTGTCGTTCGTTCGCTGGCGTATATCGTTTCCAGGGATTCGGCAAACGGTCAGTAGTCTCACTTGGACTTGTCTGTCCCTTCAGGAATTCGAGGAAAGCACCCGCCTGTTGTCTCTCCCGCTAAATCTTTAATATTCCATTTAATATCTGGGCGACCCTTGGATATGGTGCGCGGTACGGGACAGCCGACTCGCTTCGTCGCGCCACCCCGTGCGGCTATATAAATCAAACGAGAGATATTGGCCGTTTTTGCTCACCGAGGCCGAACCTCTCTGCTTTTCGTACTCCGTGTTCGACCGGCGTCCCATCCCCTACAGAGCTTCCATAATTGTTTTTACGGATTATAAATTTCACTTCTTCCTGCGCAGGGACTCGACCCGGGGCCAAACTTTTCTCCTTCAATGCCGTCCAACTCTTTTATGCCAAGTACGTGACGCCCTAAGTGTCTTCTCGTTACGCAAAAGTTGTGGCTAACCTTTTCCGGCTACATTAATTCTCCACCACTCTGGGCATGAATATAATTAATTGTTCGATTTCAATATGATTGGAATGTAATTTTTCAATCCCTGAATGTTTCGGCTACGAAATTATGGGATTTTCGCTCAAGACAACTTGTACGAACTTTTTATGTCACTTATGTGCTTTTGGGCTGTTAAAATTGTTAAAACGTTAAAAAGACAATACTGAGAGAAAAGCATATCGTTGATTCAACAGTTTCACATGATCAAAAAAGCTTATAGAAAGGCTTGCAATGTTTTATCGTTGAAGGGATGATAATATGGTTCAATAAACGATACTTGAAAGTTTATTGAAAACAGACGTCGAAATCTTATATGCATCAAAACCGCATATTTAAAACTATTCAATAAACGATACTTGAAAGTTTATTGAAAACAGACGTTGAAATCGTATATGCAATAAAACGGCGTATTTAAAACTATTCAATAAACAATACTTGCAAGTTTATTTGAAAACAAACGTTGAAATCGTATATGCAATAAAACGGCATATTTGAAACTATAAGAATAGATATTGAAACTTTTATGCCAAGTACGTGACGACCTAAATGTCTTCTCGTTACGCAAAAGTTGTGGCTAACCTTTTCCGGCTAAATTAATTCTCCACCACTTTGGGCATAAATATAATTAATGTTCGATTTCAATACTATCGGAATGTAATTTTTCAATCCCTGAATGTTTCGGCTACGAAATTATGGGATTTTCGCTCAAGACAACTTGTAGGAACTTTTGTTATGTTATTTATATGCTTTTTGGCTGTTGGAATTGTTGAAACGTGATTAGAATACTGAGAGAAAAGCATATCGTTGATTCAACGATTTCACATGATGAAAAACATATAGAAAGGCTTGCAATGTTTTATCGTTGAAGTGATGATAATATGGTTCAATAAACGATACTTGACAGTTGATTGAAAACAGACGTTGAAATCGTATATGTAACAAAACGGCATATTTAAAACTATTAGAATAGTTATTAGAACTTTTATGCCAAGTAGCTGACGCCCTAAGTGTCTTCTCGTTACGCAAAAGTTGTGGCTAACCATTTCCGGCTAAATTAATTCTCCACCACTCTGGGCATGAATATAATTAATTGTTCGATTTCAATACTATCGGAATGTAATTTTTCAATCCCTGAATGTTTCGGCTACGAAATTATGGAATTTTCGCTCCAAACAACTTGTTCGAACTTTTTATGTCACTTATGTGCTTTTTGGCTGTTAAAATTGTTAAAACGTTAAAAAGACAATACTGAGAGAAGGTCATTTCGTTGATTCAACGATTTCACATGATAAAAAGCATATAGAAAGGCTTGCAATGTTTTATCGTTGAAGTGATGATAATATGGTTCAATAAACGATACTTGACAGTTTATTGAAAACAGACGTTGAAATCGTATATGCAACAAAACGGCATATTTGAAACTATTCAATAAACAATACTTGAAAGTTTATTGAAAACAGACGTTGAAATCGTATATGCAACAAAACGGCGTATTTGAAACGATTCAATAAACAATACCTGCAAGTTTATTTGAAAACAAACGTTGAAATCGTATATGCAACAAAACGACATATTTGAAACGATTCAATAAACAATACTTCCAAGTTTATTTTAAAACAAACGTTGAAACGGCATATTTGAAACTATTATAATAGATATTGAAACTTTTATGCCAAGTACGTGACGTCCTAAATGTCTTCTCGTTACGCAAAAGTTGTGGCTAAACTTTTCCGGCTAAATTAATTCTCCACCACTTTGGGCATGAATATAATTAATTGTTCGATTTCAATACAATCAAAATGTAATTTTCCAATCCCTGAATTATTCGGCTATTAAATTTTGGGATTTTTGCTCCAGCCAACTTGTTCAGACTTTTATTATCTCACTTATATGCTTTTTAGCTGTTGAAATTGGTGAACCGTGATTGAAATTGTTTAAACAGAATACTACGAGAAAAGCATATCGTTGATTCAACGATTTTACATGATTCATTTTTTTTTAATATTCCTAAAATAAACGAGAAATTATCGAAATACTTTTAAAAAAATTAAATATGCTTCTAAGTTATCCAAAATGTGCTGAGGATTAATTACATAATTGAAAGTTTTCTATTCAGTCTCAAGTTATACCTATTAATATGATGATACAATTTTCCGTAAATTATTGGATATTTTGTAATAGAATTTTATTTAGTATGTATTAGTAGTAATTGGATAGTTCCAATGGACGAATATATTGCTGGCAGCCAGCAAATAACTTTCAATACCTTCGGCGCACCTAGAGAGCGATCAGAGGGTTGACGTTGGCGGTAAATATAGATGGGGTGGTAATATTTATAGGGTATATATTCGTTCAGCAATCACAGCGTCGGAGTGGAGCTTCCTTGGCTTCTCTCTTTCTCTCCCCTGTTTTCCCATTGGCATCCTTAAATAATGGGGAATGATACAGTAGCGTAGAGTGGAGCGTGCCGAGTTCAGGGGTTAAGAAGGGATTTTGGGGTCGCGTTAATTAATATAGTCGCTTGGCGTGCGGCTCGTTCTCGACTCGCCCACGACACTCGAGTCACACTGGTTACCAACTATAACTAAGCCCCCCATTAATTCACATCAACGTCTTCCTATCTACGTTGGACTGGGTGACTTGCATATTCCTTGCCGAACAGAGATAAGTGTGGCGAGTGTTTATAGGTACGTATTTAAAGAAGCTCGATTCATGGTATACACTTAAGGATGGATGATAGGTACAGTCCCGCCAATCGTAGTTTCAGAGAAACTTTTGATTACTTTCCGATAGGATAAAAATCGAAAAAAAATAATCGCTGAAACGATAAATTTTGCATGGTAATAATTTCAAAATGTTATTAACCAATTTCTGAAAAGAACAATTGTTCAACAAACAATCAGTCAACCTAACTTTTTTTCTAATGAAAATAATATGTTAATTTATTTGAATGCCTATGAATTTTATCAGATTTTTTTCTTTATTTCGATTTTAATTTTTTTCAAAAATGTGCGCGAAACAACGAATTTTGGATATGTGTTCGGCATAAAACCATCTATTACACTCAAGATTTTTTTGCAAACCGCATATAAAAGATTTGTTATATCCTGCGCATTTTTCAAAATAAAAAAAAATAAAAATCAACATAAAGAAAAAAATCTGAAAAAATTCATACGCATTCCAAAAAATTGACATCATTTTCATGAAAAAAAAGTTAGGTTGACTGTTTATTTGTTGAACAATTTTTTTTTTTTCAACAATTTGTTAATAACATTTTGGGAATATTATTATGCGAAATCAATCTTTTCAGCACGTTTTATATGCATTATTTTTTCTGATTTTTATCAAATAGATGTCACCTTATAATTACTAACACTATAATATTCGCTTAGTGTAAATTCTGAAATAATAAACGTCCGAAAGTCACTTTTGTAAAACTAACAGAAAAAAGGTTGACACAGATGTTCCCTGTAGTAAAATGTACAATTGCAGTATGATTATAAAGATCAAAATCAAATATTAAAAAGTAATCGAATAGCAATTTCTGACCTGACGTTCGATCTGTGAATTCTAAAAGGAGAAATGGCGAAAAGCAACTTTTCAAAAATCACAGCAAAAGAGTTTGGAAAAAATGTTTTTAGTGCTGAAGCGTATGACTTTGGAACAATAGCGATGGCCATAATTTTCTATTCAAAGAAAATGTCATCTTTTGTATTTTCGAACGAAAGTCGGATTCATAAATTCCGAACTACAAACTGATCAAAAGTAAACTTTCTTAGACATCATGATGAAAATCATCGAAACAGGTATTTTCTGTGATGTAATATACAATTTGACCAAACTGAGTATAAACTGACCAAAACTGAACTTTCTTAGGCATAATAATAAAAATTATTGAAACAGCTATTTTCTGTGATGCAATATACAATTTAAGAACGCTCGTGAAGCCTTAAAATTCAATTTTTCAATTTAGAACAGATTCAGCAATGCACCTAGTAAAATTTTCGAAATTCTTCAACAAATTGTGCATTATGCAACTTTGAAACCCACGAAGATCTCAAGAATTCTCACCGACGAATTTTCACAAGCCTATTTCACCGAAATTCTCTCACTAATTAGCACATTTAGGAAAACTGAATGAAAGAATAAGCAAAAAATCCCCAATGAATGTTGACAGTCATAACACTGTCAGACCGGAAGTGCTTAGTATGATTATAAAGGTCAAAATCAAATATTTGTTATTTAAATAAAACACGCTTGGAACAAATGTCTCTAGTGGTGAAACATATGACTTCGGAACGATAGCGAAGGCCAAAATTCTCTATTTTCAAGAAAATGTTATGTTTTTCCGAACGGAAGTCGGATTCATAAATTCTGAACTACAAACTGACTAAAAGTGAATTTTCTTAGACATCACAATGAAAATCATTGGAACAGATATTTTCTGTGATGTAATATACAATTTGACCAAACTGACACCAAAATGACCAAAAGTGAACTTCCTTAGACATCATAATGACAATCATTGAAACAGTTATTTTCTGTGATGTAATCAAGACTCGCGGTAGCGACTCGATGAAAAGTAAAAAAAAAAAAACAATTTAAGAACGATCATGAAGGCAAAAAATTCGATTTTTCAATTAAGGACAGATTCATGAATGCGCCCAGTAAAATTTTCGAAATTCTTCAACAAATTGTGCATTATGCAACTTTGAAACGAACATCCAAAGAATTCTCACAAGGCCATTTTACCGAAATTCCCTCACCAGTTACCACATTTGGAAAAACTGTATTAGAGAATAAGCAAAGAATTCCCAATAAATGTTGACAGTCATAACACTGTCAGACCGGAAGTGCTGAAACGATAAATTTTGCATGGTAATAATTCCAAAATGTTATTAACAAATTTCCGAAAAGAATAATTGTTCAACAAACAATCAGTCAACCTAACTTTTTTTCTAATGAAAATGATATGTTAATTCATTTGAAAGCCTATGAAAGCGTAAGAATTCTCACCGACGAATCTTCACAAGCCTATTTCACCGAAATTCTCTCACTAGTTAGCACATTTGGGAAAACTGAATAAAAGAATAAGCAAAAAATCCCCAATAAATGTTGACAGTCATAATACTTTCAGACCGGAAGTGCTTAGTATGATTATAAAGATCAAAATCAAATATTTTTTATTTAAATCAAACACGCTTGGAACAAATGTCTCTAGTGGTAAGACATATGACTTCGGAACGATAGCAAAGGCCAAAATTCTCTATTTTCAATAAAATGTTATGTTTTTCCGGTCGGATTCATAAATTCTGAACTACAAACTGACTAAAAGTGAACTTTCTTAGACATCATAATGAAAATCATTGAAACAGGTATTTTCTGTGATGTAATATACAATTTGACCAAACTGACACCAAAATGACCAAAAGTGAACTTTCTTAGACATCATAATGACAATCATTGAAACAGTTATTTTCTGTGATGTAATCAAGACTCGCGGTAGCGACTCGACGAAAAGTAAAAAAAAAAACAATTTAAGAACGATCATGAAGGCTAAAAATTCGATTTTTCAATTAAGGACAGATTCATAAATGCGCCCAGTAAAATTTTCGAAATTCTTCAACAAATTGTGCATTATGCAACTTTGAAACGATCATCCCAAGAATTCTCACAAGGCCATTTTACCGAAATTCCCTCACCAGTTACCACATTTGGAAAAACTGTATTAAAGAATAAGCAAAAAATTCCCAATGAATGTTGACAGTCATAACACTGTCAGACCGGAAGTGCTGAAACGATAAATTTTGCATGGTAATAATTTCAAAATGTTATTAACAAATTTCCGAAAAGAATAATTGTTCAACAAACAATCAGTCAACCTAACTTTTTTTCTAATGAAAATGATATGTTAATTCATTTGAAAGCCTATGAAAGCGTAAGAATTCTCACCGACGAATCTTCACAAGCCTATTTCACCGAAATTCTCTCACTAGTTAGCACATTTGGGAAAACTGAATAAAAGAATAAGCAAAAAATCCCCAATAAATGTTGACAGTCATAATACTTTCAGACCGGAAGTGCTTCGTATGATTATAAAGGTCAAAATCAAATATTTTTTATTTAAATCAAACACGCTTGGAACAAATGTCTCTAGTGGTAAGACATATGACTTCGGAACGATAGCAAAGGCCAAAATTCTCTATTTTCAATCAAATGTTATGTTTTTCCGGTCGGATTCATAAATTCTGAACTACAAACTGACTAAAAGTGAATTTTCTCAGACATCATAATGAAAACCATTGGAACAGGTATTTTCTGTGATGTAATATACAATTTGACCAAACTGACACCAAAATGACCAAAAGTGAACTTTTTTAGACATCATAATGACAATCATTAAAACAGTTATTTTCTGTGATGTAATCAAGACTCGCGGTAGCGACTCGACGAAAAGTTAAAAAAAAAACAATTTAAGAACGATCCTGGAGGCTAAAAATTCGATTTTTCAATTAAGGACAGATTCATGAATGCGCCCAGTAAAATTTTCGAAATTCTTCAACAAATTGTGCATTATGCAACTTTGAAACGAAATCATCCCAAGAATTCTCACAAGGCCATTTTACCGAAATTCCCTCACCAGTTACCACATTTGGAAAAACTGTATTAAAGAATGAGCGAAAAATTCCCAATAAATGTTGACAGTCATAACACTGTCAGACCGGAAGTGCTCGAAGCGTGACGAAAAAAATCCAAACACAATTGCTGTGTCTGTGGCACCCTTTCCATTCTCCTCTCTGGTGGACCACTCGTTGTCTCTCGTCGCGGTTCGTCGCAACAAAATTCGATAAATTCCGAAGAAAATAAAATCTGTCGATTTCGCGTCTGAAGAAATTGCCGGTCAGTGGTGGTGGTTTTTCTCAGTGGTGGATACACTTCCCCTTGGTCTCCTTTCTAGTGGACAATTCCCCTTGGTTGAGCCGATCATTGTCGCGGTAACAAGCCGTCTATTGACGGTTCTCCCCGCGCTTTCTCTTTTCTCTGACTCTCTCTCTCTTTCCTCTTCAGCGTGTGGACGAGCCGAGCGCGTGGACGTGTCAAAGTGTGCAAGCAGATTGGAGCGCTGTAGGGATAGGCCGTGTAAGTACGTAAGCTCTCGAGTTCACTCGGCCGCTCGCGTTAAGAGTGTGTGATATCTGTAGGTATCTCTTTGTATGTGTATATATATGGGGCATTCCATACCACACAAAAAGAAATGTTTGGTTGTGACAACTACGATTCCAATTTGCTGTACACAATCTCTCAAAAAATAGTTGCCTCAACCATAACGAATAATAACCTCAAATAATCACGATTAGTCCTCGCGAGATTAGTGAGGTTAAGTTAGTCCTTGCGATCCATACTAGTCAATTGACGCACTGTTCCGAAAATGCTGTAAATGCTAAGAGTTTTATATATCTACACAGTCAATTAATCACAGTGAGAATGAAAACGTATTTGTAGATTCTTCGTTAACTTAAAAGACATGAATTGTATTAACTAAAATATCTCATCAGAGTCTCGCTTGAACGCGTAGTGGCATTGTATCATCACACAGTCAAAGCTAAATTTGGTCGGTTTAAAGGAAAATTTGTGACACGAAACAAAAAAAAAGTACATAGAAAAATCTCATTTTTGCGCCACGACAACAACCGCCATGAAAAATTGGGTTGCTGGAACAATGGTTGAAACGGCGTCGGTTGACACTGGAGGTTATGTTGATTTCTATCATCGTCCGCTACATCCGGTTGTCCGTAACTTCTGAGTGGCGATGATGGGTTTGACGTTGGAATCACACTCAAATACTTCGATAACTTCCCTTTTTGATATTTTATACGGAATCGTGACACTCTAAAGAATCCATAGTGCATTTGATATTGTATAGAAGTTCAGTTTATATATGTTTATTTTCGTTGCGAAGTACGAAATCGGTTAGTTTCCCATAAGAGCCCGTGCATAAGAATTCTTTTTTAAATATTTATTTTCTCGGTAAATTAGTCGATAACCCAGCTTTAAACCTTGTAATCGCATTTCGAAGGGATTTAACTATTATATAAAAAAATGTCAAGTCTTAAAGTTCAGAAAGGTTAATGCGCAAGGACTACCTTAAGGATGTATGATATGTACAGTTTCGCCAAAAGTGATTTTCAGAGACAAATTCAAAATTTGTTATATTCTGCGCATTTTTCAAAATAATAATAAAATAGAAATCAAAATAAAGAAAAAAATCTGAGTAAATTCATATGCATTCAAATAAATTAACATATCGTTTTCGTTAGAAAAAAAAAAACGCGAACGTTTTTATACATGTCAGGACTTTAGAAAATTTGATGGAATTTGTTTCATGCCGACTTATTTAAATTCAATTCAATTCTTCTTTTAAAAAAATAAAAAAATCTTTGAAACAATTTTAGAAAATTCTTCTTTTAAATGAAAAAAAAATCTTTGAAACAATTTTAGAAAATTCTTCTTTTAAATGAAAAAAAAATCTTTGAAACATTTTCATAAAATTGAAGTTGTACCAATTTTCTTTTCCAAAATAATTTGTAAAAAAACAGAAGCGAGGTCCGCGATACTTTAGGTGTAAGCTGAAAAATATTGATATCTGATACAGGATGTATGATAATTTGTCAAGATGTATTTAAATTCCAGTGCTCAATATGTTTGTTATAAATGATCATAAATTAAAATCGACTTTTTAAAAAATCGAATAAAAACTGTGATGGCCTCTTAGAAATTAAATAATAACATGAATAAGAGGGGATGAAATTTGAGAGGTCGAGGATCGGATCGAAGTCGAGTTGGTACGGAATAGCCCATGCATGTGTAGACACAAATATTCCAAAGATGGGGCTTGACCCACACTGACCGATGCCAGTGGTTTGCGTGAAACCGCGCTCATTGTGGTGGTGTTAGTTCTCGCGTGTTACTACGGCCTCCACATACTAATGGGGCATTACCTTAACGCCCTTCTATATCCCAGTCGGTCTCTCGTTCAGTTAGTTACTCCTCGGGGACGCGTGTCCCGCCTCGCCTGAAAGAAAGGCCATGAGGACTGCGTCCAGCATCGTGAACTCTCCGCGTACCGCCCCCGCGCCTCAGCAACCCTGTCATCTCTCTTTTTTTAGCCACCCACGCTCCACTCGAGGACCATCGTTTCTTTTTCTCTTTTCCCTCATCCGCTTTTTTTTTTTTTTTTTTCTTGCGACTGTAGTCACAAACATTTGTAACAAAATAAATAGGAACGTTTATAGAGATTATAGAGAATCGGATGTGCGATCAGGTTTTTTATTTAGGCCGAGATTTCATTCGTGAAGGGTTTGCTTTTTTTTATTTTTGAAATTTGGTCGGGGTTGGTGTAATCATGTTGTTAAAGCTTACAGAAGCGTTGTTATGCCATATCGGGTTTAAGAAAATTACAATACATTTATATTTTTTTTTGTTCAAGGTATTTTTTTAATGTAGAGTATATTTGGTTTTGTACTGCGACTGTGAGGTATTTAAAAAAAATTTATATCACATTCGGGAAATTTATGCAATGACGGAAAGTATATGATTTTTGGTCCTGTCGATCATGAAGGTAGATTATTTGTGAATTTGAGGAAGGACAATTAAAAATTGATTCTTGCAGTAGTCAAAATAATTTACTAGCGTATAGTGAAAAACAGATGAAATGTGAGTAAATTTTTTTTGGATTTGCTCTTGTTGCTTCACATGGTGAGAAACGTTTTTTTTTTTAACGTGATATTCGTAAACTTTATGTAACAGCTAATCAGAAAAACAATCAGCCAAAAATATTGATAATCAAGTTGCAAATTTAATTTTTTCAATTTGTAGACAATGGATAATTCTAAAATAGTCATAATAATGTCGTATGCTCTTTTATTTCAATGTTGCGACATCAATCAATCAATTAACGTACTTCCTCATAGAGGTTGCTTTGTAAAAATCGAAAAATAATCCGGTAGCAATGTGGAACGTTCTCCTTTTTTTTTTATTTCAGATAATCCAAACCAGATTATTCCAAACAGATATCGTGCTGACGGCCGGACACCTTTTCTCGAAGGACCTCAAGAAAATCGTCTACAAGAGCAGTGTCAATGATGTTCAAAATGCAAAATGCCGATATTAAGTTAAAAGCTACTTTTTGTATTTGTCAGATAAAATCCCTTTTCAGAATAAACTCGTAGAAAAACGACTTTTTTGGTCTTGCAGCTGCGTATAACCCCTAAAAAAAATCAAACGACAATACAAAAATATATCCTTTCCTGCATCGAAGGTAATTTCTCAATACGGATCATATTTCGATTATGTTGAGGCACTTTTTATTCTCGGATGTTATTCAGATCGACGTTGCCTCATTAAACACAAGTTTCCCATTTATCACAGCGCGAAATAAATTCTTTCATTCTCGAAAATTTTTCAAAAATCAATATTGCTGGCAACTCCAAAAATCACCAAAAATGATTGATAATCTTCGAACATGACTTCAATTATTCGTAGACAATACCAAATTACACGAAAAATCATAAAAAGGTTTCCCATTCATTGGACTGTTGCCCATTCGTAGATGCGAATAGTCCGTACGTAAGTTTCCTAAGATATTTCCCGAGTAATGCAAACGATCGTATTTCGGATACGAACGAAAGCTCGCCCGAGGCGATTTCATGTCTTCCGAGAGTCTCTATCCTCCTCAAGTCTCCGCGTGCTCGTATCGACAAGCGAGCGAGCGAGCGAGCGAGTACAGATTTCGTTCGCGTACCGAAGAGAGATTCCGACAAGATATTCCGCAGGAGACAATACGCGGAGCGATCTCAGCGGACGATATAGATTTGGCCTGAGCTCTCTTGGTCCCGTCGTATAGTGTACTTCGCTCTTGGCCGTTCGAGCTCGAGCTTTGCCGCATGAATTTCAATCGACATCTTATCAGGTTGCGCCGAGGCGAGCGACCAACTGGAGTGTCGCGGTGGATCGTGATCAAGTGGGCCTCCATGCCGCGGGGACAATACACCTCGTGGTCGTGCCTCTGCCCCGACAAGTGACAATACACACTACTATCACGGACGGGCGCTAGCCCATCCACCTTCTCTTCTATCCTGTGTACTACCACCCGGATTCCCAGTGGAGAACAAGCGGCGTATTGCTCTTTTGTCCGAACCATCACCCCTTACACACGTACCCATCGTCCTCCCCTTCCATCGTTCTCTCTTAGCTAGGTACAATGTATGTATGTATATATATATGGATATATGTGGTTGGTTAGATAGGCGGTCCTTCGGTAGCACGCTTCACTTTTTTTTCCTTCAGCTAAAGGGCTTCGCTCGCAAGGTACTCTACGAGGTTGACCTGTAAAGAGCACCAGCAAGAAAAGGATTCGTGGCGCTGGTCACGGGGAAAGAAATGTTTGGTTGTGATAACTACGCTTCGAATTTGCTGTACGCAATCTTCGAAAAATAAGTTGCCTCAACCATGTCGAATAGTAACCCTTACACACGAGCCCATCGTCGTCCTTTTCTATCGTTGTCTCTTAGCTAGGTAGAATGTATGTATGTATGTATATATATATGGATATATGTGGTTGGTTTAGATAGGCGGTCCTTCGGCAGCACGCTTCACTTTTTTTCCTTCAGCTAAAGCGCTTCGCTCACAAGGTACTTCACGAGGTTGACCTGTAAAGAGCACCAGCAAGAAAAGGATTCGTGGCGCTGGTCACGGGGAAAGAAATGTTTGGTTGTGATAACTACGCTTCGAATTTGCTGTACACAATCTTGGAAAAATAAGTTGCCTCAACCATGTCGAATAGTAACCCTTACACACGAGCCCATCGTCGTCCTTTTCTATCGTTGTCTCTTAGCTAGGTAGAATGTATGTATGTATATATACAGGGAGGACACGGTGAAACTAGACAGCGCAAATGCGCTTGCGCGTCAAACCGACGGTTCCCACTCTATGCGTGCAGACCGAGTAGTAAATAAATCTTGGTTTCTGGCGTCTGCCCTACCAGCTCAGGTAACGTCCCTTGCCCCTACCACTACCCTTACTGGCCCATTCCGATGGCGCGTGGGGACACAGTCGCCGCTCGGATGAGACGCACTGGCGGCCGTAGGCAGTAGCCAATCAGGCTTCCTACATTCTCACGGAGCCGCATTGGACTGTCTAGTTTCACCGTGTCCTCCCTGTATATATGGATATATGTGGTTGGTTAGCTAGGCGGTCCTTCGGCAGCACGCTTCACTTTTTTTCCTTCAGCTAAAGGGCTTCGCTCGCAAGGTACTCGACGAGGTTGACCTGTAAAGAGCACCAGGAAGAAAAGGATTCGTGGCGCTGGTCACGGGGAAAGAAATTTTCGGTTGTGACAACTACGTTTCGAATTTGCTGTACACAATCTTGGAAAAATAAGTTGCCTCAACCATGTCGAATAGTAACCCTTACACAGCTACCCATCGTCGTCCCCTTCCATCGTTCTCTCTTAGCTAGGTAGAATGTATGTATGTATATATAAATGAATATATGTAATAGGTTAGATAGGTGGTCCTTCGGTAGCACGCTTCACTTTTTTTTCCTTCAGCTAAAGGGCTTCACTCGCAAGGTACTCCACGAGGTTGACCTGTAAAGAGCACCAGCAAGGAAAGGATTCGTGGCGCTGGTCACGGGGAAAGAAATGTTTGGTTGTGATAACTACGCTTCGAATTTGCTGTACGCAATCTTCGAAAAATAAGTTGCCTCAACCATGTCGAGTAGTAATCCTTACACACGTACCCATCGTCGTCCCCTTCGATCGTTGTCTCTTAGCTAGGTAGAATGTATGTATGTATGTATGTATATATATATATGGATATATGTGGTTGGTTAGATAGGCGGTCCTTCGGTAGCACGCTTCACTTTTTTTTCCTTCAGCTAAAGGGCTTCGCTCGCAAGGTACTCTACGAGGTTGACCTGTAAAGAGCACCAGCAAGAAAAGGATTCGTGGCGCTGGTCACGGGGAAAGAAATGTTTGGTTGTGATAACTACGCTTCGAATTTGCTGTACGCAATCTTCGAAAAATAAGTTGCCTTAACCATGTCGAATAGTAACCCTTACACACGTACCCATCGTCCTCCCCTTCCATCGTTCTCTCTTAGCTAGGTAGAATGTATGTATGTATGTATATATATATGGATATATGTGGTTGGTTAGATAGGCGGTCCTTCGGTAGCACGCTTCACTTTTTTTTCCTTCAGCTAAAGGGCTTCGCTCGCGAGGTACTCCACGAGGTTGACCTGTAAAGAGCACCAGCAAGAAAAGGATTCGTGGCGCTGATCACGGGGAAAGAAATGTTTGGTTATGACAACTACGCTTCAATTTTGCTGTACACAATCTTTGAAAAATGAGTTGCCTTAACCATGTCGAATAGTAACCCTTACACACGTACCCATCGTCGTCCCATTCCATCGTTCTCTCTTAGCTAGGTAGAATGTATGTATGTATATATAAATGAATATATGTAATTGGTTAGATAGGTGGTCCTTCGGTAGCACGCTTCACTTTTTTTTCCTTCAGCTAAAGGGCTTCGCTCGCAAGGTACTCGACGAGGTTGACCTGTAAAGAGCACCAGGAAGAAAAGGATTCGTGGCGCTGGTCACGGGGAAAGAAATTTTCGGTTGTGACAACTACGTTTCGAATTTGCTGTACACAATCTTGGAAAAATAAGTTGCCTTAACCATGTCGAGTAGTAATCCTTACACACGTATCCATCGTCCTCCCTTTCCATCGTTGTCTCTTAGCTAGGTAGAATGTATGTATGTATGTATATATATATATATGGATATATGTGGTTGGTTTAGATAGGCGGTCCTTCGGCAGCACGCTTCACTTTTTTTCCTTCAGCTAAAGCGCTTCGCTCACAAGGTACTTCACGAGGTTGACCTGTAAAGAGCACCAGCAAGAAAAGGATTCGTGGCGCTGGTCACGGGGAAAGAAATGTTTGGTTGTGACCACTACGTTTCGAATTTGCTGTACACAATCTTGGAAAAATAAGTTGCCTCAACCATGTCGAATAGTAACCCTTACACACGTACCCATCGTCGTCCCTTTCCATCGTTCTCTCTTAGCTAGGTAGAATGTATGTATGTATGTATATATATATATATGGATATATGTGGTTGGTTAGATAGGCGGTCCTTCGGTAGCACGCTTCACTTTTTTCCTTCAGCTAAAGGGCTTCGCTCACAAGGTACTTCACGAGGTTGACCTGTAAAGAGCACCAGCAAGAAAAGGATTCGTAGCGCTGGTCACGGGGAAAGAAATGTTTGGTTGTGACCACTACGTTTCCAATTTGCTGTACACAATCTTTGAAAAATAAGTTGCCTCAACCATGTCGAATAGTAGCCTCGACTATTCACGATAAATCCTCGCGAGATTGCAGAGGTTAACGGATCCAATCGTTGCGACTACCACTTGAATTATTGGGACTACCATTTGAATCGTCTTTATTACACAACGGGAATTTTCAATTTTGCCCTTTTCAAAATAAGCCAGGAAATCAAACAACCTAAAATTGTATCTCAGTAAGAATAGAATTATAGGTTTCCGAAAATTATTATAACAATACTCAATATTCCGTAGGCAGAATAGATAGTTTTATTTATCTGAACAAACCAAAAGATAAACAAACATGTTTTTTATTCCGAATCTACCGGAAAAATATTCCAAGACTCTGCGTTTCAATAGACACGCGACATTTCACATTGATTTACTTGTAAGGCGATATTTCTACGCAGTTTACTTCAAGAATATGTGTCTTGCATCCCGGAGCTTAATTCAGTCCATAAAAAAATAATGAACACAGTTTGACGTAAATTCATACGGTAAAAGTGTTGGATAGCTGCAACACGGAGTCAGGACCTGAATTGGAACCGCTTTTGAGGAGTCTTTGCTCACCCTTCCTATCGAACATGCTCACGGAATCAGAGTAGCGGTAACGCTGCTCCCTTCAATCGCTCTCGCCCCTTTTTAGCTCATGCACACAGTCCCTTCTATGGATATCCATCGCCCTATCCACCAGCGACTGTCTCTGGTTATGAGTTAGTGGATATACGAAGCAAAGTGACTGCCACCATATTAAACGCTTCCAAGACTTTGGTACACTACTCGAGTTTGCCAGGAGTTTCAACTATACGGTACATCAGTGAAAGTATAGCACCAGTAGAAGCTCTCGTAGTGGAGAAGTCTCTCGATCGAGTGCCTCGTACCCCTCACATTGTACGCTATATTCAACGCGTCACTACGATCCGGTTATCAAATAAATTTTCACTCGAAAATTTCTACACATTCCACATCATCTTTTATACTTCCTTATGGAAAAAGTTTTGTTTTCATGAGATTTTTTTACAGTTTTTCATGTCAGTAAACTCAGGAAGGCCTGAAACGTCAAGAAAAGTCATTTAAACAAAATTTGTGTGTGTGTGTGTGTGTGTGTGTGTGTGTGTGTGTGTGTGTGTGTGTGTGTGTGTGTGTGTGTGTGTGTGTGTGTGTGTGTGTTTTTCGGCCTCACATTTGAACCGCAACTTGAATATCGTGTAATAAGACTTTGGCTGCTATTTGGTTTTTTAATTAATATTGGTAATAATTAATTTTTCATGAAAAATTAATTATTACTGTATCTTGAGCAAGTTACGCGGAAAATACGGCTTAAAAATATTTAAGCCGTATTTTCCGCTACTCCGGATGTGGAGTAGAATTCATGTACATTTCTAGTAAAATTGAAGCGAATTATTTAAATTCAAGTACTTTGACTGTAAAATTGAAGTAAATTATTGAATATACTGTACCATACATTAATTTTACATTACACTTGTATACTAAATTTCATATGGTAGTTTATAAATAAAAACTTCCAGTGAAAATACACTAAAGTACACTATTCAAAGTTCTAAATAGCATAATAAAATCATCCGAGCTCCTAAACCTAGTTGCCCTGAAAGTACCTAGACAAAACGCTAGGGTCGCAAAATCTCGCTTATTTCTCGAGTGGAAAAATTGAACTAATATAGGGAATAACTAGACGATCCCAAGAATCGCTAGACTCGGAAATCAGTATGAATCGCCGCATTTCATGTGGATTTAATTCGAAGCGTTCAAGACGCAGCCAAATAAAACGGTCTTAAAGTATGAATAATCCTGTGGGTTTCGAAAAATATATATGTAGTATGAAATATTTGTATGTATAGTATTGTATTGTAACTTCAAGTCTTCATTAGTCATGTTGAAACAACAACAAAAAATATAAATTTTATTAGATGTATTATAATTATATTTATATTTATATTTAGAATATATCTATATGAAAATATAGAAAAAATCTGACAAAAATTGACTGACATTTTTTCGGTATGTCAGATAAACATATGTCGCTAAAAATCGAATCCAATAGGGCGAAGGTCGAACCCTAAATATATATGTAGTATGAAATATTTGTATGTATAGTATTGTATTGTAACTTCAAGTCTTCATTAGTCGTGTTGAAACAACAACAAAAAATATAAATTTTATTAGATGTATTATAATTATATTTATATTTGTATTTAGAATATATCTATGTGGAAATATAGAAAAAATCTGAAAAATATTGACTGATATTTTTTCGGTATGTCAGATAAACATATGTCGCTAAAAATCGAATCCAATAGGGCGAGGGTCGAACCCTGGTTGAATTCACCTGGAATGCCCCATATATATGAGGAAACCAACATTGATCAACATACTTCCGTATAGAGATAGCTTTATAGAAAGCGAAAAATAATGAGGAAGCAATTTGCAAGGTTCTACTATGGAGGCGTTTTTTACAGTGCTTTTATCTGCGTAACTATATGCAATAGATAATTTTCGGACTTCTTATCCAAAAAAGTCTTCTACTCTAACAGCTCGTAACTTGTCCTCATCGTTTTTCCGGTATCACGTCGATGTCCAACGGTATCCGTGACACGTTGCTGGAGCGATTTCTCGGATGTTCGTTCTTCCGGAAGATCGTTAGAGAAGCAATTAGGTAATGCCTCTTCAGGAAGGTTGCCTATAGGTTGAGCCGTCTGTTGTCCCACGAGAAAACTCCCGGTTCTCGCCACTTGCTGAAAACATTTCAAAAGACAAACGACGTTACCAAGAAAAAAGACGAATGATACTCACATTGACTCCTGTGCATTTCCTCATAGACTGTTTTCCACAAAACCCTATCCAATGAAATGCATTTCATCGAGTATTCGAGACAGTGAATCAATCCGAAGCTTCTGAATCAGCCTCCGATTGTCGAGAGGGTCGCCAAGTGGAGTAACTAATCAGAAGGTTTGTAAGCTTCGAGGGAAGAAAAGAAGTTAAGAGGGCCAGATGATTTTCCAAGTAACACTTTGGCTCTTCTATCTTATTTTCTCTTTGGCCACCAAACCCGTTTTTCTCTTTTTCCCTCTCGCTTCATCTAACTCAAGCGACGTGGTCGATTCGCCTGCTAAACTCTGGCAACTCTGGGCGCTAACTTGACTCCACTAACGGGCAATCAGATCGCCTCTGTTGGGACAACAAACCTAAGACCGCCCCTTGCGCGTTTTCCTCCTGGAGAAGAGTCCAGGACTGGAAGCATCATCGCCGTATATTCCCTCGTCCTTTTCTCTCTCTCTGATTCGCCATTCGGGCTCTTTCGTCTCTTTCTCTCTCACGGGTTTCGCTTTTCGTTTCTTCGCTGGGATCCGACGACCGGTTGTACGGCTTATTTATCGGTGAACTTCCGCGGGGGTTAAACAGCAGTAAATCCACCCTCGGGCACAGTCACGACGTACAACGGTGACTTAATTGTCCGAGCTGTTTCTCGTTGGTCCGCTTTCTCCTATCGATTGGATAACGATGATTTGTGCGGCTTAAGCCTCCGCGTCTCGGTGACACAATAGTTATAACTGACTGGTCGATTGATTCCGACCCCCGTCATACAATGTAAGAAAGGAATGATAAGACATTTCTGATAAGGAATTCATTTGTACCGCGATTCACAATGTATTCTGTTATTTATTGCGGCAGTGAAGAAAGACTGAGCATGGGGAAGTTACTTCTTTCATGGGAGAGGGATCGATGGGAGGGTTGATGGTTATTAACGGGATCACGTGATCGAATTGAGGATATTTATTTAAAAATAGTCTGGGTTTCGGTACGAATAGATATTTGCAGCGAACTCAATTGCCGAATAAGGTTTAACAATTTTCTGTCTTTTTGTATGGTTCGTATGGAAAAACAAGTATTTTTTAAAGAAGGTATCAGGTTTAATTGAAATGTCTTTTATAAAGGAAATGGAGCTTTGGTTTTTAAGTAGTAGTAGTGGAAGAGTTTTATTAACAATACGCTTTACAGCTTTTTTTCCTTCCTAGCGATACATTTTTTTTTAAACAATTAATGCCAATTATCCGCAGACGCATTGTCAATAGGCCATCGATCGAAGTCCGTCAGCCTTGTCTTTTTAAAAATGAGGTCGTTAAAATATTTCCTGTGGTTTTTAATTTTTTGGTATCCTATTATTTGACATATTAGTGATGGAATTCTGTGGATGCGAAAGTTTCTTTTTTTTCTAGGGGGCTAATCAATGGGGAAGGTGATAGTTATTACTAAAATTACGTCACCGAATTAGGAATACATTTTTTTTATCGTCTGGCAGGTTTTGGTACAAAAACATATTTGGAGTAGTCTTGATGCCACAAATGGTTCAACGTATTTCTGCTCAAAAATATAATCAAGTTTTTAAAAAAGCTAATGCATTGTATTGGAAAATATATATTCCATGTATATAATGTAATTGTGGTGTTAACATTTTCGAGATGCTCTTATATATTGTATTAGTAATGAAACTATCATATATATTGTATTAGTGATAGATTTCTTCCTGAGAAAAAAATCGATAGGAGGGTTGATAGTTATTAACGGGATCACGTGATCGAATTGAGGATATTTATAAAAAAATAGTCTGTCAGGTTTTGGTACAATTACGCATTTGGAGCGAACTCAATTGCCAAATAAGGTTTTACAATTTTCTATAAGTTGTATTTGATAGGCGGCCGGTTTTCTTTACAATTTTCTGTCTTTTTGTATAGTTCGTCTGGAAAAACAATTATTTTGCAATGAAGGTACCAGGTTTAATTGGAATGTCTTTTAGGTAGGAAATGGAGTTTTGGTTTTTTTGTTGGTATCCTATTACTTGAGATATTAGTGATAGAATTTTGTGGATGCGAAAGTTTTTTTTTTCTGGGGGGCTAATCAATGGGGGAGTCCATAGCCTTAGCTTAGTTCCAGTATCCGATTGAATCTGGAATCATGGAAACCAAAAAAGTGTATCGAAGCTCTGAAAAAAGTTGTAGATAAGCTGGTGTTTCAGAACTTTTGATCTCGGAAGTGAAGGCATTTAGTAGTGCACGATAAAAATCATGACGACCATTTTCATTCTCGTGATATCAATTCCAGGTCCTTATCAACACCTATGTTTCTTATCTCCCCTATCGTATTGACAGTACAACTGTGTATCCTCAACTAGAACATGTACTCTACGTATTTTAAATATTGTAGGGGATCATCTCCAAGATCAATGTAAAAAAAATAATTTTTTAAACATCTAACAAACCGTAAAAAATCAAATGCGATCATCTGGGCTTTGAAAGTCCGTTTTGACGTCATATGATAAAAAAATTCTCTCTCAGCCATAAACCGCAAACTCGATGACCATAACTCACCAAATATCAAACATGATTGTGAAAACCACAAAGCGACGTTAGAAAACCAATTTGTCAGCCTACGCTTAGTTACGGTAACCGATTGAATCTAAAATCATAGAAACCAGTGAAATGTATCGAAGCTCTGAAAAAAGTTGTCGATAAGCTGGTGTTTCAGAACTTTTGATCTCGGAAATAAAGGCATTTAGTAGTGCACGATAAAAATCACGACGACTATTTTTATCCTCGTGAGGTCAATTCCAGGTCTCTATCAATATCAGTGTTTCTCATGACAAAATTACAGCATCTCCCCTATCGTATTGACAGTACAACTTTGTATCCACATCTAAAACATGTACTCTACGTATTTTCAATATTATAAAAATCATTTTTTAAGCATCTAACAAACCGTAAAAAATCAAACGCGATCATCTGGGCTTTGAAAGTCCGTTTTGACGTCATATGATACAAAAATTCTCTCTCAGCCATAAACCACAAACTCGATGACCATAACTCACTAAATATCGAACATGATTGTGAAAACCACAAAGCGACGTTAAAAAACCAATTTGTCAGCCTAAGCTTAGTTCCAGTAACCGATTGAATCCAAAATCATAGAAACCAGAGAAATGTATCGAATCTCTGAAAAAAGTTGTAGATAAGCTGGTGTTTCAGAACTTTTGATCTCGACAATTGGCTTATTTGGTAGTGCACGATGGAATCACGACGACAATTTTTATCCTCGTGAGGTCAATTCCAGGTCTCTATCAATATCAGTGTTTCTCATGACAAAATTACAGCATCTCCCCTATCGTATTGACAGTACAACTTTGTATCCACATCTAAAACATGTACTCTACGTATTTTCAATATTATAAAAATCATTTTTTAAGCATCTAACAAACTGTAAAAAATCAAATCCGATCATCTGGGCTTTGAAAGTCCGTTTCGACGTCATATGATAAAAAAATTCTATCTCAGCCATAAACCACAAACTCGATGACCATAACTCACTAAATATCAAACATGATTGTGAAAACCACAGAGCAACGTTAAAAAACCAATTTGTCTATCGTATTGACAGTACAACTTTGTATCCACATCTAAAACATGTACTCTACGTATTTTCAATATTATAAAAATCATTTTTTAAGCATCTAACAAAGAGTAAAAAATCAAATGCGATCATCTGGGCTTTGAAAGTCCGTTTTGACGTCATATGATACAAAAATTCTATCTCAGCCATAAACCACAAACTCGATGACCATAACTCACTAAATATCAAACACGATTGTGAAAACCACAAAGCGACGTTAAAAAACCAATTTGTCAGCCTAAGCTTAGTTCCAGTAACCGATTGACCCTAAAATCATGGAAACCAAAGAAATGTATCGAAGCTCTGAAAAAAGTTGTAGATAAGCTGGTGTTTCAGAACTTTTGATCTCGGAAATAAAGGCATTTAGTAGTGCACGATAAAAATCACGACGACTATTTTTATCCTCGTGAGGTCAATTCCAGGTCTCTATCAATATCTGTGTTTCTCATGCCAAAATTACAGCATCTCCCCTATCGTATTGACAGTACAACTTTGTATCCACAACTAGAACATGTACTCTACGTATTTTCAATATTATAAAAATCATTTTTTAAGCATCTAACAAACTGTAAAAAATCAAATCCGATCATCTGGGCTTTGAAAGTCCGTTTCGACGTCATATGATAAAAAAATTCTATCTCAGCCATAAACCACAAACTCGATGACCATAACTCACTAAATATCAAACATGATTGTGAAAACCACAGAGCATCGTTAAAAAACCAATTTGTCTATCGTATTGACAGTACAACTTTGTATCCACATCTAAAACATGTACTCTACGTATTTTCAATATTATAAAAATCATTTTTTAAGCATCTAACAAACCGTAAAGAATCAAATGCGATCATCTGGGCTTTGAAAGTCCATTTTGACGTCATATGATACAAAAATTCTATCTCAGCCATAAACCACAAACTCGATGACCATAACTCACTAAATATCAAACACGATTGTGAAAACCACAAGGCGACGTTAAAAAACCAATTTGTCAGCCTAAGCTTAGTTCCAGTAACCGATTGAATCTAAAATCATGGAAACCAGAGAAATGTATCGAAGCTCTGAAAAAAGTTGTAGATAAGCTGGTGTTTCAGAACTTTTGATCTCGGAAATAAAGGCATTTAGTAGTGCACGATAAAAATCACGACGACTATTTTTATCCTCGTGAGGTCAATTCCAAGTCCCTATCAATAGCTGCTTTTCTCATGGCAGAATTACAACGTCTCTCGTATCGTATCGAAAGTACAGCTTTCCACGTGTCTCTCCCCTTTTAGTGAGCCATCACCGTGTCCAACCGCAGCAACCAAAGCAGACTTTCTCTTGGCTACTTAACCAATATCGTATCGACGGTTAATCGAAGACGAGATAGTATTCCGTGCGTTCACGAGTTCTCAATGTCGAGGAAGTGGAGAAGAATAAGAGGCGGAAACTGAAGTTTCGTTGCTGCTAAACGAGAGGAACGAATTATAGGAATAGAAGAGACATAACACAAGGTGGAAGTATAGAGATAGAAAGAGCCTCGAGGCTGGAACTGAAAGCCGTATACATATATAGAGCGTATATAGGGTCCGAGCTATATACCATGGCTAGGACCAATGGACCATGCGCTATTCTTTACGGATCTAATTGAGCGGGGAGATAACGCCGCCGATTCTGAGCGCGCCGCGGGTAATAACGTTTCCTCGCCTCTGCCCCTCTCGGCATTTCCGTTTCTCTCGTTCCTCTTGGTTTTCTCGCTCGCTTTTAATGGCCAAACTAATCGGCGCTGCTGGTAGCTAGACATTTAAGGTGCCAGCCGGGAATAGTCGTGGAAGGTAAGAGCGAAGAGAGGATATAATCTCTGCCCTCTGAGATCTTTCTTCGCTTTACTCGCCAACGACTCTACTCCTCATTTTCATGGTGACACAAAAAGAAATGACTCATTGAACGACTGCAACTTTGATTCTAGAAAAGAAAGGTTATGCCCTAGCTGGAATAATTGCTCGACTTCCCCCTTTTGCTTCCTCATAGAGGAAGCTTTATTTTCGTAAAAAAAAATTTTCGAGATTTTCATGTCAGTACACTCAGAATGTTCCAAAACGTCGGGAAAAGTGATTTGTGCGAAATGTGTGTGTGTGTGTGTGTGTGTGCACATTTCTTTGTTTACACGATAATTCGATTTCACAGCATTTTTTTTAAATTTGAAAAAATCGTTTTGACGCTATAACTTTCGTAATTAAAGATCCACTCAGCTGAAATTCTGTACATGAATGGGTTACTTGTGGAACATTATGTGTACCATTATGTGTACAAGCATAGTTGTTACCACTTAATTAGTTGTCACAACTATTTTTATAGTCACCGTAACTATAAAAGGACTAAAAATCAATAGTTGTCACTTAACAGTTAAATGTACTATGACGATTTCTCTCAATGTAGGGTTCGGATTTAATAGGAACTTTTATTTTTATGTTTAAATCACTTCAATCCACAAAAAACCTGGCAGAATATCCTGCAACTTTAGACAAATAACATTTAAGAATATTTCGCACTAAATATGGTAAAACGCTGGAGGTCTTCGTATTCTATAGTGCATTTAATTTTTGTATGCCCATTTTTTCATCAACTTGTAAGATTTCAGAATAAACTCATCATATATTGATGAATTGAAAGTTGTGACTTTTATTATTAAAAAAAAGAATCTATGCTTTCGTCCAAATCCTAGTTTCTTTTTTTTTTTCAATGGGAAATTCAAAGGGATGAAAAAACTGGAGTAAGGAATGACTCGGATTACGATAACAGACGGGCCAATCATTCCAATCATCTCGTCACGAGCGTTGCAGTTTTTTGCATGCATCGTGGGAGGTATAATTTAGGCTGGAGTCGGACCGTTACGACCTATACGAGTTATACGTCGATGAACGGGACGATACCAATGCTCGTCACGCAGTTGTATACTCAAAGCTCTCCTATAGAGTACAGTCGTATACCGCGTTGCCCGAGAGTGCAGAACCCCTGAGAGAGTCGTTCGATCGCGTGAACCGCCCTTTTTTTCCTAAATGCACGCAGAGTTGATCTCGGCCGTATCGGATCCGAGGTAGTATAGTAGATAGCAGGGCGGTACCATCTGGCAACCGAACGGAAGATCATAATACGGTTGCGAGGGTTGCCCACAGGAAAAACAGTAGCTACGTTAATGCTACATGCAATACTCTGCTCAAGGTAAGCGTGGTGAATATGGACCACTAAAGAGGGGTGGGGGTCAAAATAGCGAATGACTAAAATAGTGAATGGTTGAAATAAGCGAATGACCAAAATAGTGAATGGTTAAAATAAGCGAATGACCAAAATAGTGAATGGTTAAAATAAGCGAATGACCAAAATAGTGAATGGTTAAAATAAGTCAATGACCAAAATAGTGAATGGTTAAAATAAGCGAATGACCAAAATAGTGAATGATTGAAATAAGCGAATGACCAAAATAGTGAATGGTTAAAATAAGAGAATGACCAAAATAGTGAATGGTTAAAATAAGAGAATTACCAAAATAGTGAATGGTTAAAATGAGCGAATGATCAAAATGGTGAATGGTTAAAATAAGCGAATGACAAAAATAGTGAATGGTTAAAATAAGCGAATGACCAAAATAGTGAATGGTTAAAATAAGAGAATGACCAAAATAGTGAATGGTTAAAATAAGAGAATGACCAACATAGTGAATGGTTAAAATAAGCGAATGACCAAAATATTGAATGGTTAAAATAAGAGAATGACCAAAATAGTGAATGGTTAAAATGAGCGAATGACCAAAATAGTGAATGGTTAAAATGAGCGAATGACCAAAATAGTGAATGGTTAAAATAAGCGAATGACCAAAATAGTGAATGGTTGAAATAAGCGAATGACCAAAATAGTGAATGGTTAAAATAAGTGAATGACCAAAATAGTGAATGGTTAAATAAGCGAATGACCAAAATAGTGAATGGTTAAAATGAGCGAATGACCAACATAGTGAATGGTTAAAATAAGCGAATGACCAAAATAGTGAATGGTCAAAATAAGCGAATGACCAAAATAGTGAATGGTTAAAATAAGCGAATGACCAAAATAGTGAATGGTTAAAATAAGCGAATGACCAAAATAGTGAATGGTTAAAATAAGCGAATGACCAAAATAGTGAATGGTTAAAATAAGCGAATGACCAAAATAGTGAATGGTTAAAATAAGCGAATGACCAAAATAGTGAATGGTTAAAATAAGTGAATGACCAAAATAGTGAATGGTCAAAATAGCGAATGACCAAAATAGTGAATGGTCAAAATAGCGAATGACCAAAATAGTGAATGGTTAAAATAAGCGAATGACCAAAATAGTGAATGGTTAAAATAAGCGAATGACCAAAATAGTGAATGGTTAAAATAAGAGAATTACCAAAATAGTGAATGGTTAAAATAAGCGAATGACCAAAAAAGTGAATGGTTAAAATAAGCGAATGACCAAAAAAGTGAATGATTGAAATAAGCGAATGACCAAAATAGTGAATGGTTAAAATAAGCGGATGACCAAAATAGTGAATGATTGAAATAAGCGAATGACCAAAATAGTGAATGGTTAAAATAAGCGAATGACCAAAATAGTGAATGGTTAAAATCGGCGAATGACCAAAATAGTGAATGGTTAAAATCGGCGAATGACCAAAATAGTGAATGGTTAAAATAAGCGAATTTTGAAAATAGGAACGTCCGAATCTAGAATGGTCATCATTATGAAATTCGCTATTTTGACCATTCGCTATTTTGACCTCCACACTGAGAAAAATGAGTAGTTGTGATTACCAATAATTGCTTAAAGCAACCATAATATTGGTGACGCTTACGAACATATTGGTAGCTCCAACCAATTATTGGTAATCACAACTACTCATTTTTCTCAGTGCATCTTATAAAAATGCATTCAAAATAGCGAATGATAAAAAGGCGAATAGCTGAAAAATCGAAATCCGTGATTATGGACATTCTACATTTACCCGTGAAGAAATCTTATCAGGGTTTCGCCAAGGTCCTGATCAATTTTCCCTAATTATATTAGTCATCTTATATGTGGAAGCCTTATAGGGTTTCCTAAAGGACGGCCACGCTTTTTTTTCCGGGACCTTTAAGGGCTTAATATCAGGGGCCAAAATATGTTACATTTTTTATAGCACCGAAAAAATAATTTTTAATCACAACAAATGGAATTTTTTTTTCTCAATCCGACTCTTTGTATTCCTGTAGTTTTTACAGAGTATCAAACAGGATATTTAGAGCGTATAAAAATAATTGGCATCGTGGAATTCGAAAGTCTTGACAGCTAAAGAAAATATTTACCAGGAAATTGGATTAATTAATACTCATATCCGTAATATCTAAACCCATTTTTTCAATGCTTCAACACATCACGTTATAAAAAAGCAACATATCCTTACCCTCACCCTTTCATCGCCTTGCTCACGTCCCGTGAACCCCATAAACACGTCCGTGGGTCTCACGCGTTACAACCAAACGAGTAAATACCCATCGCTCCATAAACAATGCGTAAACGTCGAGTTATTATGTAACTCGCCATGGGATCAGGGAAAAACGAGTTCGGCGTGCATCGTATCCATCGGAAACAAGGGAGAAAGGAAGCACCAGTGTTAGGGGGTGAAAGAGGTGTGTCCGTAGCAGTATACCTTTCTCTCGAGGGTATATGATCGTCACGAGCTTCAGCTTCGAGAGAGAACCCGAGATACGACGTACTCTGACAATTTCTCCATTTCTCTCTCATTCTCTCTCTCTCTCTCTTTCTCTCTTTCCCCCTTCAGCATCTACTCGAACGCCAAGTATGTGCGTGTGTGTCCATTCTGTATATGAGGCATTCCACATGACTTCAGCCACACAAAAAAAAAAAAAAAAATGTCCAAAAATCAGGTTCAGTGGTTATAATAGATACACCAAATTTTAATTTTTTTGCATTTTTTTCTGGCGAAACATGCCATATTTTTCATTTTCCATTTAATCTATGATATCTCGGGGACAATTAAGCGTATCGACATCTAAAAAAAAAACGAAAATGTGCGTATTTTTATGGCCCACAAGAAAATTATTAATTCAAAATTAATTGTGTAATTTCAGACTATATTTTACGACAAAATTAATGAAATTTTTTTTTTTTTTGCGAAAAAGACTTGGGAAAGTGGTATCGAGGAAATTGTTGCCAATTGTGTATGAAAATCTTCAATTTTTAGTTTTTTTTTTTTGGACCGTGAAAAATTCATAAGTTATTGCAGTTTGAAATATTTGAAAAAATGGAGTTCACGATATTTTACGCGTTTCTGCTCCGGTCGAGACATTTGCAGTGCTTTTGTATCGTGCAAACCAACTTTATATCATTTTCACATAACATAATCGTGGAAAAAATTAGAAAAAAATGATAAAAAAGGATAAAAAATAAGAATTGGAAATTAAAAAAAAAAATTTAACGCCAAACTGCTATAACCTTACGATGATTGTGTTCTCAATATTTTATATCGGATTTATGATGTCCTGACATGATCAAACCGATATATGTATTTTTTAAAATATTTCAAACTGCGATGACTTATGAACTTTGCACGGACCCAAAAAAAAAATTAAACATTGAAGATTTTCATACACAATTGGCAACCATTTTTTCGATGCCACTTCTCAAAGTCCTTCTCGCAAAAAAAAATTTCCTTAATTTTGCAGTAAAATATAATTACACAATTAATTCTGAATTAATTATTTTCTCCTAGGCCATTAAAAAACGCACATTTCCGTTTCTTCGAGATGCCGATCCGATTAATCGTTCCTTAGAAATCATAGCTTAAATAAAAAATAAAAAATATGGCATAGTTCGCCAGAAAGAATTTCAATAAAATTAAAATTTCGTGTATCCATCATAACCACTGAACCTAATTTTTGGAAATTTTTTCGAATTTTGTTTTTATTTTTTTTCGGGTGCCTGAAGTCTTGTGGAATGCCTCATATGTGGATTGGTCCGGATCGGTGTGGAAGGGTCCAGCGAGAGATCGAGAGGGAAAGGCAGTGCAAAGAAGAAAAAAAAAGAGAAAAATAGAGAAAGCGAGACGGAAAGACACGTGAACCTCGATCGTCGCCGTTGGATATATAAGTATTCCCGAAGGCGAGGGGCAATTTGTCCCGGTCATTTGGCGAGTCCGTCGGGACTCCCTGACTGTAATCCAATCACTAGCCACACTCCTTCTCCCTCGACGCGATCGTCGAATTCTCTCTCGCTCTTTATGCCCTTTCTCCTTGGTCCACTGGACGATGAGCTCCGTCCTCTTCCTTTCTTCTTCCTCATCCACCGATCACACATGTATGGACCCATACCTCGTTGCTTCTCTTGTTCTCCATCGACGGCTGCTGGTCACAGCAACGTGCCTTCCTCTTCTACCCTCTCGCACCCTCTAAAGACTCTCTATCTGGCCATCTATCTATTCTCTTCGCTACATGTATATACGAGGCATTCCACATGACTTCAGCCACCCAAAAATAACAAAATTCGAAAAAAAATTCCAAAAATCAGGTTCAGTGGTTATAATAGATGCACGAAATTTCAATTTTTTTGAAATTTTTTCGGGTGAAATATGCCATATTTTCCATTTTTCATTTAACCTATGATATCTCGGGAACGATTTATCGTATCGACGTTAGAAAAAACGAAAATGTGCGTTTTTTTATGGCCCACGAAAAAATAATTAGTTCGGAATTAATTGTGTAATTTCAGACTATATTTTACTAGAAACCCGCGCAAAAAAGATAGTATGAAAACAGTATAACAATAGTATTAAATAGAAAGTATGAGGAGTATGTCGTATTGGACGAAATTATACTGCAATTATACTAATATTTGAGTATGAAGTATGAAATTAGTATACACCAATTTCGAAATTTCGAAAATTCGATACTCAAATAGTTTTTCGTATCATAATTTCATACTTAATACTCGAATATAAGTATAATTTCAGTATGATTTCGTCCAATACGACATACTTCTCATACTTCCATTTAATACCATTCTAATACTCTTTTCATACTTTTTTTTTGCGCGGGAAATTAATAAATATTTTTGTGTTTTGCGAAAAGGACTTTGGAAAGTGGCATTGAAAAAATTGTTGCCAATTGTGTATGAAAATCCTAAATTATTAGTATTTTTTTTTTTTTGACTGTGCAAAGTTTATAAGTTATCGCAGTTTGAAATATTTGAAAAAATACAAATATCGGTTTACTGTGAGACCTGACATGATAAAACCGATATATGTATTTATTCGTATTCTGCGTACAGATCAATATTTTGGAGGAAGGCCGATTTATTGGGAACACAATCATTATAAGGTTATAGCAGTTTGGCGTTAAAATTTTTTGTTTATTTCCAATTCTTATTTTTTATCCTTTTTTATAATTTTTTTCTGATTTGTTTCACCACTATGTTATGTAAAAATGATATAAAGTTAGGGTGCACTCTACAAAAGCACTGCAAATGTCTCGACCGAAGCAAAATCGCGTAAAATTTCGTAAACTGTATTTTTTCAAATATTTCAATATTTATTATTTATGCGATAACTTATGAACTTTGCACGGTCCCAAAAAAAAAAAAAAAATTGAGGATTTTCATACACAATTGGCAACCATTTTTTCGCCACTTTCCGAATTCCTTTTCGCAATAAAAAAATTCCATTTATTTTGTAGTAAAATATAGCCTGAAATTACACAATTTATTCTAAAATCATTATTTTCTTGTGGGCCATAAAAAAACGCACATTTTTTTTTTTTTTTTTTAGATGTCGATACAATTAATCGTTCCCGAAATATAATAGATGAAATAAAACATGAAAAATGTGGCATATTTAGCCGGAAAAAAATTTCAAAAAAATTAAAATTTGGTGTATCTATTAACTAAACCTGATTTTTTGATATTTTTTCGAATTTTTTTTTTTTGTGTGTCTGAAGTTATGTGGAATGCCTCATATACACGGTCTTCTTCGGGTCTTTTGACTCTCTTCTTCATCATGTTCTTCAAGTAGCATCTTTCTTTCTCCCTCAATTTTTCTGTCTCGCTCTCTATCGTCGTAACGTTTTGTATTCGAACCATCTTCCCTTCGACTAGGACCTTCGCCACGCACACCCTATACCGATATCTATATCGGTTCTGAGGCTAAATCTCTTTTTTTCTCACTTTCTCTTGCATCCCTAATAGTTAGACCCTTTTTTATTCTCTATTCTGACCCTGCCACGAGAACACAGCACACAATCGTCATCGAGACTCCTGCAAATTTGACCAGCGTGTATCACGATCGGTGAGTCTTCTCACTTTCTTCACCGTTTACTCTGTTGACTAACTTGCGCACTGATTGTCCGAACTCTGAGCCTCTGATACTTTTTTTAGGAAATCAAAAGAAAAGGTCTGCTTAAGTTTCAAGGAGTACCTTATTATTTTTTGTTTGTTTGGAACAGGTTATGTACTGAATATTATTTTTCACACTTTTTTACTTATTTATACCGACAAGATTGGTGGATGAATCCACGAAATATAGGATAAATATTAACATTAGTATTTTGAAATTAAATAAATTATGTAAGGAACTATTTCTTATAATGTAATAATGGGACTTGTTATAATAATGTGATGTATCATATGAAATAATGGTTGAAATTTTAATTTATTTATTCATGTGCAGGGACGAATTGAAAAAAATTCAGAACCTTGGTAACATTGATTTTTTAGTTGTAAAAATAATATTCTACGGGTGAGCAACACGAAACAATAATAATACGCTTCGTTGATTCTTTAATATTGCTGAGATCTTCACAGATCATGAGCGACCTCTAAACATTTTTTTTAACTCTTAAAATTTTTGAAAAATCATTTTTTTAATTCCTAAAAGTATATTCAAGAGGTAAGAGAGAGTGAAAAAAAAAATTTCGGATATTTATTGTTGAATACCGAAAATTTATGAATGCTGTGAGTGACCTCTAATTTTTATTCAATCGCCTAAAAATTTCGCATAGTTTATTTTTTTTTTAACAGAAAATATAATTCTTGGATGAGAAGTGTGAAAAAGTTTATTTTGAAAATCGATTCTCGAACAATTTTGAATTTTTTGATGACTTCGAGCGACCTCTAAATATTTTTTGACGGCCAGTGAGTTTCGCGACAATTATTTTTTGGGCAGAAAGAAATGATATTTGGGTCGAGACTTGAAAAATAAAAATGAAGCTAAAAATATTGTCACCCTAATATATACACTGAGAGAAATAGATACTACCCGATAGTAAAAATATACTATCGAATAGTATATTGGATGCTTCGTATAGGGATGAATTTCTGGAGTGCAACAGTTAGTATAATTATAGTAATGGTTAATATCTGATTGTACCAAGTACATTCCGTATAATAAACCCTTACAATACACACAATACACGGTACTATCCAAATACTACCCGATAGTATATAATATTTGTTGAAGTTAACGTCCAGAGCGATGTTCGGACGGCTAACTTCTTCTGTTAACTTTTTAATGTATCTCCCCGGCGACGAAATTTGTTTAGTCGTTGATCAGTTATCGACCCGATTACACGCTTATTAATAAATCAAATTATCTTATTTTACTCTTTGTACTTATTTCTATTCACCGTCCACTAATCACTCTTCAATAATATTTAGTATATCGGATATTAAAAATCTTAGTATCTATTTCTCTCAGTGTATACATCAGTCCATAGCCATTCGTCGCTCCCAGTGAATTCATCCTAAAAAACGAAATCGATCATAAGCACGCGAGCGGAACATGAGAATCACTGCAAGACGATACCAAGCCAAGGAAGACTGAATACGAAAGGCATATCGATATATTTCCAGAAATAAATATGTACTAGCCGCACGGATATATGTATGGAGAGCACAAGAGGAATATTATTATAGTGTAGCATATTCGTTGCGCTCGCGGCGAGGAATCGTGCCCCGAAATTTGTTTAGTCGTTGATCAGTTATCGACCCGATTACACGCTTATTAATAAATCAAATTATCTTATTTTACTCTTTGTACTTATTTCTATTCACCGTCCACTAATCACTCTTCCATAATATTTAGTATATCGGATATTAAAAATCTTAGTATCTATTTCTCTCGGTGTATACATCAGTCCATAGCCATTCGTGGCTCCCAGTGAATTCATCCTAAAAAACGAAATCGATCATAAGCACGCGAGCGGAACATGAGAATCACTGCAAGCCGATGCCAAGCCAAGGAAGACTGAATACGAAAGGCATATCGATATATTTCTAGAAATAAATATGTACTAGCCGCACGGATATATGGAGAGCACAAGAGGAATATTATTATAGTGTAGCATATTCGTTGCGCTCGCGGCGAGGAATCGTGCCCCGAAATTTGTTTAGTCGTTGATCAGTTATCGACCCGATTACACGCTTATTAATAAATCAAATTATCTTATTTTACTCTTTGTACTTATTTCTATTCACCGTCCACTAATCACTCTTCCATAATATTTAGTATATCGGATATTAAAAATCTTAGTATCTATTTCTCTCAGTGTATACATCAGTCCATAGCCATTCGTCGCTCCCAGTGAATTCATCCTAAAAAACGAAATCGATCATAAGCACGCGAGCGGAACATGAGAATCACTGCAAGACGATACCAAGCCAAGGAAGACTGAATACGAAAGGCATATCGATATATTTCTAGAAATAAATATGTACTAGCCGCACGGATATATGGAGAGCACAAGAGGAATATTATTATAGTGTAGCATATTCGTTGCGCTCGCGGCGAGGAATCGTGCCCCGAAATTTGTTTAGTCGTTGATCAGTTATCGACCCGATTACACGCTTATTAATAAATCAAATTATCTTATTTTACTCTTTGTACTTATTTCTATTCACCGTCCACTAATCACTCTTCAATAATATTTAGTATATCGGATATTAAAAATCTTAGTATCTATTTCTCTCAGTGTATATATCAGTCCATAGCCATTCGTGGCTCCCAGTGAATTCATCCTAAAAAACGAAATCGATCATAAGCACGCGAGCGGAACATGAGAATCACTGCAAGACGATACCAAGCCAAGGAAGACTGAATACGAAAGGCATATCGATATATTTCTAGAAATAAATATGTACTAGCCGCACGGATATATGGAGAGCACAAGAGGAATATTATTATAGTGTAGCATATTCGTTGCGCTCGCGGCGAGGAATCGTGCCCCGAGGGCGAATAGCATACGTGATCTCAAACGAGTGAAGCCCGAGTCTTTCACGCTCGCACTTTTCTCACTCTCGTGAAAATTAGCCTTGTTTTGCAAGGGTGTTCCGGCGCCTTTTATACCCAAGTCTACGCGAGTATCAAGCCACGTGCCCTATCGCGTTTTTTTTCTCCTTTAAACTGACCCCGCTTCTGGCTTTTTTATATTACGTTACACTTGAGAGGCGTTTCTCAAACGTCACTGGACTCTCCAAATGCTTTTGATCTTCTACAATTCCAGCGACGTTTTAAGCCAAAGCGATAAAATTCGGGGATATATTTTTTTCGTGTCACAAAACGTGCCACAAAATAACTCACCTTTTGGCGTAATATTGAAAGTATTATTTTGGGTTGCAGTTAAATAAAAATGGATACCTGGAATAATATGTGAATTTCGCGAGAAAAAAAATTCTGTAATCGGGGATACATTTTTCGTGTTACAAAACGTGCCACAAAACTCACGTTTTGTCGTAATATTGAAAGTATCGTCTTAGGTTGCAGTTAAATAAAAATGGATACCTGGAATAATATGTGAATTTCGCGAGAAAAAAAATTCTGTAATTAGGGATACATTTTTTGTGTGACAAAACGTGTCACAAAACTCACGTTTTGTCGTAATATTGAAAGTATCGTTTTGGGTGGCAGTTAAATGAAAATGGATACCTGGAATAATATGTGAATTCCGCGAGAAAAAAAATTCTGTAATCGGAGATACATTTTTCGTGTCACAAAACGTGCCACAAAACTCACGTTTTGTCGTAATATTGAAAGTATCGTCTTGGATTGCAGTGAAATAAAAATGGGTACCTGGAATAATATGTGAATTTCGCGAGAAAAAAAATTCTATAATCGTGGATACATTTTTCGTGTCACAAAAAATGTGCCATAAAACTCACATTTTGTCGTAATATTGAAAGTATCGTCTTGGATTGCAGTGAAATAAAAATGGATACCTGGAAAAATATGTGAATTTCACGAGAAAAAAAATTCTGTAATCGGGGATACATTTTTTGTGTCACAAAACGGTCCACAAAAGTCACATTTTGTCGTAATATTGAAAGTATTTTCTTGGATTGCAGTGAAAGGAAAATGGATACCTGGAATATATTAATTTTGCGAGAAAAAAAATTCTGTAGATAATGCTGTTTTTTTAAAAATGTTACATTCCTTTGATATTTTACAATTTCAGTGACGTTTTAAGCTCAGGCGATAAAATTCGGGTATAAGTTTTTTTCGTGTCACAAAACGTGCCACAAAACTCGCCTTTTGTCGTAATATTGGAAGTATTATCTTGGATTGCAGTAAAATAAAAATGAATACCTGGAATATGTGGATTTGGCGAGAAAAAAAATTCTATAGATGATACTGTTCTTTTGAAAAATCTTACATTCGTCCACTGAGAGAAATCGTCATAGTACAGTTAACTATAAAGTGACAACTATTGATTTTTAGTCCTTTGTGTCACAAAACGTGCCACAAAACTCGCCTTTTGTCGTAATATTGGAAGTATTATCTTGGATTGCAGTAAAATAAAAATGAATACCTGTTATATGTGGATTTAGCGAGAAAAAAAATTCTATAGATGATACTGTTCTTTTGAAAAATCTTACATTCGTCCACTGAGAGAAATCGTCATAGTACAGTTAACTATAAAGTGACAACTATTGATTTTTAGTCCTTTTATAGTTACGGTAACTATAATATGTATACATGATATATACATACATAATGTATACATGAAGTATACATAATGTATACATGATATATACATATACATAAAGTATACATGATATATACATATACATAAAGTATACATAATGTATACATTCTATCACCATATATATATTCGGATACTTAAATCGATATATATTTTTCTATGCTGGTAAGCATGGGCCGAAAATATAATTTTTTATTTGCGGTATGTAACGCAATTTCGCGTAATAATGGTATAGCTGAATCCACTAGTAGATCGTTGGTCGGCGTACATGATACCGCAATTAACGCTGGCGTGATTTAGGATCCTCGCCATGCACTGTGGGCCGAGCAGTGCCGAGCAGTGCAGGGTGGCCCGAGCTTTGATTTATCACGAGCTCGAGCGAGCGAGCGAGCGAGCTTCTACACTCTATACGGTAAATTAATTTGAATTTGGTAATATACGAGAAATTCGTGTACGCGAGACTTGCTCTGACGCTTCTCGTTTGGTTTAGTTGCATCGTTGTCTGGCGAGTATCCAAACTCTCGTGAAGCGTTGAGAAAAGGAGGTAAATTGGCCCTTAAAGTCCAAGACCCAAATTCGCGTCCAAAAATCATTTTTTTTCTTAGCGATTCTCAAAAAAGTGATCGAATAAATAATGTACAGCTTTTAAATCGGAATAGCGATGACTATTTATTTAATTAGCCCAATGTTGGCGATGTATTTTCTAATTAATTGCAGCATATACACTGTTAATTAAAAAACTGGAAATTTTTATGCATAAAATCGTAAAATGAATTTGATCACAATTGTGATATAAAATGTATGTTAATTTGTAGTAAAATTACAGCATCATGGAAAGTGATGTACTTTTACATTAAATTTAATGTAAATTATGGAAATTACTGTACCATACTTTAATTTTACATCCGACTTGGATAGAAAATTTATTATACTAATTTACGCATAAAAACTTCTTGTACCAATACATTAAATTTCAAGTAGATTTTTTTTACAGTGTATTCATTATAAGTGTCATGTTAAAAACGGTAAACGTTGCTTTCAAACTCACCTGCTAATATTCTATTATGTTGCAAAGTTTGAGCATCAATTTTCATAAGTAACAATTATTCATTGTCAATTTGACAAATTACTTTATCGTTTTGCTGATGTATTTGTCAAATTTTAAAAGTAACAAAATAATATAGCAAATGTTTGTGAAGTCACAAACATTTGTTATTTATTTTTCTTCCTGAAAATGATAGAGTTTGTTGAACTGACAAATTTATCAAATTCATACATAAAAATAGATTTAAATATAACAACAAATTAAATTGCATAAAATTGAAGGTTCAACAATAAGCTTTTACTTTTTATTTTAGAATTAAATGAAAAAATGTACCGCTTGAGCGACGCCAAAGTTTTGTAATCCGACTCTGGTCATTTCAGAATTCGACGGGACGACGTTTTGTGAACTTGGGAACATTGAGAAAGCTTCTCGTCGTACGAACACAGACGATTGAAGTACATTAAGACGTCGTCTTGGAAGGTCCGTGAGATATTACTGTGGAACAAAATTAATTTCAATTTCAAACGCTCGCCTGACCGAAGGCCAGGATATACACATGCCTCAATGACCACGAATGGGAGTAAGATTGAGCCGATCGTAAGACTCCAGCAGACGAGAGTCTCGATCCTTAGATAGCTCCACGATTGGGACGGAAGGTCGGTTTTCCTGCATAGAACTTTGCGATATATATATATTAATAAATAGGATATAATGTATAAGCCATTCCTGCGCCTTAGGGATGCCCTTCGTAACGAGATTCTGTACCGAAAGTTGGAAAACGGTTTAAGCTCCATTCATGTTTAGGCGTTCTCTTCGCACAGAAAAAAAAACGCTCCTTACTGTGTCTATAGTAATTTTTCAATTGGGCACTTTTGGAATATGTAAGTATTAGACTGTCTAAAAAAAAAAACTTTTTTTTTGCCCTCCCACCGGATGAAATCGTAGTTCATACCATAAGATTGAACTCCGTAAAAGCGGAACCCCATAGGATTTTTGTTAGAGGTGCCGTAAAGCACTTTTGGATTTCCCATTTGATTAACACGTACACTGTAAAAAAAGATTGTAAATTTAATGTACTTATGTATATGAAATTTACAAATTTTGTGCATGAAACTGTGATTCATGTACCGAGTGCCGTAAATTTACAAATCTATCGTGAAATTAATGTACCTGCATTGGAATTTAAGAGAAATTCATTGTAAATATACAAAACTTGATCAGTAACTGTATAATTATATGACAAGTTGTTGAAAATTCCTGCACTGCAGTCGATTTTTCTAGAAAAATCACCTAACTTTACGAATATCTTGTAACTTAGATTTCAAACACCCACACTGTAAAAAAAGACTTGAAATTTAATGTACTTATGCTTATGAAATTTAAATACTTTGTACTTGAAACTGTGATTCAAGTACTGAGTACTGTAAATTTCCATTTCGTTTCCGAAATTAATGTACCTAACTGTAAATTTAAGCAATATTTATTGTGAATTTACAAATTTTGAAACACGTATACAATGTTTTGTATTCGTGTTCTGCTACTGTAAAAAAAAGTTGATAATACGCTGTTAAAAATGTCGGTAACAGTGAAAAATGAATATGTCAATGATAAGTACGGTTAAGAGAATAATATATGTATAACTCTTATGCCATTTTAGTATCCGAAACTACTAAGTCGTTGATAGCGTAGTTGGTAGCGTTCGTGCGTTGTTAGGTACTTAGATAGGTAGGTCGTAGGTTCAAACCCCGGGGTAGACGAAACATTTCTTTGGCAAAAACCAATGCCCGACAATTTCTAATGATGTAAAATGTCTAATAAAATATTGCCTAAGTGATAGTTCTATTTTCTTTTTATTGTTTTTAAACCCATTTTAAATTTCCAACATATATGTGATTGAATTTTAAGGTACCGTTTTGCAATAAAAGATCTATGACGAACATTAATTTTATGTACCATAATCAGAAATATTCGACGCGGTACATTAAATTTCAAATACAAAGTCACTGCTATTTCAATAAAATTCAAATTATTTTCATGTGTCCTAAATTGAAATTTTCGACACATTGGTGCTTGAAATTTAAGAGACGGTTTGCGAATAAAAACTTCCGGTACCGGTACTTTAATTTTCAAGTAGATTTTTTTTACAGTGTAAAGCATCGGCCTCTGACGTTTGAATGATGACAGAAAGTTTTGTTTGTTATGGATTTGACTGTTCTTGGGCGCGATTTGTTCACTCATTCACTGTCTATTCAATCGGCGAGTTATCGAACCTCTATGAACACATAGATAGCTCGACGATTGGGACGGAAGGTCGGTTTTCCTGCATAGAACTTTGCGATATATATATATATTAATAAATAGGATATAATGTATAAGCCATTCCTGCGCCTTAGGGATGCCCTTCGTAACGAGATTTTGTACCGAAAGTTGGAATACGGTTTAAGCTCCATTCATGTTTAGGCGTTCTCTTCGCACAGAAAAAAAAATCGCTCCTTACTGTGTCTATAGTAATTTTTCAATTGGGCACTTTTGGAATATGTAAGTATTAGACTGTCTAAAAAAAAACTTTTTTTTGCCCTCCCACCGGATAAAATCGTAGTTTATACCATAAGATTGAACTCCGTAAAAGGGGAGCCCTATAGGATTTTTGTTAGAGGTGCCGCAAAGCACTTTTGGATTTCCCATTTGATTAACACGTATAGCATCGGCCTCGGATGTTTGAATGATGACAGAAAGTTTTGTTTGTTATGGATTTGACTGTTCTTGGGCGCTATTTGTTCACTCATTCACTGTCTATCCAATCGGCGAGTTATCGAAGCTCTATGAACACATGGGATAAAGTTATTCGCAATCAAATAACGAGTAATTTTTAAAAAATAAAATAACTAATTTTCAAAGTTTAGTACTGATTTGACTAGAACGTATCAAGGCGGCTACCTTAATATACTATTATACAATTGCATTAACATGCTCAACACGGCCTCAAATTCAAAATTCTTTAATCATTCACACTAAAATTCATTAACGCTGACCTTAGTGTTCCATGGTGTTAATTGACCAACTGTGGTGTATTTCCAGTCCGAAAACTTTAGGTGAAAATACGCCGAACTCGTTTCCGGCGACGTTCTCTCATATGAGGATCCTCTAGTATACATGATTTATTCTTGTGCGAAGCATCCACCAGAAATATCAGATACCACTAATGAATTTCTGGCCATAGGGGTGGTGGGGGCGGAAGGGGGTGGAAGGGGGGGGTGGTATAGCTGGGCTCGCGGCAGCGGTAAAGAAATATAGGATATGAGGGTGCTCTGCCGGTGGAAGCGAGTCGTACGTGCTCTGTGCATTTCGCACACACACGAGTGGGGAAGGGGGCGCAACCCCCCCAACCCCCTTCATGGAAATCTCGCGTTCCGATCTTTCTATGCTGTCCTATACTGCTGCTATTGCTGGTCTCTTTTATAGTGTACGTAAATGGTGAGATCGAGGTTCCTGTAACGGTCAACTGTATTTTAGATTTTATATACGAGGCATTCCACATGGATTCATCCACGAAAAAAAAAAAAAATTCGAAAAAATGTCCAAAAATCAGGTTCAGTGGTTATAATAGATACACCAAATTTTAATTTTTTTGAAATTTTTTCTGGCGAAATATGCCATATTTTTCATTTTTCATTTAACCTATGATATCTCCGGAAGGATTAATCGTATTGACATCTAAAAAAACGAAAATGTGCGTATTTTTATGGCCCACAAGAAAATAATTAATTCAGAATTAATTGTGTAATTTCAGACTATATTTTACTACAAAATTGATGAAATTTTTGGTTTTTTGCGAAAAGGACTTCGGAAAGAGGCATAGAAAAAATTGTTGCCAATTGTGTATGAAAATACTTAATTTTTTGTATTTCTTTTTTTTTGGGACCGTGCAACGTTCATGAGTTATCACAGTTTAAAATATTCAAAAAAATACATATATCGGTTCAAGACACTAATTAACAAATATCATTAATGTCATTTGTTTCATCCTATTCTGCGTACAGATCAATATTTCAAATGAAGGCCGATTTATTGAAATCACAATCTTCGAAATGTTATAGCAACTTTACGTCGACCTTTTTTTATTTGAAAAGGAATTGAGTTAAAGATGGAAGTAAACAGTAAACAGTCAGTACAAGAGGGATACAACTACATTTTTCATTTTATTTAGCATTTTTATCGGTTTTATCATGTCAGGACATGATGAAACCGATGTATTTTTTAAAATATTTCAAACTGCGATAACTTATTAACTGTGCACGGTCCCAAAAAAAAAACTAAAAATTGAGGATTTCCATGCACAATTGGCAATAATTTTTTCCATGCCTCTTTCCGAAGTCCTTTTCGCAAAAAAAACATTTCATTAATTTTGTAGTAAAATATAGTCTAAAATTACACAATTAATTCTGAATTAATTATTTTCTTTTGAGCCATAAAAAACGCACATTTTCGTTTTTTTTAGATGTCCATACGATTAATCGATCTCGAGATATCATAGGTTAAATGAAAAATGAAAAATATGGCATATTTCGCCAGAAAAAAATTCAGAAAAATTAAAATTTAATTATAACGACTAAACCTGATTTTTGGACATTTAAAAAAAAAAAATTTTTTTAATGGCTGAAGTCATGTGGAATGCCTTATATAGTATATATGTATATATATTCAACATTACACCATTGGCTACTGGTAGTTTATTGAGATTGACAGAATAGCCGGTGAATTCGCACGTAGACACTGTATCGAGTTGAAGCTCTCCCCGATGCCGAGAAATCGAGTGCCCTGACGTTCGTACTTTGCATTCGTAAGAACCACCGCAGTGGAGATCGAAGCGCTGACCCGATGGGGTTGGCGATCGGGGGTGAAATCGAGAGAGCATCGAACAAACGACCTGACGTACGCATTTCAACGAACCGTATCGTCTTGGCTTATTTTTATTGGCCCTACAGCGCGCATTCAACGTGGCAAAAGGTTCTTCGTGATACGGACATAAGGACCTTACGACCATTCAGGAAAATTTCATGCTGTACATGAGTTTTCTTCGCTACGCAGGGCACTGAAAAAATATGTCATGAAAGACCGGATTGAGAAGAAAATCTATTTTATAGTTTAAATTTATTTAAAAAGTACTTGGTAAATGATTTCGAAATGATCACATAATTCGGGGTTTTCAAATATATAGACATTTTTATAGTATCTAAAAATGTTTACAATTTATTGTTAAAATTATTTACAATTCAAGCAATTAGGTAAAATTGTCTTGGCTTATTTTTGTTGGCCCTACAACGCGCATTCAACGTGGCAAAAGGTTCTTCGTGATACGGACATAAGGACCTTACGACCATTCGGGATAATTTCATGCTGTACATGAGTTTTCTTTGCTACGCAGGGCACTGAAAAAAATGTCATGAAAGACCGGATTGAGAATAAAATCTATTTTATGGTTTGAATTTATTTAAAAAGTACTTGGTAAGTGATTTCGAAATGATTACATAATTCGGGGTTTTCAAATATATTGACATTTTTATAGTATCAAAAATGTTTACAATTTATTGTTAAAATTATTTACAATTCAAGCAATTAGGTAAAATTGTCATGGCTTATTTTTGTTGGCCCTACAACGCGCATTCAACGTGGTAAAAGGTTCTTCGTGTTACGGACATAAGGACCTTACGACCATTCGGGAAAATTTCATGCTGTACATGAGTTTTCTTTGTTACGTAAAGCACTGAAAAAAACGTAATGAAAGATCGGATTGAGAAGAAAATCTATTTTATAGTTTAAATTTATTTGAAAAGTACTTGTTAAGTGATTTCGAAATGATCACATAATTCGGGGTTTTCAAATATATAGACATTTTTATAGTATCATGAAATTTTTACAATTTATTGTTAAAATTATTTATAATTTGAGCAATTATGTGGACTGAAGGTAAAATCGAGAGAGCATCAAACAAATGACCTGATGTACGCATTTCAACCAAACGTATCGTCTTGGCTTTTTTTTTTATTGGCCCTACATCGCGCATTCAACGTGGCAAAAGGTTCTTCGTGATACGGACATAAGGACCTTACGACCATTCGGAAAATTTCATGCTGTACATGAGTTTTCTTTGCTACGTAAAGCACTGAAAAAAAGTAATGAAACATCGGATTGAGAAGAACATCTATTTTATAGTTTGAATTTATTCAAAAAGTACTTGGTAAGTGTTATTTATAATAGGCACTTGCCTGGGATACAAAATAAATATTCTATTCTATTCTATTAGTAAGTGCTTTTTGAAAATGTCAAAAAATGTAGATTTTTCAAATATATAGACATTTTTATAGTATCATGAAATTTTCACAATGTATTGTTTAAATTATTTACAATGTGCGTGCCTCTTCGAATACCCTAATTGGGGCCCTTATGCTTGAAATGGTCTACTCTAATTATAATTTTAAAAAACATCGATTTTTTTAAATTGCATTGTTCCAAAGTATAATTATTTAAAAGTATCACACTAAAGTTTTATAAAGATTCAAGTTTTATAAATATTTTTCGAAAGTATACATATTTAAAAGTATCATACTAAAGTTTTATGAAGATCCGAACAGTCTAAGTATACTTTTGAGTGACATTTACTTAGCCACCTTAGCGAGCTAATATACGCACCGCAAACTTTAAACGCATTTTTCTCAAAATGACGTTTTTGGACGGCTTGTCTATAAAATCCCCGAAACTATTCAACCGACCCATACCAAAATTTGACCACATGTTCTTTATGACTATAGCTATAACGCATATAATACGAATTTTGAAATTTTTAGTGTAACCATTTTTGTTTTTTGCAAAAAATGATGAATATAAACGTGCTTTATCGTAGTTTTCGAAAAAATGGCCGCCATTTTTTCATTTTTTTTTTAAATAAAAAATCGTATGATATGCGCTATAGCCGTTTACCTACCATTTTTTTTTTTTTTTTTCAAATCATCCATTCCAGAGATTTTATCAATAGCGCACACCCATCTTTTTTTTAACCTGTCTTCTCCCCCATTTTTCTGTACGAAAACTGTGTTAAATGAACATAAATTTTTTTTGTATATTTTAATAATGTATTTTTTAGGCCTAACACTTTTTATATCCATATTTATAATTCCTACCGGTCAATAAAATTTGTGAAAATAGCCTTTTTTGCCCGTCTAATTAGGTTAAACCCCTTTGGATAACAGACATTTTTGTATAATTTTTCAAAAAATTTTAGTTATCTCAAATATGCTGTTGTGAAAAAATAAAAAAATCGCTGTCCTTGAGTTACCGATCACTTCAAATAATATTATTTTATAAATGTAACCAATAAATTATGGGTAAACTACATAAAGACAAATACATTTCCATAAAATTCTACAAAATATATAAATTATTTTTTGCATCGAAGGTGGAGGTCAGTTAACATTTTTTAAATAATAAATGAATAATATTTCATTGAAAGATCATTGTTCCATCAGTGATTCAGGAAACATTAATAAGTTTTTCGAGTGGGATTTCCAAAATCAGTGCAAATGTAATATACACATCAGTGCAATTCCTTTATTCTTTTATACTTCCACCTACGCACATTTCGTAGACAGAACAGTACGAAAGGTACATTTTTCCACAGCAAAGAAAGAAAATATTCGAGGCACATGGCAGTATTTCACGCCTAATTTGTTGCGCGTTCGGTTCTGAATATTCGGTGACGCTCGATGGAATCATGCGGGTCTTGAGACATTCGTCTCACGGTCTGCGATAGGGTGATACCATCCCCTCTGTAGCAAAACTCGTGCTTGAAATTTTTCACGTAGAAATCCGCGAAATAACAGAATAATAAAAATGTCGAGTATTCGGGTACGATAAAAAAAAAAGTAGAACCTTGCACATTGCTTCCTCATTACTTTTCGATTTCTACAAAAAAAAAACCTCTATGAGAAAGTATGTTGATCAATTTTGGCTTCCTCATAGAGGAAACTTTGTAGAAGGCGAAAAATAATGAGGAAGCAATTTGCAAGGTTCTACTTTGCAGGCTTGTTTATACTCGGAAGACATTTTTATAAAAATTCAAAGTGACGTGAAATTTTTACCGCTTGACCAATTTGTGTAAAATTGTTACTTAAAAATTGGTTAATGATAGTCCATAAATAAACTGTTGAATTAATATTTAAAATCAATACGTCCGCATCAGACATCCAGCAAATCCACTCTACAACCCTCCCAACACTCTTCTTTACAATACTACAGGAATCACACCCATAATGACAAGAGCTCGTGAACTAACAAAGCGATTTGCAATTGCACAAATAGAGAGTTTACAACCGCTAGCCATACAACCACAACAAAATATAATCCGAAAACACAAATATCCCACACACACAAAACATATAAACACCTTGAAACAATGGCAAACGAATAAAAAGTTTATAATAAAAAAGGGAGAGACCCATGTTTTAACGTAACATAATATAAGACAGCAAAATAATACAGAAAATCCAGGCTGAAGGACCGCGGTCGATGGCCAATTGGCAATACATGGCAACGAATCAAAATTAATGTAAATACAAATGTTACAACGATAAATGTATGTAATGTCAATAAATTCACAATGTATGTATGTATGTCAATACGTGCACTCATGCTATCGTTCTTTTTCTTCTTGTTACCATGGTGTATCGATATGTCTTTTGTTATTATTTATTAATGTCAAAAACGGGAGACATGGGATTTTTTGTATCACCTCAACATCGTGTATTAACTTTATAATTACCTCCAAATAAATATATTATTATGTTCAGAAAAGTTCATAGTTTAATTAGTGATAAAACGGTCTAAGAAACAACATAAACTAAATTGGAACCCAATACCTAGTAATTTGCATGAGCAAGCGATCGAACGAGATTTTTCAAATAATTCAAAATGCCATAAAATTTGAACCACTCGACCGATTGGTGTCAAATTTGTACCAAATATCTTTTTAAATGGTCGTTTGAGTGTGAAGAATATTTTAGATAAATCTGTGGAAAATTTCGAAATTTTTTTTTTTCGAGAAAGCTTTTTTTTCTTTTTGTTCACCAAAATCGAAATTTCCTGACATTTCAACAGTTCATTAGACTAAAATCTTAATTGAAAATCAATAATCGTGAAATCATATCGGCAATTGCAGCCGGATATCTCAGAATTTGCATGTAGACTCAGTATTTGCAGACATTTTTGAAAAAATTAAAATTGTCATAAAATCAGAACAGTTCAACAGATTTTCGCGAAATTTAGTACACATAATGTTTTATGGATAATCCATTTATATACAAAATTTAAGCCCAGTGCCTCTTTAATTGCGTAAGTGATAGCGTAAAAACGATTTTTCCAAAATTTAAAAAATGCTGTAAGTAAAAAAATTTTCAACCGATTTGCGCCAAATACAATCCGAAACTTCGTTATATAATAACTTACACTGAGAGAAAAATCTGGTAATTTTGAAAATAATATAGTTGTACTGACAATGATCTAACTATAAACTATAATTCCCAGGAGGCACGTCTATATCTTATGGTTATAGCAAATATACGAAAATAGTTGGATCAACCACTAATATAATTGCGAGGAGGAACGTCTACATTCTAACAAAACATTGTGCACCAAAAATGTCATACGCAAAATATTGTGCACAAAATATCATACGCAAAATATTGTACACAAAATATCGTACGCAAAATATTGTGCACAAAATATCGTACGCAAAATATTGTACACAAATTATCGTACGCAAAATAATGTACAGAAAGTATCGTATGCAAAATATTGTGCACAAAATATCGTACGCAAAATATTGTGCACAAAATATCGTACGAAAAATATTGTACACAAAATATCGTACGCAAAATGTTGTGCACAAAATATCGTACACAAAATATTGTGCACAAAATATCGTACACAAAATATTGTGCACAAAATATCGTACGAAAAATATTGTACACAAAATATCGTACGCAAAATGTTGTGCACAAAATATCGTACACAAAATATCGTCATAGAAAGTTTTTCAGAAATCATCCTAAAATTGATGTGATTTTTTTACCTCATTATTTTTACCTCCTCAAGCCAATTTATGAAATAGTTGTCCTTTTCTCAAATTTTGAATGAAATATGACGACAATGATTTTTACCAAAACCTAATTTGTTTTTTTCAATAAGTTTCCACTGGTCGCGCGTTTAAATAATCATAGCAAACCGTGTATATCGAATCGGTGGAGCAGCAGAGAAGGGGGCAATAAATCCGTGGTGTCCAGCAGGACGTTGGCCATCCCACTGTTCGCCCTAACTACTGCGCGTCTGTACCAATGGAGGGGGACAGTGATATATGTCTTCTCTATAACAGCCAGAATCAAAATATCGAGTCGGCCATGCGAGGGAGATGTTTGTCCCGATGTTGCTCGAGAAATCACGCCAAGTTCGACGTTTCTTCCGTCTTCCGATTATTCTTCCCTTGGTCCAACCTACAAATAGATTTAATATCATAATCTGTCAATAGAACTAATTTAAATTTAATTCAAAATTTATTCGAATATAATGAAACATTACATTACATTTATTAAACGAACATTTATTTCGATGTCATCATTGACATCGATATATTGATCTATGTTCATCGGCACTAATCAATTCTTATTTAATTTAATTACTAATTATTCTTCCCTTGGTCCAACCTACAAATAGATTTAATATCAAAATCGGTAAATAGAACTAATTTAAATTTAATTCAAAATTTATTTGAATATAATGAAACATTACATTACATTTATTAAACGAACATTTATTTCGATGTCATCATTGACATCGATATATTGATCTATGTTCATCGGCACTAATCAATCTGCTCAAATTGTTCTGAAATTTGTTTTTTTTTTAATTATCACAAGAAGGAATAGAAATTGTACAATAATCTGCGGGTCGAAATATCATCGATAAAGTCAACAACTTTTCAGAAAATTGAATATTTTGCAATGGTAAACGTCAATTTGTCTCTGTAGAAAATAAGGTAATTTGGTAAAAGTGAGGATTGTCAAACTATGACAAAATTATCATAACTCATATGATGTATATATGGGGCATCCACGTCAAATCAGCAGGCCATGACCCTCACCATCATCGATTTTGTTCATTTTTTAATATATATGATGTTATTACTGACCCATAAAGGCCTCGAAATTTTTTTCAGATTTTTTTACCACCAGTCACATTTTTAAATCATCGAAAAAACCAATTCAAAAACGCCGATTTTTTAATCTAAAAAAATCCATAATGATTCTGTGATTTTAAAAATGATTTTTGAGCGCCATGTGATAATGTGATTTCATTATTTATTATTTTTTCCACATTTTTGCTGTTTTTCATGCCGTAATTAGATTTATAATTTTTTAAATCAGGATAACTTTCTTAAATATCAATGGATCTCAATTTCTCTGAAGGTTGTAGAATTACCCGTATGCCCGAAAACAATTGATATTGTTGAAAAAAATTTCGCAAATGCTTTTAACAATACAATATCACTTGGTTGCCAAATGCATTTCCGAAATTTTTTCTCATCGTGTTTGAAGTTTTCCCGTTTAAATATAAATAACACAGGAAAGTGATTTTTCTCCATTCTTTCTCCCTACAACCTAAGAAGAATTTTTTTTTCATAAAATGAATAACTACACATTATGAATCATCTAATTTCGAACAAAAAATCTTGTTGAGTCGAATTTCTATTGTCAATATTTGATTAATTACAGAGCCTTGAAATTTTTTATCGGATATTCAATAAGTCTGTAACTTAAAACCATTAGCAATACATAAAATTTCACCCGAATTTTTTAGAAAATTCAATATTCTACTAAATTCCTTTTGACTTTTTTGCATCAACATCAGTAGTTCACTTAACAACAGTTAAAAATACAAAAACCACGACTTTGTTGGTCTCTAACTTTGTAAATATCAACGATACGAAAAACTCGCCAGTGACTTTTTTGTAGAGCGCCAGACGGACGACAAAATTTTTGTCTTTTTGTCCTAACTTGAATAGCTTAGTTCAAAAATGTAAAAAAAAAAAACGGAAAATTCACAACATTAAACATTTCAAGTCTCTGTAATAAATCAAATAATGAAGATAGAAATTCGACACAGTGAGATTTTTTTTTCGAAATTTAATGATTCGTAAGATGTACTCATTGATTGTATTTAAAAAAAATTTCTTCTTAGGTTGTAGGGAGAAAGAATGGAAAAAAATAACTTTCCTGTGTTATTTAAATGGGAAAACTTCAAACGCGATGAAGAATTAAAATGATGAGCTCCGCTTTTGACAGGATCATGACTAAGACGTACGATATTTTGGGCGGAGAGCGAAGAAAAAAAAATATCGCATTTTTCGGCACACACACACACACACACACACACACACAAATACCCACATCAGAAATATATTCCAGACCACTTTTCTCGACGTCTTAGTTGATTCCGAGTATGTTAACAAGAAAATCTGGAAACAAAAAACAAAAAAAAATTCACTAAAACTATGAAAAGCAAAACTAAATAAACGATCAAGAAATCCGAAAGTAGTAACGGTCAGAGTGTGGTCAGCCACGGTAGTCAAATCTCGTGCTGGCAGTTTTAACGTGTGGACTTTTCGTGGCTCCACACATAGTATAGTCACGAAAGTACATGCGATAGTCGGGGCTTTCGAAGAATGAATATTCAACAGTAAACACTGTGTGCGCGCCCCTCCGAACACTTGTAAAGGGTTGGGAGATAGGCACCGAAACGGAGCGAAGTCTCATCTACTACCATGAGGCAGTGACTCGTTCGCGCATTAAAGCTGGTACACGTGTACTTTTTGGCCGTATAGCTGCTGCTGCTGCTGCTGGGATTTGCTTCTATGGTGGGCGAGCACAAGTATCGCGTATCGCGTGTGCACTACGAGGGGTAATGGCTCTTGGTCGAGAGCTGAGAAAGGACAGCTCGTTTACGATATTACGTGTATAATGCGAGTACCGGTCAAGTGTCCACCAGCGGCCAACCCCTTCTCCCGCTCGTTCTCTAATCTCCTACGTGCTGTCCAGCTGGTACACACACTCCGCTTTTCGTAGATACAGCACGTTGTCCACCTCGGCTTCTGACAGATTATAATAATGTCGCTATCAAGTTGCTAGCTTGACCGCGTTCTCCACATTTTGCTAGTCTAAAGGTACCACCCGCAGAAATGAGTCTTATGGGTTGACATGAAATTTCAAATCCGAGTGTAGCGGAAATTAGGAATTCAACCAATATTTTGCAGACAAGCAGGAATTTTAATAATGCTTTGTAGACGATCTATTATTTTTATAATAGATTGAAATAAATTAGACATTTAAGGGGTTAAGCAACTCTGGAGGGCCACAAAAAAAGGCTTTTTGTGGGAATTTTTTTTCAGAGGAACTATTAGAGACATCGGTTTTTTGAGAAAGGGTATTTATTGTACATATCATTAACTGTATACAGTAATTTTTTCATAGTGATTAGTTAAAAAATGTCGGCTGCACAGCGTTGTTGCGATGACATCTCTTTTTTTTGGAATCTCTTTTTAATGTCGCTATCAAGTTATTAGCTTGACCGCGTTCTCCACATTTTGCTAGTCTAAAGGTACCACCCGCAGAAATGAGTCTTATGGGTTGACATGAAATTACAAATCCGAGTGTAGCGGAAATTAGGAATTCAACCAATATTTTGCAGACTAGCAGGAATTTTAATAATGCTTTGTAGACGATCTATCATTTTTATAATGGATCGACATAAATTAGAAATTAAAGGGATTAAGCCACTCTGGAGGGCCACAAAAAAAGGCTTTTTTTGGGAATTTTTTTCAGAGAAACTATTGGAGACATTGATTTTTTGAGAAAGGGTATTTATTGTACATATCATTAACTGTATACAGTAATTTTTTCATAGTAATCTCATCTCTTTGTTTTGGAATCTCTTTTTAATGTCGCTATCAAGTTGCTAGCTTGGCCGCGTTTTCCACATTTTGCTATTCCAAAGGTACCACCCGCAGAAATGAGTCTTATGGGTTGACATGAAATTTCAAATCCGAGTGTAGCGGAAATTAGGAATTCAACCAATATTTTGCAGACAAGCAGGAATTTTAATAATGCTTTGTAGACGATCTATTATTTTTATAATAGATCGACATAAATTAGAAATTTAAGGGGTTAAGCCACTCTGGAGGGCCACAAAAAAAGGCTTTTTTTGGGAATTTTTTTTAGAGAAACTATTGGAGACATCGGTTTTTTGAGAAAGGGTATTTATTGTACATATCATTAACTGTATACAGTAATTTTTTCATAGTGATTAGTTAAAAAATGGCGGCTGCACAGCGTTGTTGCGATGACATCTCTTTTTTTTGGAATCTCTTTTTAATGTCGCTATCAAGTTGTTAGCTTGACCGCGTTCTCCACATTTTGCTATTCCAAAGGTACCACCCGCAGAAATGAGTCTTATGGGTTGACATGAAATTTGAAATCCGAGTGTAGCGGAAATTAGGAATTCAACCAATATTTTGCAGACAGGCAGGAATTTTAATAATGCTTTGTAGACGATCTATTATTTTTATAATAGATCGACATAAATTAGAAATCTGAGGGGTTAAGCCACTCTAGGGGGCCACAAAAAAAGGATTTTTTTGGTAATTTTTTCCGAGAAACTATTAGAGACATCGATTTTTTGAGAAAGGGTATTTATTGTACATATCATTAACTGTATACAGTAATTTTTTCATAGTAATTAATTTGAAAATGGCGACTGTACAGCGTTGTTGCGATGACATCTCTTTTTTTTTGGAATCCACTGCCGGACACACAGCGTCTGTAATTCTTAAATTATGATGAGTTTTTTTTAACGGTTTTCACTTATACATAACAGTAGCTAGAGAAGTACGTAGGATTTTTCCGATACAGATATTTTTAACAAAATGGCGAGCATCTAAAGTGACAGTTCAAAAATTTTGCCTAAAAATTGTTCGAGAATTATCAATAACGAAAAAACTATGAAAATGAAAAAAAAAATTCAATGTCAAATTTATCACAAATATCTTTTTGAATAGTCGTTTGAGTGTGAAGAAAATTTAAGATAAATCTGTGGAAAATTTCGGATTTTTTTTTTTTTGTTTTTTTCGTGAAAGCTTTTATTTCTTTTTGTTCACCAAAATCGAAATTTCCTGTCATTTCAACAGTTCATTAGAGTAAAATCTTAATTGGAAATCAATAATCGTGAAATCATATCGGCAATTGCAGGCGGATATCTCAGAATTTGCATGAGTTTATAGTATTTGCAGACATTTTTGAAAAAATTAAAATTGTAATAAAATCAGAACGGTTCGACAGATTTTCGCGAAATTTGGTACACATAATTTTTTACAGGTAATCCATTTATATACAAAATTTCAGCTCGGTGCCTCTTTAATTGCTTAAGTTATAGCGTGAAAACGATTTTTTCAAAATATTGAAAACGCCGTAAGAAAAAAAAATTTCAATCCATTCGCGTCAAATACAATCCCAAACTTTTTTATATGATAACCTACTTGAGTGCCAAATTAGAAGGAAATCCGTAGAAAATTACGACAGTTATCGTGCGTACAAGGAAATCTGCCCCCACACACACACACACACACACACACACACACACACACACACACACACACACACACGCACACACACACACACACACACACACACACATTTTGTAAAAACCATTTTTCTCGATGTTTTAGACCATTTTAAGTACCCTGACATGAAAATCTCGAAAAATAGTTTTTTCACGAAAACAAAGCTTTCTCATAACTACATTGCTTGTCTTACAAAGAAAGAACGAACTTAATCTCCTGAGGCAAAAGCGCGCAATTTACACGCAGCCAATATATATACAAAGCCATACTTTGGGCCTCAACATTTTCCTGTGTAACGAAAGGGGTGCAAAATTCAGGTACTGGTTCCTTACACTATTATATAAATTTCATTAATGTACATTTATTGAAAGTCCGGCCTCAAAAGACTTTATATGAAGGGAAGTTCACATACATTTTCAGACCAGTTCCGGGGTTATGTGTGGTTGGGAGTATTTCCACATACTCACCCTCTTTGCTGGCTCTCTACAGCACTTACTTTTTTTGTCTTTCCCCGCGCTCTAACGATAAATACGACAGTAGGACCACCATGTCGGGTTTGCTATCGCGGGGGGACAATAAAAATAGATTTTCCTTGCGCTCGGCCCGTAGCCCGCTTACTTGCCGCGAGTTACGATTAAAAGATCGGCCCGTTGCTCCGCCCATGCCGTGTCTTCTCAATTCTCAGATCCTCTTTCGTGCGATATCTTTTGGGATTTTCTCGAAACACGGGGAGCTTCACCCGCTTTTACGTTTTATTAGCTAGCCACCAATAGTCTCAGTTTCAAGGATTTTGGTTGTGAACCATGCGGTTGTAAAAAATGTCCTTGTCGAACGATGGCACTGTAAACGTTAACATGTTTTTTCAAACGGAAGAAGTTTCCTAGAATCTGTGCTTATAATTCAAGCTTATGTACTTAAATCAAAAAATTTCAAGTTAGATTTAATCTATCATGTAAAAAATCTCCTTGTCGACTGATGACATAGTGATCGTTAACATGTTTTTTCTAAGAAGATAAAGTTTGCTAGAATCTGTGCTTATAATTCAAGCTTATGTACTTAAATCAAAAAATTTTAAGTTAGATTCAATCTATCATGTAAAAGATATCCTTGTCGACTGATGACACAGTAAACGTTAAAATGTTTTTTTTAAAGAAATAAAGTTTGCCAGAAACTTTGCTTATAATCTAAGCTTATACTTAAGAAAAAAAAATCAAAAATATTTGCATATAATTCAAGCTTGTATACTTAAAACAGAAAATTTCAAGTTAGATTTAATCTATCATGTAAAAAATATCCTTGTCGACTGATGACACAGTAAACGTTAAAATGTTTTTTTTTAAGAGATAAAGTTTGCCAGAAACTTTGCTTATAATCTAAGCTTATACTTAAGAAAAAAAAAATCAAAAATATTTGCATATAATTCAAGCTTATATACTTGAAACAGAAACGTTCAAGTTAGATTTAATCTATTATGTAAAAAAATCGCCTTGTCGAACGATGGCACCGTAAACGTTAACATGTTTTTTCAAACGGAAGAAGTTTGCTAAAATCTGTGTTTATAATTCAAGCTTATGTACTTAAATCAAAAAATTTTTAGTTAGATTTAATCTATCATGTAAAAAATCTCCTTGTCGACTGATGACACAGTGATCGTTAACATGTTTTTTTAAGAAGATAAAGTTTCTTTGCTAATAATCTAAGCTTATACTTAAGAAGGAAAATTAAAAAATCTTTGCGTATAATTCAAGCTTATATACTTAAAACAGAAAATTTCAAGTTAGATTTAATCTATTATGTAAAAAATGTCCTTGTCGAACGATGGCACAGTGATCGTTAACATGTTTTTTTTAAGAAGATAAAGTTTGCCAGAATCTTTGCTTATAATCTAAGCTTATACTTAAGAAAGAAAATTAAAAAATCTTTGCGTATAATTCAAGCTTATATACTTGAAACAGAAAATTTTAAGTTAGATTTAATCTATTATGTAAAAAATCTCCTTGTCGTCAGATGACACAGTAAACGTTAAAATGTTTTTTTTTAAAAGATAAAGTTTGCCAGAATCTTTGCTAACAATCTAAGCTTATACTTAAGAAAGAAAATTAAAAAATCTTTGCGTATAATTCAAGCTTATATACTTGAAACAGAAAATTTTAAATTAGATTCAATCTATCATGTAAAAAATCTCCTTGTCGACTGATGACACAGTAAATGTTAACATGTTTTTTTAAGAAGATAAAGTTTGCCAGAATCTTTGCTTATAATTCAAGTTCATATACTTAAAACAGAAAATTTCAAGTTAGATTTAATCTATTACGTAAAAAATCTCCTTGTTGACAGATGACACAGTAAACGTTAACATGTTTTTTTTTATGACGATAAAGTTTGCCAGAATCTTTGCTGATAATCTAAGCTTATACGTAAGAAAGGAAATTCAAAAATCTTTGCGTATAATTCAAGCTTATATACTTGAAACAGAAAATTTAAAGTTAGATTTAATCTAACATGTAAAAAATCTCCTTGTCGACTGATGACGTAGTACACGTTAACATGTTTTTTTTAAATATAAAGTTTGCCAGAATCTTTGCTCATAATCTAAGTTTATACTCAAGAATTAAAATTCAAAATTGAATTCAATCAATCGATTCAAGGATTTCGGTTGTAAACTATGCAGCAAATGATGAAAAAGTGAACGCCACTTAACATCCCTTTTAAAAAAGCAAATGCTTGCTAGTGTCGTATCTTGTAATAAGCTCATACTTTAAGCCGAACATTTGTTAAAATACAGAAAAGAAAATTACTTGCTATTCTTCAAGAAAAAAAAAATGATGACTGTGTCAATAATCTCAAAACGATATAGTATCTTATCTATTCTCATTTATGGTACCATAATTTTACAGATGATTACAGTAAAATATGTTTCATTATAATAAAAAAAAGAGGTCGAATTCAATATCGTTATTTTAACGAATATTTTAGTCAATTTTCATACTCACAAGTCAGTAAATAACCATGAGAAGTAATTAATTTTTCTTCAATTATTATTTCCTTGCATATCATCAACAATTACAGTTCCAACATTTACAAAATATTTTCCAAATCCAAGCACATTATTGCTTACAATACGGAGACCTTGAGCAATAAACTGAAACCCCATAAAATTTAGTAACAAATCCAAATCGATATTGCGAATAAAAGCACTCCCAAAAAATGTCATAGGTATTGGAAATGATGAGAGCGAAAAATAGAGCTTTTTGAATAATATTAGTTGTGCAAATCCTCTATAAGAATGAAAAGTGAAATAAGTTAAAAGAGGGGAAACGAACGAGAGATAGTTGAGGTACAAATATCTCGTATAGGAATCGCGTGTCGCATTGTGGAAAGTACTGGAGTCCCTTCGATTAGGTATACTTGGACGATAAAACCTCCTTTGCGTGGATTAGTTCGCTCAATCAGGAAATATACTCGGGGAACCCCCATAAAGTCTCCCCACGTGGGCGACGTCGTCGAGGACGAAAAGGAGGACGAGAATGGAGAGGAGCCCCTATATGTCGTTTGCTATGTGCAACCACCGACGACTTATATACCACCAACGAAATTTCTCTCGCTCTGTCAGACTTTCGCTCTTCATCTTTCACAGCGAATAACCCCTATTCGGGTATTGAAACGCGGGGGCTGCAGAACCGCGATTCCAATAGATACTGCACGTGCAATCGCTTCGGGAATTTATTCTCTGGCTCACTCGGGATAAACAAGTATAGGACGGCATTGATTGTTATAATCGAACGGGCAAGACAAATCGATGCCAATAACCGATTATGTTATCAAACAGACCGGAAGCTCATGGGGTTCAAAATAATTTAGTACTTGCGATATCGAATGAGATGTAAACTTTTGTACCGTGTATGAGAATACTGAAACTTTTTGGGCAATATTAAAGGTCAGAAGTGTCGAAGTCTCAAATGATAAAGTATTCAAGAGTCATATTGGAATAATTCTTATTGTGACGTATTTTCTACTTCCTCATCACATTAAAAGTATGTAAGGAGAGAAAGTATTGCACTTCAAAGGGAAATGAGCTCCTAGATTTTGATGGAAGTACATGTTTTGAGTGGCCTAGATTTAAAAAAACACATTCACTTATTTCTGTCTGTCTGTTTGTCTGTTTGTCTGTGTGTCTGGCGTCTGTACGTCCGAAAGTGCAATAAGTTTTGAAGAAATGTACTTTCAAACCGCAAACTGAGATTGTTATAATCAAACGGACAAGACAAATCGATGCCAACAACCGATTATGTTATCAAACAAACCGGAAGCTCATGGGGTTCAAAATAATTTAGTACTCGCGATATCGAATGAGATGTACACTTTTATACCGTGTATGAAAATACAGAAACTTTTCGGGCAATGTGAAAGGTCAGATGTGTCGAAGTGTCGAATTATAAAGTATTCAAGATTCATATTAAAATAATTCTTATTATAGGTCTCAGTATTTTCTACTTCCTCATCACATTAGAAGTATGTAAGGAGAGAAAGTATTGCACTCCAAAGGATAATGAACTAAATAATTTGAGAAATAATTTAGTACTCGCGACGTCAAATGGAAACTAAAAGTTGATGATTTCAGAAATTAGAGATTCATGTTATGAATAATTCACTAGTCATATTAAAGTTATTTTTATCGTAGATCTGGGAACTATTTTTTTTTATCACACTCACATATTATTCTAAATGAAGATTGCCCACTTTTTTCCAGTGCATAATAGAGCAATATTCATTTTCCAAAAAATGTTCCTGAAGTCATTTTAGGAAATCCGTCTCAAAAACTTTCAAAATTTCAAAGTTGATATCTTAGCATTTCTGTTAATAAATTTCGTTTGATTATATTGTTGTTCAATTTATTACGATATTATAAATAAAACCTATTCTGCAAAGTAGAAAATATGCTCTATGATTTTTTTGTTTGCATCGGATGAACAATTACAAAATTTACCACCATTAACAAAAAAATTCACTAAATTTGGGAAAATGTGGCAACGAAGAAATATTATTTCAAATCCGAGTAATATGAGGAAACCGTTTGAAAAATTAGTAACGTCTATTATTATAACTATGCAAGCATAAAAAATCAAAAACGAACAACTCATCATTTCAGAGATTTCTTGAATATTTTTCGTAGACACTCAAATAGATAGATTTTTTTTCACACTTCCAATTTTGGAACAGAATATATCTAAATTCCCCAAAATTACACTGAGAGAAAAATCAGGTAATTTTGAAAATAATATAGTTGGACTAACGATCACCTAATCATAAACTATAATTCCCCGGAGGAACGACTATATTTTATGGTTATAGCAAATATAAGAAAATAGTTCGATCAAAGGCTGAAGGACTCCGGTCGATGGCCAATTGGCATCATCATTCCCATGATATTCTTATTGTCCATGTAAATATTGTACCTCACTTGACAGTATGCCAATAAATACATTTTACTACTAGTTCGATCAACCACTAATATAATTCCCAGGAGGAACGTCTACATTTTATGGTTATAGCAAATATAATTATAGTAGCAATTATTAAAATGATAATAGTTCAAAAAACTATCCTAATGGTTTCAAATATGCCATTTTGTTGCATATACGATTTCCACGTTTGTTTCCAATAACCTTACAAGTATCGTTTATTGAACCATATTATCATCGCTTCAACCATAAAACATTGCAAGCCTTCCTATATTCGTTTTACCATATGAAATCGTTAAATAAACAATATGCTTTTTTCTCAGTGTATAAAATATTAAAATTACACATAAAATTTTTAAAAAAGATAAAATTATTGGAGAAGTCTTCGCTATGCAGAATAACCCTGTGACCAGAAAACTAAATAAACGTAAAATCCTTGACGCCACACTGAGAGAAATAGATACTAAGATTTTTGATATCCGATATACTAAATATTATATACTATCGGGTAGTATTTGGATAGTACCGTGTATTGTGTGTATTCTAAGGGTTTATTATACGGAATGTACTTGGTACAATCAGATATTAACCATTGCTATAATTATACTAACTGTTGCACTCCAGAAATTGATCCCTATACGAAGCATCGAATATACTATTCGATAATATATTTTGACTATCGGGTAGTATCTATTTCTCTCAGTGTATATATTAGGGTGACAATATTTTTAGCTTCATTTTTATTTTTCAAGTCTCGACCCACATTTTATTTCTTTCTGCCCAAAAAATAATTGTCGCGAAACCCACTGGCCGTCAACAAATATTTATTTTGAAAATCGATTTTCAAAATAAAATTTTTCACACTTCTCACCCAAAAATTATATTTTCTGTTAAAAAAAAAATTAACTATGCGAAATTTTTAGGCGATTGAATAAAAATTAGAGGTCACTCACAGCATTCATGAATTTTCGGTATTCAACAATAAATATCCGAAATTGTTTTTTTTTTCACCATCTCTCACCTCTTGAATATATTTTTAGGAATGAAAAAAATTATTTTTCAGAAATTTTAAGAGTTAAAAAAAATGTTTAGAGGTCGCTCATGATCTGTGAAGATCTCAGCAATATTAAAGAATCAACGAAGCGTATTATTATTGTTTCGTGTTGCTCACCCGTAGAATATTATTTTTACTACTAAAAAATCAATATCACCAAGGTTCTGAATTTTTTTCAATTCGTCCCTGCACATGAATAAATAAATTAAAATTTCAACCATAATTTCATTCTCATGTTCCGCTCGCGTGCTTATGATCGATTTCGCTTTTTAGGATGAATTCACTGGGAGCCACGAATGGCTATGGACTGATGTATACACTAAGAGAAATAGATACTAAGATTTTTAATATCCGATATACTAAATATTATTGAAGAGTGATTAGTGGACGGTGAATAGAAATAAGTACAAAGAGTAAAATAAGATAATTTGATTTATTAATAAGCGTGTAATCGGGTCGATAACTGATCAACGACTAAACAAATTTCGTCGCCGGGGAGATACATTAAAAAGTTAACAGAAGAAGTTAGCCGTCCGAACATCGCTCTGGACGTTAACTTCAACAAATATTATATACTATCGGGTAGTATTTGGATAGTACCGTGTATTGTGTGTATTCTAAGGGTTTATTATACGGAATGTACTTGGTACAATCAGATATTAACCATTGCTATAATTATACTAACTGTTGCACTCCAGAGAGTGATCCCTATACGAAGCATCCAATATACTATTCGATAGTATATTTTTACTATCGGGTAGTATCTATTTCTCTCAGTGCAGATAAAATTCTGATGGACTTTAAGCACTGCACGTGTGTCAAGTACTGTCAAATGGTCAATGACTGGTCCATTTATCCCTGTGGAGGCATTTTACAGTGAGTATATTGTAAAAAGGGTGACCGCTTATGTCAGATATAACAACCCTCTGGTTCTGAATGGTCTGAGCTCTCGAAAACACGACGTATGTAGTAGAAGGCGGTTTTATGTGCTATACATAGTATCGATAGAGTGTTTTTCAAGTAAAGTGGAAGAGACGTGACGTCGTGAAAGAGCTGCCGCTCGTTTTAGACGGGGATGGGGTCAGATTCGGTTTCGAGGGCATTTTAAAGTCCCGTAGGCTCAATGTGCCGCGAAATGTGGCACCCGGTCGGCCCCGACTCTCATTCTTCCAACGGGACACGAAACTCTACGTCCACGAGAACCCCTATAATACAGATAGCATATAGGACAGATACAAATCCCCGGAAATCTCTTCATATCTATAAGCCATCGTATAGTCGTCGTCGTCGTTGTCGTTGACGGTCTTTCCCCAGAGAAAGCCTCTACTTAACTCTGTTACATAGATATATATATATATATATATATATATATATATATATCTCAAAATAAGGGGTAGTTTTAAACAATTCGTCGCTCTGAAATTTCTTGCTCTTCAATCTACACGAGGGTTGAGCAAACGACATGAAAAATATATCCTAATACAGTTGATATCATATTTTACTGCTGCTCATTGTGAATATGACTTTAATATTTAGGCCTGACAAAAGGGCTGCAATATAAGAATAAGAAATTATTTTTTTTATTCATGGTAAATGATTGTCTTATCTGAAAATATATGTGTGAAGCTCTTCTTCGTGCAGAAAATTAGTTGGTTCTCTGACTTGGCTCTTGATAATTTGCTTCAATTGTGTTAGGAGCGGAGAATGGAAGCTTAAGTACAAGCAATACTAGGATGGTGAATATGGCTTTGATATTTAGGCCTGACAAGGGCTGCAATATAAGAATGAAAAATAATTTTTTTCATTCATGGTAAATGATTGTCTTATCTGAAAATATATGCGTGAAGCTCTTCTTCGTGCAGAAAATTAATTGGTTCTCCGGCTTGGCTCTTGATAATTTGCTTCGATTCTGTTAGAAGCGGAGAATGGAAACTTAAGTACAAGCAATACTAGGATGGTGAATATGGCTTTGATATTTAGGCCTGACAAGGGCTGCAATATAAGAACGAAAAATCATTTTTTTCATTCATGGTAAATGATTGTCTTATCTGAAAATATATGCGTGAAGCTCTTTCTCGTGCAGAAAATTAGTTGGTTCTCCGGCTTGGCTCTTGATAATTTGCTTCAATTGTGTTAGGAGCGGAGAATGGAAACTTAAGTACAGGCAATAATAGGTTGGTCACGCTGCACAGTTCAGGGCCTCTATAGGTTTCTCAGTTAGGGCCTATAAGAATATATCTTATATAAGATTCTATCTGGATCTATACGTCGGGCTGACTCTGGTCGTCGATACTTAGATGGGTGACCAATTTTTGGGAACTGTTTACGGGTTCTAGTAAAGCTCTTTTTTGGCAATGCTATTGTGGCACCCTTAAGAAAATATAACAATGGAAAATATATCCATTGATATTTAAGAGAGTTATTCTGATTTAAACAATTAAAAATCAAATTGCGACATGAAAAATAAAAGATAAAATGTGGAAAAACGTGTAAATATTGAGATCACATTATCGCATGGCGCTCAAAAGTCATATTTCAAATCATACGATCAGTGTGCATTTTTTCGGATGAAAGAAAACGGCGTTTTTCAAACTGCTTTTTTCGAGTATTTAAAAATGTTACTGGTGGTAAAAAAAATCTGAAAACCATTCCAAGGCCTTCATAAATCGGTAATAACATCATATTAAAAAATGACCAAAATCGATGATGGTGAGGGTCATGACCTGCTGATTTGACGTGGAATGTCCCACATATAACTAAGTAAATTCACGGTAAGTCTCCACAAAAATCAGAATATATGTAAATCATCATCCATTTAATCACGAAAATTATTCGACAAATTAATTTCCATTATCCGACTAAATTTTCTGGCTTTTTACTTTATAAAATGAGACAATAGAAAAATTAATGCAATTATTGAAAAAAATCGTACAGACTATGAAAAAAAAAGTTTATGGAAACAAAATTCATCGGATGTTTAAGCCAGACAGTTTTATGGGGGTTTGATATAGTTGCAGTGATAGCGATTGGAATGCAAAATTGTGGTGCACTTATAGTGGAATATGATAGCAACGTTAAGGGGTTAACCAATTAAACTGAAATCAATAGAACCCCGACTAACGAGAGCGTTTATGCTCGGTGGAAATGAGAGTTGTTACACGTCAGGAGTCAATTCGATGGCTGGTGTTTCCTATAGTAAGAGCGACACACCAGTTAACAAATTGTTGGGGATGAATGGAAAGGGGTTTGCGGTTGGAGCGAGGGTTCGTCCAGCCCGGTAGCGTATAATACTTTGTTACCCCATCTACTGTACGAAGCGTCGACTCCGACCCCTGAACCGGTAATTCACCCCGTGTCACCCTTATGCGAGGTTCGTCGCTGCATCGAAAACTACCCCCATAATTAAAATTAACTTAACGCTCATCTCTCGGCTATCATGCATATAGAGAGCGAATTTTTTTTATCGAAACATCTTTAAATTTTTATATGACAACCCCGAAGATTTGATACCTTTTTTTCCAGGGTTAACTCACAAATGTCCCATTTTAATCTTCCACCTGATTTATCTCGAAAAATACTAACCTGATCAAATTTAAAGTATGATGAAACTTTTAGGGTTCAAAGGGGGACATTTAGAAAAAAATAGAAATATGATCCATTCAAAATGGCGGAGTTATGATGACCGACGTGTTTTTTGAAAATGGAACTATGGCTTTTTTTCGGCCAAAATGTTCGGCATGTGAAAATTACCAACTTTTGTGGGACACTTTTTTCGATCAAGTCCATTTTTCAGTCAATTTTTGGGAAGACATTTTTGACTATTTTTGCGTTTAAATTGAAATTAAAAAATACTTAAGATTTGATCGGGTTAGTATTTTTCGAGATAAATCAGGTGGAAGATTAAAATGGGACATTCTGTATAAATGGTTAAGGAGAACAAAATGGAATGAAATAAAATGTAATATTTCCAGACTGTCGTTGAAAATTTTAGCAAACGACCAAAATTTCAAATTATCTGATGCGGCTAAAAAATATCGCGTTTTCATCGCAATGTGTATAAAAATATATGAAAATCAATACAACATACCAGAAATCTAAAAATACTAGTGAATTAATGGGCCAATTTAACCTACACTGTTAGACGAAAATATTTTTCTGCGACGAAATAATCAGAGTAGATAGTTAAATTAAAAATTATTGTGTACATACCACAATTACTGTGTGGCTGCTTCTCATGCACCGATGCTTCAAGGCATTTAACTCTAACGAATCAATTACGGAAATTTAGCAATGATTTGACTTCGATAGTCGTCGCCGAGCCTCCTTAAGACGAATCAAAAAGCAATATCTAAATGAATTTTTAGATAATTCCCGTAGCCATTCGTAATATTGATATCAAGAGACGTGGTATCGTCGCGACGCCAATTTTGACTAATCCTGGATAATTTCACCTGCAACTCTAGAAGCTAACCTACGAGTATGAATAAATTTTCGTTTTTCAAATTCTTGTAACTCTTCAAAAGTTGAATATTTGAAAAATTCTGGATAAATTTACCTACACCTTTTGAAACGCTGTCAAGTGGCAGCGAGAACGTGTGAATTGGATGACAATCGAGATGCTCATCGTACACCGATGTTTTAATGCATTTAACTTTAAAGAATCAATTACAAAAATTTAGCCCTGATTTGACTTCGATAGTCGTCGCCGAGCCTCCTTAAGACGAATCAATGAACAACATCTAAATGAATTTTTCGATAATTCCCTTCGCCATTCACAATATTAATATTTGACTAATCCCGGATAATTTCACCTGCAACTCTACAAGCCAACCTACGAGTATGAATAAATTTTCATTTTTTAAATTCTTGCAGCTCTTTAAAAGTTTAATATTTGAAAAATTCTGGATGAATTCACCTGCACCTTTTGAAACGCTGTCAAGTGGCAGAGAGAACGTGTGAATTGGATGACAGTCGAGATGCTCCTCGTACACCGACGTTTTAATGCATTTAACTTTAAGGAATCAATTACGAAAATTTAGCCCTGATTTGACTTCAACAGTCGTGACCGTGCTTCCTTCAGACGAATCGATAAGCAATATTCAAATAAATTTTTGGATAATCCCGGAGCCATTCATAATGTTAATATTTAACTAATGCCAAATAATTTCACCTGCAACTCTAGAAGCCAAACTACGAGTATGAATAAATTTTCGTTTTTCCAATTCTTGTAACTCTTCAAAAGTTGAATATTTGAAAAATTCTGGATAAATTTACCTGCAGCTTTTGTAACGCTGTCAAGTGTTATATTTGACTAATCCCGGATAATTTCACCTGCAACTCTAGAAGCCAACCTACGAGTATGAATAATTTTTCATTTTTTAAATTCTCGAAGCTCTTTAAAAGTTTAATATTTGAAAAATTCTGGATAAATTCACCTGCACCTTTTGAAACGCTGTCAAGTGGCAGAGAGAACGTGTGAATTGGATGACAATCGAGATGCTCCTCGTACACCGATGTTTTAATGCATTCAACTTTAAAGAATTAATTACGAAAATTTGGCACTAATTCGATTTCGATAGTCGTCATCGAGCCTCCTTAAGACGAATCAATGAACAACATCTAAATGAATTTTTCGATAATTCCCTTCGCCATTCACAATATTAATATTTGACTAATCCCAGATAATTTCACCTGCAACTCTAAAAGGCAACCTACGAGTAAAAATAAATTATCATTTTTTGAATTGTTGCACACCGATAAAAGGAATTGGTAATACCAACCGAATCTGCGGTTACGAGTAGCGGGACAAATATTTGGTTGATTGGAAAAAATATTCGTTCAAATCAACCAAAGATTTCGTTCGCTACACTTTCAAACAAAATATTTCTTTGATTGGAACTAATATTTATTTGATTGGAACTAATATTTCTTACATTGGAACTAATATTTCTTTGATTGGAACTAATATTTCTTTGATTGGAACTAATATTTCTTTGATTGGAACTAATATTTCTTTGATTGGAACTAATATTTCTTTGATTGGAACTAATATTTCTTACATTGGAACTAATATTACTTACATTGGAACTAATATTTCTTACATTGGAACTAATATTTCTTTGATTGGAACTAATATTTCTTCCAATCAACAAACTATTTGTTTCGCCACCCGTAACCGCAGACTCGGTTGGTATTGCCAATTCTTTTGATCGGTGGAGCTCTTGAAAAGTTTAATATTTGAAAAATTCTGGATAAATTCACCTGCACCTTTTGAAACGCTGTCAAGTGGCAGGGAGAACGTGTGAATTGCGGATGACAATCGAGATGCTGCGAAGATCGGTGCACGAGGAGGAGCCACATAGTAGTTGTGCCCAGTGCGCACTCGTGACAAAATTAAGGCCCCGCACGTCCCTTGGTCGCTCGCCCAGAGGCACTCGATTCGATAGGGCGCGAATATTGGAGCGGCACGTACCCCGAACGTCGTCTTACTATAATATACTCGTTCTTCTTCTCTCCCTCTCTCTCTCTCTCTCTCTATATATATACACTTCACACTGTACGATCTCTCGTGCTCGAGTCGCTGCGGCCGAGTGACTCGGTTGTTCGGATATTAAACTTTGAAGATGCCGCGCGTCGTTCCTACTCCGCCACCCAAGCCACCTTCTCTTCGCTACTGACTCAGCAAGTGTCATTAATAAACTTCGAGGAGGATAGATAAAGTGCTAAACACAGTTCCATGCGCTTCAGCACACGTCATTACCTTTGCCATGCCCTTACACGCCTACGTAACGCTATCACATCCCTTCACGAGCTTTTACTATTTTTTTATTCATCGATTGTCATGTTCACTTCGTTTATGCATCATTTTTAGCCCTTCAATATGGCAGCGAAAGTTACGAAAGTTGCGAATCTTTTAGATCGCTAAAGACGAAATGGAATTACTAATAATTTTCGAATTCTCCTGAACGATAATAATAAGTGTTATGCTAAGCATGTTTTTGGATTTTTTAAAAACTTTATTGGACGTTTTGTGAGGACCTTAATTTTTATACTAACCAAGCCTCAAAATCGAAGATTTTTTATCGAATAATTAAATTTTTAATAAATCAAATGTAAATTGAAAATTTTTAAACAATTGCGAAATATATTTTCACGACTTTTCATGCAAGTTTTGACTTTTCGATGGAATTAATGGCGAATTTGTATCCAAGGACAAAATACATCGATACACTAAAATGAATATAACTTCTTTAAGCTTCAAAAAATAATAGAGTAGCTATTTTTATCCGCACCGTTTTCTGCGCAATTACTTAAGCTTTGAAATGGCACATCAAAAATTGAATTTTTAATTTTTTTTAGATTTTTTAGGAGCAACAAAAAATAAAGATTTTCGCGTGCCCAATTATTTCAAGTAAGGACCGCAAAAAACTGATTTCCTTTGGTTTTTTTTTTATATTTGCGCCATTTCCATTTAAGGTGTTTCTATAAACACTTCGGTTCGGCGGTCATTAGTTGGATAGGTGACCACAAATTTTGCCACGGAAATCTCGGATTGCAATATAAGACCCTTATCTGGCGAATTTATTATTGCTTTGTTTACTTTATGCCATGGTTAAGTCTGACTAGGCCTTTAATTAATTAACTCATCAAGGCCTTATTAAACTTCACCATGGCCTTATGAGACCCTTATATGGCAAAATTATTATTGATTTGTTTACTCGGTGCCATGATTAAGCCTGACTAGGCCCTTAAGTGTTTACCCTATCAAATCCTTCGCCATGGAAACCTAGAAAAACCTTATCAGGGCCCTACTTGCGTGTGATATGGAAAACCCTTTTAGGGTGTCCAAATTGAAGCCTGAAAAGGCCCTAGTTTATCTTAGGACATCCCTAATAATTTCCTTCACCAGCGGTCGATAATTCTAAAATTCCGAACACATTTCAAAGACATTGTCCATAGAAACACCTCAATTCATTTGGAAATGCGTTCACCCAAATAATCCCAAGTTTGTAAAATAACAACTCTATGATATTTTCATAGGGTAGTTTCATATCAGTGTTAAGCAATCATTCGAGTTTGATCACACTTTCGGTTGCTTTGCTGTAATCATGTATTTATGCTAGGGTTCCTGACATCCCTTCGCCTGAACCTAACACAAATAATAAGCCCTTCGGAAATATATTGAGTGACATAGCATTATCACTGCCAGAGGCTAAACCTGGCACGCTGAGAACGCATATTTGCTCGACCGGAAGGTCAACTGAATATTTAATGATAATAGCATGTTCACGCGCACATACATCCTGTAAATATAATAATACCCACCAGTAGGACTGTCGACCATGTGGACAATCTAGGACTACTCTTCAGTACGTATCTCTCTTCTGAACTGGTCGGATCTAATACAAGTGGTTTAGTTAGGACCTTTAAACAACTATATTCATTAATACTTAATAATAAATACTTTGAAAAATTACAAAATGTATAAAATGTCGAGAGGGGTTCGCGTGAAAAAAGCGAAGAAGAAAGAGAAACATTGGCTAAAAGTGTTAAAAACCCAAGCTAAAGAATTTTGCTTAGTGACTGGTTTGCATGGATACAAGTACATAGCACAGAGTGAACGTTCCAAAATCGAAAGGTACGACTAATTGTCCATATATAAATAATAAGTTGTTACTTTACAAAATAAAGATGTATCGGGAAATTAAGTTTATAATAATTTGGCAATATATTAATGATGGTTATATAATAATAATGATCTGCAGTGCTCATTAAAAAAAATGATTGATGTTTGTAATAGATGTGACACAACAATAAGAGTTTTATTCGGATTGTTCGAAAATTGAGAAGGAAATGAATTTGACATTACCGTGTAATTTCACATTTTGTACTCGGAGAAAGTATTAATTTTTTTAAAATTACTTTCCATATGAAAGCGACGACAAATGTTGGCAATTTAGAATTATGAAATTAAAATCGATGAATGCTTATTGAATTTGATTATAGATGTTACAATCCCTATATAAAAAGCCTGCAAAATCGATGAATGTTTATTGAATTCGATTATAGATGTTACAATCCCTATATGAAAAGCCTGCAAAATCGATGAATGCTTATAAATTATTTATTTAATGGCCGGCCTAATAGTATTTTATTCAACCGAAACAGACTCTATTTGATTGAAATAAAATTTCATCTCATCAAAACAGACTCATTCCACCACATGAAGACCAAAGAAAATCGCGATAATCTTCGGATTTTTTTACTTTTCTTCAATGACCAGAGAAATATCGATTTTTTCTTTTGTTGATACTTACTACTAATTATCGGACTTTTCATCGGTCTTCATGGCTTAAACTTAAGAAGGTCGACCTAACAATCGAGTGTGCCAAACGAATTTGCTGGCAAATAATTTTTAGAGGTGCCTTAATTGAGGTCTTTTTATTACATGAAAATTCGATAAAAAAAAAATATATATATATATATATTTAGGCGCGTTTTCTGCACGAGAGGTTGTATTGAGGTCAAAATACATAGTTTCGCCTTGAAATATAAGAGAGAAAAGAAAAAATATATTTTTTTTTAACACACCCTAATACAGACCTTTCGTAAAAACCATTTTTCTCGATGTTTTAGACCATTTTGAGTGTTCTGAAATGAAAATCTCGAAAAAAAATATTTTCACGAAAACAAAGCTTCCTTTATGAGGAAGCAAAATGGAAAAGGGTCACGCGAATTATTTTTTAGAATTGTCTGGGGTATAATGGTCCTGACGTCACTGGGCTGCGCCGCAGCTCTTATGCGTATCGCCTGGGAATACAATTCCGCAAGACCAACCCTAACAGTCATCGAATCAACTCATCATGGCATTTGGAATTATCCTTTTCCGGCCGTTACCGTTTGCAACCTCAATCGAGTTTCTCTGCGAGGCGCCAAGAGTTTTATCAGGAAACTGTGAGTCCACGAATCTTTTCAAAAATTTCCCTCTCTTTTAGAGATAATTTTGATAGCTCATTGATCCTTGAATACTTTTTTCATTCCCAAATTAACTTACTTCTATAGTTTGTCTATGAGGCATTCCATACGATTTCGAATGGTCGAAAAGTTGTCCACTCTCAAAAAAATTTGAAATTTTGTCAAATTATTCCATTGTTTAAAAAAGAGAAGTGTACATTTTGTTCACAATTTTTGGATCGCATTTTTTCGAGTTTTGAACTTGAAACGATTTATTTATGCTTCACTTTTTCACAGTTCTTACATTGTGATTAATGTTAACAACAATAAGAAAAAATATAACGGTAGGACAGGAAATTATTAATTTAATGATAGAATTTTTTGAACGAGTGATTATATATAGTGTAGTATTCGAACAAGTTCAATGGAGTTCCATCTACGTTACCCATGAATTATGCTCCAATAAGCTCCAAAACATTAATATTATTATTGTAGATGGTCTTTTGTCTAAAAATTTGAAAGAAACACTTTGGGAGTAAATAATTTTTGATAATAATTGATTTTTCTAAAAAAAAATCATAATAATAAAACAAAGCATAACTTTGGAACAACTGATGGAGCCATTTAAAAAAAAAAAGGTGTTATTGTACACACTTCAGACTATTTTCTGAAATTTTTTGAGATAAATCGAAAGCGACAGACTGAACGAAAAAAATTATTTTCGTATATTTTTCATGAAAATGGTCATTTTCTAAACTCGAAAAAATCAAACAAAATTTTTTTCACAAAATTTATGCAAAACTGCAACTTTTTGTCTGAAACATTTTTCCGTTTAATCGTATTCTTTCAAGATATAACGGTATTTACAGAATTTTGAAATTTAGAAAAACTCGAAAAAATGCGATCTAAAATTTTTGAAAAAATGTACACTCCTTTTTTTCAAACAATGGAATAATTTGACAAAATTTTCATTTTTTTTTAGAGTGGACAACTTTTGAACAGTCCGAAACCTTATGGAATGCCTCATATATTTTATTAAATGTTCTTTGGTTTATTCCTCACTTTTCTCACGCATGAAAAATCTCCTGTGCATTTCCGCTTTTTTGGCCTTGATTTTTGTTTGCTGTTCGACGAATTCTGTATTCGTGCTTTCTCCTGATCTTCTTGTTTATCTTCCTCTCTTTCCATGTCTTCGTATGAATGTTGTCCTCAAAAATGTCTACTCGAGTGCGCATCATTGTTATCCAAATTACATAATTCATAATTATTTCTGATACAGTAAATATCCAGAATACCTAACCGAAGAATATATGGTATCGGAAATGGGTTTGTTGAACGAGTTACTAGTGCCTGGCATTTATGACTACGATGTGAACAAGAATCTCACTCAACTGCAGGATATTTTTGACGCAAATGGATATTCGATAAGTGATGTCGTTAAGGAGGTGAGCATTAAAAAAAGGGTCAATTAATTTAAAAAAAACGCTTTGAAAAATCGGTTTCACGAGTGACAAAATTTTACAGGTATCTCAAAATTGCTCGGAGCTTATATTGGCTTGCAAATGGAAAGGTTCGTGGATAAAGTGTGACGAAGTTTTCAAGCAGAGTTTATCGCGGGATGGTATCTGCTGCAGTTTCAATTACATCGACTCCACGGATCCTAGAATACCTCCCAAGTATAAGTTATTTTAGGAATATTTAAAAAATGAGGATGTAAGAATTTGCACTCTTAAATGACATGACGGATGAATAATTTGCTTTAGGGAACGGCCAAAGCGAGTAACCGCGTGTGGCTACCAAACGGGACTAACTATATTTGTTAATCCAGATCCGAATGACTATTTAGCAGCTCTGTTAGGATCATATGGAGTCAAGGTACACTGTAAAAAAATCTACTTGAAATTTAGAGTACTTCTACTGGAAGTTTTTATTCATAAACTATTATATGAAATTTAGTATACAATTGCAATGTCAAATCAATGTATGATACAGCATTTTTAATAATTTACTTTAATTTTACAGTAAAAGTAGTTGAATTTTAATAATTTGCTTCAATTTTACTGGAAAAATGCATGAATTCTATACCAAAATTGTTTATCAAATTTCGGTGACGAGTTTATGCATAAAAACTTCCAATCGTTTCTAACAGTGTACAATTTCTTACCAAAAAAACGTTCACATGAAACAAATTATGTGACATTTTTAGTAAAAAATGTGGAAACTTCAATTTTCTTTTTTTCGACATTAATCTGTCGGAATGACAAAACTCTTTTAAGCGACTTAAGATTTACCGCAAAATTTTTACACATATCAAGCTTATTTGTTTTCAGTTTAATTTCAAATGTACGTTTTCGACAATCAGATTTTTCTCTATGTGAAGACATTTATTGAAAATAGTTGTGACCATTTGAAAATTTTTTATTCAGTCGGATCCAAAGTATCAAATTACTTGATTTAGTTGATTCAGTAATTTTCTACAGATCATGCTGCATTATCCCTACGATTTTCCTGATTACAATGCTGAAAACAAACTCGTCGGGATGGGCTATCAATCTTTCTTCAGCGTATCACCTGAAGAAACATACTCCACTGCAGAGGTTCGTGAACTTACGGTCGCCACGAGGGATTGCGTTTTTAGTGACGAAAGAAAACAACCGGAAGATGCTGATCTCGATAAATACAACTTTACATATGCGGAATACACGTACAAGAATTGCATGGCCGAGTGCAGAGCTAGTACGATTAAGAAAATGTGCCAATGTGTTCCTTATTATATGCAACAGACAGGTCAGTACGCTTAATCGAGTATAGTTGTTTTTTTCAACATTTATGTATTCATTTATTTATTTTAAAAATGCTCGAAAGTCAATTGCGAAACTCTAGGACAAATCCTAGTGTCTACACTGTAAAAAAAAAAATCTACTTGAAATTTAATGCATCGGTACAGGAAATTTTTATGCATAAACTGGTATAATAAATTTTCTATACAAGTCCGATGTAAAAGTAAGGTTTGGTACAGTAATTTTAATAATTTAAATTAAATTTAATGTAATATTACATTACTTTTCAAAATCAACTGTAATTTTACTACAACCCCAGTAAACACGTTTTTGAACGGCAATGTAACCTAGAAGTTACATGTGATTGTAACAATGTTACCTTTGCGATATATCGAGGATATGTAATGTAGGACTAACTTGTGATGTTGCATTTGTAATATGCAGGTAATGTCATCGTTATCTAACTCGTGATGTTGAATTTGTTATATGCAGGTAATGTTATCGTTATGTAACTTGTGATGTTGCATTTGTTATATGCCGGTAATGTTATCGTTATGTAACTTGTGATGTTGCATTTGTTATATGCAGGTAATGTTATCGTTATGTAACATATTTTCTTGGCCGTTGCATAACAAAAGCTATGAAACTGCAACGCAACGTGCAAGTAACAATAGGGACGTCCCTTTCGTGACAGGAACGCAATGTTGTAGTGATGTAACGTGGCAACATAACAAGTATATTGCAAACAATATGTAACATACATATTACAGTGGTTATATAACACCGTGAACATCCACGTTATGCAACTGTTAAATACCGTAGCTCCGTTACACTTATGTAACGAAAGTGTGTAACTGTAACGTAACATGTATGTAACGACTGTAAGTCACTGCAGCAATAGTGCGGTCATGTTACAGTTACGTAAATGTGGTAACATTACAAGAATGTTGCAAGAGTATGTACCTTTGACGTTACATGCATATCACAGTGGTTATGTAACATCGAGAACATGCGCGTAACGTAACGATTATAAGCCGTAGTTGTGTTGCAGTTATGTAACTAAAATGTGTACCTGTAATGCAACATCTTTGTAACGATTGTAATGTAACTGTGCGGATAGTCCGGTCATGTTACAGTTACGTAATGTGATAACGTTGCTAGAATGTTGCAAAAATATGTAACATCTACGTAATGTAGTTTCGTTACATTCACGTAACAAAAATGTGTTATTGTTACGTAACATGTAGAATGAATATCTATGAAAGTACCAATAAACAACGTGTAAACGCTTTAGCCGAAAAGTTTACACACACAAGAATATTATCTTCGAAAATTATTTGGTCGCCAATAGCCAATACCTGATTCCAAATTAAAGAGAAAAAAAAAGTTACGTGACATGTGTATTACAATGTGATGTCCACTAGATGGCGTACGACTCAAATGTTTCTCGCAAGCGATTCGTGTCACTGATGTATATAAGTCAGCGTAACGGTGCAGCTTCATGTGCTCACCGGAGTGATACTCTTCGGAGATGATAACCGGTTCGCAACATTTGTCAATACAGCTTGTTCTACTTTTAATAGTAGCAGCTAATATTTTTGACTTCCAAGGGTAGCAATTTAGCAACCGTTGAAGCTCTTTTATGGACTTGCGGTCCACAAAAGAAAGGCCGATGTATTGTCAATATGACTACATTTTGGCAGTACAACGAAACAGTAACAGCTGTGTAATTTAAGTTGCACAACACAACATAACTAAATTGCTCAGTAATGTTACACAACATGGTAACATTACTGAGCGGGTAATAATAACTTATATGCAAGTTACCGACAATGTTACGTGTATCTTTTGGTTTAATTGCTGTTACGTTGCGGTTACATCGTGCAACACAGTCGCAACATGACTAGACCGCAACGGTTATGTAACGCAGGTTATATAACATATCAATGTTATTTGTTACATATCAGTTACATTGCGCATCGTACGGGCAACATAACTAAAATGTAACAGTTCGTAACGCATGAAATATAACATGGTAACATTGCTGAGTAGGAAATAGTAAATAACGTGTAACTTACATGTAACGTCACGTGTAACTTACATGTAAGTTACACGTGACGTTACTTGTTACATCGGGTTACAATGTTGTAACATTACCGTGTTTACTGGGACTTTACATAAATTTCATATCACAATTGGGATTGAATTTAATTTACGATTTTATGCATAAAAACTTCCAGTGTTTTAAATCGTGTATACAATGGTAATAGACAACACGGCGGTTCTCTCGTAGAACTGGAGGTAACCCAACACACGAGGCACGATAATTTCACTGCTACAGAGTTCAAATTATGCAGTAGAGTCAAAACTCGTGTAAGTAAAAGCCTTGAAAAAACTTAGTCAAGACTATTTCTATATTCTTGGGCACAGACGCTGACTTGACCAAATGAGAATTCTGCACTCGCGCGATACCTCGAGCTTATTATTTTTATAATAGTTTTTTTTGTGCAACATTATACCGGTTAATATTTATAGATTTGATAATTTTTTATTTTAATAATTCATTTAATCCGACATGAAACAAATGATGAAAGATTCGCGTTGCCTTATGACATAACAGAATTTCTGAGGTTTATTTCTTCATACAATTAATGTCCTTTCCGATTTCACTATCAAAGAAAACAAGCGCGATAAAAGTCAATTTTTGATAATTCCGTTTTGTTACAATATATATTATTATATACTTGAAAAATACTTTAATAAATACCTTTTCCATGATAAGAAATAGATGAAATATTTTCTTATCATTCCAATTTTATAAATTGTAATCATGCTGGCAAAAAAAATGTCTTTGGCTGGAATTTGCTTTTTAATATATCAGATGAACAATATTGGAAGTTTTAAGTAATAATTATTTTGTACTCACATTATTTGAATTATATAGGAAGCCCGGTTTGTGACCTCAGGAAAGTTGAATGCCTACAGAAGCACGATCGTAAGTATTGTCGAATTTTCTACGTTGTCTATATTATGCAAGCTACTCCTGAAAGATTTATTTCCCATGTCAATAAAATTGAAAATTAATTAAAAACAAAAAAGCAATAAGAGCCGGAGGAGATACTTAAAATATGAAAACATTAATTGTAGTGGATATATATTTATGTCTTTTTAAAAACTGAGTTAACCGATTATTGATAAGGAAGATTAAAAAATATTCAGATAAGAAGTGTAGCCGAATACCTTATGATCTTAGTAAATAAACCCCCTATTTTAGCTATTGCCCAAGGAAGACAAATAGGAGCTCTATAGTGCCAGTTGTGGGATATGAGACGATTCTATCGTGACGTTACGAATTAAAAAAGAAAACGCACTGAATAAAAATGACCCAAAAATAGCACAATGCTAAAAAATGTAGTTTGTTCGAAATGAAAACAAAATTTTGAAGAAAGAAATAAAAAATTACGAATTGAAAAAGAAAACGCATTAACTAAAAACGACCCAAAAATAGCACAATGCATAAAAATGTAGTTTGTTCAAAATGTAAAACAAAATTTTGAAGAAAGAAATTCAAAATTGAAAATTGAACAACAAAACGCATTAAATAAAAACCACCCAAAAAATAGCACAATGCATGAAAACGTAGTTTGTTCGAAATGAAAACAAAATTTTGAAGAAAGAAATTCAAAATTATGAATTGAAATGGAAAAAGAAAACGCATTAAATAAAAACGACCCAAACTAGTACAATGCATAAAAATGTAGTTTATTTGAAATGTAAAACAAAATGTTGAAGAAAGAAATTACGAATGGAAAAAGAAAACGCATTAAATAAAAACGACCCAAAAATAGCAGAATGCATAAAAATGTAGTTTGTTCGAAATGTAAAACAAAATTTTGAAAAAAGAAATAAAAAATTATGAATTGAAAAAGAAAACGCATTGAATAAAAACCACCCAAAAATAGCACAATGCACAAAAATGTAGTTTGTTTGAAATGTAGAACAAAATTTTGAAAAACGACATAAAAAATTACCAGGGCTATCGAAGTCTGATACCTAATTTTTGTATATACTTCAAACTGTATGGAACTATAATGAATAATAAATTTAGAAAATTTCCCATGGAAAATAAAATTAAATCTCTCGGATTTTTCAGACTGGTGGGAAACTTCTTGGCCAGGAGCTGACATGCAGAGCGAAATACTCGGCTCAGGAAAAATGAAAGACTTGGAGGAATCCAGACCTTGTGGATGTCTGCCAGATTGCAGATTATATCGATATCCGGTGGAAGGTTCTTTGGGTATGATCGACGGATCGATTCCTTACGCCGATCTGACTTTCTTGCAAGTATTCGGACACATATCATTACGTAGAGTCAAAGTAGTTTAAAATTCGTATTATATTTACATCCTCATGATAAAGTAAAATTCCGTAAACGATGAATATCTGCATTTTTTATCGATAAAAAAATATCAATAACTCAACAATGCTTTAAAACAGGCAAAACAAGACTCTGAAAAATGAAAGTGTGGTGCACATATTCTTCAGCGATTTAGTATCTATTCAATATCGTCGTAACGCATACTACAATTGGCGGAATTTGTTCGGTAAGCGCATCGAGATTAGCGTATTAATTAAATTTTATGATCTATCAGTCGTATGTATAATTTTCGTTATTCTCCATAATTTGAGAATAATTTCTCAAATTTCTCTCGTCCGAAAAATTGTGGGAATGTCAAAAAGTTTATAAATATTGGTTTGATCATTGCAGCTTCCTTCGGAGGTTTGCTGGGATTGTTTGCAGGCTTCAGTCTCATGTCGGTGTACGAACTGATATATTTCTTCGTAATTCGAGTAATAACCGATGCGTGTATGAAGAAAAAAGAGGATTCTTCTCACGAAATCCCTGGAAGCGTCAAAACCGACGGAAAAGTGGTGAAGAGACGTGGATTTTGAAATTTATAGAGTCGTCATTTTTAATATACATATATAATTACGCAACGTCTTACATAAAGTCTTTTTATAAAATAAGTAAAAATCATTGTTTTTTTTTAGAAAAAATACAACATTAAACATCATTTTGTCATTTAAAAACTCTGTAGAGCACAATTATGTAATTGGGACGCACAAGGCATTCCATCCCGATTCAAGTTGAGTCAGACTCTCGATCTCCCCGAATTGAATCGTTATTTTACGTAGGATTGACTAAACCCTCAAATGTACAGTTTTCTAAAAGTGATATATCGAATGTCATATTTTTTTAATCTGTAAAAATTCTGGATAATACTTTGTTGCATATTAAAACTTTCTAACTTATGTCCAACGGAGGCAAGATTTTTCTTTTCATAGTTTTCAAGCTTTTTTTTACTTAAAAAAATATTTGAAAATAGAGGAAAAAAAATCAATCTACTATGAAGGACTGTTCAAACATTGCTGTTTATATAAACTGTTGGAAAATTTGCCATAGTCAAAATGGCCACTTTGGCTTCAAGCTAGAAAATATTTATACTCAACAAAGTATTTATTTACATTTTTTCGAATTTTTAAATTGTAGTACTCGATATATCACTTTAAAGAATTTTCTTTAAATTCACATTGAAAAAAAAAAAAAAATTCAATCTGGTGCATTTGCCAAATCGAGGAGGTCGAGGATCAGGTCGATTTGTGATGGAATGCCCCATAAGTAAAAATGTATATCACAGCTTCACGCTTTGGGAACAATTGCAGTAACTTTCGGAAGCGGTAATACGATTATATGGACGACAAATTGATTTTCAGTCAGACATGACTTTTGTTCGTATAAAATTGTATTGAGAACGCTGTTTAGACTCAATAACAATTAGAAATTACAAGCACAGTTTAAGATTATCAAAATTGTCTTGGATAACAAAAAGACGTAAGAATTATTCACACTTACATTCTGTAACTGTAAATAATTCTTACGTCTTCTTGTTATTCAAGACAAATTTGACAACTTTAACATCTGCTTATAATAACTGATTCTTGTTCCGCCCGGAACAACATTTTCAATCAATTTTTATTCGGATAATGTCATCTTTCTCTCAATTGGAAACCCATGGCGGAAAGTAGACAGTCATTGGAAGACGCGTTGTAAATTCGGGCAGCTGAGAAGCCTGTTTTACTCCGTCTACATAACCCGTTCTGTTTTGCACATTCGCCTGAACTCTTACATCCCACTCAGTAAACGAAATGGTCTCGCTTTCATTGAGCACTTGACAAACGGCCTCGATGAACCATGTACCTGAAAATCAAAAAGGCGTACATAAAATCCTGTACTTTGCCGATGTTTAGCAATAAATGTTAATGGAGCGTTTGCGATTAAAGGGTTACATCTACTTCAAAACCCGAAAACAGTAAAAACTGTAAAAATATTAGCCGAATTAAAACTACTTGTGTTTTTTTTTCGTGATGATGTTTTTTCTAGTTTAACAAAATAAAAATAAAACGTCTGGCCGCCGACCGATGGTGCAATTTTTTTGCCAGAAGTCATACAAAAATACGCTGAGAAACATTTAGACGCTGACGATCTCAGTTTTATTTAAATCGATATTTATTCTGAAATAATTACTTCACAATTACTACTTTTTTCATGGATATTCCACGTTTTAGTTTTAATTCGTCGCCATTTGTGAAAAAATAATAATATATCAAGATTGGCGGTCATCAGCGACTAATAGTTGTTATCAACTTCAATAGCCCATTTAATTTTTTTAATTTTAGATGAACTGTTTAACTGGAGACTGTTTGCCGAAAAACGCCCCGAAAAAAATTGCGTCAACGACTGACGGCCATATCATTTTTTTTTTCCATTTAAAATATCGTTTTAATTCCACTGAACTATACAAAAAATGTTTCAATTCGACCAATAATTTCTTCAAAAATGAAACAAATTTCGAACTCTTTTCGAGCCTCTAAGTAGTTGTTTTTCCTTAATTCTGTTCTACTGACGAACCGAAAGCCTCCGAATAGTGAATTTACAACGATAAGTACAGTATAATCTCGATTATCCGAAACTAGATCATCCGAACCCTCAATTATCCGAACGATGACTTAGTTTATCCAAATACTCAATTATCCGAACGTCAGCGTGGAAGATAGAATCATACAGCGCGATTCAATCCGAACTAGTCTCGGTCCCACTTAGTTCGGATAATCGATCTTCTACTGTATTCAATGATTAACTCTGGAAATGACTACGCATTTCTTGCTTCTTCGTATTAATGAAGAAACTCGAAAAAGTTCAATTCCTAAAGTTTATGAGAGTGAAAATGCTAGAAAACCCTTAAAAACAATAGCCGGCAGTTGATGGAGAATGATTTTGCTTTCTCACCGTCTCTCATATGCCGTATAGAGGCAAAACGATCCATGGTAGACATTAATCGGCAGAAATTATTGTAGCGCCGAATATTTTCGGACGGTGCGTCCGTGGTAAGATCAGCTTCCCATGAATCGTTTGTAACCGGGTTCGATTCCCTGAGACCATCAGTCGTCAGATCTGCCCTTCCAGATATTTCCCCGATGTTTTTGCCTTGGCAAGCTTGTACAATTAATAGTTTAATTGTGTCGTGCAGCTTAGAGGTACACATCAAATCCCCTATTTCTTTGATGGATATTTTCAGTCCATCGCAGGTTACGATTCCACCTGCACAATAGCAGTAGTAGTAGTAGTAGGAGATTTATTGACAGACCGTTACGACAATGGTGACGTATAGTACATTTAAATAAGTTATAATATTTTTACAATGTGATCTGCCAACAGGCCATCGCCCGAGGTTCTTCAGCCCAGGGTTTTCCTTGGTACATTTTCTTATTTGATTATTTTGGTAGAAACAAATTGTTTAGCGTCGTATGTAGAGAGGTGCATTATCCTTGGTTCTCGGTGTACGTTCTTTCAATAATTTGATAGGGTTTGGGGTCGAAATAGCGAATAAACAAAATAGTGAATGGCTAAAATAGCGAGTTTAAAAATAAGGAACGTCTAAATGTAGAATGTCCATAATTATGGAATTCGGTTTTTCAGCCTTTCGCCATTTTTATCATTCGCTATTTTAAGTGCATTTTGATAAGATCGGGGTAAAAATAGCAAATGGTCAAAATAACGAATGGCTAAAATAGCGAATTTCATAATGATGACCATTCTGCATTCAGACGTTTCTAATTTCGAAATTCGCTATTGTAACTATTCACCATTTTGGTCATTCGCTTTTTTGGCCTCCACCCAATTTGATATATTAAGTGAGTGGGAAATTTATGTTAGGGTGTAATGTGAGGTACGCGTTGTATGCATAGTGGTTGTAAGTTTTCCCGTTGTTCTATTGATAGCTTTTGGGTGAGGTGATATAGTCTGGTTTTAGTTGGAGTGATAATTGTTTTTTTTTCATACAGTACAGTATTTCACGGGTTGTATAGGGAATTTGACGGGTTTCGTATCCGAGTGAGTCGCCGGAAAGCGCTTGTTTCTGCTGTACGAATTTTTGTTTAGTGCAGTCTCTTTGCAATTAGTAAATATAGGGTGTCCTCTGCACGATATTTTCCCGAATAACTTAAAGAGTTGAATTTTCTTAGAGGTTATTTATATTCCAGAAAAACAGAGAAACAGATACTCAAAAGTTTTACGGATTTGTTAAGTTTTTAAGTGTAACAGTTTAACAGATTTGTTGAGTTTTTAAGTGTAACAATTTAACAGATTTGTTAAGTTTTTAAGTGTAACAATTTAACAGATTTGTTAAGTTTTTAAGTTTAACAGATTTGTTAAGTTTTTAAGTATAGAAGTTTAACTGATTTGTTAAGTTTTTAAGATGTTAAACTTTTATGTTCGAGAGATGTGTTAAACTTTTGAGCGTCCGTTTCGTTGAGTGTAAAAGTTTACTGCTTCAGCCCATTTTGCTACATAATGTACAAAACATCTTGGAAATTTTATTCTGGCACATGCACTAAATGATCCACTTGTAGAAGAATATTCCTTTAGCCACGCACCTTCGTAACCGTGGCTCAAGATACACACGATTAAACAATCATGCTTTGTAACGTCAAAGCTTTCCGTTATTCTCTTAAGCGATTCCTCCATCGCTCTTTTGTTCAAATTCTCATGAACCTCAATATCAAAGTTCCGGCGGGAAAAAGTTTTGCGGAGATTGTCCCGATCGTTATCGCTCCCCGCTCTGTTTTTGTACTGCAAAAGAAACTTCAATAAAAATGTGTATGTGTAATCAACGAAATAGAATGCAAAAGTACCTTTCGATGGAAAGGAAAAAAACTATGACTTATTTATATTGCATTACGAATATATCTTTTCATTTCAGAAACATGATACATTTTCATGTCTTTGTTCGAATCATAACAAGTTGAATAATCTATTTCATGCTCTTGTAGAAATGTTAATGAGTTAAATAATCGGTCCTTGTAATGGCCAATACATTCATGTCTAGGGATAAAATTACTCATACCGCAGGTAGAAGTTGATGTGTCTCATAATCAACTTCATTGATTATTACACACACTCCTTTTTTTATTGTTCGCGAATTATTCTTTTGAACCTTAACTTGCGAATGATTTTTTGGTGAAGGCTCGTGTCGCCTTTGAGCCTCCGGCTTTTCTCGTGAGCAAGAATCGGTAGAATCCATTGCTCTTATTGCAGAAGTACTGAAGTGTTCTACATGAATGTAGATTGTTTGACTGTAACAGTCGAGCTGTTTCAGATGCTTAAGCAAATTAGAAAAATTTGCATTACCATCTGCATCAAGAATAATAAGATAGCAATTACTTAAAAATGTCCTGCAATTGTGAATTATTTTTGTTGATTAAAGCAGAGATGTCAGCTCTCGTCTTAATTTTTTATGAAAATTTCGCTATAATTTCATAATTATAATCTAGAATGTTGATGCAAAGCTGGGATAATTCTTTCAATGACTAAACATTTTTGTACTTACTTAACTGGATAAGAAATTATTTTAAATAATGGGAATTCTCAATTTTTTTTCATAATCATTTATGATTCTATTATTTTGAGTAGTATTCATCAATGCATTAATATATCATATTCCATAGCAATTATCTCCAAATATAACAACAGCTAAATATGCAGCTGTTGTTATATTTAAATGAAATAACAGCTTTCCACAAAAATCGTGAATAATTGTTGAAAAAAACTATTGAATACATTAGACAATAATTTTCTAGTAAGTAAAAGGACAGTAACGTAAAGACTTTCTAGTAAAGTATTATATAAATATTTTTGTACTTAACTGAATATCAAATTATTTTAAATAATAGGAATTCTCAATTTTTTTTTCATAATCATTTATGATTCTATTATTTTGAGTAGTATTCATCAATGCATTAATATATCCTATTCCATAGCAATTATCTCTCAATATAACAACGGCTAAATATTTAGCTGTTGTTATATCTAAATAAAATAACAGCTTTCCACAAAAACTGTGAATAATTGTTGAAAAAAACTATTGAATACATTAGACAATAACTTTCTAGTAAGTAAAAGGAGAGTAAAGACTTTCTAGTAAAGTATAATATAAATATTTTTGTACTTACTTAACTGAATAACAAATTAATTTAAATAATGAGAATTCTCAATTTTTTTTCATAATCATTTATGATTCTATCATTTTGAGTAGTATTCATCAATGCATTAATATATTCTATTCCATATCAATTATCTCTAAATATAACAACAGCTGAATAATTAGCTGTTGTTATATTTAAATAAAATAATAGCTTTCCACAAAAACTGTGAATAATTGTTGAAATAAACTATTGAATACATTAGACGATAACTTTTTAGTAAATAAAAGGACAGTAAAATATTTAGCTGTTGTTATATTTAAATGAAATAACAGCTTTCCACAAAAACTGTGAATAATTGTTGAATAAAACTATTGAATACATTAGAGGATAACTTTTTAGTAAGTAAAAGGACAGTAAAGTCAAGACTTTCTAGTAAAGTAACACAGCTTCCAATCTTAAAGTAAACCTACCAACTGAAATGCTTATAAATCCGTGCTGCAGCCAGTGCAGTGCATGTAGTTCAAGATACTCAGTATCTAGTTCTCTTATTACTTTTCCCTCTTGATAAATGCTTTTCAGGAGCTGTTCACTCCTCTCATTACTTAGAGAATCAAAAAGTTTGTACAAAACTTTAACAGCTGGCTTGACCTTGACTGTTGCACGTGGTATCCTTGAATGATACTTATCAAAAAGTGCTAATGGTTCGGCATAGCCAAGATTCAGCAGCACTTCCTGATTTTCGATTATGCAAAGCGCTTCCAATATTTTTTCTCTCCAGTCTCCTGGATAACTCCGAACATACTCGGAAATAATATACGGACGGTCTTTGATGTTTTTGCACAATCTCAGCACAGTATTGTACGCATCAGGATATTCCGCAGCTAACAAAAAAAGTATCCCAACTTTCTCAATCTCTTCCAAATCTGACTCCATTCTTTCCAGCACTCCAGTGTCTATAATAGGTCGTTTTACGATCTCCAAATTCTGAACGACACTAGCGTTTGGACACGCATCTGTCGTGTTTAAATTCATGTTTTGAACATGCGTAGCGATCATTTCAAAGTCAGAGCACTAAAATGGAAAAATCCTTTAAGAATGTAGTTATCGAATCGCTAAGGTCATGACGAATTTTTTTTAAATACTACATTTTTTTATGGATATTCTGCAGCACTTTTTTCAACTCTTTTATTACGTTTCAACTCGCGTCCGTATCGTCTTCATAAATTTATTTCTCTCGATATTTAAAAGCTGAAATATTTGACAGAATTATAATAAAAATTTACAGAAAGTCATGTTAGCTTATGATCATCTTAACTTTTAAAAAATGAATAAAAAGAAACCGAAAATTGCCGCCGAAAATCCATATACTAACTAGTTACTATCACAATAGGGATTAAAAAGTCGGCTTCCGGGAATTTCTTTGACATTGTACGTACCAGATAGTAGATGAAATTCTGAAGACACGAATTTTCGGTAACACCGGTCGATGTGTTTCCTTCTGTATAAATGTAGGCCAATGGATTTGAATGGAATAGAATTCCCCATTGAATGGTGAATGTATCGTACGGTCACGTATTATTGCCGGAAAACTGCAATTTTGTTTTGTCTTTCGAAACTGCGACTGCCAAGTAGTAAATAATATGGCGGCGGTAGTGTGAAAGTGGAGGGGATAAATATTGAAAGCAATTTTCTGCTTTATCGACCGTCGGCTCTTCGTCACGTTTCAGTTTACTACCAAAGAATATGGAAGAATATGGACTGGAACTGGAGTACACGCGTTAGTTGGTACGGCCAAGGTCTTCGACAAATATTTAAGAGGTTAGGCCACTCTAGAATTTGCCAAAAATCCAATGTGATTTAAATGGGAAAATGTTTGTGCTTACAGGCACGTTTTCGCGTTGAGATAGAGCTCTCAAATTTTAACCAGAATTTCTTGAACTTATTTCGAACAAAATAAACGGGCGTCTTGGACAAAATCGCTCGAAATCAACGACCACCCTAATAAAGAAAGTATACATAAATTGTCAGACTTAGTTAAAAGTGTTACGAGTCGAAATTTTTTTTAATGCTTTGAAAAAATTTTAACTGATCTGAGACAGAATGCCTTATATTTAAATCAAGCGTCTCGATCTTCTCGTACCTCTACATTCTGCACTCATGTGTGCACATACACATCCGCTTTCTAATATTTGATTAAACAGACGTCAGGCTGGTAAAAGAGTTGCAAATATCGCAGTAGGTCATCACAAGTCCCAGCCCTCTGACCATAACTGCTCGCAACTTCAATATACCGCGTTATCACCCTCGCTGAATTCTGATGCTTCTTCTTTTTCCGTTTTATCAACACTAATTCCACAGATGAGTCATATAGTTACGATTTAAAAACATTTAGTGTCGAAGCTCGAAAATCGATTTTCGATACGGTGTAAATATTCGGGGCGCAATATTATAATCGAGGGGCTATTTACTTTTGAATTCATTAAACCACCTTATAAAAACTCGTGAATGTGTAATGTCCCAGCGACCTACCACACTTAAACCTCTCACTCTCCTTTGACCACCCTCAATAATACCTGAGTTGCAGTCTCCAGTAATAACCTACTGAAAATAACCAAACATCCCTTCGGTATCTGGGAACCACAGCTGTAAACAATAAAACTAAACAGCTATTACGATAACGATGCGAAGACCGCCAAAATTCCCCAACTAATCTTGTAAACGAATAAACGACCCTTGTCCCTTTTTTTTGTACATAGAATTTCAGCATAACGTGCCCGTGCACAGGACCCCCACTCCAAAACATCCCTTAAGCGTAAAGGAATACAAATAAGAATCAGCAGAAAGGTACTTTTAAGATTTCTCCTCTGAGTAGAGTTCTTCTCGAGACCTGACGACGAGCACATCACTCCGAATCCCAGAGTCCGAAACCGTGTTGTGAAATATTTTGTACTACGAATATTGAAAATAAAACAAGTTATTTTTCTCCATCCGCGCCTACGTGACCCCTCCCATCACAAATGTAATCGCGCGAAATCACGTGAAATCAGGTAACATCACCGAATACCGTCTGCAGCGTTCATCGGAAACAATTTTTTTGATTACCTCGAAATCAGATTTGAATTTCATGATTTCACAAAATCATAATTTAAAAAATTTTAACCCAATAGTTTCTGTAGCGAAGAACTCCCTTCACCTGTAATGTGACATTGCGCATATTAATTACATTAATAAGAGGAAAAAATATCGTAAGGGGGTTATTTATAAGGGTGAGGAACTATGCACTGGAAACCATATGGGGCAATCCACTTCGCTTGGACCAGGATTTGATCTTGACCTTTTCGATTTGGCTCATAATTTTTTGTAGGATTAGTTGAACCCTCAAATCCACAATATATACAAATATGAAGCATTCCACATGACTTCAGCCACCCGAAAAAAAAAACAGAATTCGAAAAAATGTCCAAAAATCAGGTTCAGTGGTTATATAGATGCACCAAATTTTAATTTTTTTGAAATTTTTTTCTGGCGAAATATGCCATGTTTTTCATTTTTCATTTATCGGCCTTTATCCAAAATATTTATCTGTACGCAGAATACGAAAGAAATACATATATCGGTTTTATCATGTCAGGACATGAGAAAATCGATATATGTATTTTTTTTAATATTTCAAACTGCGATAACTTATGAACTTCGCACGGTCCAAAAAAAATACTAACAATTGAGGATTTTCATACACAATTGGCAACAATTTTTTCGATGCCACTTTCCTAAGTCCTTTCCGCAAAAAAAAAACAATTTACTTTAATTTTGCAGTAAAATATAGTCTGAAATTACACAATTAATTCTGAATTAATTATTTTCTTGTGGGCCATAAAAAAACGCACATTTTCGTTTTTTTAAGATGTTAATACGATTAATCGTTCCCGAGATATCATAGATTAAATGAAAAATAGAAAATATGGCATATTTCGCTAGAAAAAATTTCAAAAAAATTGAAATTTGGTGTATTTACCACTGAACCTGATTTTTGGACATTTTTTCGATTTTTTTTTTTTAGGTGCCTGAAGTTATGTGGAATGCCTCATATATATATATATCATTATTTTTTGTACGGCATTCTTTTAAACCTATTTTTAAAGTGACATATTGAACGCCATAATTGTAAAACCTGTAGAAATTCTGAAAAATACTTGGTTAAGTATCGAAATTTTCTAGCTTGTAGCCAAAGTGGGCAAAATTGTTCTTATAGTTTTCAAGCTTTTTTTTATGAAAAAAATTATCAAAATTGGAAATCAATAATAGTGAAATCATATCGGCAATTGCAGCCGGATATCTCAGAATTTGCATGAGTTATAGTATTTGCAGACATTTTTGAAAAAATTAAAATTGTAATAAAATCAGAACGATTAGACAGATTCTCGCGAAATTGAGTACACATAATGTTTTACGGGTACGGGTAACCATTTATACATAAAATTTCAGCGCAGTGCCTCTTTAATTGCATGAGTTATGGCGTGAAAACGATTTTTTCAAAATTTAAAAAATGCCGTAAGAAAAAAAATGTTCAACCGATTCGCGTCAAATACAATCCCAAACTTTTTTATATGATAACTTACTTCAATGCCAAATTAGAAGAAAATCCGTAGAAAATCCGCGACAGTTATCGTACGTACAAGGAAATCTGCACACACACACACACACACACACACACACACACACACACACACACACACACACACACACACACACACACACACACACACACACACACACACACACACACACACACACACACACACACACACACACACACACACACACACACACACACACACACACACACACACACACACACACACACACACACACACACACACACACACACACACACATTTCGTAAAAACCATTTTCCTCGATGTTTTAGACCATTTTAATTATCTTCACGTGAAAATCTCGAAAAAAATATTTTTCACGAAAACAAAGCTTCCTCTATAAAGAAGCAAAAAAATAGAAAAAAGTATCTCCTTCAGGTGATTGATCAAATGTTCATTTGTGTTGAACCAGATTTTCCAGAATTCTTTCAGATTGTTACGTATTTTTTCGGATTTTCCCGACCTATGCCCCATATATACTGATAACCAGTAGTAAATTTTTTTCTTAAAACTCTTACGCTACTTACTGTTATCCACTCATGTTTGTTCACATGCATTCCCCCTCTTATTCTCGATGAAGCAGATCTCGGGCTTGTATAAAAGTGCAGGAATTACACACAGTTGCTTATCCCGAGTCAAGCCGCATCGATAACCATGGCTACTCGCAACTTCAACACTGCTATCGCTCTTGTCGCGTGTTGCCTCTCATTTCTCTCTTGGATCAGCGCCGATTCGACAGGTGAGTAATTAAACATTTTCATCGATAATATACCAATGAATCCAATAATTAAACGATCAGTCGGATAAATTTGAAAGCATTCAACGGCAAGGATAGATATTTTATATTCAATATCGTGTAAATATTTGCCCCGAAATATCGTAAGTCAAAGTTGTCCGCTATCTTGGTTGTGAAACAACAATAAAACTGCGATGTACGTTGTAAGGTCAAAAATGTATATTTCTAAATATTTTTCAGCAGGTTTTTCATTGATTTATTTACGACAAACTCAATTGAATTCGAATGTCAAAGTTCTTAAAATAATATCTACCATTTTTTTCTGATTTTTTAATATCTTGAATTTAAAAAATAGCACGAGAAAAATATACAGGATAAATATTTTTTTAAAGTTTTAAACGCAATAGTATAATTCAAGCTTTTTCTACAGTCAGAACATTTTTTTCTGCGAATATTGAAATTGACTGGCTTTACTTCCTCATTGAGAAACCTTTATTCTCGTGAAACGAAAATAGAAATAATATTAGAAATAATATAAAATAACGAAAAAATAAAAATTCGTAACCACCCGGAAAATAATTACAAAATTACACGTCGATAGTAAAATCCGGCAAATTATAAAGAAACATTTTTTGAGACTGTGGAAAAGTGAGATGACGATCATTTATTTTCTTTACTTATTTATGTGTACATTATTATGAAATTACACTGTTAAAAATTTTTGTATGAAAATTCATAAAATTTAAATGAAGTTTTATGCATATACAGAATATGAAATTTCATATACAAGTATGTATAAATATTAAATTATTCGTATATTAAGAACAATGCAATATTTGTCATTATTTACACACAAACTTAAATTTGATATAACTTCGTATATTAAACGTGTTGTAAATCTAATAATATTTTCAACAGTTATATATTAATATTACAACAGAGTTTGTGAATTCACTTTTGCAATACACAGCTTATTAAATTTCAATGTCATCTACATCAATTTCAACATTCAGGTATTGAAATTACAACAGAATTATAAAAATTTCTATACATTATATATGAATTTGAATTTGGTATACCGCGTTTGTAAATTTGATATAACTTCGTATATTAAACGTGTTGTAAATTTAATAATATTTTCAACAGTGATATATTAATATTACAACAAAGTTTGTGAATCAACTTTTGCAATACACAGCTTATTAAATTTCAATGTCAGCTACATTAATTTCAACATACAGGTATAAAAATTAAAACAGAATTATACAAATTTCTATACGTTATATATGAATTTGAATTTGGTATACCTCGTTTGTAAATTTGATATAACTTAGTATATTAAACGTGTTGTAAATTTAATAATATTTTTAACAGTGTAGAGTTTTTTTTTCTGCCAAAGGTTCATCCTGTGCGGGGCCTATCCAATATTATAAGGAAATTGGATGTACGCCCGTTTATAAGACTGTGGACTCTCCTTGTCCGGTGAGATACTCCTGTAATCATCTGAAACACTTGCCAGCCGATAAATGTGTCATCAATGGTCACCAGTATGAGCTCGGCGAGATGTTGAGGGAAGAAGATAAAAATCCATGCGATATGGGCTGCATTTGTAGCGAAGGTTATGGTAATAGAGGGTACGATTTTTTTATTTTTGTTAATCGTGAATTTGAAAAAAAGTTCTTTGTTCAAAATTGCAAAGGTATGTTGCTTTACCTTAATATGCACTTTTTCACATAGCGGCGAAATTTTTTAAGATATTTTTTCTCGCACGTATGCGCACTTAAGGATGTATGATACGTACAGAGTCCCGCCAATCGTGAGTTTAAGAGAAAATTTCGATTACTTCAAGATGAAATAAAAATCGGGAAAAAATAATCGATATTAAACGTGCTGAAAAGATAAACTTTGTATAGTAATAATTCCGAAATGTTAGTAACAAATTTCTGAAAAAAACTTCTTGTTCAACAAACAATCAGTCAACCTAACGTTTTTCCTAATGAAAATGATATGTTAATTTATTTGAATGCGTATGAATTTTTTCAGATTTTTTTCTTTATTTTGATTTTGACCTTTTTATGTTTAAAAATGTGCACGAAATAACGAATTTTGGATATGTGTTCGGCAATAAACCTATCTACTACATTCAAGATTTTTTTGCAAAAAGTATATCCAAAATTTGTTATATTCTGCGCATTTTTCAAAATAAAAAAAAATCGAACTCAAAATAAAGAAAAAAGTCTGAAAAACTTCGTACGCATTCAAATAAATTAACATATCATTTTCATAAGAAACAAAGTTAGGTTGACTGATTGTTTGTTGAACAATTGTTTTTTTTTTACCATTTTGTTAATAACATTTTGGGATTATTATTATGCGAAATCAATCGTTTCAGCACGTTTTATATGCATTATTATTTTCCGATTTTTATTTTATCGGGAAATGATGGAAATTGTCTCTGAAACTCACTTTTGGCGGGACTGTGCGTATCATACATCCTAAATACAGAACTTAAGGATGTAAGAGCGCGATAAAGTGTCTAACTTCCTGAAAAGTGAGAATTCAGAGAGAAATTCGAACACTTCCCGATGGAAAAAAAATCTGAAAAAAATCAAGCATACAAAGATTAGCAGAGCAGAAAAAGCAGAAAAAGATTAATTTTGCATATTAATAATTGCAAAATGCTTTAAACAAATAGGTGGAAAAAAAATTCAACAAATTATCGGTCGACCTAACTTTTTTTTCCAATGAAAATGATTCATTAGTTTTTGTGTAATGTCAAATAGTGATGTAAAATTTGATTGAATCTTAGAAATGAATGAATAATATTTCATACTTGATATTTATTCGGTAAATTAGCTCCGCTTGGATTCCAAGTATGAAGAGTCTGTATGTACAGAAGGAACGTCTTGTGTATTCTGAATCAACAAAGTCCGTATATTCAGATTTTACGTAAAAGAGGTAAAAACGTGTTCCCTGCATAAATTAATATCTTTAGAATGCATAATATTGACAGCACTTTAGGCCAAATGTGAAAATCAAGATGAATGAGAAGTCATGCGTTTAATAATTTATAAATCATTACTGAACGAACCAGCAGACCAAAATCTTAGATACGTGACCAGTTAACCGTGGTAGACAAACCGAGCTAACTTACCAAAAAAATACCGCGTTCTGAATATCATTTATCACATTTATCAGAATTAATTTGATTTCAAATTACTTTTCGTCGTGATTTAAATTTTTTGGTTTGGAATATTCAATTCTTTTTCTACCCTTCAAACCTTAAGCCTGCACTGAGAGAAAAATCTGGTAATTCTAAAAATAATATAGTTGGACTGACCATAATCTAACTATAAACTATAATTCCCAGGAGGAACGTCTATATTTTATGGTCATAGCAAATATAAGAAAATAGTTGGATCAACCACTAATATAATTCCCAGGCGGAACATCTATATTTTATAGTCATAGCAAATACAATTATAGTAGCAATTATCAAAATGATGATAATTTTAAATATGTCGTTTTGTTGCATATACGATTTCAACGTTTGTTTCTAATAACTTTGCAAGTATCGTTTATTGAACCATATTATCATCGCTTCAACCATAAAACATTGCAAGCCCTCCTACACTGTTAAAAATATTATTAAATTTACAACACGTTTAATATACTAAGTTATATCAAATTTACAAACGAGGTATACCAAATTCAAATTCATATATAACGTATAGAAATTTTTATAATTCTGTTTTAATTTTTATACCTGTATGTTGAAATTAATGTAGCTGACATTGAAATTTAATAAGCTGTGTATTGCAAAAGTTGATTCACAAACTTTGTTGTAATATTAATATATCACTGTTGAAAATATTATTAAATGTACAACACGTTTAATATACGAAGTTATATCAAATTTACAAACGCGGTATACCAAATTCAAATTCATATATAATGTATATAAATTTTTATAATTCTGTTGTAATTTCAATACCTGAATGTTGAAATTGATGTAGATGACATTGAAATTTAATAAGCTGTGTATTGCAAAAGTGAATTCACAAACTCTGTTGTAATATTAATATATCACTGTTGAAAATATTATTAGATTTACAACACGGTTAATATACGAAGTTATATCAAATTTAAGTTTGTGTGTAAATAATGACAAATATTGCATTGTTCTTAATATACGAATAATTTAATATTTATACATACTTGTATATGAAATTTCATATTCTGTATATGCATAAAAGTTCATTTAAATTTTATGAATTTTCATACAAAAATTTTTAACAGTGTATATTCGTTTTACCATATGAAATCGTTAAACAAACGATATGCTTTTCTCTCAGTGTGAGATGACGACCACACGATAAACTGTGCAGAAAATTAGGGCCAGTGAATTATCCTTAGAGGTGGCACTTAGAGATATTTAGTTTTAGCAATATATATGCGGTAAACAATATGCTAAATAATTTTGCCGGCATCTTCTACTTGAAAGGGTGCATATCTGTTAAAAAAAAGTCTGATAGAATCCGTTAGAAATCGGCAAAAACCAAAAGATAGAATCTTATATAAGATTCTATGTGGATTTATGTTGTTCTTGCACATCTCTATCTGTTTCTATGAGACCTTTTTAACAAGAGTAATATCAAGATAAAGAGACACACATTAGCAAGTTTATAGACGGAATTTTTTTTTAAATCGTTGACATACCCTAATATATTTATATATATATATTAGGGTGTGCCAACAAATATCGATATGTTTTATTTGCTTTTCGCCAACGTAAAAACAACCAAAATAAGATTTAATGAGTCTGTAACTTATAACCGTTAGCAATACATGCAATTTTATCCGGACAATTTCTCAGAAAATTCAATGTTCTAATAAATTTCTATTGACAACTTTGTACTAACATCGGTAGTTCACTTAATAAAAGTTAAGACTACAAAAACCACGTCTTTGTTGGTCTGTAACTTTGTGAATATCAACGATTCGAAAAACTCGCCACAAACTTTTTTGTAGTGCGTCAGACGTACTACAAAATTGTTCTTCAAGTTTTTGTTCTAATTTCAATAATTCAAGATGGCGCCCAGAGTTCAGTATTTCCTTTGTCAAAGTTTATGAATTTTAGAAATAATCTCTATAAACAAAAAGTGCTGAGAATTAGCCACTTAATATTACTGAATTTTTTCAGAATTCTTTAAAGCATTTTTTAATTTTTTTTATCCGGCTAATTTTTGGGAAATTTTCAAATTTCTCGAACAATTCTGAAAAAATTCAAGATCATTCCTTGAATAATTTCCGAGACTTTTTATTCCCTGCACATTTAATTAAAAGTTCAATGTTTTTGAATTACACATTCCTAAATGTAATTTTTAGTTTAGGCGCCATCTTGAATTATACGCAAGGACAATAAAATTTTCTTCAGTCTATTTTTCAAGTTCAGACATTGAGAACACGATCTAAATGGTTTTAACCTCTATAGCAAAGCTAAGAGGTCCTAAAAAGTCACTTAGCGTAAAAAAAAATATTTAAGAAATCATATTACTTTTGAAAAATAGTATATTACGCCACTAGGCAGCGAAAGTTCGAATTACGTAAAACTCCTAGAACAGGAATTCGAACTTTCCGCGCAGGTATGGTGAAAAAACAATTTTTTTGTGATCAAAAAAATTTTCCCGAATTTTCTTATTGGCACTATTAAAAAGAGCAACCCTTAAGACATAATGTTAAACTATTCCGAATTATTTTCCACATTAAGTAACCGAATGAAAAGAGCTCGAAGTCATTTGTAAAAAAGGCTCTTGCCAGCCTTAATAACTTTAGTAGTTTAACCGTGTTGAATATAATGATGAGATGTTCATTAAAATTTGAGTACAAAGTACAACTACTTGACGTATAATTCGTGCAGTATTTGAATTTTCCCCGCTTTTGTGAGGCTCGGAAAAAAAATTCAAAGTAATTGTGCCAAAACTCCCATGTTATTTAAATGCGAAAATGTTTGTGCTTACAGGCACGTTTTTACGTTGAGATAGAGCTCTTAAATTTTAACCAGATTTTTTAAAATTCATTTCGAACAAAATGAAGGGGCGTCCTGAAAAAAACCGCTCAACATCGAAATTAACGACCACCCTAATATATATATATATATATATGTTTTTAATTAAAGGCCTCAGTTCCGGTGTGCAATGGTTGATTGCCCCCGAGCCCCAGTGAAACCTGGTTGCTATCGGCAGGACAGTGCCAAAAGATGTTGCCCTGGTCCCGTAGTTTGTCGTGAGCATAATTTTTTTTAAAATTCTTATATCTAATAAATAATTGAATGATCTACACCAGACTTGAGTGATTTTTGTGCTATACGTTCAAGAAAACATGAAAAAAAGGTGATTTACGAAAGTACCATCATGAATAATACTTTAGATAATCAAATATCCTGCCTCCCGCTCAGCAGTTCGCGCGCAAACCAGCGCCGCGTAACGGCGACCCCTCCAAGTTACGGCCGCAAAAATTGTTGCTTAACTCTGAGAACCAGCGCAGCCAAGCACCGAACGCGCGCCAACTAATGGCAGTAAATTGTAAAAGTATTTAAAAAAAAAAAAAATTTTGGAAGCACTCAAGTCTGGTGAAAGAATACAAATTAACAAACTAATGAGATAATTTGAAAAATTTGTTCTTTTTATAATAGCCGAAAAACCAGAAGATAGAGCGACTTGTATGGTTGATGGCAAGGAATACAAAGACGGTGAACACTTTAAGCCTGCGTCGGAACCTAACAAATCCTGTTACTGCGGCCCGGGATATGCAGGTAAAGAGTCGAATAATTATTTCTCGTATTTATGTAGGGTCTCAATATTTTCCCTCTTTTCCTTCCTACATCTAAATTTCTGTGGTTACTACACTTAGGCGAGAACGTTGCTCCATTCTGTCATGAATACAAGACAAAGTGTGGAACCATGCTTCGTCACGCCAGTGATGTTCGCCAAAATTGCATTCCCACTTACTATCACAGTCAATCACCAAACACGAGTTGCAGCGTATCATATCGATGCCGTAAGTACAGGCAATTATTTCTTCACTCAATTACAATAACAATTACACGTCTTAAAGTTTAGAAAGGTTAATGCGCAAGGACTACCTTAACTCGTGAGAATGTAAAACTCGTCAGAAAAAGTTTTACCGCACTTGTATCGTAACATACTATTATCACGAGCTTTTTATCAAGATGTGCCGCGATGTACTTAACGCGACGTACAGCAAATAAGAAATAATAAGTTAAATATCAATATTTGTTCATAAGTGGGAGTCAAAAATAGCAAATGGCAAAAATAGCGAATTTAAAAATGACGAACATCTAAATCTAAATCTAGAATGGCTATCATTATGAAATTCGCTGTTTTAACCATTCGCTATTTTGAACATTCGATTTTTTTTACCCTCAGCTTATTAAAATGCAATCAAAATAGCGAATGGTCAAAATAGCAAACGGCTAAAATAGCGAATTTCATAATAATGGCCATTCTAGATTGAGATGTCAATTTCTTTAGAATTCACTATTTCGACCATTCATCATTTCGGTAATTCATTATTCTGATCCCCACGTTCGTTTATTGAGCTTTATCCTTCGGCAATAAATATAGATTTTACGAGACGATGAATAATAAATAGAAATCTATTTTTCGGTGAACCATTTTAGAGAACGCTAATGATGTTGTCATTCCCCGGTCGGCGACTTCTTCGGGAGAGGCTAAATCTACATCTAGTGATCCTGGTGAGTTTAAACATTGTTAATATTAATAATCACATACTTTAAATTAAGTTCTTCGCTTCAACTTCCGGATCAAGAGACGCGGACACATTTCGATGCAAAGTTTTGGGAGAAAATTTAATAGCTGATTTGTGTTTGCTTGTAAATATTGTTTACTGCAGCACAACTCTTTAATTCATTGATGGTTAAATTATGTTGAACACCGACCGATTTTTTATCCATTTTTTTTAGATATGCGGTGCACCTTCGGAAATCTTACAATGAATATTGGTGATGAACTCAATCAGGGGACGGATTATAGTTCTGTGTGCGTAAAATGTGTTTGTGAAGTACCACCGATACCAACGTGTCAGCGTCTTTCCGACGAAGAGTGTGATATAACAAAGCACGCCGATTTTACGACTATTTCCTAAACGACGCTAATGATAAAATCGCGGTTCGGCTCATTTTAGGAGAAAGAAATCACATGTAACGAAATATGCGCGCGTCTTTGGCTGCGTCTTATGGCTTGACAATATTTTTCATAAATAAATTTTAAAAAAAAATCTGGTATTGCAAATGTGCAATGGCGATTTTAATTTAAAAAATACTAACGCGAATATTTCACCTGTCCCAATATCCTTTTTTCATTGAGGAACCTTTGTTTTTACGAACAAAAATCGACGCTCTCATTTCAGCATACTTTTTATCAAGTTGTTATAATGTTGCAATAACAATCTGCATCGAAGATAAAACGATGTGTGAATTTTGTCAGATCTAAAAAAACACCTGCATCTTCAGTGAAATATTGGGAGAAGTTATGAAAATAGTTAGTTTAAGTAGAAAAGTTAATAAAACGATTAGCTTCATATCTTCCCGTCTATTAAGACATGCAATCGTCTAATCAAAATAACAAAGGAAGACAAACCGACGGTTAATAATAAGTTTGTGAAAAAAATTTCACTCTTATAGCGTCTTATAGCTTGACAATATTTTTCATAAATAAATTTAAAAAAAAATCTGGTATTGCAAATGTGCAATGGCGATTTTAATTTAAAAAATACTAACGCGAATATTTCACCTGTCCCAATATCCGTTTTTCATCGAGGAACCTGTGTTTTTACGAAAAAAAATCGACGCTCTCATTTCAGCATACTTTTTATCAAGTTGTGATAATATTGCAATAACAATCTGCATCGAAGATAAAACGATGTGTGAATTTTGTCAGATCTAAAAAAAACCTGCATCTTCAGTGAAATATTGGGAGAAGTTATGAAAATAGTTAGTTCAAGTAGAAAAGTTAATAAAACGATTAGCTTCATATCTTCCCTTCTATTAAGACATGCAATCGTCTAATCATAATAACAAAGGAAGACAAACGGACGGTTAATAATAAGTTTGTGAAAAAAATTTCACTCTTATAGCGTCTTATAGCTTGACAATATTTTTCATACATAAATTTAAAAAAAAAATCTGGTATTGCAAATGTGCAATGGCGATTTTAATTTAAAAAATAATAGCGCGAATATTTCACCTGTCCCAATATTCTTTTTTCATTGAGGAACCTTTGTTTTTACGAACAAAAATCGACGCTCTCATTTCAGCATAGTTTTTATCAAGTTGTTATAATATTGCAATAACAATCTGCATCGAAGATAAAACGATGTGCGAATTTTGTCAGATCTAAAAAAACCTGCATCTTCAGTGAAATATTGGCGAGAAGTTATGAAAATAGTTAGTTGAAGTAGAAAAGTTAATAAAATTATTAGCTTCATATCTTTCCGTCTATTAAGACATGCAATCGTCTAATCATAATAACAAAGGAAGACAAACCGACGGTTAATAATAAGTTTGTGAAAAAAATTTCACTCTTATAGCGTCTTATAGCTTGACAATATTTTTCATAAATAAATTTTAAAAAAAAATCTGGTATTGCAAATGTGCAATGGCGATTTTAATTTAAAAAATACTAACGCGAATATTTCACCTGTCCCAATATCCGTTTTTCATCGAGGAACCTGTGTTTTTACGAAAAAAAATCGACGCTCTCATTTCAGCATACTTTTTATCAAGTTGTTATAATATTGCAATAACAATCTGCATCGAAGATAAAACGATGTGTGAATTTTGTCAGATCTAAAAAAACACCTGCATCTTCAGTGAAATATTGTGAGAAGTTATGAAAATAGTTAGTTCAAGTAGAAAAGTTAATAAAACGATTAGCTTCATATCTTTCCGTCTATTAAGACATGCAATCGTCTAATCATAATAACAAAGGAAGAAAAACCGACGGTTAAAAATAAGTTTGTGAAAAAAAATTTCACAATGTTAGTTATACGATTATGAAAGTTTTTCGTTGGTAAATCAATTTTTTGAAAGTTGTTAATTTTTATGCTCATAAATTAGGGAAAAATTGCGAAAGTAACTTAGTCGCGCCACTTTGTCACCATGATCTCTTTATATAATGAGTTACAACGTAAAAAAATCTTTATGATTCGCAAACTCTTTGAGCTACGAAAATAACTTAGTGATCAGCAGAGATGGGCAGAAATACATAAATACTCAAAATACAAGATACAAAATACATCAAGTATTTTCAAATACAAAATACTTAGGTACTTAAAATATATTTTTAAGTACTTCTCAAAATACTCCTCAAAATACTTTTTAAAAAACCTCTTAGCTTCAATTTTGAGGCATTACAAATATATTTTGTAATATTTTTTAAATTTTAATTTAAATTTTGGGAGTGGTAATCATTGTTCAATGTTGCATAACATACTTCATACATGCTTATTCGTTTGTTTGTTGAATTAAATTGAGGAAATAATCGTATTCGAGACATTTTCCCGTTTACGCAATTGACTTCGGTACATGAAGACATTTTTTCTAAATGTGATTTTTCAATGTTTTAGAACATTCAAAATACGTTTACATAAATATTACATGATAAACATTGATAGAAACAAAGCTTCTTGAGCAAGGAAAACTCTGGAAATCAAGATTACAACGGAGTTTCCTCACAGTTTTAATCACACGGTTCATAAACTTTAGACTTTAGAACATCAAACTGTTTCTTTTCTTCTTCATAAAAGAAGCATTCATCCATGAATCACTTCGATGACTAAATTAAATTATCACACACTCAAATTAATTTTATGAGGAAGCGGATTAAAAAAAAAACAATAAGGAAGCGAGGGTAAATCTATATTAAGGGACGTTAACATTGTTCATTTGCTAATCGTTAAGACGTCGAGAGTCCTGATATATTGTATTGTCTGGTCTGAAAGCTACAAGTGAACATTTTTAAATTCCGTTTCCAATGATTAAATCCTCTACATCACTCCGAAAAAATTTGAAGAGGTAGTCCAGTATATGAATTGTATGGCCGTGAAAAACTGTTTGAATTCAGATGAATAATCTCACTGAAAAAAATTAATATGTCGAATTTTTTCAGGTGACTCAATCCCGTTAATTTAGTAATTGGTGTGACTTATCGTGGAACAAAAGGAGAGAATGAGATGTATTATTGAAAGCGTTAAATAATTCATTTCACTTGTTAAAAGTACATGTAAAATTTCAAATTTAACGTGAACTTGGTAAATATTTTAAACACCGTTCCGCATATACAGGATCAAAAAATAGGAAAGTATTTGGTATTTTGTATTTTATAAAGTACTTAAAATACCTGAGAAGTATTTTAGTACTTAAAATACGTATTTTAAATACTGCCTAGCCCTGGTGATCAGTAAGTTGTGTAAAAAATATAGATTTTTCAGTTTGGTTGACCAGCAATCCATTAGATTAAGAAAAAAATATGTACTTCCTCTGACAAGTACGAAAACACAGGAAAAGAAATCACAATAATTGCAATTCTTAGCAAAATATTTTTCAGCATGGGAGGTACATTTTTATTTATTTTATTGGGACATTTCCTTCCGTGTGGCTTATTCTTACTTTTACGTAGCCCTTCTTCTCTTCACCGTTTCGACATAGAGACCCTCGTCGAGTGTTGTCGGTAGGCACTCATCTTAATGCACTACTGTACTGCATTTGCACGAGATCTCTGCGAAACTTGCGGAAAATCTGGAGGAAACAGGAAGCTTTATTTCTACTGAGCTTTTAATCGATGGGAATACATTAGAAACTCAGAAAAACTGCCTCCCGCTCAGCAGTTGATGTGCAAACCAGTGCACGGCTGAGCGGTCACCCATCCAAGTTATGGCCGCAAACAATGCTGCTCAATTTTGCGGAGTGCCGAAGCCACACACCGACCGTACATTCGCTGTTATCGTTTCGTATGGGAGTTATAAATTAATGACATTAAGGCCGTACGTACGTCCAGAATTTTTTAAACAGATTCTAATTCTCTATAGTTTTAGGCTTATTTCTGTAAAAGTCGATTGTAAAAATTTCCCATAGATCTTAAATTATGGTGGAAAATGTGACTGCCCGGCAAGAATTTGGTGCGCGCAGAATTAATGCTACTAAAGCAACAAAAGAAGCCAAAACAGTTCGTCGACTAGAAAAATATATATAAAAACAATCAATTACCGACAAGATAGACATACAATACGAAGCCGGAATGGAAGATTAAACGTAAGTTTACAAAGCAAATTAAAAAATTCATAAAGTTCTTGCTTTAGCTGTGTGCGACTTTGAGTAAAACACACTTAGAACTTGTAACGCGTTTTTCTCGAAACTACTTTTTCCGCCACGGTTAGCATGATAACTAATACGGCTTTGAAGATTTCTTGATGCGATTCTTTTATAAATATTCGAAATCGGTTTCTCTATAGTGTATCGAGCTGGATGTTTGTTATTTTGATTTAAATATTTCATAAAAATGATTACAGTGCAAAATTTATGACGGTGAACGCATATTTTTCTCTAAGCTGTCATAAATTGCTAAATTCTTCGAAATTCGAAATTCCGACTCGACATATTATAACTAAAATTTTATTGTTAAAGCATTTTTCTATTCATTTTGCAGAGCGATTAACATTTACTAGAGATATAATGCCGACCGTGGAGCAAATTTTTTTCCTTAGTTTTGTGGATTTTGTGATATTTTCTATAGTAATTTTCGTAAATATAAATTTTTTTTATAAACTTCGAATACCAATAAACGATGGGTAGTATTTATTTCTATTAATTTATATTGTTATCCCTACTAAAAAAAAAATTTGGCGCTGCTAAACGTATTTAAGGTTTTAAAAAAAGCAATTCAATGCGCCTCAGAACTTTAAATACGAAAAACAACTTTCACATTCTTTAAAAACTATTAAAATACGAGAAAAAAATTCATCATAATTACAGGGACAACTAGAGAAATGTTTTCATGGGAGTTCTAAATACGGGAAGTCAAATGAGCGATTCCATTGTTCTTTCATAAAAACTTGTATAATGGAAAAATTATGACGAACCTTGTGATAATACAGATTATTAGAGTTGGCAACAACAAGCAAGAGGAAATGTTTTTTATGATGTACTCCTTGGTTTTAGTTCGTCGTAACAAGATCGCAAGAATATGTAATTCTTTTTCATTGGATTGTAGAATTCGTGGCCTTTTGACCAATCGTAGGAAACAGCGTAGGCGAATATCTGTCCGTTGTGATTGAAACAGCATCGACTTATCGGTTGTTCCATTGTCTCTGAAGGTTTTAGCTTTGTTCGGGCGTCTTTGTCCCAGAAACTGAAAGTACCATCGCTGCCGACTGTTGCTAAAGTGCCGTGAACCGGATGAAAAGCAATATCGTTGACTGCATAAATATCTTGATATCCATTAGGAGCGCCGTTCGATCGATGACATTTGAAGGTGAAATTGTCTTTAGGGTTAGCTGGATTAACATATTGAATAGCGACGCGGCCCTCGACGCTTCCTAAAGCATAACCATTCGGAACCTTTTTCTTGTCGCGGAAAATAGCGACACAACGGTGCTGATACTTGAGCGGCGAATCTACGCGTTTGAATTCTTGGGGAGTTCCTTCTAGCTGATAAATTATGAGACCACGTCCAGCGGTACCCACAACTGCCATTGGATAGTCCTGTAATTATTTATAATAATAAGTAAGGAGCAAATTCGGGAAGGTATGTTTTCTTTAATCTTTATTTAGTCCAAGAATTGTATTAATTTTAAGTGAAATTTGAATTGTTGGTCTTAAGAGTAAGATTCTTTGTTCCTTAAGGATGTATGATAGGTACAGTCCCGCCAAAAGTGAGTTTCAGAGACAATTTCGATCACTTCACGATGGGATAAAAATCGGAAATATATCGGAATTATATCAATTTTAAGTGAAATTTAAATGGTTGGTCTTAAGAGTAAGATTCTTTGTTCCTTAAGGATGTGATATGATAGGTACAGTCCCGCCAAAAGTGAGTTTCAGAGACAATTTCGATCACTTCACGATGGGATAAAAATCGGAAATATATCGGAATTATATCAATTTTAAGTGAAATTTAAATTGTTGGTCTTAAGAGTAAGATTCTTTGTTCCTTAAGGATGTGATATGATAGGTACAGTCCCGCCAAAAGTGAGTTTCAGAGACAATTTCGATCAATTCCCGATGGGATAAAAATCGGAAAAAATAATGCATATAAAACGTGCTGAAAAGATTTACTTCGCATGATAATAATCCCAAAATGTTATTAACAAATTGGTGAAATAAACAATTGTTCAACAAACAATTAGTCAACCTAACTTTTTTCCTAATAAAAATTATATGTTAACTTTTTTGCATGCGTATGATTTTTTACAGATTTTTTTCTTTACTTTGATTTTTATTTTTTTTTTTATTATGAAAAATGCGCAGAATATAACAAATTTTGGATACGCGTTTTGCAATAAAATCTTGAGTGTAATCGACGATTTTATGCCGAACTCATATCCAAAATTCGTTATGTCGCACACATTTTTTAAAATAAAAAAAATAAAAATCAAAATAGAGAAACAAATCTGAAAAAATTCGTACGCATTCAAAAAATTAACATATCATTTTCATTATAAAAAAAAAGTTAGGTTGACTGATTGTTTGTATTACTATGCAAAATTAATTTTTTCAGCACGTTCAATATCGATTATTTTTTTTCGATTTTGATCCCATCGGGGAGTAATCGAAATTTTCTCTAAAACCCACGATTGGCGGGACTGTACCTATCATACATCTTTAAATCAACTTCGTAAAGGCAAATTAGTTCGAAATATTGTTACTCTAGTAGTGAGTTATAAAATATTTAAATTAATACATACAACATCTGCGCAGTAACATCTTTCCGGGAGATTGATTGTGAGCATAGGATTAGGACTGCGAGTATCCCAAAATTTAAGAGTTTTGTCCCATGAGCCGGTCATAAGACAGGAATAGTTAGAACCTTTGACCCAGTGACAAGTTTTTACAGGTGCATCGTGAGCCGCTACTTGGACGCTCTGATTAGAAGCCAAATCCCAGCACTTGACCATTTTATCACAAGATGCCATGAATACTTTGGTACCATCCTGGAATAAATAAAATTAAGTGATACACTAGAGAGTTTAAAAGCTATTCTCTCATTTAAGTTAATTCTTTTATAACACAGTTCGCTTCGCTTGCGTGCGTGAAACAGGCACTTCTCGCACCAGTGGCATAAAATTGTATACGATACTCGTGCGAGAAACTTTTTCTGATCTCGTGTGATTACAACACTCGCCTTCAGCTCGTGCTGCAAACTCACACTCGTCGCGAAAAAGTTTCATCGCACTAGTATCGTAATGTACTATTATGATGTAGCGATTGGTGCGGTAATGCGCGCGTACTATGCAAGGAGACTATGCTCGTTTCTAGTGACTACGTTCAATTTATGGAATTCTATTCCTGATAGCGTCTTATGACACTCGCGAGTTTTAAAGTGGGGCCACTTTGAGATTCAGAAAGCTGTGTGCGGAAATAATCGGCTAGGGCTTCCCATATTAAGTAGCTAAATTGTTTTTTACACTTGTGTAAAATCTGCGTATTATATCGCAATGTGATGAATTGCGTGTGTGGTCGCACTTTTCTTTTTTTAAAGTACTTTTATCGTTTTGTTGTATATTATATTCTGGTATACATGGGACAATCAACTCCGTTTCGACAAGGATTTTACCTCGACCTCCCCGATTTGACTCGTAATTTTTTGTAGGCTTAGTTGGACCCTCAAATGCACGATATATTTTTTTTTTTCAGTGGCAATTTTTTTCTCAATATATTTTTAGAGTAACATATCGAACGCCAGAATTTAAAAAATCTGAAAAATACTTTCTTCAATACCGAAATTCCCTACGTTATTATTCAAAGTGGGCAAGATTTTTTTTCCTATAGTTTTTAAGCTTTTTGTAAATCAAATTGTAAAAAAAAAAATTTTTCATAAAAAAAGCTTCGAAACTATGAGAAGAAAAATCTTGCCAACTTTGGCTACAAGCTAAAAAATTTTGATATTAAATTGCGATAGAAAAAAAGTCTGCTTCATTTGAGGGTCCAACTGAGGCTCCAAAAAATTACGAGCCAAATCAAAGAGCTTGAGGTCGAATCCGGTTCTTACCGGATTGCTTTGCACGGTATTTGTAGGGGATCCTATCGAAGGGCACGAAATAACCACATCTGTCTATCTCCGTGTAGCTAATACGTGCGCTATTTTCGCTCCACTTCACATTTCACTTTAAGGTGATATGAAAATACTCCGTTGGGAACACAAACTGTAATCTGACTTTTTCTGCCACCGTTCGTCGTTTGGATGAAAGTCGAGAACGCTGCTCTCCGTTAAAGAATTCATTAAGGGGATGTTTCCGTCTTTTATTCTTTCAAAATAACTATCATGAAGGAATTTGAGATCGCAAGACAAGTTCTGTCTCTATCGCATTCATACGCGTTTTGCATCACGTAAAAAAGATGCTTGACTAGATTATTTTACCAGTATAAGGTCGCTCGGTGAAAAAGTTCAGTTTCTTCGTTAACAAAAAATATGTTATAAATATACTACAAATAACATACACGTATGTGCGTCCGGTCAAATTTAGAGTAAAATCGCGTAAAACATAAAGAGTAAGTTGTGAATTAATAAAACTAAGGTAAACCATTGTTTTTAACTGTTCAAAAACCAATGGCTGCTCAAACTGTCCGGACCACCTGTTGGTTACTGTCTAAACATTTCCTGCAATCACATTTTAAAAACAAGACCGAAGGAAGCACTCATAAAATGCAAGCAACGATTACACGGTTTGATAAAAAAAACTATGTTCGTCCTCTTCTTGTCAACCTCTTATCTTTCGTCACAAGCAAATAGTCAGTAGCAAAACTCTAGAAACCATAGAAAAATTGTCAGTCTGTAAAAAATATGTTTCCGAGTTAAAGAATCACTTTAATAGTTATCGTCAGTGAATTGCCAAAAAATCTACCTAATATCTCTAAAAAATCAGCAATGTGGTATCTGTCTTTATTAATTTTTTTGGTCGCCCTTTATCTTTACTTAAGCCTGCCACGCATAATTTTGTCTCTCCTAGCGAGCCCGTTTAGCTGCCTCGTTGAATACCTCGATAGTTACTCGACGATTCGATAGTTTTTTCTATTAATGCATCATCTCTTAATTTATTTATTTTTTGAGTGGTATTTTTTAATAAACTGCTTTCGTACTCTTTAAACTATAATATTTATGAGTTTCAAAGGCTTGTCCCCTTTATCGTAAATAAGTAAATAAATAAATTTAAATAAACGTACGTCGCTCCAGCACAAATCGAGAATGGGTCCTCCCATGCTTTGCATCGATTTAGGAACTGTCTTTCCTGTTTGTTCGACTTCCCAACAGCGTACATTGCAGTCCCAAGAACCGGCGACAAGAAAATTTTGTTGTATCGATGCTGGACTGAATGCCAGACTGGAAATTGAGTCGTCCGGTGGAGAGACTACTTCAAAATCTTTCATAGGATTCGCGGTCGAAGGTGTTCCAGCCCCGAGTCCACTTTGATTGAACATTTTTTAGGCTAAACCGTCGACACCTTTGAAAATATTGAGGTTAAAAATGCATTTTAACGAGTAATTTGCCACAAGCAATACATTTCTGAAATACTTACGTTTTATTTTTAATGTTTTCAACTGTTATCTCCTTTGTTATCAGTTATTATCACTTATATTCAATAATCTTATTTGTGCCGACACTGAACGTCGCTAAATGTACTAAATACGCGGCGTGTGTTGATACCGCACGTATTATTAAGGTGATGTGTTAAATGCGGAGACGTCGATCGCGGTCCCTCTCTTTGGCGGCAGGGGGCGCGCAAGCCGCGACGTTACCGACAGCGCAACCTCACCTACCGCCAGGTGTCGCACCGGACACATTCTACAAATGTATTTTTTTTTTAAATGGAAAAGAATATTTCGACAAGTATTATAAGTATATTCAAATGAGTACTACCAGTACTCATTTTTTGTTTGAAAATACGTGGATTAATAGAAACTTGGCGTCGTGACGCTACCGCGTCTCTTTATAAGTGATCACTTATATTAATAAGCTGAGATTGGGTCATAATTCGCTAGGTATAAGTCTGCATAGATGCAATAATATCATTTAATATTAAATTCGCCGAAATGCTCTCGTGGTATGACAAAAAAAAGCGCAAACCATTTTTTTTGGCAGTGTCCAAAGTACGATGTTCAAAGACAAAGTTTATTACAGGATTTCAAGTTTCAAGATTTACAGTCAAGAAATGATAATAAACCTCCTTTTTGTATTGAAATTTGTCTTCATAGATAAAATAAAAACGATATTAATTTGTTATCTAAATTTTAATAAATTTTAATAAATCGATAGAGTTAATACTCTATCGATAAATATTTTCAATTGTAACAACGTGACGTGATTTACATTTCAAGTTAGGTGAAATAACTTTTGCACAAATTTTACAAGCAATAAATGAATTACCGCCTAAAAAAGTGAATTTTTAAGCTCACTGTCAAAGTTGACTAGAGAATAAAAGTCGAGAACATTCTGAAAACTTATTTCGATTTTAGTAAATTTCAAATTTTTTCTGAACATATTAAGGTGCAATACTTGAGTATTTATTGAATACAGAGATGAGTATATGATCAGCGGAGTGATTCGATCCGAATTTTTCAAAAGTTTTTTCTACTCCTTCGTAACTTGCAAAATATTCCTGAAAATTTGGCGTTTTTTATATAAATTCAAATTAAGATGCCGATGTTAAAAATGTACATTTTTAGCGACACGGAAATTTTATGTGGTAATTTTCGACTACCTTAATGATGTGAAACTGCTCGGTCGGTATCGGAAACTGTAATCTGATTTTCTCCGTCATCGTTGATATTTTGGATAAAAGATGAGAACGTTGCCCTCCGCTCGAGAATTCTGCAGAGCCACGTTCTCGGCTTTTATCCAAAAGATCAACGATGACGGAGAAATTCAGGATCTCAAAATTAGTTCTATCTCTCTCACACTCATTGAGCTTCCACATCACCTTAAATGATTATTAGATTGACTACTTTTAGCTACACACGCGCCCACTTTTGGCGAATTGGGGTATTAAACTTTCGACGATCCTGCAATTGTACTTGTATTAGGGTTTGGTTGGGTTTTTAGTTAGCACGCGAGAAGCGCAGCAAGAAGGGAGAAAATTGGTTCACCGCTTATCGCGGACATAACCTACAATCACCGGTTCTCGATAGTTCTGCGGCATCTTGCGTGATCGTTTTACGCCTTATTAAATTTGAGTTACATATCGCGATGCGGTTCCTGATGGGAGCGATCGATGCGAAAGTTCTGCCGATTCTTCGGCACAGAGTGACATTCGCTAGGAATTTCAGCAGATCTTCTTGCCGCAGCTTTAATGATTCGCAGGCTTTGCCGATTGCACGAAGACGAAAATTGCCATGGTTCAATGCAACCAACGAGGGTATAACGAATTTAAGGTTTTATAAACAAACCAGTGCAGCTATCGTCAATATTAGACCGTTTTCCACGAAAAAACCACCTTCTGACAGAGATCCTCCAAGGTAATCTTTGATCTCTCCGAATTATTCAATGTCTGCTGCAATTATTGAAAATTTGTACTAAACAATCCATTGAACAAGGTTTTTATTTTGTACATTCTTAATGTAATTGATATTACGTCTTTAATACCACATTTGGTTCTCGCACTGTCTAATATTCATCTTAGGTGTAAAAACACTTAAGATGAATATTATGATGAATATTAGGCATAGAATAAAAATTCATACTAGTGATTTTTTCAAGATGCAATAACATTAGAGTTCATGTGCGTTAATATAGATGTTAATGCACGAAATTATTAAATACAGGTCAAAGTGCATTTTTAAGAATAATGCATATTATAATATAGTTAGTCTCTCTTAATAATTTAAATATAATACATTTCTCGCAATTCTCAGAACGTCTGAAGAAAAACCTTAAAAAAACAAGATTTTCATTTTTGTAATTCATGGTATAATTTTTTTATCCACATTCAGATAACTTATCTCAGTCATTAAATGTCTGCTATTTTTTGATGTTTGAATTGAAGCTTGGCAGTTTTCAAGATTATTTGAGATACATATTAAAATTAAAGTATTCATGGATTTTTTTTAGAGATTATCATATTTTAAAGCTGTTTTAATACCAGAGCTCATATGTGCTTATGTAGATATAGAGACACTAAAATAATGGACATGAACATGGATTAGTCCAATTTTTAATTAAACCTATATCATAAAAAAATAAGCTGCGATTGATTCATCAATTGATTGTGAGTATAAAAAAAGTAGACGACCAAACTGTAAAAAAAATTATTGCAATCGATTTTCCTATAACCTGGCAATGTTTTCAATTTGAAAGCAAAAAAAGACTTGTTAATTAGTAATCAGTACAATATCCTAAAATATTACACTAAGTTCTCTTACAATGTCAAATATAAAGAATATTTTGTTAGGAAACTCATGAATGTTTGCATAATATTAATAACAACCAAGTTTTTTTTCTTTGTTTTAACTCTTTATTCAGCTATCATTAAACTTTATGTTAAGCCTATTTTGATCTTTCTATTTTTGTATATATTTATTCATATATTATTTATATATAAATTTGTTAGTTTCATATTGTAATGTAATTCTAATTGTATGTAAATATAAATCCTTCATTTATAAAATACATCAACAAATAAATGGTAATATTAAATAAAACAAGAGCAAGAATGTAAACATATTGCATCATATTTAATTTCGGTGATGTAATGTAATTGTGATTGTATGTAAACAAAAATTCTTCATTTAGAAAATACATCAACAAATAAATGGTAATATTAGATGGAACAAAAGCAAGAATGTAAACATATTGCATCATATTTGATTTCAGTGAAGCAGATGCAGAAGCCGCTGAAGAATATCCAGCTTCATTGCCAGCAACTGTAGTAGTACCTGAAGTTTGGCCTCATGTGCCTGTGGTAGCGATAAACAGAAACCCAGTTTTTCCACGATTCATTAAGCTCATTGAACTGACTAATCCTACCCTCATCAATCTCATCAGAAGAAAAGTTAAGCTGAATCAGCCCTACATTGGTATTTTCCTGAAGAAAAACGAAGAGTATGTAATAATGAGTACATATTTTTTGTCTGTTTCTGATGCAACATCTTGCAATGTTTCAAAATCTTATTTTTGGCCCCAGAAACGAATCCGAAGTTGTACAGAGCATAGACGATGTCTATTCCATTGGAACATTTGCTCAGATTCATGAAGTACAGGATCTTGGTGAAAGGCTTAGATTGGTTATAATGGCTCATAGAAGAATTAAGATTGTCGGACAAATATTGGAGGATCTGGATCCAAAACCAGCTCATGGTTAGTTTATTCTTTGTAGCAAATATAAATGTAAATGTAGGAAAAGTTTGTAAAGGCAATTTAAGCTTCTATCAGGAAATGGTTCAAGCAGATTTTGTCATATAATCAATTTTATTTGAGACTTATCCTAATTTTCCACTATTTTATCGATTTATTAAATAGCTGAAACAAATTGCAGAAACATACATACTTTATGATGTACATTGGGTGTTTTATCGTGCTTATTTTATTCGTGTTTATACACACGCGCGATTTTTCGGAATATTTTTTTTTAACATAAAAAATGCCTTTTCCTGAATGAAGTAAATTTGGCAATTAATTATTTTCCTATAAAAACTGGCTGCCTCATTTACACAGTGATGAAACTGACGTATCCGCTACTAAATACGACACTTAACGTCTCTGTAGACGATCCGATGAACGCGAATAAGAAAAATCGACGAGCCGTTTTGCGTAGCAAAAAAACGAACGGTAGGCTTCCCGAAACGTCTGAAGCAAAGGAAAAAGCGGAAGAAGCGCTCAGTACAGCAGACGAACAACCAGCTGAAAAACCAACCGCAGCTCCGGAAGCTGATGCAATTCCCGTATCGCCTGAAACGGCAATGCAAGGATTATTAATGGTTGAAGTCGTGAATGTAACGCATGAAAAATTCCGCCAGACCGAAGAAATTAAGGTAAAATCAGTTTTTCTCATGATTATTTATCCTGCTTCATGTGTTTTTACAGAAGAGTAATTTCTTATTATTAGAAAGAACCTCGCACATTGGTTTCTCATGATATTTCGCTACTTACAAAAATGAGGAATAGAATGGTCGTTATTTCGGACGAAGTTTGAAATTGAGATCCTTCACATCGTTTGCAAATGAATAAATAAGAAATTTCACTAAATTTTTTGTCGGGCCTCTACGTATTTGCGAAAAAAATCTATAACCTCGAGATATAAGTGACATATATGCAACTAAGTAGAGAGAAAATTTTGTACCTCTTACGAAATAATTGAGTCATTCAACTGCAACAAATTCTAATACCGTTATTTACTCGCGGTGTCTACAGTAACAAAAAGTCCCCTCTAACTCAAGGTTTTCCCGTTACAGTGACTTAACGTTACTTTAATGGTAGAATTAGAGTAACGAAAAACTCCACGTTACTTTAATGGTGGTATTAGAGTAACGAAAAGCTCCGCGTTACTTTAATCGTATAATTAACGTAACGAAAAGCTCCGCATTACTTTAATGGTGGTATTAGAGTAACGAAAAGCTCCGCGTTACTTTAATGGTGGTATTAGAGTAACGAAAAACTCCACGTTACTTTAATGGTAGAATTAAAGTAACGAAAAGCTCCGCGTTACTTTAATGGCAGAATTAGAGTAACGAAAAGCTGCGCGTTACTTCAATGGTAGAATTAGAGTAACGAAAAGCTTCACGTTACTTTAATAGTAGAATTGGAGTAACGAAAAGCTCCACGTTACTTTAATGGTAAAATTAGAGTACAACTGTAAAGTTGACAGTTCGAGCGGCCATATTGCTTTTTGGTTGGTTTACAATGTTACGATTTTCTTCATTTTCCAAGCGTTTTCACAGAAAATTCGAGTGGATGCAAATGTGCCTATCCTGATATTATAACCCTGTGCAATTTGAGACAATAATAGAGTAGTTTCTAAACTACGAAAACGTACTTTTTTATTGAGCACAGTCGATAAGAAAATCCAGTACTGCATCCCCTTAATATTCATCGTTTGAGAAATTGACGTAGCCTGTGTAAAATCATAATTGCTCGTTACGTTCTTTTCTCATCAGGCATTGACCCAAGAATTGATAAAGACGATTCGCGACATCATAAGTATGAATCCTCTTTATCGCGAGTCTCTCCAGCAAATGCTGCATCAAGGCCAACGAGTTGTCGACAATCCTGTCTACCTTAGTGATTTAGGCGCTGCTTTGACCGGCGCAGATGCTCAGGAATTGCAAGAAGTTCTGGAGGAAATGGACGTGAGTTGTAGTTCAATATTTGCCTTCTTATAAATTCTTCTGTGCTCTGCTTTTCGATTGATAATTCAATATCCATTCTAGATACTAAAACGACTGCGACTGTCACTAGCGTTGTTGAAAAAAGAGTACGAACTGAGCAAACTGCAGCAAAAAATTGGACGAGAAGTCGAGGAGAAGGTCAAGCAACAGCACAGAAAATATATTCTTCACGAGCAGCTAAAAGTCATAAAGAAAGAATTAGGATTGGAAAAAGACGACAAAGACGCTATTGAAGAAAAGTACAGGGAACGAATTAGGGAAAAAATCGTACCAAAGCCTGTAATGGATGTACTGGACGAAGAACTCAATAAATTGAGTTTTCTCGAGAGTCACAGCAGTGAATTTAAGTAAGTAATCTGGAATTATTCGAACAAATTTGAAAAAATGATTTCACGTTTTCTCCAATAAGTCGACGCAGAAATATTCTTGAAAGTCGAACTGAACGGATAATTCCTTTAAATAGCTATTTGCAAAGCAATTAGGTTCTTAAACGTAATTTTTTTGTCGATATTTCTCATAGAAATATCTAAAGTTCATCTATATGTTTTAAATAAAACATCTATTCTAATATACACATTATAACCAAAATGGGAAAAATTATAACATACAGGATGTGATTTGTTTCGCTCAGCACTAACACAACAAAAGTCGTAAAAATTTCCCCGAAACTCGCCTCTATTTTTGACGACTTTTTTTAACGAAGTTTTTCTTTTCGAAAAAAATTTGTAGGAAAATAGAAGCGATGTCCGGGGAACTTGAAGCTCAAGCTTAAAAATATTGATATCTAATACACGATTTATGGAAATTTTGACAGGTTTTTAAATTTCGGCCCTCAATATGTTCGTTATGACTAATCATAAGTATGCAAACGGTTTAAAAAAATCGAATAAAAATTGTGATTGCTTCTTAGAGACGAGGCAATAGGATAAAAAATCGGGGATGAAATCCGAAAGGTCGAGTTGGTATGGAACGTCTTAGAAATATGAACTTTGAAAATATATTTAAAAATTGCGTCAAGAACCTAATTTGCAGAATTGTTATCGCGAAGGGCTTTCTGAATAATTCTCTCACTCATTAAAACTAGCGTAACGAGAAACTACTTGGACTGGCTAACGTCTATGCCCTGGGGAATTACCAGTACGGAGAACTTGAATCTTCAAGAAGCTGTCGAAATACTCGACAAAGATCACTACGGAATGGAGGATATAAAGAAAAGAATACTAGGTACATAAAAAACAAACGAATAATCGTAAACTAATGCTGATAATTGTTAAGGGGTTGGGCCACAAAAAAAGGCTTTTTTTGGGAATTTTTTTCAGAAAAACTATTAGAGACATCGATTTTTTGAGAAAGGGTATTTGTTGTACATATCATTAACTGTATACAGTAATTTTTTCATAGTAATTAATTGAAAAATGGTGGCTGTACAGCGTTGTTGCGATGACATCTCTTTTTTTTTTGGAATCCACGGCCGGACACACAGCTTCTGTAATTTTTAAATTATGATGAGTTTTTTAACGGTTTTCACTTATACATAACAGTAGCTATAGAAGTACGTAGGATTTTTTCGATACAGGTATTTTTGACAAAATGGCAAGCATCTAAAGTGAAAGTTCAAAAATGTTGCCTAAAAATCGTTCGAAAATGATCAATAACAAAAAAACTATGCAACTTTTAAAAAAAAATTGTACGTACTTTTGTAGATAATGTATTTTTGAAGATATATCCAAAATTTCAAATAAATCGGTGGTAAACTTTTTGAGTTATGTTTCCGGCCAACTTGAAAAGAGCAGTTTTGAGATAAACGCGATTAAAGTTTTGAGTAGTAGAAAATCATTGATAATATTGATATACCTTTAATCTGCAGTGCCTGCACCATATATTTGGCCTTTCAATTGAGTGTCCTGCTCTTGCATTTCTTTTCTGCTCGATTTTGAAGCCATTCTTACCTCTTTTACCACTTCAGACAGTGATCTCTCTCCAAGCATTATGCGCTGATTGTCGATCGCCAGACACGTTTTGTAGGAATTCAAGCCGATTTCTAAGCCCACTTCATTCATAATGTGTAAAATTGATAAAAACCCGTTATTGTATTTAGAAACTGCAATATTTGTGGCTACATCCAAAACAGTTTTACCACTAGAAACCGATTTAGGGGCCAATGCCGACACAGTCGAATTGAAGCTTCCGTTGTTGCTTTGCGTGTAACCACCGATACATCGCGTAAGAAGATCATCACTGGTCAGTTCTTCGTAGATTGGTTTGATAGCTTCATACACATTAGCTGGAAGAGTTGGCTTATGTTTATATTCAGCCAAATTATTTGTAGCTTTAGCCCGTTGCCATGAACACCATGAATCCTCTCCGATCGGATATTTGTCGTGCTGTGGGCGGCCTCCCATTAAAATTCGAAAATGGCGCATTTAAACATTTTTGCCTGCCATAATCTTTTTTGGGACAGCATTCTAGAAACCTTAATGAGTCATTTCCAAGGAGAAAGAAAAAATCGATTCTTCGAAAATTCTAGAGTGGCCTAACCCCTTAACTTTAGTTAACGTCGCCTTAATTGTATGCACTTTTCATGCAATTGTTCATCAGAGCAATTATTTTCCATAAATGACTTCATTAAAAATTGCGACAAACGAAATGTGCAAAGTAAAACTCTCCATTTTGCTTTTTCATTGCTCTTCGCTTTTTGCAAACTTACCTATATAAGAACGTATGTGTATCGATTCTGGCTTCCTTACAAAGAAAACATTGCAAAACGTGAAAAATAATGAGAAATCATCATGGATGAAAATTTAAAAAATGTGATTATAAAGCTTAAACTCCACGGAAACGCAAAATAATAATTCGGAGGTTTGTTTAATATTATAATTTTTTCCTACTAGAGTTTATCGCTGTTAGTCAGCTGAAAGGTTCGACCCAGGGAAAAATACTCTGCTTTTATGGACCGCCCGGCGTCGGAAAAACTTCAATCGCTCGATCGATAGCTCGCGCTTTAAATCGCGAATATTTCCGGTTCAGCGTTGGCGGAATGACTGACGTTGCAGAAATTAAAGGACACCGAAGAACATACGTTGGCGCTATGCCCGGAAAGGTTATTCAGTGCTTGAAGAAGACGAAAACCGAAAATCCTCTAGTTCTCATCGACGAAGTTGACAAAATCGGAAAGTACGTAATTTACCAATAAATAATTTTTAAAACCATATTATCATGAATTAGAAATGTTCTTCCAATTAATCGAACTCGGTTTATTTAAAAAAATATCCAATAATATTAATAACTGATGGGTTAATTTAAAATACTACTTCAATCTTTTCAGTTCAAGATTCGCAAGTTGCTGAAAATTAAGCATAAAATAAAATGATACCGTAATTTTTAAGATAAATTTCGCAAAAACATCTTCCGTAACATTTAACGATAGTTTTTTGTTTCATCTTCATTTGAGAAATGCAAAAATTTATACACAAATGGTGATGATAATTGACGAAAAAAACAAAGTTACTGATGAATTGCAGAGTAAATATTAATCTGTAAGGATAATAAAAATTATAAGTAACAAATTTCATTTTAAATGGTGAAAAAAAACAGGGGTACTCAACGGAATAGAATAATAATACAATATGATCTTCGTGATAGAATGTTATATATCAAAAGATTTGATAGACCTCGACGCTAAATAGTAAAAAAAAATTGACAAAACGCCCGCTCGTCTTCTGGGCGATATCTTCACTAATAGCGTTTATCCTAATCACAGAGGTCATCAAGGTGATCCAGCGTCAGCACTTCTCGAGATGCTAGACCCTGAGCAAAACGCCAACTTTTTGGACCACTATTTGGACGTCGCGGTGGATCTTTCAAAAGTTCTTTTCATCTGCACAGCAAACGTGATCGACACAATTCCAGAGCCTCTACGTGATCGTATGGAGATGATCGAAATGTCTGGCTACGTTGCGGAGGAAAAACTAGCAATTGCAAAGCAGTATTTAGTTCCTCAGGCGATGAAAGACAGTGGATTGAAAGACGAGCAGATTGCTATCGAAGATAGCGCACTTTCGTCCCTAATAAGATCGTATTGCCGAGAATCCGGAGTGAGAAATCTTCAAAAACACATAGAAAAGGTGGCGAGAAAAGTGGCGTTCAAAGTCGTGAAGAAAGAGGCCGAAAAATTGGACGTTAGCGGTGAAAATCTTCATGACTTTGTGGGAAAACCAACATTCACACACGACAGAATGTACGAATTAACACCGCCTGGTGTCGTTATGGGATTAGCATGGACGGCGATGGGAGGTTCTACACTTTTCATCGAGACGACAGTGACTAAACCGGCGAGCGAGAAAAAATCGGACGGAACTTTCGAAATCACTGGACATTTGGGTGACGTTATGAAAGAATCTACGAGAATCGCTCTGACTGTTGCGAGAAACTTTATAGCACGTTTGGATCCGACTAATACGTTCCTTTATGACTCACATCTTCATCTACACGTGCCGGAAGGAGCTACGCCCAAAGATGGACCCAGCGCGGGATCGACTATTGCTACGGCGTTAGTTTCTTTAGCCAAAAATCAATCCATCAGACAAGATATCGCTATGACTGGGGAATTGAGTTTGACTGGCAAAGTACTTCCGGTTGGAGGTATTAAGGAAAAAACTATTGCTGTAAGTATTTTAATATTAGTAAATAATACATTAATAACGTTATGATATTTTGGTGAAGTTTGAAGCGTTTCAAAATTCAAACGCTTTTCTAAGCTCTCGAGAAATTTGTTTCTAAGTGTCGCGTTACACGGAATGACATCCTGTACAGAAGATATTCAAAGTTTTCGTTTTTTCATAAACGAAACCTTATCTTGTGCAAGAAGGATTTCCTCTCTTTACGTAGTCCTTGAGCATTGCTGTTTGTAAACGATGAGTGTTAACTAATTATTATATTATAGTTAAAGATCGTCTTTTTGCGATTGCGAAGATTGAAGATTGGTTATCGGGCTGACTGGTCAAGAAAATGAACATAAATACGGAAAAAAAAGTCAGGTCATACGATATATGACCCGACTTTTAATGAACATAGATACGGCAAAAAAAAGTCGGGTCATATATCGTATGACCTGACTTTTTTTATGCCGTATTTATGTTTATTTTCTTGACCAGTCAACCCGATAACAAATCTTCAATCTTCGTAATCGCAAAAAGAATATCTCATGTTTAGCCACAAGAGAAGACAAATTACGAAAAAAGAGTTTGAGCAAAGCGAGCGTATTGTTGCTAGTAGTTGAGAATAATGTGAGATTTTATTTATTAATATAAGAACTCCCAAGTGTTTTGCGACGTCCGAAAGCCATTCGTTTAAACCGATAATCGAACGCGTTCCGAAAGCTACTGACAGTGAAAAAACTAATTTAACTAACTGACAGAATCAACTTATTGAGTGTAGATTTCATTCTCTCAAGTTTTCCGGTGTACAGTTGATTTCGTGTAGAGATTTCATAATGTCGAGTTGAACTGTATACAGTTTTTGGTGCGGAAATTCTATTCCATCAAGTCTCTTGCTATAGACTCAACACTGTAAAAAAAATCTACTTGAAATTTACTTGTACTTTTACTGCAAGTTTTTATTCATAAACTAGTATATGAAATTTAGCATAAAACTGTAATGTAAGATTAATGTACGGTACAGCATATTCAATAATTTATTTTTATTTTACAGTAAAAGTATTTGAATTTTAATAATGCGCTTCAATTTTACTGAAAAAGTACATGAATTCTATACCACAATTGTTAATTATATTTTGATGACGAGTTTATGCACAAAAACTTCCAATTTTTCCTAACAGTGTATCCAATCCCAAATTTCCGATCGATAATCTTTTTAAATGCAGTGTCGACCCTTTTTTCCCTCACGAAATATTCTCAACATCTGTTTACTGTGACGAAATATGTTTTTAATTGCTAGGAATTTTTTGTGGCTCATAAAAATGCATTCTATCGTTTTCAGGCAAAACGAGTGGGCGTAAAGTGCATAATTCTACCGGAAGAAAACAAGAAAGACTTCACCGACCTCCCGAAATACATCACAGACGGTCTGGAAGTACATTTTGCTACTACATTCGACGATATCTACAGGATATGTTTTTTAGCGGGTCCCGACGCTCAACAACCGTACCACAGTGATTCCGTTCTCGACATCCACGTTCCACCCAGACAAACAGCTTCCCTCAGTAAAAGCGATTGTGTTTCATAAATATTTATTTTAAAAACGCCCAAGTGTTGAAAACTCCGTTGAAAACTTTTTCGCGCTTTCGTGACTTGAAATTATTTGGCCTTAAAGGTCGTTGAGGTGTTGTTAGTCGAGGAGTTCGATACAGACATTCCTGCGATAGTTGGGCAAGGCTTTCAATGACTGTACAAAACAATTAAATGGTTATATGATTTTTGAAAAAATATAGACTTTATTATAATTCGTTTGTAAGCCAGCGACTTAAAAAAAGTGGCACAGAAACAGTGTAAATATGTACAGAATGGTTCGATTATATACATTTAATTGCACCCTTCTTATCGTCATTAACAACTCCGTTATCTTATTCTTCATCTACCTGCAACCTACATTTTACGTTTATCTGTACGTTATTGTAATTTACAATTATTCAATAATACAATATTTCATACAACATTCTTTACAAGGAATTATTTGCCTTATACGCAAAGGACGATATAAATATTTACAGAATTATGATAGAATTTTTTCGTTTCTTATCCAGTCTTTTGACATGACGAATTTTACGTTTTTAACGAAGCATACTAACACTCTGAGTTTAGAAAGAGCAGATTGGCATGCATGGAACCTAATTAGGTGAGTATCGAACTAATACGCAATTTTTCGTCGAATTATAAATATATTAAAGTGGAATTTTATTATAGTGTGCGATATTTATTATATTGAATTACGACTAGCGGTCATAAAATCTCCGTGTATTTTTTCCAAACAGATGTTTTAAAGCTATACTTTTTGAGCAAGAAAAAAAGCATATTAGCCTGAGAATGACGTGATTTCGTCACCGTGGAAAATAAGATTCAATCTTCATTTAAGTTAAACCTGTATTGAATTTTATTATGCGAAATGGGCCCCAAAACTGCACAAAGTTTTTTCAATTTTGTTATAGTGATCATAGTGATAGTAAAAAATTCATTTATGCATCTTTTTACGACTTCAGGCCAAAAAAAAAATTTTTGGCCTAAAAGAAACGTTTAACTTATAAGTTAAATGTTAATATTCCTTTTTTTTCAGGCATATTATTTAAGTTTTTTTCATGTTATTTGTATGTAAGAAAAAGTGTTAATAAAAATATTTCATTACAAAACTTTTCGACCCTTTCATGTCATATTGAGAAAAAATTATTATTATTTTTGAGGTCGACTAGAAATATTTAACATTCACTTTAACACAACTTATCATTGATTTTCTCTTCAAACTTTTTTCTCCCAATGTTTTGTACTATAAAAATGCAGCAGTGATCAAGACATTTTATAAACTCAATTGAAGTAATCCAAAGGCTATTTCCATGGTCAATGTTAAGAGAAAAATAAGTTAAAAATTTAATTGTGTTTTTTCATTTTCACGAAATCAATAACAATGAATTTTATTACTACATTTATTGTATGTAATAAGCGATGAAAACTATGGTTTTAGTGAACTAGAAATAATCATTGAGATGTAACACTACGAAAATAATATTGGTTTTCAACTTGACTTTTTTTTAGCTGATCAGAGCTGCTTAGAATTTTTTTTACCCAAATCTTCTGGGGATCTGTTCAATACTCAACTATTTAACAAACAAATTCATTCACTATGTCATTTTAATGGAAGTAATATAAACAAATACTCAATTATAATTGTAGTAAAAAAATGTTCAATTATCTAAGAAAATCAGTTGCTGTTTTCCTGCATTACTGAATTTTGTGAAGTGCTTTCCACATTTAATGCACAATTTCCTGACCGTGAATTACGATTGTTCTATCGGTCAGCTTGGAATCTCCATCTTACTTAATCTAATAATAAAATCGCAGAGTCTCATCTGAACCTGAATTTCCAAGGGATTTCTCGTAACATAGAAACCCGGAACTCCAGCTTTTTCCAGAATGCTCTGCTGATCGGAAACCTTCTGATCCAATTGGAGTACGAGTTTCATATCTGTTTGCTTGAGTTGTCCCTTGTGTTTTTCCTGGAGAACGAGTTTTGCCATAGTTCTCTCCTCGTCCGTTCCATAAGCGGACATTGCTTCCTGTACTTCGATTTTCTGTTGATTTATCAATTGCAGCCTTTGTTGAAAGAGATGCTTCTCAGTAACGTGCTGAATTTCCATCAGGCCTTTGACGATCTCGAAAATAGTGTCGTTTAGAAGAGAATTGGCGAGACCGGATAGCAATTCGTAAGGCAAACGCATTTGATATTTTGGTGGCAATTCGCCAGCCATATGCTGAAGCTGCTCAACCAGGAAGTAGAGCTTCCTTTGAAGGTCCTCGGGAGTCGGATCAGTGGTTTCCATTGTTATAGTTATTGCAATAAGTAGCTTGTTGATTGAGTCCTTCAATGGACTTTTGATACTATTTAATGTCGCATTCGGCTAACCTCGTGAAATAACTCAATTCTCTCTCGGATACTCTAATTAGCCTATTTATACGGAATCACTTGGAATATTTTTTTTAGTACGGCCCAAAACTGACTATTGTTTTTCTTCAATTAGGACTCACACGGAATACTACTCTTCAGGCTAAACGTCCTGGCTACTGAGGAAACCGTGTCGGTCAACAATAAACCAGCTGACCAGTATGTTCTTTTTAAATTTAATGCGAAGCTGGAGTAGATTTTCTTACCGGCTTTGGTCGGTAAGGAGGTTATCGGTTTCGTACTTCACAAAATACGATTTAATATATTACAAATATGTTTCAAATTGCACAGGATTATAATATGAACATATGCGCACTTGCGTTCACTCGAATTTCGAGTGAAAACGCTTAAAAAATGATGAAAATCGTAAATATGTAAACCTACCGAAAACCAATATGGCCGCTCGTACTGTCAACACATTTCGTACTATATAAACATTTATAGGAATCACATTCGAAAAAAGGGAATGGGCGCAAATTCTATGAGGTTCACGGAAGATTTTAAGATCGTTGGACTGGCGATGGCACAAAAGATACGCGGGAATAATGTAAACTACGCTTACGGTGTCTGTTCGTTTGTGACACGAGATTAGTGTCGGTCAAGAAGAGCGCGAATGCAGTTTTCCGATGGAATTGCGTAAACTTAGTTTACACTTTACGTGCGTTTCTTTTGTGCTATCCCCGGTTCAACGATCTTAACAAATTTAGAGAACCTCATCGGATTTGCGTCCACTCTCGTTGTTCAAATGTCATTCCTAGAAATATTTAAGGTGGTTCAATCGGAAAATTGCATTTGCACTCTTGACCCGACTCTAATCTTTTCATGTATTTTGTTAAGTACGAACCCAAACCTTTTTACCGACCTTAGTCGGTAAAAAAATCTACTTCAGCATCTCCTTAAGTATTCCCTTAAGGGTATGTGGTTCAGTGGTCGGCCGGTAATAAGTCGTCTTCCCTATTTTCTCCACATCGGTTGATCTGACTAGCAAAAGCAAATTAGGTTTTCATTCTTCCATATGTTCAGTACGAAAACCTAATTTGCTTTTGGTTGAAGAGTTGACCACCCCGGAGAAAATAGGGAAATCGATTTGTTACCATCAGAGCAATTGTGTTAATTGCTCTGATGGTAACTGCAGCGTGTTGTCTGTAACACATCCCCTTAGGGGACCAAGAAAGTGTGCGGGGCCTGCAGGCGTCGCCGCAAATTACCGCGCTGCGGGACATTGTGGTCCCGCCGGCGGCGTGGAAAGGGAAAAAAAGTCCCACATGTAGAACTTTTCCCGCCAGTCTGGCATCACTGCAGCCACTGCAGCTGGCTATTGTTGACATTGTTAAACGCGCACTTGAGAATTTGATCAGCGCCATCTTCTGTTTTTTGTCAAGTACGAAATCAACATCCGGCTGCGCTCAAATTCGAAGGGGTAACTACAACCATTGGTTTTACATCACAAATAAGAAATTAATGATATTTTTAATGTAAATAAACGTATTAAACTGTTTCTTATGTTATTTGTTTTGTTTTAATGTTAGACAAACATATATTTTACATGACATTATAGGTTAGCATACAATCAAGGGTATTCAGTGACGTAAAATAAGTCGTAAGAAAAAAATCTGCAAATGATACACTTTTTAAAAAATCTGGATCTTTTAATTTTTACATGTTGAAAAAAAAATTGTTTTTCAAATATTTTCCCCAATTTTGTGTATAATGCATTATGATTTCTTCCACAAAATAGGAATAATTTTTTATCATCATTCGTTTTTTAAGTAGCACTGTTAAAACATTTCAAAAAGGCAGAAATGTTAATTGATAATACACAAAATAGCCGCAAAATATTTGAAATACAGATTTTTCCGACATGAAAAAAGGAGAAAATTTAGATTTTTCGAACAATAAAAAGAATTACAACCTTTTGTCGTGAAATCATTTTTTGTCGCGTTTTCCATGGCAGGATACCCAATATTTGGGTTTTCGTAACACTCAGAAAACTAATGTGATACAAAAATTGTGAACCTGGTTTTTTATTCAAATTTTCCCGCTCTTCGTATCGTCAGCAGTGCTGCCAAAATATAACGGCGAGTTTGCGAGCAATACATTGCGTGAGAGTGGATTTTTCCGAACATTTTTTTCTAGGTATCTTACTACAAGTCACTATCTTCTTGTGCACACATTGTTATTAATATTTTCCTTTGGATTGAGTTCTCGCAACGAGAGAAGCTCGTTGTACGTGGATGATCGTCTGTGCGACGAAAGTCGAGCTCTGGAGCTGCTGCGAAAATTATAAATCAACGGCGGAAGGCATTGCGACGCATCGAAGCAAAGGCGTGGGCGCGAATGTCGAGTATTCACATCGTAAGACGGAGGTACGCGTGTCAGGAGACCGCGGGGAAATGAATAATGACGATTCGAGCAAACGATTACGAGAAAACATGAGTACATCAAAATGAGGAGATCTTATAATCCGAACGTCCCCGACAGCCGTGCGGTTAATTCGCTAGAAGTCACAAGGCGATTATACAGGTCATACATTATTTTATTGACATTTAAAAATTACATACGCTACTTTTTTTTTTACTTTTAAAAAGATATAACCGTACATTGCGTATTCTCAACAGACAATAAACTCGAGGATTCACAAGCTGATTTACTTTAGTATTGCGTAGCTTAATAAAAAAACATAAGAATTGCATTTTTATACAAGTTGTCTATGTTAATGGGAGCGAAATACCTGAGAAAAGTGATCTCTAGAAAATAGCCTTTTTTTAAGGAGGCTCGATGATGACTATCAAAGTCAAATCGGTGCTAAATTTTCGAAATTGATTCTTTGAAGTTTAATGCATTAAAAAACAATAGTGAAGGGTGATTTGTATTGAAACATGTATACTTAATCCAGTGACAGATTAATAGTGACGAATTTGCATAAAGGTTAACCGATTCATTGTTCTTTTCAGTGAGACACGTTTTTGTTGGGTTTTTTCCAAATGTCATCTGTAATTCTTCATCGATCATACTAAGCGATAGCTCGTTTTGTTTCTTAAAGGAGACTTCACGAATTGACCGCTTAGATATTTCGTAATATGAATCGTTTAATAATTATAGCCTGTTGTTTAAGAAAAACAAAAATACTTTCATGAACAACAGGCTATAATTGTCAAACGATCAACACTATGAAATATCGTGGTGGTCACTTTATAGAGTATCTTTTGAGAAAGCCATCACCAATTTAAATCGATAAAGAATTACTGATTATACTTGGAAAAAACGGAACGAAAATGTGTCCTGTTACAAATAAATGTTAATCAGTTAATTTTAATGCAAATTTGTCTGGTTCTGATCTAAAGTTACCTTCATTTTTTTTCCAAAATAATGCTGATACATTTTTTGAGCAATACATTTTTAACCATAAAAAAAAAATAAACTGTTTTCGAATATCAAATTAAAAACAGAATAGGTTTGCAATAAATAACGGATTACGACTCGAGCTTTATGTAGTAGTAAAAATTGTTTTCGAATATCAAATTAAAAACAGAATAGGTTTGCAATAAATAACGGATTACGACTCGAGTTTTATGTAGTAGTAAAAATTGTTTTCGAATATCAAATTAAAAACAGAATAGGTTTGCAATAAATAACGGATTACGACTCGAGTTTTATGTAGTAGTAGAAATTGTTTTCGAATATCAAATTAAAAACAAAATAGGTTTGCAATAAATAACGGATTACAACTCGAGTTTTATGTAGTATTAAAAAATTTTGTCATTTTAGGGGCATAACTGATATTGCCAAGAGACTCGATGACCAGAAGAGTTGTGCTCTGACAATAACAGACTTGTTCACTCCTTCGGGTGAAGTTCTGAGGGCCAAACTCAAAGATTACTGCGAAAGATTGATCTTTAAGGATCCTGTAGGTCATGCCCGCAAAACTGAGGAGTTGCTGTGGAGAAAAGGCTTCTATGACACAGTTTTCACAGCTAAGAAGTTGCGAAAGGTATTTTATCATTTTAGTCAATGGAAAAGTTAATTTTATCTTGTTAAGATTACAAGTTTTCAATATCATTTGTACAATACATTGCAAAAATTGCTGTTGCAACCGAAATGCATGAATCTTTATCAACATGAGTCTAAAGATAAGGAAAAGCTATTTATAGAAACTGCAATGCAGTGTAAACGCATAAAGGTTGTACATTCTCAAACAAAAACTGTATTTTATTAGACTTTCGGTACTACATGCAAAGATAAAAACCTAAATAGAAAAGTCACTCTAAAAGATTTTGAATGTTTTAAAAGTTTATCAAACATAATTATCATTCTGGATTAAAACTTTGTATGTTTGTTCATTTTTATGGTCGCAAATTGGTGAATTTTTGATTTAATGAAACTTCTTATTAGATAGATATCATAGCTTGTATTATTCTGACAAATTGGCATAATGTAAAATTCCATTTTTTATTTAAACAAACTCTCAATTGAAGTCTCATATTTTTTATTTTGAGATACCATATTTCTTTTTCAGTATATTACTATTTATGTGGACCAAGTGCAAACTGGTCGCCCCCTTAAAGATATTCTATATGAGTCATTCCATATGGTTTCGAACGTTCGAAAAGTTGTCCACTCTCAAAAAAATTCAAATTTCGTCAAATTATTCCATTGTTTGAAAACGAGAAGTGTAGATTTTTTCAAAATTTTTGGATCGCATTTTTTCGAGTTTTTCAAAATTTCAAAATTTTGTAAACACCGTTATATCTTGAAAGAATACGATTAAATAGAAAAATGTTTCAGACAAAAAGTTGGCAGTTTTGCATAAATTTACGAAAAAAATTTTGTTCGATTTTTTCCAGTTTAAAAAATGACCATTTCCATAAAAAATTTACGAAAATAATTTTTTTCGGTCGGTATGTCACTTTCGATTTATCTCAAAAAATTTCAGAAAATAATCTGAAGTGTGTACAATAACACGTATTTTTTTTACGATGGCTCGATCAGTTGTTGCAAGGTTATGCTTTGTTTTATTATTATGGTTTTTTTTTATTTAGGAAAATCAATTATTATTACAGATTATTTTCTCCCAAATTGTTTCGTTCAAATTTTTAGACAAAATACCATCTACAATAATAATATTAATGTTTTGGAGCTTATTGGAGCATAATTCATGGGTAACATAGATGGAACTCCATTGAACTTGTTCGAATACTACGCTATATATAATCGCTCGTTCAAAAAATTCTATGATTAAATTAATAATTTTCTGTCCTACCGTTATATTTTTTCTTATTGTTGTTAACATTAATCACAATGTAAAAACTGAGAAAAAGTTAAGCATGAATAACTTGAAACGATCTATTAATGCTTCACTTTTTGTGCAATCTGAAATGCGATCCAAAAATTTTGAAAAAATATACATATTTCTTTTTCAAAAAATGGAATAATTTGACAAAATTTTAATTTTTTTGAGTGTGGACAACTTTTCGACCGTTCAAAACCATTGAAAAGTCGATTTTTTTTAAATCTGATTTTTATAAATTAATTGAGACAACCTTATAATTTCTGTAATAATTTGTGTTATATCCCGAAATTTTTACCAAAAAATCTTCCTTAACAGGGCAACATATGGAACGAAACGGAGAAAGCGCTACTGTCAACGCATTTGGCAGTTGGCGTGGGATTTTACCACCACTTGATCCTCCGATTGCAATCAGAATATTCGTTAGATCTTTCCGGTGTCATAGATTTTGCATATCCGAAGGAAAAAACAACATTATCGAACTCAAAATTAAAAGCTCCCCAAAATAAGCAACTCTCCGACGAAATTCGTCAATGCGCAGTTCGAATTATTCACAGAAGTCTGATATGTCTCGGTGATCTTGCGCGTTACAATCTCGATCTCGAGCCCAATTGGGATCCGTTGATAGCTACGAGATACTATAAAATAGCGGTGAGCATCGATCCGAGCATCGGAATGCCTCACAATCAGTTGGGAACAATGGCAGGAAACAAGAATTACGGTCTCGACGCAGTTTATCACTACATGCGATGCATTCTCTGCAGCGAGCCCTTCGAAGGCGCCGAGGGAAACTTGAAGAGAATAATAACCGCGCATTCTTACACGGGAAAGGAAAAAACGTCGTTTCAAAAATGCGCTGCCAAATTATTTTCTCTATTGCAATTGTGGGAAAGCGATTCACCAGATTCAGAGCACATTAATCACGAATGCCAGGATCTTTTGATAGAATTGGAAGGTTGCCTTATTTCTGACAAAACTGAAATGACTAGCGTTACGAATAACATCGAAAAAGAGGACAACATCGATCTTTACCTGCAAAATTGCAAAAACGATCAGGTGCCTTATCTATCCGATGATATAATCTTCAAAATCGTCTCTATATGTCTAATGTCAATTGCTAAACTTAAATCGAAACAATCCGGCGAAGTTCAAGGTGCCATAGCTTTTACTCTTACGATTTTGTCGCAGTTAATGCAAATCACGATAAATCGCCTTCAAGAGGCTGTTATGGAGATTTCCCTGCCAAATGGCGTTGACGAAGAACTCGATCTTAATTTACAATTTTTAGAAAACGAGCGAAAAGAGCCAAGCGTAGTTAACGAATGTTGCAACGTAAATGGTAATAAAAAATCGCGCGAAGATTGCGTTGACGTTAATGACAACGAGGCGAAGGCTCTTCAGGCTGATGAGGTAAAATCTAACGGTATTGCTGAGCGAAGCAACAAAAAACATCGCGACAAGTCGAAAAGCCTTTTGACGAAGCTGCGAAGACCAAGAAAACGTCTCAATAGCTCGGATTCCGATGCTAGCGACGTCGATGTTACTCGCGTTGAATCTTCGAGCGATGAAATGAATTCCGATATATCAGAGACCGAAGAGGAAGACGCGCTCAGCGAATGCAACGACGACGACGCGCTTTCCGAAGACTTTTCCGATGACGATAAAGAGAAAGAATACGAAGTAAATGGTGACGTAGCCGATGAGAAAGACAAAAAGGATGAAGCTAATGGTAATGGTGAAACAGTCACGGAGAATGGTGAAGAAACGAATATTAGCGACTCTGTTGAAAGTAAAAATACAGAAAAAGATGATGTCGGTAAATCTTTAACCGCGACGACAAAGAGCAACGCTTGTGAAGAAAGCAGTAGCTCAGCGAACGCTTTGGCTTATGTTGCGCAATTGAAAAAGCAAAATTTAAGTTCCAACCAAGTTCTGGAAATTTTGGAACGCGAAGGATCTTTGCAGGCCATTAAAATTTCCTTCGATTGGCTGCGAGGCAATCCGGAGATTTTTCGTATGTTCGCGAGAAGCTCGAACGCTTCATTGAAACGCGTCGTCACTCTGCTGAATCTTGTGATGATCGATAGTGAAGCTCTGTTGAATAAATGGGATCGAGAATCGATTTTATCGTCAAATGCGGAGAGATTGAATAAATCGACGGAAATAGTGGCGTTGCCTGAAGATATCGATATGAGAGGCTTGAAGATTTTCGACGACGCTCATAAAAAACTCGATTGGAGCGTTTTGCGACAGACAAAAATGCACAGATCCGAGGAAACGCTATTGCGGGCTTTAAAATTGACTAGTTTCGGACATTATTTATGCTCGATCAATGATTCCGGTGTTAAATTCGATGAGAATAGCAATATGTTTGTCACTACCGAAGTTAAGAGTTCTGTGACGACTGAAAATGGAGTCAAGATCAATGGTAGAGATTTAGAAAGCGAACAATCGAGAGGAAAATTAATGAGGCATATGGGACGTCTTTGGCTTAAGGCGGAAGTGCGAGCTTTGGAAAGCCGATTAAGATCTCGACTTATATCGCCGTATTTGGTTCCTGATCAGGAAGCACTTGCCAAACATACTCCGGCTTTGAAACGCTTGGTGTATGCGAAGAAATTTGTCGTCATTATTCCTTCAGTCGGTTGGTATATTTTTGAACATTAATTTTCTTTTTAACTCAACGTCGCGTCGCTACTGCGTCTATTGATAATTTTGACAAATAAAGTAATAAAAAAGAACGGTCGATATTAAATTTGGGCGAAATTTATAAAGCGATACAGATTTTATAGAATTTTGAGTTTTCGAAACGATTATGTTTTCTTTCTAATTCAAGTCAACTTCGACTAAATCTACTCAAATCTTCTACAAGGACGAATTAATATACAGCTGTGGTAGATATTAAATTTGGTAAAGATCGGTAAGGAGATTCGGTTTTTCCAGGATTTTGACGAAAAATTGACGTTATAATTCGAGTCAACTTCAACAATTTAGCTGGAACTTTACACGAGGAATATCTAACTGTAGTAGATATTGAATTTGATGAAGATGGAAAACAGATTTTACGGAAATCAGTTCTACCTTGAAATTTTATGCAATTTTGATTTTTTTTTCTATCTCGCTCGCACAATTTGAAAATTTGGTCTCTTCGATTTAACTTTCGTAACTGAAGAATCAAATGAAACTAAATTTAACTAAACGGAAGTAGAGCAGATACTTATCGACTGTGCTAAATTTGATAATTGTTGTGGTAAATTTAATAATTGTTGTGGTAAATTGATTAATAATTGTCAGAGCTATTAATATTTTCTGAAATTCTATTTTTTACCATAAAAGGCAAAATTACTTGAACGCCTAAGTGGTGTAAATCACGAGATTTCTAAGTGAAATTTTATGCATCAATAAAGTTACGAATAAAGATCGTTGGTGTTAAATTTATCCGGGATTGACAATGAATGTCCAAAGCTATTGAATTATTTTGTGTATTTTTCAAAATGCTTCCTTTAAGGAAGTTAGAATTAGTCAATGTAAAAGTAGTTTTCGGAATTGTGGATAATAATGAGAGACGGCATTGCAAGGTAAGGTTCTGCAGCGGTTTTATACATTTATTTTGCAGTTGTTTCGGCGCTGGATGAGATGAAAAAAACGAGTAGCAAAGCTCGTGAAGCGACCCGCTGGCTCGAGGGACAATTAAGAAAAGGCTCGAGATTCCTAAGAGCTCAGAGACCCAACGAACGTCTGCCTCTTCCACTAATTAAGGGGCCCAAGACAAAAGACAAGGAGGCATGGCTGTTTTTCCAGATTATTGAATGTTGTCACTATCTCACTCAGCAAACTAAAGTTGGATTAAATGGGGACAAAGAGCCACCGGTTGTCACTCTACTCACGGGATTTAGTGTCGAGGAAAGAAAAGCGTCTAGTTTCAGTACAGAAGGTCTAGCAAAAACCGCAGGTAAGAAAAAAAATAGTAGCAACACAAATGTATTATGTAAACCTTAGTGATTGTAGTTCGATTAAGGTAGTCCTTGCGATCCATACTAGTCAATTGACGCACTGTTCCGAAAATTCTGTAAATGCTAACAGTTTTATATATCTACACAGTCAATTAATCACAGTGAGAATAAAAACTTATTTGTAGATTCTTCGTTAACTTAAAAGACATAAAATGTATTCACTAAAATATCTCATCAGAGTCTCGCTTGAACGCGTAGTGGTATTGTATCATCACACAGTCAGAGCTAAATTTGGTCGTTTTAAAGGAAAATTTGTGACACGAAACAAAAAAAAAAGTACATAGAAGATCTCATTTTTGTGCCACGACTACAACCGTCACGAAAAATCGGGTCGCTGAAACAATGGTTGAAACGGCGCCGGTTGATACTGAAGGTTATGTTGATTTCTATCATCGTCCGCTACATCCGGTTATCCGTAACTTCTGAGTGGCGATGATGGGTTTGACGTTAGAATCACACTCAAATACTTTGATAACTTCCCTTTTGGATAGTTTATACGGAATCGTGACACTCTAAGGAATCCATAGCACATTTGATATTGTATAAAAGTTCAGTTTATATATGCTAATTTTCGTTCCGAAGTACGAAATCGGTTAGTTTCCCATAAGAGCCCGTGCATAAGAATTCCTTTTTAAATATTTATATTCTCGGTAATTTAGTCGATAACCCAGCTTGAAACTTTGCAATCGCATTTCGAAGGGATTTAACTATTATATAAAGAAATGTCAAGTCTTAAAGTTCAGAAAGGTTAATGCGCAAGGACTACCTTAAGGATGTATGATAGGTACAGTTTCGCCAAAAGTGAGTTTCAGAGACAATTCCGATCATCTCCCGATGGGATGAAAATCGAAAGAAAATAATGCATATAGAACGTGCTGAAAAGATTGATTTCGCATAATAATAATCTCGGAATGTTATTAACGAATTGGTGAAAAAAAAACAATTGTTCAAATAAATTAACATATCATTTTCATTAGAAGAAAAGTTAGGTCGACTGATTGTTTGTTGAACAATTGCTTTTTTTTTTCACCAATTTTTTAATAACATTTTGGTCTTATTATTATGCGAAATCAATCTTTTCAGCACGTTTTACATGCATTACTTTCTTCCAATTTTCATCCCATCGGGAAATGATCGAAATTGTCTCTGAAACTCACTTTTCGCGGGACTGTACGTATACATCCTTAAAGTAATTCTGTAAGAATATTCGATGAATCTCGAAAATCTTCGTAACACATTGCTTAAACATTTAAAAACATACATATTTTAAATTTGGTACTTAATTTATTGTAACTTTCCGTTACCCTCAGATTATTATTTGTAATTATTTTTCTTATTAGCATTAGCATACACAGTCGTTTGAAATTTTTTCTTTTGTTTATTGCAGGTGTTAATCTCGAACATATCGAGGCATTTCACACGAAATGGAAGACTTCGAGCAAAAGCCATGGTTGAGATTCACGAAACACTCAAGATGTGCATCGTCTGTCACTGACTCACGTCGAGGCGACTAACACGCTGACGTGATTATTGTCCGCAGGAACCATCGGGGCGCGGTGGTTCCGCGATCGAGCTTAGAGGGTTGATGAAAACCTATGAAGGGCAATCGACTGTAACCCTCGCATGAAACGAACGGACATGTCCCTTTGCGGAGAACATCCTGATTAATAAACATTTCCAATCTGTCATGAAACTCGTACAGTTCATTCCAATGCCTTGAAAAATATTGCACATATGTTTTTATTCCATTGTATTTCCCTATGCGAGCCCAAACGTGTAAGCGTAGCTCGTTACATTTTCAATATTTCAAAAAAAAAAAATTAGGTTTAAAAAATAGTGTCTTTTTACTAATTGTAAATGTTCGTGATCAAAAAAAGACGGTGAAAAAATGTATAACGAAAATTATACACGCATTCTTTATGTGGAAGAATACCATAAATAATCGTGAAACATCTTCGCCCTCGTGGAAATCAGACGATCTTCAGTAGACCTCGAATAGACTAATGCACTTTTTGCAAGTTTTAGACTCAATTTAGACTTGTTTGCAACTTTCCGAACACAGTTCATTCAGAGTCACTTTAGTGCAACTAGAGCAACGGTCGCGAAATGGTTGCAAATATCATTTTATAGTCACCCGGAGGTCGTTAGTCAGCGTCAAATCAGAGTCTCCCGAGAGTTGAAACATTGCAAAAAGAAATCGGTTACTTTTTCGTTTACTTTCAGTCTCAATGGAGTTGCGCAACTATAATTCGACTGTCAAGCAACGCTGCGGTGACTGCGACTTCTAAATGACTAGTCGTCTCATTTCCACGAGGGCGAGAAGTTGAGAGTCGGCCGTTAGTCGAAATGGTACGAAATGCCACAAAGGTGATGCCCTACATTTTTTTTCCATCCGTATTTCCCCCCTGTCTGCAGGCATTACGCCTATCACAGGGTCGGCCCGGGACAGTAGCCCCGCTGAGGGCCTGGTCCGGATCACTAACTAGGCCCCCATGCGGCTGCATCTGACTTTCCCCTCTATATCGCATTTGCCATAGCATTTCTGCTAAGGGCATAGGAAAACATTGCGGAAAAACCTTATGCCGATATAGCCGGTCTCGAGTTCGTCTCACGGCACCGGAGCTACGTCACGATTTTCGTCGAGAATGTAAACACAGACTTACAGCTGTAGTACCCCACAGTTACCTGTGTCTGTCTCACGTATACATCTGGAGCTTCATCGCGTCCATGTTTTTATTTTTTGACGAAAATTTTCGACGGCACCGGTAATCGAACCCGCGACCTACCAACGCTCTCGTTTAGAAGCCAGTACTCTAGCCACTGGACCACCACACCGGTTTAAAAAAATCTTGAGTGTAGCAGATGGTTTTATGCCGAAGACATATCCAGAATTCGTTATTTCGCGCACATTTCGAAAAAAAAATCAAAATAAAGAAAAAAATCTGAAAACATTCGTATGCGTTCAAATAAATTGACATATCATTTTCATAAGTAAAAAAGTTAGGTTGACTGATTGTTTGTTGAACAATTGCTTTTTTTACCGTTTTGTTAATAACATTTATTATTATGCGAAATCAATCTTTTCAGCACGTTTCATATGCATTATTTATCTCCGATTTTTATCTTATCGGGAAGTGATTGAAATTGTCTCTGAAACTCACTTTTGGCGGGACTGTACGTATCATACGCTCCGGAAATCGAACCCGTAACCTACCGACGCTCTGGTTTAGAAGCCAGTACTCTAGCTGCTAGACCACCACACCGGTTTAAAAAAATCGTGAGTGTAGCAGATGGTTTTATGCCGAACACATATCCAGAAATCGTTATTTCGCGCACATTTTTGAAAAAAAAAAACAAAATAAAAATCAAAACAAAGAAAAAAATCTGGAAAAATTCGTATGCATTCAAATAAATTGACATATCATTTTCATAAGAAAAAAAGTTAGGTTGACTGATTGTTTGTTGAACAATTGCTTTTTTTACCGTTTTGTTAATAACATTTATTATTATGCGAAATCAATCTTTTCAGCACGTTTCATATGCATTATTCATCTCCGATTTTTATCTTATCGGAAAGTGATCGAAATTGTCTCTGAAACTCACTTTTGGCGAGACTGTGCGTATCATACATCCTTAAGGTAATCCCCCTGTATTGTCTGACATCGCATAAGTTCGAGCGAAATCGAGACAGGATTACGAACTGTTCTCGAAGAAATAGTAGTCTGAAAAAAATCGACTATATGAAAGATTCTGAAGAGATTAATTTGGCATAATAATAATTGAAAAATGTTATTCACAAATTACAAAAAAAAGTTAGGTTGCCGGGTAATTTGTTGCACTATTATTCATTTAAGTAATTTGTCAATGACATTTTTTAATTATTAATATGTCAAAATAACGTTTTCAAAATTTTCTGTACGCTCGATTTTTTTTCAGATTTATATCTCATCGAGAACTGTTCGTAAATTTTGTTTAATTCTCCCTCGAACTTATACGGCGTCAGACCGTACGGGAGGACGACCTTAACTCTGGGGACCGACGAAGCCACACACCGATTGCATGTCCACTGCTGTCAGTGCCTGCGGTATCTAATAGTTGCCAATTACGGCCACACAAAAAGCGCGCCGCCCTGCGGCAAGTGTTTCAACTAGATAGATGCAACAGCTGATTTCCCGAAGTCACGGAAATATCAAGCGTTAAAATGAGAAAAAAAACTAATGCCACAAATCGTGCACGGCGTATTTGTTGCGTTCTTGGATGTAGAAACAGTGAACACAGAAATCCGGAGTTGCATTTTTATACATTTCCCGGCCGTCCCTGGGAGGAAGGAAGAAAAAATAACTGGATCGCCGCAGCGCGTTTAACCTCGTAAGCAACTCATTTCGAATACATTTCCGCTTTAAAAAAAGTAGTACCTCGATTATCCGAACTCCTTTCTGAACGGTTACTGCATGTTCAGACGGATATTTTATTATTCGAACAATTTCGCCCAAGTTTGTTGTTTTCACGAATGTAAACTTCCTAGTAAACAAAAAAATCGGTTTCGTTGCTGTTCTATTACAATTTCCCACTCAGCAATGTAACTGTTACATTACACCGTTGTTACATAATAGTTACATTGCTGAGTAGAAAATTGTAATAGAGCAGCAACGAAACCGATTGTTGTATTTACTGGGTTTACTGCCTATGCGAAGCGATGGCTGCAATCACACGAGAAGTATAATCGCGCAATATGTAAGTCTGTTGCGATTATAACAATCTGAAGTAAGCTTTATGTCAAAACTGTCGACGGCCAATCAGAATACTTAAGGTAGTCCTTGCGACTCATACTAGTCAATTGACGCACTGTTCCGAAAATTCTGTGAATGTTAACAGTTTTATATATCTACACAGTCAATTACTCACAGTGAGAATAAAAACGTATTCGTAGATGCTTCGTAAACTTAAAAGACATAAATTGTATTCACTAAAATATCTCATCAGAGTCTCGCTTGAACGCGTAGTGGTATTGTATCATCACGCGGTCAGAGCTGAATTTGGTCGTTTTAAAGGTAAATTTGTGACACAAAACAAAAGAAAAATACATAGAAAACTTCATTTTTGCGCCACCACTACAAGCGCCCCGAAAAATCGGGTTGCTGAAACAATGGTTGAAACGGCGCCGGTTTATACTGGAGGTTATGTTGATTTCTATCATCGTCCGCTACATCCGGTTATCCGTAACTTCTGAGTGGCAATGATGGGTTTGACGTTGGAATCACACACAAATACTTCGATAACTTCCCTGTTTGATATTTTATACGAAATCGTGACACTCTAAGGAATCCATAGCACATTTGATATTGTATAAAAGTTCAGTTTATATATGTTAATTTTCGTTCCGAAGTACGAAATCGGTTAGTTTCCCATAAGAGCCTGTGCATAAGAATTCCTTTTTAAATATTTATTTTCTCGGTAATTTAGTCGGTAACCCAGCTTGAAACTTAGCAATCGCATTTCTTAGGGATTTAACTATTATATAAAAAAATGTCAAGTCTTAAAGTTCAGAAAGGTCAATGCGCAAGGACGACCTTAAAAAATGGCTTAAGTTTTCGATATATTTCGACTTTAATGTAACCATCAATTATTGAAGAGACCCTAACAGTTTGAAGTTGGCTTCATGTTAAAGTCGTCGACGACCAATCAGAATGCTGGAAAGCTGGCTCCAGTTTTCGATATATTTTTACTATAATGTTACTATGTCTTTTTTAAGAGACGATAACAGTCTGAAGTTAGCTTATGTCAAAGTCGTCGACGACCAATCAGAATGCTTAAAAACTGGTTTCTGTTGTGGATATATTTCGACTTCAATGTAACCATGTCTTTTTTAAGAGACGATAACCGTTTGAAGATGGCTTTAGGTCAAAGCCGTCGACGACCAATCAGAATGCTTGAACACTGGCTTGGTTTTCGATATTTCGACTTTGATGTAAAATGTCTTCTTAAAGAGAGAATATCTATACTTTAGATGTTTCACTTGCATCGTGTGTGCTCGCTACGCACACGGATTAGTTCTTCAATAATTTTATAATGCAATATATTATACCGCTATCTACAATTACGCGTTCGTATTGGTCGAAATTTCAAAAAATTTATATGTGCCAGTCTCAAAAGATACGAATCATTAAGAGTGTATTCTTCTTAAATTGATCTTTTGTGGTCAACCTGCGTCAAACTGACTTATTTTCGTTCAGAATGTCCACAAAAAGACTACATTTCATCTTAATAAGGCATTACACCCCACATTTTCAACTAAATGGGTTTGAAAACCTAAAGCTTATGACTCGGATAGCTAATACTGAAGAGAACTTTTTTTTGCGGTCGTGGGTTTGTAGTGCTACAATTATACCAGCTAAAAAAAAGTTTGTTTCTCGAGTATTGAAAAAGACTTTTCAGCGAGTAAGGCGCACTTTTTGGTAATGTGCGCTGAAGGATTTTAATTGCCAAAAATAATCTAACTCGTTGAAAAAATAAGCTGAAACATACAAACTTTAGGATTGTAAATGCTTCTTCTTAATCGGGCACTAGACAATTTATTTTATTCTTCGAAAAAAGACTGAACAGAATTTTTAGGTAAATGGGTTGAAAACTCAATTTTTCAAATATTTCAAATAGATTTCAAATATGTTTTCGAAACGCACTTTAAAGGACAATTTTTTTTGTGTGACACCACATCTCTTGAGTATTAGATTATATCTTTAGCCCGAGATATTAAAAAAAAATTGGAATTTCTCGATTCGCGCGCAATTTGATTTTTGAAAACCATCGATTTGCATGCATGTTTTTATATATGTATTATTGTTATTGGTATCACTAGAACCAGAAATAAGGGGTGGACTCCGTCTGGTCACACTAGAATTTGCAGCGCACATTTCGCTGGAGGAGAAAAAACGAATGACCCCCGAAAAGAAGCATACAACCCGACGATTTTCCCGTGGAATGCATACGCACAAGCTCAAAAAAGAACGGCAGAATTGCAGAACGTATATTCATCGGAAACTGTGTGTTCATCATCTGTGATTATTCCGCATGGTGAGAATCAGAGTTGTAAATCTCCAACATTTAATTTCACAAACATTTATCGTACAAATAACTCAAGTTACAATATTTGAACAAATATCGGCATTTTTTTGTAAAAGGTTGTTCCAATTCTTGAATTGTAGCTAGGGCGAAAAATTCCAAAGCATTTTACAGTAATTTTTCGGGCTCTTAACGTTATTTTCAGGATTTTTGATGGAATTCAATTTAAGGATGTATGATACGTACAGTCCCGCCAAAAGTGAGTTTCAGAGATAATTTCGATCACTTCCCGATGGGATAAAAATCGGAAAAAAATAATGCATATAAAACGTGCTGAAAAGATTGATTTCGCATAATAATAATCTCAAAATGTTATTAACAAATTGGTAAAAAAAACAATTTTTCAACAAACAATCAGTCAACCTATCTTTTTTTCTAATAAAAATGATACGTTCATTTATTTGAATGCATACGAATTTTTTTTAGATTTTTTTTTTAATTTTGATTTTTTTTGTTTTAAAAAATGTGCGCGAAATAACGAATTTTGAATATGTGTTCGGCATAAAACTATCTGCTACACTCAAGATTTTTTTGCAAAACGCATATCCAAAAGTTGTCATACTTTGCGCATTTTTCAAAATAAAAAAAATCAAAATCAAAATGAAGAAAAAACTGAAAAAATTCGTATGCATTCAAATAAATTAACATATCATTTTCATTAAAAAAAGAGTTAGATTCACTGATTGTTTGTTGAACAATTGTTTTTTCACCAATTTGTTAATAACATTTTGGGATTATTATTATTATCCGAAATCAATCTTTTCAGCACGTTTTATATGCATTATTTTTTTTCGATTTTTATCCCATCGGGAAGTGATCGAAATTGCCTCTGAAACTCACTTTCCGCGGGACTGTACGTATCATACATCCTTAAAGTAATTTTTTTTGTAGTGATTTACAAACGTAAAAAATTACAATAATCAATTTTATTACAAATTTGGCATAAAAAAAATACTAGAGTCGAATAACGCTGGGAACCATGAATGTTAAATTGAAGCTCCGTATATCGATATATATATTTTTTTCGAATGCAAACTTTTTGAGCCTTGAAAAGTTGGTATTTTCATAAAATCTGCAACAGAAAAAAATATGTTAGAACATAGAAATTGAATAATTAGAAAATACTCAGGTACCTTCATTGTTTATAAATAAGGATTACATAATCTTTTTTCTCGTAGCCCCACCCGATGCTGTAATTCAGACGGATTTACCAAAAATTGCATCATGGGAAAAGGCTCCAGACTCGTTATTTTGTTGGCAAAATTCAGATGTACCCAAGGATTCCGCACAAACGATAGTTGCGTCACCGGTTCATCAACAAAAGCCAATAAAAGAAGAAATGTGCTTCGTCTCGCCAGAAATCGCGAAATCAGCGAGAGATTCTTTTACAAACTCGGATAATGAAATTAACTCAGGATTCTCAGGATTTAAAGATGTTGAAGACGACGAGACGATGAATCAACTTTGCGGCGTGTCACAAACATTTTTTGCTATTTTGTTGAACATCCTTCCAGAAAATTCTCTTGGGGGTAATAAAATCTTCAAAAATGTATCTCGCGAAAATAGTTTGCTCATCTTTTTAATGAAAATGAGACTGGCCTTAAGTTTTGCAACACTCGGGTGCTTGTTTAAGGTTTCAGAAGAAATGACATCAAAAATTTTCTTCAGCGTATTAACAATGCTATATTCACAAACAAAGTCATGGATTTTTTGGCAGCCGAAAGAGGCAATAAAAAAAGGAATACCTGCGACTTTTACTCATTATCCAAATTGTCGAGCGATTATTAATTGCACGGAGATTCGATGCGAAGATCCTTCTGAAATAGAAAAACGTGTATTTATGTATTCTCCTTGCACTGACCAGTTTGCAGCCAAATATTTGATTGCTTTAAGTACCAGCGGATTGATAACGTTTTTATCAAAAGGTTACGGTGGCCGAACTACAAACGAGTACATCGCCACTGATTCAGGCTTTCTCAATTTACTGGAACCTGAAGACGAGATTTTGGTTGATAAAGATTATCCGAAAATCAAGGAAGAACTTTTGAAGCGTCAATGCGCATTAATTGCGCCGTATTTGGAATTACAGTCAATCGGGAAACATATTTCAGAACATTACCTGTCGGTGAGACTTATGGTAGAAAACGCGATCCAGAAAATCAAAATGTACCAAATTTTAGAGAATGTTAACGCTGAATTGCTTCCCTACATCGATGAAATCATGTCCGTTGCATGCATTTTGGCGAATAATAAATGACCAATTTTTTTTAAGAAGACTGATTGTTGATTAACTGTGTAAGACAAATACAGAATAAATTATTTTGTAATATACACGTTCGTTGAATTTTATTTAAAAACTTTGGAATTATGAAATTCGCCGTTTTGTATTAGACGTATGTTTGTGTTGTTATTATTAAAGATGGATTACGAGAATTGTTTTTCGGGTACAATATACGACTTGAGAAAGATGGCGAAGAGGACAATTCGATATCTTGAGGAAAAAAAATGTTGGTCAGATTTGCCGATCAGAAAACGGATCTGTGAATTCTGCAATCAGAAACGGACGCGGAAGTCACATTTTTTCAATTGACAATAAGAGCGTTCGAAACGGGTATTTTCAGAGGTACAATATAAGACGTGAGAACGATGATGAAGATCAAAATCCGATATTTTTGAGAGAACCAAATTCCGTCATTGTGATGATTGTAAATGATTGACATCTTATTAAAATGCAATCAAAATAGCGAATGTTAAAAATGGCCAATGGCTGAAAAATTCTAATTCCAGAATTATACTCATTCTACATTTAGACGTTCCTCATTTTTAAGTTCTCTATTGTATCCATTCGCTATTCTGAACCCCACCCACTTATTCGCAAAGAAATGCCAATTATACGCATTTATTGTAGTTAAAGTTGAATATCTTTGAGAGTATGTGGCAGCAAATGCTCTAGGATACAGCAAATTAAAAAGAATTGAAGAAGCTATTTGATGTCCCTATTTTTATACTCGTCTATTTCGCACAAAAATTTGCATTCCCCTGGAAACTCGAGTAATACTAAAACCCGTTGCGCGACATCTAAAAAAAATCGCACGATGATTTCTTTCTTCCGTTGTCACTATAATGATCTAAACGACGGTGCGAAGTCGAAAAAAAAAAATTTGGGCCACTCTAATATATATGTTATATGCGTGACGATATAGGGCAGTAAAATATCGGTAGGGCAGGATAAGGGATTATGATACTGAATAACATCGGGTAACTCATTGTTTTATATATACAAACTAACTTTTCTATTTGTCTGATTCTTGACGATGACAATAACAGTGATATTTTTAACTTAACAATAACTGCTTAGACGTCATAAGAAACTCACGACTTAATAGTATAACTTATCAGATATTGACTATCATCGTTGCTGACGATCTACACGAACTTATCAAACAATAAAATAGATACATCGTCAATAGCTTAATTTACACGAAATCCGAGTTCCAACATTTCTATATAATCTAAAGAAATAATATAATTCTATAAAAACATACAAATATGATAATTAGCAGGTACAGAACCGCGGGACGTATTGAAAAAATTATTTTCTTTGTTGTACATTTTTCCTAATTTCTTCTTTTGCGGTGTATATAATGCATGTGATACAGTAGAACTTCAATTACCGTATCCCCACGATTCATTTGTCAATTCACATTCCAGATAAGTTTAGCGTCTCTATTCTTTCTAATTTCGGGCGTAAACGTCACATCCTTACCGAAGAATAGAACAAATATTTCCACAGCTAGATCTCGTTGTGGAAAAGACAAGAATTATCGTCTCTTTCCCAAATAAATAATCCTCATATATTATTTTCATATTGCATTATTGGTATTTTTTAAAAACTATATTTACAGTGACTATTTGTTGCCCGGATTCCCAACTGAGACATTGGTGTGATCGAAAACAGAGACAAGTTTCGCAACATTGCAATTTTATGGCCTGTTAACGTGATTTTTATGTAACAGCGTCGGTAACTGTAGTTGTCCTTGGAGATCGTAACTTGTGTAATGCTAATTACGAATTTCTTTGAAGCTTTTTTTTCATTTAATTTAAAAATATTTTGAGATTTTTATGTCAGGTTACTCATGATGATTTAAAACATTGAAAAAAATGGTTCAGAAAAAATGTTCGCACGTTTGTATGTATAACTCAAGAGCTGTTCAACCGATTAAGCTAAAATTTTCCTATTTAATGGCTATTTGGATTTGTTGAAAAAAGACGTGCACACTCCTTCGTAAAATTGGCGAACAAACGAACTAAAGTTCTATATATAAAATCGGTACTATTTATTAATGATTAGTACATAATTTCGTGATAATCTGCAATGTGGTCCATTTTTATCGCGATTTTTACTTTCAGAATCAATAATATTATTGGATTAACTTTAGCAAAAAATACGAAAGCGAACGCAAATTTTATAAATGAAATTAGTCCTGTTCAGTGCTAATAGGTACACAGTTTCATCATAATTTTTTATGTGGTTCACAATTTTCAGAGATCTATCTTTCATTAAATAATGTTGAAATGTAGAACTTTGCCAATCACTTCTTCATTGTTTTTGGGGTTTTTTATTACAAAGCTTTCTCTACGAGGGAGCCAAAATTATTCGAAGGTTCTCGCAAAGGTATTTTTGTAAAAAGAACAAAAAATAATGAGGAAGCAAAAGCTGCAAACTTCTACTTTGCAGCTTTTTTTTTTAACGCGTGCATGAATAGCGGTGCTTTTCATAGCAGTTTTGCGGGACGAAATCGATAAATTCCATAGCTGTGATGAAACGATAGATTTCAAAGGTAAATAAGCGTATCATCCACGGCAAGATAAGCGTATAATCTCCGGAATTTTTTTTCTTATTATCTTTTTAGCTGACTCGGCTCCCTTAAGGATGTATGATACGTACAGTCCCGCCAAAAGTAATTTTCAGAGACAATTTCGATCACTTCCCGGTGGGATCAAAATCGGAAAAAAATAATGCATCTAAAACGTGCTGAAAAGATTGATTTCGCATAATAATAATCCCAAAATGTTATCAACAAATTGGTGAAAAAAAACAACTGTTCAACAAACAATCAGTCAACCTAACTTTTTTTTCTAATGAAAACGATATGTTAATTTATTTGATTGCATACGCATTTTTCAGATTTTTTTCTTTATTTTGATTTTGATTTTTTTGACTTTGAAAAATGCGCAGAATATAACAAATTTTGGATATGCGTTTTGCAAAAAAATCTTGAGTGTTGTAAATGGTTTGATGCCGAACACATATCGAAAAATTCGTTATTTCACGCACATTTTTGAGAATAAAAAATCAAAATAAAAATAAAAAGAAAAATCTGAAAAAATTCGTATGCATTCAAATAAATTAACATATCATTCTCATAAGAAAAAAAGTTAGGTTGACTGACTGTTTGTTGAACAATTGTTTTTTTTTCACCAATTTGTTAATAACATTTTGGGATTATTATTATGCGAAATCAATCTTTTCAGCACGTTTTATATGGATTATTTTTTTCCGATTTTCATCCCATCGGGAAGTGATCGAAATTGTCTCTGAAACTCACTTTTGGCGGGACTGTACGTATTATAGATGCTTAATCGAAGTTCTGCTGTTTTTAGTTCCACTATACACGGAATAAAATGTAACTGGTGTCCCGCACCTTTATTTGCTTAACACAGCTGCCTTCTTTAGGCTCTTTCACATATGGTCCCACATCTTTAATAATAATTATTGGAGAATCACTAGAATCGTTATAATATCTATGATAAGACAGCTAAAATTTCTAAGAGAGTTTCCGCCCAGCGGAATGTCGTATAACAGTTCAACAGTTGAGTCTATAGGACGAGTTTAAAATTTGGCAACGATTATTTATCCCTGCAGCAACTCTATAGTCGCGCAATACGTGTACATGAGATAGAAAAATATGTCGAGAACTTACAACACTATATGTTTTGGAAATAGGCATTTGTGATAACTTCTATATCTCATATGTAAATATTTAACGCGTTTTTATCAAATATTTGTTAATTATGAGGATTTCTTATTTTTCCTTCTTCTGTTAAACATCTAGATACACTTAATTCGTAACATTTTTTTCAAAATAGCCTGCGAAAACTATCATCCTTAAAATTATTCAGCAAAACTCGTTGCATGTTTTTTTTTTCTTTAAATATAAATATTACAATGACTCTTCAGATCACTCTTAACCTTTCTCACGTGTTAATCACCAACGGACAAATTCAGTGTAATAGTCGCATCGAAAAATAGAGCTCTGGACGTTACATTTCTTTCGGTAACTTCTGTTCCGGTAATTTGGCACTCACGGTTAACGATATTTTATTTCTCGTTTCTTTGATAAACATGCGGTTAAAAAATATTAAAGAAATCACGAATTCGATGGAAGAAGTTGGCGAAATACTATTTTTTCTTCGATAATAACTATTATATACAGAAATGGATATTTGTTGAATGAATATGTATTCCAATTACTTTCTAAAGGATGCACACAATATTTTTTCATAATCCTGCGGTAATTATGAATAATTCACATGAATTCTCAGTAGTATAATCCCGAGACCTCGGAAATTATCGGAGTATTTACCGATCGTTTCGTTTCTGCGCAACGAGAGGGAAAAGTTTTGCATATTAAAATCGCATATTAAGCATTTTGTGCGAAACTTATCCCGATCATCGCTAACCAGGAAAACTAGACGGAAATATAACGATTAATTTCAGAGGTCAAGGGATATTTGTCGGATTATTTTTCGAGTCTGGATTTCGACTAAGAGCAGTATTCGAGGAAACAGGACATCAATAAGAATCTTGCATTGATTAAAAATAAGTAAAGAGCTATTGTGCAATATCCGGGTAAAATTTCGATGAAATATTTAATAAATCCACTCGATTATGGAGAATACCGCTCTGTTATTGGTTAAAATTCAGGCTCGAAAAATAATCATGTTTATGCGTAATAATTCATAATCATCCAGTAATGAAAGTAGTTTGAATACATTTCCTTTAAACTAGTGCCCATCTTTGATTGTATCTAAAAAATATATTATTATTGCTTTTTTTTTTTCCTCATTTATATGTAAAAAGATCTGCGATTATTCGGGACCAGCAAAGACTCGTCGCTATGTTAAATAATCAATTAACAAAAAATTATCACAGCGTAGCGTCTCACAAACGCTTACGCTTTTGCATTTTGCCTTCTAAGATCGTTCGGAATAATAGTGGTGAGAAATGCTCCCACTGCGAGCATGCAGCATAGCGTTACGTTCGCCCAAAAATCACCCCAATGTGTGAAAAGGTGACCGTATATTATCGTGAAGATTATACCGAAGACTTGCGTCATGGCGTTTAGTAAACCAGCTGATGTGCCTTCGGGCTCTGGATATGTGAGTTCGGCAGCAAACTCAAATCCAACGGGCAAGTAACCAGTCATGAAGAAACTGAAACAAACGTTTAAGCACATGTAAGAAAAATTACGGACCAGGATAAAAGAATTTTGTGAAATCGGAGTATCAGTTTTAGCAAATAAATAAAACTGCGTCTCAACAAAGATTGAGGAGGTTCGGCTAATACTCAACTTTTACCTTAGGGTCTTGATTCTCTTATGATTATTTTAACGATTCTTTAAGGATGGATGATAGGTACAGTCCCGCCAAAAGTGAGTTTCAAAAAAATTTCGATTACTTTTCGATGGGACAAAAATCGGAAAAAAATTATCGATATTGAACGTGTTGAAAAGATAAATTTTGCATGGTAATAATTCCAAAAAGTTATAACAAATTTCTGAAAAAAACATTTGTTCAACAAACAATCAGTCAACATAACTTTTTTTCTAATGAAAATGATATATTAATTGATGTGAATGCGTAGGAATTTTTTCAAATTTTTTTCTTTATTTTGAATGCGATTTTTTTATTTTCAAAAATGTGCGCGAAATAACGAATTTTGGATATGTGTTCGGCATAAAACCATCTACTACACTCAAGATTTATTTGCAAAACGCATATCTAAAATTTGTTATGTTCTGCGCATTTTTCGAAATAAAAAAAATCAAAATCAAAATAAAGAAAAAAATCTGAAGAAATTCATACGCATTCAAAAATTTAACATATCATTTTCATTAAAAAAAGTTAGGTTGACTGTTTATTTGTTGAACAATTGTTTTTTTTTCACGAATTTGTTAATTACATTTTGGGATTATTATTATGCGAAATCAATCTTTTCAGCACGTTTTAGATGCATTATTTTCCGATTCTTATCTCATCGGGAAGTGATTGAAATTGTGCATGAAAATCACTTTTGGCGGGACTGTACCTATCATACATCGCTTGAAGTCCATTTCACAAAAGTTCGCGTAAAATGAGAGAAAATGGCAAATACTTTTCGATGGTATAAAAATCTAGAAAAATTCATGCATATTAGAGGTGAAAAGAATCATTTCGCATAATAGTAATTCCAAAATGTTATTAACAAATTAATAGAAACATTAATTAATTAACAAATTTCCTGGTAAATTAATTTTTTTCAAATTTATAAATTTATATAGAAAAAATTCGAAGCGGATTTAAAAATCTGGAAAAATTCATGCGTGTTTAGAAAGATGAGTGAATCATTTTTATTTAAAAAAAAGTTGAGTTTTCCGGAGATTGGATGACTACTTTTTCGATTCATCAATTTGTTTATACCATTTTGGAACTATTATTATGCGTAATTAACCTTTTCAGGACATAATAAGCATAATTTTGTAAAGGTTCTTATAAAATTAAGAAGTATCTGCAATTTTCTCTCATTTTTTAGTGATATTAACTGTCTGGTTACGTTAAAATATGACTCAGAAATTGACCAATTTAGATCCAACTGTGGACCGCAAAAAATTAGTATCAGGTCAATGAAAATTCAAGAAATTTTTTTTTAAATTTATAATTTATAATTCACCGTCCATATCCTACGCTTCATCGTTACGAAGTTCACTTTGATACGCCGAACCACGAATAAATTTACTATCATTGGATCATAACAAGTTCTGAATTTGACTGAAATTTATTGCGTGGTTCGAATTTTATGGCAATTTTTAATTTTAAATTGGTAAAGACTACTTTACTGTTGTAAATTCTGCACTTTTTGGCAGCAATCTTTCACGTACATTCACGATTACTAATTATTGAAGATAAACTTCGTTAAACAAATTGCCGTTGTGTTGACAAATGTTGATTTTGCACCAGAAAAAAATTAAGTTAACCGGGAAAAAAAATTACTCGCGTTACGAAAGAAAACTCGGTTTGTTACTTACCCAAGCAGAGCAGCAGTAATGTAAACGATAACTATTGTACCGGCGTCCAGAGTAAAGGTAAAAACAATCAATCCCAGAAACGAGAAGAGATACACACCAAGTGTAGTTTCCCTGTGAAGAATTTCCATAGTATTATCATAATCTAAAAGTACTATGGATTGCGATTTGTTCTGGTTCTGTCTATAATTAAACTTACTTGAATTTGTGGGTTTTATCGAGAACGATACCGCACATTACCGACCCCAACATGCCCGCGCAGACAATTGTCAGACCGATTCTACCGGCGTCCAGTTCACTTCCCTGAAAATATCCAGAAGTGTTCAGAGGAGACATTTACGGATGATACGTACATTCCCGCCAAAAGTGAGTTTCAGAGACAATTTCGATCACTACCCGATGGGATAAAAATCGGAAAAAATAATGCATATAAAACGTGCCGAAAAGATTGATTTCGCATAATATTGATCCCAAAATGTTATTAACAACTTGGTGGAAAGAATAATTGTTCAACGGACAATCAGTCAACCTCACTTTTTTTTAATGAAAATGATATGTAAATTTTTTTGAATGCGTACGAATTTTTTTTAGTTTTTTTTCTTGATGATGATTTTGATTTTTGATGAATTTTTAAAAATGTGCCGAATATAACAAATTTTAGATATGCGTTTTGCAAAAAAATATTGAGCGTAGTAGATAGTTTTATGCCGAACACATATCCAAAATTCATTATTTCGCGCACATTTTTGAAAATAAAAAAAAGTCAAAATCAAAATAAAGAAAAAAATCTGAAAAAATTCATACGCATTCAAATAAATTAACATATCATTTTCATTAGAAAAAAAGCTAGGTTGACTGATTGTTTGTTGAACAATTGTTTTTCTTTTTAGAAATTTGTTAATAACATTTCGGAATTATTACTATCCAAAATTGATCTTTTCAGCACGTTTAATATCGATTTTTTTTTTCCGATTTTTATCTCATCGGGAAGTAACCGAAATTGTCTCTGAAACTCACTTTTGGCGGGACTGTACGTATCATATATCCTTAAGGAAAATGTAGCGAATTCGTACCTTCAGTAATTACTACTTGAAATTTTACATATTTTTTTTGTACTTTTAACATGAAGTTTTCGTCCACAGAAATTTCTTGTTTATTTCACAGAAAAATGTTAGCCGGCTACTAATGAAAAAAAACATTTGAAAAACTAATGACTGTCTAGTTTTGTAAAATAATTATTACAAAGTAATATCAAAACAACGTTTTTAATTATAATTATTAAAAAATTATTCATTACTATAAAAAAAAACGATAAATCGCCAAAAACAATTTAGTACAACTGACAAAAAGTTTTCTGGACATTTCCGGATAAAAGATTTCGATTAAAGTATACAATTTTTCCTTTACGTTGTACTGTATGTTTGGAACGAAAGTGTATGGAATTTAATTTTAGTCACGGAAAAATGGATTTGCAGTCAACGCAGGTATTTGTCGATCACGATAGACAAGCATGTATCACACGTGCATTCTAACGTCGTCTTACGTGTTCTCTGTCCGCAAAGCTCTATTATATGCAATAAGTGTGTTGTTTAATAATTCATATAGATAATGGAGTTTTACTTACTGGGAAGTGTTCGAGAACGATCTGATTTAGCAGTGTGCTGATAGCGTAGAATATCCCGACATTTATTCCATAACTCAGCAGAAGTAATAAGTAACCGGTGTTTGTAACAAGACGTAATACAGATTGTACAAAGTCTTCCGAATGTTCGGCCTCTCGTTGCACTGCCTGCGCTGGGCTTGGTGGCAGAGGTGGTTGTGCCTTGAAGACTGTAAAACAATGAATTTTTCGTTAAGGTAGCCGCCTCGATACGTGCTAGTCAAATCAGTACCAAACTTTGAGAAGCGTTTCTACAAGTTTTTGAGATTCAATTGACGGTTCTATGAACACTGTTAAAAATATTATTAAATTTACAACACGTTTAATATACGAAGTTATATCAAATTTACAAACGAGGTATACCAAATTCAAATTCATATATAACGTATAGAAATTTTTATAATTCTGTTTTAATTTTTATACCTGTATGTTGAAATTAATGTAGCTGACATTGAAATTTAATAAGCTGTGTATTGCAAAAGTTGATTCACAAACTTTGTTGTAATATTAATATATCACTGTTGAAAATATTATTAAATTTACAACACGTTTAATATACGAAGTTATATCAAATTTACAAACGCGGTATACCAAATTCAAATTCATATATAATGTATATAAATTTTTATAATTCTGTTGTAATTTCAATACCTGAATGTTGAAATTGATGTAGCTGACATTGAAATTTAATAAGCTGTGTATTGCAAAAGTTAATTCACAAACTTGGTTGTAATATTAATATATCACTGTTGAAAATATTATTAGATTTACAACACGTTTAATATACGAAGTTATATCAAATTTAAGTTTGTGTGTAAATAATGACAAATATTGCATTGTTCTTAATATACGAATAATTTAATATTTATACATACTTGTATATGAAATTTCATATACTGTATATGCATAAAACTTCATATACATTTTATGAATTTTCATACAAAAATTTTTAACAGTGAACTTAATTAGGCATCAGCATGTGTTCTTAATACATAAATAAATTGAAATCCACGATTTCGAAATAAAATACACTATAATATATGCAAATGTTCAATAAGATGTTTCTGTCATCCAGTTATATATTAGAAAAAATCATAATATTGGTCCCATTATGACGAACAATAGCTCAACTTATTCATTGAAAGTTGCTCTGATGATTTAACGAAGAGATTTTTAAGTTATATTATGTATACAAAAATTACAACCGTCTATTTATTCAACTTGACCTAACATTAGACATACAAATGGTTGTAATTTTAAAAAAAATGATGACACTGAAAAATCTTTCCGTTAAGTCGTTGAAGCATCTTTCAATAAACAAAATGAGCTATTGCTCTTCATAATCGGACTAATATTATGGTTTTTTCTAATATAGAACTAGATGACAGAAATATCTCATCGAACATTTGCATATATCAGTGTATTTTCTATTTAAACTGTAGCTGCGGATATATTTACATATTAAAAACATACCCTGATGCTCGAATTGATTTTTAAATCCGTCAGGTGAACCACAATAATTTGTTGAAGTACTTTTCGAAATTTAACACTGATTTGACTAGCACGTAGCGAGACGACTACCTTAAGGAACTACATTTACTTAGATGCCCGAAGGAAGTCGAGATTTGTCTTTTCGCTTCCTCGTAGAGAAAGCTTTGTTTTCGTGAATTTTTTATTTTTTTTTTCGAGATTTTCATGTCAGGATACTCAAAATAGTCTAAAAGATCGAGAAAAATGGATTTTACGAAATGTGTGTGTGTATGTATGTGCACATTTTCTTGTGCGCACGATAACTGTCGTAATTTTTTGCGGATTTTCTTTTAATTTGACACTCAAGTAGGTTATCATATAACAAAGCTTGGGATTGTATTTGACGCGAATCGGTTGAAGATTTTTTTTCTTACAGCATTTTTTTAATTTTGAAAAAATCGTTTTCACGCTATAACTTACGCGATTAAAGAGGCACCAGGCTGAAATTTTGTATATTAATGGATTACTCGTAAAACATTATGTGTACCGAATTTTGCGAGAATCTGTCGAACCGTTCTGATTTTATTACAATTTTAGTTTTTTCAAAAATGTCTGCAAATACTATAACTCATGCAAATACTATAACTCATGCAAATACTATAACTCATGCAAATGCTATAACTCATGCAAATTCTGAGATATCCGGCCGCAATTGCCGATATGATTTCACGATTATTGATTTCCAATTAAGATTTTAGTCTAATGAACTGTTGACGTGTCAGAAAAAAAAGCTTACACGAAATAAAATAATTTTCGAAATTCTCCACAGATTTATTTTCAATTTTCTTCACACTTAGACGACCATTTAAAAAGATATTTAGTACAAATTTGACACCAATCGGCCGAGTGGTTCAAATTTTATAGCATTCTGAATTATTTGAAAAATCAGCTTGCTCATGCAAATTACTAGGTATCGGGTTGCAATTTAGTTTACGTATGGTCTATCATTAATTAATTTCTGAATAACAATTTTACACGAATTGGTCGAGCGGTAAAAATTTCACGTCACTTTGAATTTTTATAAAAATATCTTCCGAGTATAAACAACCCTGCAAAGTAGAACCTTGTTTTAATAAGTATTCGTGGAACTAAACCATTTTTTAATTGATTCGTCGATGGAAAAAGGGTGTTTTTTTAATGGAAAAAAAATAATCATTAAAAAATATGAACAAAATATGACAGCCGACGGCTGACGAAATTTTTTCAATTCGCTGACATCATATCTCGAGAACCGCTATATAGATTATTTTTTAATTTTCTCAGAATACACTGAGAAACATTTAGAGATCGCTGTCGAACTTAGTTTTTTTAAATCGATCTTTATTCTCGGAAAATATTCTTATAAAATGTCTCCAAAGCTCAGTCATATATAGAAATGCTCAAGGAATAACCAGAAATGAAAACATTTTCACGCATCCTACTTTTTCCAATTTTTGTTTTGAAAATAAAATTCGTAAAAAAATAGAAACGAAGTCCGCGATAATTTGGGTCTAATGTTGAAAATATTGATATCTCATACAGGATTTGTGTGAATTATATCAGAGTTTTCAATTCCAGCCCTGAATACGTTCGTTGTAAAAAATCATAAATATATGCATTTAAAAAAAAAATTCATAAAAATTGTGGTTGCTTCTTAGAGATGAAACAATAAGGAAAATTCGGGGATGAAAACCGAGAGCTCGAGGGTCACACTCAGGTCGAGTTCGTATGAAATGCTCAATACGTCTTGTTAACTGTGAATATTCCCAATAACGAAAATTCGGGGATGAAAACCGAGAGTTCGAGGGTCACACTCAGGTCGAGTTCGTATGAAATGCTCAATATGTCTTGTTAACTGTGAATATTCCCAATAACGAAAATTCGGGGATGAAAACCGAGAGCTTGAGGGTCACACTCAGGTCGAGTTCGTATGAAATGTTCAATATGTCTTGTTAACTGTGAATATTCCCAATAACGAAAATTCGGGGATGAAAACCGAGAGCTCGAGGGTCACACTCAGGTCGAGTTCGTATGAAATGCTCAATACGTCTTGTTAACTGTGAATATTCCCAATAACGAAAATTCGGGGATGAAAACCGAGAGTTCGAGGGTCACACTCAGGTCGAGTTCGTATGAAATGCTCAATATGTCTTGTTAACTGTGAATATTCCCAATAACGAAAATTCGGGGATGAAAACCGAGAGTTCGAGGGTCACACTCAGGTCGAGTTCGTATGAAATGCTCAATATGTCTTGTTAACTGTGAATATTCCCAATAACGAAAATTCGGGGATGAAAACCGAGAGCTCGAGGGTCACACTCGGGTCGAGTTCGTATGAAATGCTCAATATGTCTTGTTAACTGTGAATAATTCCCAATAAACACGTATACTACTGCTTAGAATGCGATGTAGAATATAATCGGATGATTACAATGCAGTCTAAAATAATTAGACAATTGAGATTCGATTTAGAAATTCATCAACTTACAGAGAAGTATTAAGACAAGGATGATCGATGTGGCAACCGCAACGATGTAAAACATGAGCTGCAAACCACGTCCAATTACTTCGACATCATCGCTGCTTGGTACCAACATTGCTGGGAAAAGGAAGCCAATCGCCACTCCAAGCTAAATGGGCAAAAAATAAAAATATTAAAAAATATTACATAAAATGGTGAAACATAAAAATATCAATATTATAAGCTGAATTGGCAAAACATAAAAATAGCATCAATATTAGCTAAATGAGCAAAACATAAAAAGCACAATAATATTACATTATTAATCTTGTCAAATATTCTTCGAGATATTTATTTCCTGAAGGTCTTATCACTTTTTCATAAAGGGAGTTTTTTTCGAGATTTTCATATCAATATTTTTTTAATTATTTCAAATATCAAGAAAAGTGGTTTAAAGAAATAAGTGGTCTGGATTTTTCGAAATTAATGTATTGCGTCTAGGAAACGGCAACCAGTCCTATTTTTTTAAATAGATTTTTTTTTATCTATTCAAATAATTGTAATATGAAATATAAAATAAAACTAATGAATTATAGTCAGCATATCGTAAATTTATATTACTGTAATACTGTGTCCGATATGTAAAAAATCAATTGGTTATATTGATTGTTGAAGCCGTTCTTGAAATACAGTGGTTTGAATTTTGTAATCTGCCTCACATACATACATATGGGGCAATCCAACCCACGTCGATGAGGATTTGACCTCGACATCTTCGATTCGGCTCCTAATTTTTTGTAGGCTTAGTTCGACCCCAAAATGTACCAGATTTTTTTTTCTATGGCAATTAAAATATATATATATATATTTGTGAAGTGACATATCGAATGCCATAATTGAAAAATCTGAAATTATTTTGAAAACTACTTTGTTCAATATAAAGTTTGTTTAGCTTATTGCCAAAGTGGACGAGATTTTTCTTCTTACAGTTTTTAAGCTTTTTTATTGTCAAAATCATTTTGTTAATCGAAAGATCTTAAAAACTGCGAGAAGAAAAATCTTGCCTACTTTGGCTATAGGCTAGAAAATTTTTATATTCAACAAAGTATTTTTCAGAATTTTTTTAGAATCTTGAATTATGGCATTCGATGTGTCACTTCAAAAATACATTTGAAAAAAGTTGCTATAAAAAAAATATCTCGTGCATTTGAGGGTCTAACTAAGCCTGTAAAAAATTACGAGCCAAATTCGAGAGGTCGAGGTCAAAAACTGGTCAAAACGAGGTCGATTGCCCCAAATATACGGACATTTTTTTTAAACCACTTATTTCGATGTTTTGGACCATTTTGGGTAATTTTATATGAAATTCTGTATAATTTTTTTCAAAAAGGATTTTCAAGAGATCTTAAAACAAAACTTCTTCCATGAGGAATAAAAATAAATGCAGCTTTTTTGAAAATATGTAATTGAACCGGACACAATTTTGACTCTCTTAGTGAGCCCGTTTAGATTGCCTTATTTGAGGATGAGTACGTATGAGAATAGGTACAGTCCCGCCAAAAGTGAGTTTCATCCACAATTTCGATCACTTTCTGATGAGATAAAAATCGGCAAAAACAATGCATATAAAACGTGCTGAAAAGATTGACTTCGCATCATAATAATCTTAAAATGTTATTAACAAATTGGTGAAAAAGAAAAAATTGTTCAACAATCAGTCAACCTAACTTTTTTTCTAATGAAAATGATACATTAATTTATTTAAATGCAAACGAATTTTTTCAGATTTTTTTCTTTATTTTGATTTCGATTTTTTTTATTTTCAAAAATGTGCGCGAACTAACGAATTTTGGATATACGTTCGGCATAAAACCATCTACTAAACACAAGATTTTTTTGCAAAATGCATATCCACAATTTGTTTATATTCTACGCATTTTTCAAAATAAAAAAAATCAAAATCAAAATAAAGAAAAAAATCTGAAAAAAGTTCATGCGCATTCAAAAAAATTAACATATCACTTTCATTGTAAAAAAAAGTTAAGTTGACTGATTGTTTGTTCAACAATTGTATTTTTCACCAATTTGTTAATAAAATTTTGGTATTATTATTATGCGAAATCAATCTTTTCAGCACGTTTTATATGCATTATTTTTTTCCAATGTTTATCCCATCGGGAAGTGATCGAAATTGTCTCTGAAACTCACTTTTGGCGGGACTGTACCTATCATACATCCTCAATACTTCAATAGTTATTCGATTATTCAATAGTTTTTTCTATTAATGCATCATCTCTTCATTTATCATTTTTTTCATATCGTCTTCAGAAAATAATTGTTCCTGTAGGTCATTGCCTTCGATCTGTAATATTTACTAGTTTCAAGAGCTTGTCCCATGTATTGCAAGTAAATAAATAAAATAAATAAAATCATAGAAAATACTGTACTAAAAAAGCCAGTTGTAAAATCAGAAAATCATTAAGTGTATTTGCAAAGGTCAGTAACTCGATAAAAGCTATCGACCTGGTAGATCATCAATGAGATGTCTGATGGCGCCTTCTATGAGATTGGTACAATGTTGATATCGATATTATTATCACTGGCAATCACGCGAAAGTCTAGACGTTTCACCATTACGAAATAGGAAAGCGGTGGGTGCTTAATTTAACGAGAATTTACATGGTGTATTCGTAGACTCCAATCAGAATCTATCGACTTCACGTAGAGGAAGTAATCGCTTGTAATTGTGGTATCCTACTGGACAATCGTTCGAATAACATCTGCATATCCTATGTAAATTGTATATTCATGATAATGAACGTGTCTGTATGCGCTACAGAACAAGAGTACTATTAACTTCGCGAACGATTCCTTCCCTTACATACACACACACAACGAAATTGGTGTACGTGCTAGCACATCCTGCTTAAGCCTCATCGTATGTGACATCTCGGTAATCTCCTCGTAGCTTTGAACTCTGCGAATCAGTGTCATTGTAACTATGATTAAGAGCAACAGATGTATACAAGTAGAGAAGGTTTTGTCACCGTTGAATTAGCGGCTCAGAAGGTTAAGCCAATTACTAGGAATTTAGATTTCCGTTTCAAGTTTTCTAAGTTTAATGTCATTCAAAATAGTTACAAAGTAGAATCTTGCCAAATGCTTCCTTTATATTCTGAAGATTTTACGATGCTACGTTTATAATGAATTATGTACATAGATTTAAAAGTGAATTATAGATATTTTTCATTTTTTTATTCCTGTTGGAGAAGGTTTGTGAAATTGGAAAATTATTCTATAGCTTTTGGCGCCTTTTGTCAGAGGTAGATTAACTTATCACCTGCCAATCTTGTTTGTAGCTTTATTTACGGCTCATTGTTCAGATTGGAATCTTGTAATTTGACGATAAGAAATGTTTACGGCGATTTTCTTCTTTGAATAAAAAATTAATTACTCTAATAATTTTGAGTTAATCTGACACACACTGTTAAAAATATTATTAAATTTACAACACGTTTAATATACGAAGTTATATCAAATTTACAAACGAGGTATACCAAATTCAAAATCATATATAACGTATAGAAATTTTTATAATTCTGTTTTAATTTTTATACCTGTATGTTGAAATTATGTAGTTGACATTGAAATTTAATAAGCTGTGTATTGCAAAAATTGATTCACAAACTTTGTTGTAATATTAATATATCACTGTTGAAAATATTATTAAATTTACAACACGTTTAATATACGAAGTTATATCAAATTTACAAACGCGGTATACCAAATTCAAATTCATATATAATGTATATAAATTTTTATAATTCTGTTGTAATTTCAATACCTGAATGTTAAAATTGATGTAGATGACATTGAAATTTAATAAGCTGTGTATTGCAAAAGTGAATTCACAAACTCTGTTGGAATATTAATATATCACTGTTGAAAATATTATTAGATTTACAACACGTTTGATATACTAAGTTATATCAAATTAAAGTTTGTGTGTAAATAATGACAAATATTGCATTGTTCTTAATATACGAATAATTTAATATTTATACATACTTGTATATGAAATTTCATATACTGTATATGCATAAAACTTCATATACATTTTATGAATTTTCATACAAAAATTTTTAGCAGTGCAATGATCGGGTAATACGTGCTCTATTCCAGCGATAAGTTTCATGCCATCTTCAAGTTATAAGGGTTGAATAAACGGGAGCAAATGTTTTGAAAAATTGATGCACTAGTTATTTAGTCGGTTTTCCATGAAGAAAGTTTTTACACATTTAAACCCATAGCTTTTCCATAAAGGCCGAAAATAAAAACACTTTTTGCAAGATGAAATAAGACATTGAACAATAAAATTGATTCATTCGATTGGTCTAAAAGCAACGACGAGTTAAGAAATTCACTTTTTATCTCACATCATTTTGGTGAACTGTATCTCGTTACAAAATTGCAGAGATATAATGCTTAATATGTACTTAATGAGGTTTAAATGTAATATTTTTTTGCAAAAAGTGTATGACCTACAGAATCTTTTTTGTTATGACTTTTTCAAAGCGACTCGGCCTCTCAATTTGATGAAGTTGCTATTTGGTACCATTGTTATTTGGTTCGGAATCGTTTAAGGATGTATGATACGTACAGTCCCGCCAAAAGTGAGCTTCAGAGACAATTTCGATTACTTCTCGATGGGATAAGAATCGGAAAAAAATAATGCATATAAAACGTGCTGAAAAGATTGATTTCGCATAATAATAATCCCAAAATGTTATCAACAACTTGGTGAAAAAACAATTGTTCAACAAACAATCAGTCAACATAACTTTTGTTCTAATAAAAATGATATGTTCATTTATTTGAATGCATACGAATTTTTTCAGATTTTTTTCTTTATTCCGATTTTGATTTTTTTTTTTTTCAAAAATGTGCGCGAAATAACGAATTTTGGATATGTGTTCGGCATAAAACCATCTACTACACTAAAGATGTTATGCAAAACGCATATCCAAAATTTGTTAGATTCTGCTCATTTTGCAAAATAAAAAAAATAAAAATCAAAATAAAGATAAAAATCTTTAAAAATTCGTATGCATTCAAATGAATTAACATATCATTTTCATTAGAAAAAAAGTTAGGTTGACTGATTGTTTGTTGAACAATTGTTTTTTTCACCAATTTGTTAATAACGTTTTGGGATTATTATTATGCGAAATCAATCTTTTCAGCACGTTTTATGTGCATTATTGTTTTCCGATTTTTAACCCATCGGGAAGTGATCGAAATTGTCTCTGAAACTCACTTTTGGCGGGACTGTACGTATCATACATCCTTAAAGTATGAAAAAGGGCAGGAAGAATGTGTCTGCAATAATCCTCAATTTCTTTCTTCATTTTTTAATCCGGGCCATCGCTTTTTTAAATGATTTAGACGAGTGTTCACCTTAAAACAATTAAAAAAGTTTTTCGTCCTCTATGATGTTAGTCTAACTATTTTTTACGCCAAAATAAGCATATAAAATGCTATTGAGAATCGAAATCCCAATAGTGATAAAGACTTTCTACTTGGAAGTCCCAATTTTAACCAACACCACAAAAATTCAAGGTCGCTCGTGCAGAAATCTACATATTTATGATGTTATTACGTATTCAAGGCCTTCATGAGTGTGCTAACATTGTCAAGGAGCCCATCGAGTTTCCAGGCCAACCTTTGAGTTTCAAGCTGAATTTGTACAGATATGATGCACAAAATTGAATGCAAAAGTCCAGAAATATAAAAGCGCCGAAGAGAAGAGTTACCCAATCGATGGTCCCTTTGATGGAAGCTTCAAATTAATTGGTGATTAACGCCAACGATGCAAAAATTAACATTCTGCATATTTATGACAGAATATAAATTTATAATTTGCTTCTCGTGACCTAAATTTGCGAGGATCGATTTATAAGTGAATTTCTACAAAATTAAAAAACTTCTTGTCTCAGGATTTCGCACTAAACGAAATCTAATATTACTTTCTATACTGAAATTATTCACAAAACCGTTGGATATCAACACAAACACAAACAATATTGTTCAGAAATTTTTTAAATTTATTTTCTGTTTAAATTTCAGTTGGAGTCTTTATCGGTACACAAAATTCAATTACTATTCGAAAATTCTGATAAAATTATAAATACAGGAGCATTCTGTTAAGAATGCATCTCGATTTTTTTATTCATGAAAAAAAAAACGTAATTATAGGTAATAAATGGAAAAATGAACTTTTCAAAAATGCTATTATCGCAGTTTTAATTCAGAAAACTGTGCAACGTTTAAGATTAAAGAAGAATGGCAAGCGTTTATTCTTAGACATGAAAAAAAAAGGAAAAATAAATTTTTCAAAAATATTATTATCTGTATTTCAATTCGGAAAAGTGTCAAGATCTAAAAAAATGACAAGCGCTTACTCTTAGAGATAAGAAAAAATTTACTATCCTAATTCAGAAAATTATATAACGCTAGAGATTTTTTTTTTTAATGGAATGAGTTTGCGCCGCTGAAGAGTTAATCTTCGCTGCTATAAATGCTTAATGCTCAGTAACTCCCAGACTATCTAAATGCCTATGGGCATTGCACGATGCCCCCTATCCCGCCGACTAAATTTAATAATTTGCTTTTGCAGGATAGCCGAGCCATTCGCGCGGTTAACGCGCTTCACCTTCATGCAGTAACGATCAGGGGATTGGAGCCCTTCCGCCGTTATAACATTAATCGTGGGTGTCCCGTTCGCTTCTACTTCCCATCAGGGAACTAATCGCCAGGCGTTTAGCCACCTCGGGGATCAAATTCGTAATTGATCGGGACGTCGACTTTATACGGTTAAAATAAATCCGCTCGTTTTACTTGGAAATTTTTTTAAATTACATTAAGTCATTTACTCATGGACGGGAACGAAAAATATGGACATTCAGGAGACTATACATGGAATAAACAACAACAACTACTACTTATACTACATTAGCCCTTTTATTTTTCCATCTATTTATTTAGTTTTATCTCTATTGCGCTCCCACTTCCTTTTGCCTATTGAGAATTCATTTTAATAGGTAATTCAATCAATAGTTTTAGTCAAATTCGAATGGATTGCGGACAAGTAAGATTCTCAACAAAATCAAAGTGATTATCATGAACATTTTTTTATTGTAATAATAGCAATTGCATAACGTTGATTAATTCGAAAGGAAAAAAGGTCAAAACATTTGTTGGAAAACGTATTTTCTTATGAAATTGTCTTCGTTTTTCGCATACATATAATTTATTTTTAAGACTTTTCCCATAATTGAATTGTTGTTGAATGAATGTTATCTTAAAAATCGTTGAAATGAATTTTATCTTAAAAATCGTTAAAATGAATTTTATCTTAAAAATCGTTGAAATGAATTTTATCTTAAATATCGTTAAAATGAATTTTATCTTAAAAATCGTTAAAATGAATTTTATCTTAAAAATCGTTAAAATGAATTTTATCTTAAAAATCGTTAAAATGAATTTTATCTTAAAAATCGTTAAAATGAATTTTATCTTAAAAATCGTTAAAATGAATTTTATCTTAAAAATCGTTAAAATGAATTTTATCTCAAAAATCCTTAAAATGAATTTTATCTTAAAAATCCTTAAAATGAATTTTATCTTAAAAATCGTTAAAATGAATTTTATCTTAAAAATCGTTAAAATGAATTTCATCTTAAAAATCCTTAAAATGAATTTTATCTTAACAATCCTTAAAATGAATTTTATCTTAAAAATCCTTAAAATGAATTTTATCTTAAAAATCGTTAAAATGAATTTTATCTTAAAAATCGTTAAAATGAATTTCATCTTAAAAATCCTTAAAATCAATTTTATCTTAAAAATCGTTGACATGAATTTTATCTTAAAAATCGTTGAACTGAATTTCATCTTAAAAATCGTTGAAATGAATTTTATCTCAGAAATCGTTGAAATGTCGCGATATTTGTATATATTGAGTGATCCAAATCATGAAAAAACAGCACAAAAATTTTGAAGGTCTTGAATTTTGCCCGATATTTGGTGAAATAATCCATGTATTCGTTATAATTAATCATAATTACCTGATTTCCAAATACACCGATGCTGCAAGCACTGCTGACCTGATCAGGACCAAACCAAACAGCGGCTAATCTTGCAGGCACGGAAAGGATAAAAGTCTGGCTCACAGCGACTATCGAGTGACCCAGGAATGTGACCCAGTACCTATTGGGTGCAACACTGAAGACCTTAATCCAGGCGCCAGTTGCTGTCCCAACAGCTCCAGCAATCGCTGCATATCGAAGACCCTGGAGACAGAGTAAAAATAAAATCATCTCCGCTTTTAGAAGCACATTGACAAGAAAGTCTCGTCGCGATATCGCGACCTCGAAAAAAAAGTACATATCAAAGGGTAAAGGTAGACACATTCACTGTAAAAAGGATGCATAGATAGAACTTTGCACATTTTTTTTCTCATTACCACCATGGAAGAAAAGTATAGTCGAACAATCTCGAAAAGTATATTTTTCTTATGCCAAGTATACTTTGGACGAAAAATTGGATATATCGGATATAAGCTTTGGTATACTTGCAAAGTATATACGGTGGTATAATAGGTCATACTTGTTTTTGGTAAATCAAATTATGAGGCATTCCACTCGACTTCAGCCACCCAAAAAAAAATTGAAAAAATGTCAAAAAATCAGGGTCAGTGGTTATAATAGATACATCAAATTTTAATTTGTTTGAAAATTTTTCTGGCGAAATATGCGATATTTTTCTTTTTTCATTTAACCTATGATATATCGGGAATGATTAATCGTATCGACATCTAAAAAAACGAAAATGTACGTTTTTTTATGGACCACAAGAACATTATTAATTCAGAATTAATTGTGTAATTTCAGACTATATTTTACTACAAAATTAATGAAATTTTTTTTTTCTGCGGAAAGGACTTCGGCAAAAGGCATCGAAAAAATTGTTGCTTATTGTGTATGAAAATCCTCAACTGTTAGTATTTTTATTTTTTTTTTTTTTTGGGACCGCGCAAAGTTCATAAGTTATCGCAGTTTGAAATATTTGAGAAAATACAGTTCACGAAATTTAACGCGTTTCTGCTCCGGTCGAGACATTTGCAGTGCTTTTGTAGAGTGCAACCCAACTTTATATCATTTTTACATAATATAGTGGTGAAACAAATTAGAAAAAAAAAATGATAAAAAATAAGCATTGGAATTAAACAAAAAAATTTTAACGCCAAACTGCTATAACCTTACGATGATTGTGTTTCCAATAAATAGGCCTTTATCCAAATTTGATTCGAACGCAGAATACGGAAAAATATTTGAAACTGCGATAACTGATGAACTTTGCACGGTCCAAAAAAAAAAACTAAAAATTGAGGATTTTCATACACAACAATTTTTCCGATGCCACTTTCCGAAGTCCTTTTCGCAAAAAAAAAATTTCTTATTAATTTTGTAGTAAAATATAGGTTGAAATTACACAATTAATTCTGAATTAATAATTTTCTTGTGGGCCATAAAAAAACGCACATTTTCGTTTTTTTGAGATGTTAAGACGATTAATCGTTCCCGAGATATCATAGATTAAATAAAAAATGAAAAATATGGCATATTTCGCGAGAAAAAATTTCAAAAAAATTTAAATTTGGTGTATCTATTATAACCACTGAACCTGATTTTTTGACATTTATTCGAATTGTTTTTTTTTTGGGTGGCTGAAGTCATGTGGAATGCCTGATATATGATTAAATGTAGGAATCGGTATATGAATTCCATATTAATATACTTCTAACGTAAATTTATGAAAGGTATAAGAATTCTATGATACTGGTATTTGAAAATTACACTACGTGAGTATTGTAATCTTCATTGTAATATATAAATATTTATCAATGCCAAATGCACCTTAAAATTAACAAATGGTATATGCATCTCAGTTTTATAACCAGAATTAATTTTTTTTTAAATCTTGCAGAGTATATTGAGTATGCAATGGTCATGTAAAATTTATTTATACTATAACAAGAGCGCTAAAAGTACATTTATTTCACCCAATGCGAGAAATGCAGTTTTTTCATGTGAAATAATATTTTGTACGATACTCGTGCAGTAAACGTCTTCTTAAATCGTGTGATAGCAATATTTGTCAGACGAAGTTTCATTATACTAGTATCATAATATTATATTACGATACGAGTAGGATGAAACTTTTTCTGACGTTGGTGAGTTTTCAGCACGAGCCGACGGCGAGTATTGCAATCAAACGAGTTGAGAAAAAGTTTCTAGTACGAGTTTCGTATACAATTTTATTCTGCTAGTGCGAAAAATGCGGCTGCTCGGGTGCGAAGCGAAGAGTGTGAGAAGTTGGCACTTCTCGCACGGAGTTCCATAAAGTTCTATTTCCGTGCTCCGACCAGAAAAATGCATTTTTCGCACGCGAAAACTGCAGAATCCAAAAATCGTACTAAAAAGTTTCGTTTAATACTTGAGAGGAAAATCTTTTTTTAGTTCTTTTGGTTTTTAATTTTTTTTATCTCCCTAATTATGTCAGAGTATACAATTGTTCATATGTTCGACCTAATTTTTATTGTAAAATTACATTCATTCTACGTATAAAATGTGTTTATTTTAATGACCAATTTATGGGTAAAAATCTGATATGTTAAATAATTCTGAAAACACTCTCGTTAAGGATCATTTTACATTTGAAACCAGTTGCAAAATATGTTGCACAAGTTAGAAATAATTATAATTATAGATAAGTGGTCATATGTAAATAAATAAAGAGGATTAAAACAATTTCAAATATGAGATACTACTATAAGAAAAAGCCAGACATTGGTCATAAAATCTAAGTATATATATATATGATTTTCGCGTGTGCGACGAGCCACAGCTGCTATTATTGGTTTATTGATCAACCTACTTTTGTATACTCATGCTGAAGTATTGGAAATCCTTTGAAGAGAATTGTTACCGAAATTGATCCGGAAATAGGAAGGCTATTAGCTTGTCACGTTACATGGCCAGACGTCGAGATTTCATAATCTCTGTGCTCATCATGTCATCATTTAATGAAGTTAAAGTGAAATGATCGGTCAATAGTTCCCGACGGAGGTTAAAAACGCTTTGCTGTATATGGATTGGACAGCAACTCTGTGTTATCCGAAAGTGATACGTATAGTCATTAGTGATACTAAAAATAACTGCTATACACAGTTGATACCGAGTTTATAAGTCGTGATGCATTGAGCCATTATTGGAATAAGCACTGCTTTAAAAAGACCAGTTAAAGACATTTATAAAAACAATTCTATCAATAGCCATTCTGACTCCAATGTCGTATACGATTTTATGTTTATCAAATAATTACCCTAAAATGACTGAAGGACTACGGTCGATGGCCAGTTAACAATATATATATGTATGTGTTCATAAGTTTTAATGATAAGGAAAATTAAGTATAGATAAGGCTAAAAAATGTACTATATATTGTTAATAAACACTTGCTACTACTACTTACCCTAAATTATAAGCGTATGATTCAAGATATTTTATAAATGCGTGATAACGAGGACATTATGATACTCAGATTATTGCGATGACCTGAGATAATTTGAAAAATACCCGAAAATAAGAGAATGTATTCAAATTTTTCAATTTTCGCTTCTTCAATTAATTAATCGGTAACATTTCAAAACTCATTGTTTGAATTTAAAGATTAATTAATTGCGAAGAAAAAAGTGCAAATCGGAGTAATTACATAATCTGAAAAATAGTTATAGCCATTTTAATATATACTGAATTTTCGGCCTAAACGTCAACATAAAAAAAATTAATATGTTTTACGTGCTATATCGATCTATTTCGACCCGTTATCTACGCAATAGCTATTTATTCGAAAGTGAAAAAATTCCATGGAAAGTTTTCAAAAAACTTGTATTTTTCCGATTTCTGATCTCCACAAAAAATCTATTACTTATAAATAGCAGTAAATCTCCGCTGAGATTAGATCTTAATCACATTCAGGTCCTAAAAAGCAAAAATGTAATCTCCGAATGAGCTTGAATGACTTTGTACAACAGCGCTTTAATCGCAGATAGATTTTCGGCGTTGTAACTTTTTAATCGCCTTTTTTTAGTTTTAAAGTGATGTCAAAAAAAGATAAAAATTATTGGAGTGAACAAAAAGACACTTCACAAATATTATCAGGTAAGACATCTCAAATAAACAACATAATTTACATGGAATCATGCCAATTTCGTTTTTTCGCGATTCTTAATCTTTCCACGTGTTGTTGGTACGTTTGAAGTACTGCCATCCCGAGAACTTCAAGGTTTGAGTTTCGCAATAGTGGATTACCTGTGATTATGTGTGGGTGTGTTTGTGTATCGTTTTTCTGTGACTATCTGATTATCGGATTAACTAGTCCAGGGTTTCGGGGTCATACTTCAGTAATGTTTCAATTCTTAAGGGTTTTCTTATCCAGCTACAATCGATGACAATGAAACTTTGATAAGATTGTATCAAATGTTTTCTTATTGCTGACGAAAATCCCCTCAAGTTAGGCTCTCTGCTATGTGCATTAGCAAAGTTCTCGCTGATTTAATTACGAATCAGTGAGAATTTTTGAAGAAAAAAAAGGTTTGGTAAAAGTTTTCGTCATTTGATCGACATAAATTTAAAGAATGATTTGTGCAACTGTATGAGTTGTTAATATACAAGCAACAACGTGCTCACTTTGCTCGCACTCTTTCCTTTTATTTGTCTATTCTTATGGCTAGACATGAAATTTGAATGTTTATACCATTCATAATTTTACGTGACACTATTTCTGCCGAGTGTTTCGATATAATCGACTTTCGATGTGCCATGTCTTTTTTTTACCAAGAAAAATGGAAGAAAGAAGAGAAAATATTTTTTTCGGGAGAGAAATGTATTATATTTTACAATTGCAAAAATCAATTATTCAAAAAGCGCGCCGCGCGGGCGCTCGCAGCGATTATGACAGTCCGAAGTTGGCTTTATGTCAAAGCCATCGACGACCAATCAGAATGCTAGAAAGTTTTCGTCGTTTGATCGACATTTTTAAAGAATGATTTGTGCAACTGCATGAGTTGTTAATATACAAGCAACAACGTGCTCGCTTCGCTCGCACTCTTTCCTTTTATTTGTCTCTTTTTATGGCTAGACATGAAATTTGAATGTTTATACCATTCGTAATTTTTCGTGACACTATTTCTGCCGAGTGTTTCGATATAATCGACTTTCGATGTGCCATGTATTTTTTTTTTACCAAGAAAAATGAAAGAAAGAAGAGAAAATATTTTTTTCGGAAGAGAAATGTGTTATATTTTACAACTGCTAAAAACAATTATTCAAAAAGCGCGCCACGCGGGTTTTCGCAGCGATCATGACAGTCCGAAGTTGGCTTTATGTCAAAGCCATCGACGACCAATCAGAATGCTAGAAAGTTTTCGTCGTTTGATCGACATTTTAAAGAATGATTTGTGCAACTGCATGAGTTGTTAATATACAAGCATCAACGTGCTCGCTTCGCTTGCACTCTTTCCTCTTATTTGTCTCTTCTTATGGCTAGATATGAAATTTGGATGTTTATACTATTCGTAATTTTACGTGACACTATTTCTGCCGAGTGTTTCGATATAATCGACTTTCGATGTGCCATGTATTTTTTTTTACCAAGAAAAATGAACGAAAGAAGAGGAAATATTTTTTTCGGGAGAGAAATGTGTTATATTTTACAACTGCAAAAAACAATGATTCAAAAAGCGCGCCACGCGGGTTTTCGCAGCGATTATAACAGTCCGAAGTTGGCTTTATGTCAAAGCCATCGACGACCAATCAGAATGCTAGAAAGTTTTCGTCGTTTGATCGACATTTTTAAAGAATGATTTGTGCAACTGCATGAGTTGTTAATATACAAGCATCAACGTGCTCGCTTCGCTTGCACTCTTTCCTCTTGTTTGTCTCTTCTTATGGCTAGACATGAAATTTGAATGTTTATACCATTCATAATTTTACGTGACACTATTTTTGCCGGGTGTTTCGATATAATCGACTTTCGATGTGCCATGTATTTTTTTTTATCAAGAAAAATGAAAGAAAGAAGAGAAAATATTTTTTTCGTAAGAGAAATGTATTATATTTTACAACTCCAAAAAACAATGATTCAAAAAGCGCGCCACGCGGGCTCTCGCAGCGATTATAACAGTCCGAAGTTGGCTTTATGTCAAAGCCATCGACGACCAATCAGAATGCTAGAAAGTTTTCGTCGTTTGATCGACATTTTTGAAGAATGATTTGTGCAACTGCATGAGTTGTTAATATACAAGCAACAACGTGCTCGCTTCGCTCGCACTCTTTCCTTTTATTTGTCTCTTCTTATGAATGACATGAAATTTGAATGTTTATACCATTCATAATTTTACGTGACACTATTTCTGCCGAGTGTTTCGATATAATCGACTTTCGATGTGCCATGTATTTTTTTACTAAGAAAGATGAAAGAAAGAAGAGGAAATATTTTTTTCGGGAGAGAAATGTATTATATTTTACAATTGCAAAAATCAATTATTCAAAAAGCGCGCCGCGCGGGCGCTCGCAGCGATTATGACAGTCCGAAGTTGGCTTTATGTCAAAGCCATCGACGACCAATCAGAATGCTAGAAAGTTTTCGTCGTTTGATCGACATTTTAAAGAATGATTTGTGCAACTGCATGAGTTGTTAATATACAAGCAACAACGTGCTCGCTTCGCTCGCACTCTTTCCTTTGATTTGTCTCTTCTTATGGCTAGACATGAAATTTGAATGTTTATACCATTCGTAATTTTACGTGACACTATTTCTGCCCAGTGTTTCGATATAATCGACTTTCGATGTGCCATGTATTTTTTTTTACCAAGAAAAATGAAAGAAAGAAGAGAAAATATTTTCATTCGTAAATATGCCATAAGAGCCCATGTCAAAATGTATGCATAAAAAAATTAATTTTGTCTAAACGATGTAGACGAAAATTCCAAAAAAACTCATGTGAGTTTGTTATGAATTGTTAAAAACGCTGTAATTATTTTAGATCGGGCTGAAGGACTATGGTCGATGGCCCATTGGACAAAGAACGCGTTAGTTTTAAGTCGACAAATAATAAACAAAAATGTACATGAAACTTCTGTAAAAATTCTGTCTAATAAATGTCTTATACTACTACTACTTTAGATTTTTCTGTGCATTTTCAATTTTACTGACGAACCTCTTTAAGGTAGTCGCTCTGCTACGTGTTCGTCAAATTAGTGGGAACTTTGAAAAAAACTTTTTCTAACAGTTTTGATGGTTCGATTGACGTTTTTGAAGAGTTATTTGTACATCTGCATGAGTTCTTAATATGTAAATATAATTTACGCATACGATTGCGGATTTTTTTTTGAAAAGTTTAAAAAAATTGCTAAAGGTCGGCATCCCATTAATCATTTTAAAATAACAAAGTTAGTTGGATCGAAATTTTTAAAATATATTTTTTTATGTGTCGTATCGCTTTGAACATATGGGGTATTCCATATGTTAAAAAGATATCACAGAAAAATTTGCATACAAAAAATAAAAATATAAATACTTGGTGCATTTGAGGGTTCAACCAATGCTACAAAAAAATGTAACCCAAATCGGAGTTCGAGGGTCAGATGCAGATAGTTCGAGATGGAATGTTCCCTATATTTGAAGAACTCATTCAGTTTTTGCGTTTTCATTCTACCGTCCGAACCACTTTTGCACCGCAAACGATATCAGCGAAAAGAGCAACTTCACTGAGAGAAAAGCATATTCTTTATTTAACGATTACACATGGTAAAACGGATATAGGACGGCTTGCAATGTTTTATGGTTGAAGCGATGATAATATGGTTCAATAAACGATATTTGCAAAGTTATTGGAAACAAACGTTGAAATCGTATATGCAACAAAACGACATATTTAAAACTATCAGAATAGTTTTTGAAACTATTATCATTTTGATGATTGCTACTATAATTATATTTGCTATAACCATAAAATATAGACGTTCATCCTGGGAATTATATTGGTAGTTGATCCAACTATTTTCTTATATTTGCTATAACCATAAAATATAGACGTTCCTCCTGGGAATTATAGTTTATGGTTAGATTATCGTCAGTCCAACTATATCATTTTTAAAATTACCACATTTTTCTCTCAGTGTTCTGTCGTTCACGATAACAGCGTTTCCGGTGTAGCAATGACTAATTGAGAAACTCTAAACATTCGTGGATGTATATAATGTAAACGGATCATTTCATGACCCATTCGTATATTTTTTACGATAAAAAGGTACATTCGAGTTTACAATACCCCCTTATTTTCAGTTTATGAATGATTTTTTACGTTTTACTATAATACAAGCTCCGGAATTTGAAATATTTTCGAGTGTCGCCGAATTTTTTAATTTTATCGACGGACAAAACTTTAGGGCGGCTTAAGGAATGGAATAGGAAGTAAAAAGAATGGGGACATCATTTGTTTAAAGTTGCTTTAGTCGTTTATGAAGAATGGGTAGAAATTTTTTCTGCGAATGACGGCTTTATTATTTTGGAATTGCTTTTTAACTTTCGCTCCGATCAGGGCCTCTTCAAAAATGTATTTGTTCTTTACCTATGTACACGGAGAATTTTGCTGACATAGCAAAACCGTTTTCTCCGTGTATAAGAAACGTATTTCACTAATGCGAGAAGTAAGCACTTCTCGCACGGAGTTGCATAAAAATAATATTGTGTGTAAAAATATAACAATAATGATGTTCGTGGGATTTGTGATTTACAATTGTCTCATTAATTTCCTACTTAGATATGTTAAGATAGAATAAGATAAGTGGAAAATTACAGAAACAATTATAAATCACAAATCCCACAAACAATATTATTGTTATTTTTTTTACACACAATATTATTTGGGTGGGGGTCAAGATAGCGAACAACGAAAATCGCGAATGGCTGAAATAGCGAATTTAAAAATAAAGAACGTCAAAATATAGAATCGCCATCATTATAATATTCGCTATTTTTACCATGCGCTATTTTGATTGCATTTTAATAAGATGGATGTCAAAATAGCGAATAATCGAAATAGCGAATAATCGAAATAGCGAATAATCGAAATAGCGAATAATCGAAATAGCGAATAATCGAAATAGCGAATAATCGAAATAGCGAATAATCGAAATAGCAAATAATCGAAATAGCGAATAATCGAAATAGCGAATAATCGAAATAGCGAATAATCGAAATAGATTCAGATGTTCCTAATTTTTGAAATACGCTATTTTAACCATTACATATTTTGATGATTCGCTATTTTAACCCTCACTCTATTATTTTTCTATGTTTCGTATACAGAGATGTGAAATAAATAAATTTCTGAAGAGGCCCTGATCAGGGCGTAACGTAAAAAATAATTCCAAAATAATAAAGCCGTCACTTGCCGAAGCAATTACTACCCGCACTGAAATATAGTTAATTATAATTTGCATTTAATAATATAATGAATCAAAACCCAGATCGCATTAATTTTTGTAGAATAATCATCTACCTTAAGAAAAATAAGAATAAATAGATTCTAATTATTACTTACGAATCGATCAAGGAACCAACTCGCCGGGAATATGAAAGGTATGTAAGTTATCATGTAAATCATGCTGGTCATGTCCACTGCAAAACTCCCCACGCTGTAATACTTCATCACAACGTTGGCGATAATACTGTATTGGATCCATTGCATAGCGTTGCTCGCACTGTATACGACAAATATCGCCAGGATAAGCCATCGTCGTTTGAACAATTTTGTTTCCACTACCTGCAAAACGAAAAGAAGAAAAAAATCCATATTAACGAAAGTTAAATTGCATGCACGATGTGATCTCTAATGATATAGATATAAACATATAGATTTTTTAATAACCCGTGGAAATTGGCAAAACTTCTTTATGTATTTTTATTCTCTTATGATTTAATTATCTTATTTTTATTCACTCATGGGAACTTATTATGCAATACAAAAAAATCCATATTAACGAAAGTTAAGGATGTATGGTACGTACAGTCCTGCCAAAAGTGAGATTCAAAGACAATTTCGATCACTTCCTCATGGCATAAAAATCGGAAAAAAATAATGCATATAAAACTTGCTGAAAAGATTGATTTAGCATAATAATTATCCCGAAATGTTATTAACAAATTGGTGAAAAAAACAATTGTTCAACAAACAATCAGTCAACCTAACTTTTTTTTTTAATGACAATGATATGTTAATTTATTTGATTGCATACGAATTTTTTCAGATTTTTTTCTTTATTTTGTTTTTTTTTATTTTGAAAAAATGCGCAGAATAAAACAAATTTTGAATATGCGTTTTCCAAAAAAATCTTGAGTGTAGTAGATGGTTTTTTGCCGAACAATTTTTTTCACCAATTCGTTGATAACATTTTGGGATAATTATTATGCGGAATCAATCTTTTCAGCACGTTTTATATGCATTATTTTTTTCCGATTTGTATCCTATCGGGAAGTAATCGAAACTGTCTCTGAAACTCACTTTTTACAAGACTGTACTTATCATACATCCTTAAATTTCACACATAATGTCATTTTAAAATTGTGGGTTTTCGACATAGATATAAATATTTTTTATAACCCCTGGAAATTGGCATAAGCCTTTTGAGTATTTTTATTCTCGCATGATTTACTCATTTTATTTTTCTACACTTATATGAACTTATTATGAAATCCAAATAAAAAAGAACTTAATAAAAATTCCATCTTAGAATTGTGCGTTTTCAATATGAATATATGTATTTGGGCTAAAGCAATTCGTTCTATGGTCTGTTGGCAACACTGTAATAACACTCAAATTTAATCTGTAATCACTCCTGTATAATTTCATATCTATCTCTGTATTGTCAATAAACTACTACTAATATACATATTTTTTAATAATCCCTGAAAGGTGGCAAAAATTCTTCGATCATTATTTTAATACAATTTACCTGTCTTATTTTTATTCATTTATTAAACAGTAGTCAAGACAAGGACTTGATAAAAATATGAAAACAAATGCATAACAAAATTCAGCAAATTTCTACTAAAAATAATTATAAAAAACGGGATTATTTGAGGATAAAGAATGAAATAAGAAATATAATAAAAATTGCATGCTAATATAGTAAAAATGCTAATATAGTGGAAAACCCCCAATATTCAGAGAAAATCAGAAATGCAAACGCAAGATTTACATGACGATTGTAGGTTTAGTCTACATAGTTGTCAGTATATTTATTGCTAAACAAAGGAGCTCAAATTTCACGCTCGTTCAGCGTGCATAGATAAATTCTTGCTCGTGACTCGTTACCTATGATGAGTAGACACCCAAGTCAACAGTTCTGTTAACGTAACACAATTTATCCCTCAAACGACGGACAACGAACGGCTAATATATGCTTATTGAGTATTAGCGGTAAACCTAATCCATTTGTCGAGTCCAGAACATGCGTTATGATTATGCAGTTAGCGCTTTGACTCATGTATTATTGTTCGAAGGCTATAAAATAATGTAACGAGTCGTTTGTTAAGTTGAAATTTTATTTATTCGACAATACTTTACATATTTCCGTTCTACAAATAAAAAAACTGCAGGTGCATTTTCAGTATGATTATAAAAAATAGACTTTGTTGATAAAATTAAATATTTATGTCTGGGACACAGTATTTGATTTATGGAGTGAACAACGGTAAAACACATTGAAAAATTGTTATATTCTAATGATAAGTTGCAGATCTAATGAAAAGGTGCTTGAGCTTTTAAATTACTGCTGAAAAATATAACTTTCAATGAAATTTCACAGGGAACTATTTTCGAGCTAATTTTTTATATTTTGTAAAATCTCTTTTGGCAGCCATTTAAAAAATAATACCTTCCTAATTCTAATAGAAGTTGGAGATTATTGTGAAAAAATTATAATTATCAAGCCATACGATTTTTAATAAGTTTACCAAATTATATAACGGCGATTTACAAACTGCTTCAGGATAAATTAATTAAATAAAGAGAATGCAAATAGTACAAAAAGAAAGTAAGAATGGTACTGAGAAAAATTGCTCGAAGCAAATACTAATAGTAACTACGACGAAAACAAAATTTATATTAAGGAAATTTCTAATGAAAGTGAAATATTAATCAGCTGCTATAGAATTAATTGCTAATAAGCAAGACAGAAAAATGTTTCCTGCAGGCGAATTAATAAAAGATAGTAGCTAAAATGTTTACCTGAGTCGGAGAGATCCCACATTCGATCGCTTTTACGTATTCTGACGATGTTTTAACCATTTCGGGTATATCTTGCATTCGCGTGCAGAAGTGAGCTATTTTAAACGAGTATGCAGACCCGTTGAAGCTGAACGAAGTGTCGGGAGATGTGAAGATAAGCCGCTCGGATGCTGTTGGTTATTTGGGAGTCAAGTTATTGCTGTCTGATATTGAAGATCTTGCGTCGATTCCAAATGTCGTGGATAAATCTTTTTCTTCTCGATGTCCTGAAATGTTACAAATATTCGATACATTCTTTTAATTACGTAGATAAAAAACTGGCATATATATATAAGTAGAGAAATACTCGTATTAGAATACAAGTATAATGAGAAATATTCGAGTATTATTTAAGGATGTATGATACGTACAGTCCCGCCAAAAGTAAGTTTCAGATACAATTTCGATCACTTTCTGATGGGATAAAAATCGGAAAAAAATAATGCATATAAAACGTGCTGAAAAGATTGATTTCGCATAATAATAATGCCAAAGTGTTATTAAACAATTGGTGAAAAAAAACAATTGTTCAACAAACAATCAGTCAAGCTAAGTTTTTTTCTAATGAAAATGATATGTTAATTTATTTGAATGCATACGAATTTTTTCAGATTTTTTTTTTTTTGGTTTTTATTTTTTTTATTTTTAGAAATGTGCGCGAAATAACGAATTTTGGATATGTGTTTGGCATAAAACCATCTACTGCACTCAAGGTTTTTTTGCAAAACGCATATTCAAAATTTGTTATATTCTGCGCATTTTTCAAAATAAAAAAAAATTTCTAAGTTTGCGGGGAGAAAGAATGAAAAAAATCACTTCCCTGTGTTATTTGAATGGGAAAACTTCAAACGCGATGCTGGACCTCTGGGAATCAAAATTATGAGCTCCGCTTTTGAGAGGATCTTTACTAGGACGTATTCTACGATATTTTGGGCGGATAGCAAAGAAAACCAGACAGAGAGACAGACAGACGGACAGACAGAAATGAGTTAATGTGTTTTTTGGAATCTAGAACACTCAAAACATGTAGTTCCATCAAAATCTCAGAGTCGAATGTTTTTTGGATTGCAATACTTTCTCTCTACATACTTTGTATGTGATGAGAGAGTAAAAATATCGCTTTTTTTTGGCACACCCTAATATATTTTCTATAACGTTGACACTGAACGTAGAGTAACAAGCAATGAGGGCAAAGAGATTTTTTTCCATTTTTTCTCCCTGTTACCTAAGAGGAATTTTTTTTTTCATAAAATCAATCACTACACATTATGAATCATTAAATTTCGAACGAAAAATATTATTTAATCGAATTCCCATCTTCAATATTTGATTTATTACAGAGCCTTGACATTTTTATCGGATATGCCTAAAAAACGATCAAAATAAGATTCAATGAGTCCGCTACTTAAAACGGTTAGCAATACATAACATTTCACCGGATTTTTTAGAAAATTCAATGTTCTAATAAATTTCTATTGACTTTTTATACTAACATCGGTAGTTCACTTAATGACAGTTAAAAATACAAAACCATAACTTTGTTGGTCTGTAACTTTGTAAATATCGACGATACGAAAAACTCGTTAACGACTTTTTTGTAGTGCGTCAGACGACCGACAAAATTTTCCTTTAACTTTCTGTTCTAACTTCAATAGATTAGCTAAAAAATGTATTAAAAAAAACACGGAAAATTTACAACATTATAAATTTCAAGGCTTTGTAATAAATCAAATATTGAAGATAAAAATTCGACTCAATAAGATTTTTCGTACGAAATTTAATGATTCATAAGATGTAGTCATTGATTTTGTAAAAAAAAATTCTTCTTAGGTTGCAAGGAGAAAGAATGGAAAAAATCACTTTCCTGCGTTATTTGAATGGGAAAACTTCGAATGCGATGTTGGACCTCGAAGAATTAAAATTCTGAGCTCCGCTTTTGACAGGATCTTTACTAAGACGTATTATACAATATTTTGGGCGGAGAGCAAAAAAAAAATATCGCTTTTTTTTGGCACACCCTAATATATATTCTATAACGTTGACACTGAACGTAGAGTACCAAGCAATGATAGCAAAGTGATTTTTTCCCATTCTTTCTCCCTGCAACCTAAGAAGAATTTTTTTTTCATAAAATCAATGACCACACATTATGAATCATTAAATTTCGAACAAAAAATCTTATCTAATCGAATTTCCATCTTCAATATTTGATTTATTACAGAGCCTTGACATTTTTTATCGGATATGCGTAAAAAACCATCAAAACAAGATTCAATGTGTCCGTAACTTAAACCCGTTAGCAATACATAAAATTTCACCCGGATTTTTCAGAAAATTCAATGTTCTAATAAATTTCTATTGACTTTTTATACTAACATCGGTAGTTCACTTAATGACAGTTAAAAATACAAAACCATAACTTTGTTGGTCTGTAACTTTGTAAATATCAACGATACGCAAAACTCGTTAACGACTTTTTTGTAGTGCGTCAGACGGCCGACAAAATTTTCTTTTAACTTTTTGTTCTAACTTCAATAGATTAGCTAAAAAATGTAATAAAAAAAACACGGAAAATTTACAACATTATAAATTTCAAGACTTTGTAATAAATCAAATATTGAAGATAGAAATTCGATTCAATAAGATTTTTTGTTTGAAATTTAATGATTCATAAGATGTAGTCATTGATTTTGTGAAAAAAAATTCTTCTTAGGTTGTAAAGAGAAAGAATCGAAAAAATCACTTTCCTGCGTTATTTGAATGGGGAAATTTTAAATGCGATGCTGGACCTCGAAGAATTAAAATTCTGAGCTCCGCTTTTGACAGGATCTTTACTAAGACGTATTCTACGATATTTTGGGCGGAGAGCAAAAAAAAAATATCCCTTTTTTTTGGCACACCCTAATATATATTCTATAACGTTGACACTGAACGTAGAGTACCAAGCAATGATAGCAAAGTGATTTTTTCCCATTCTTTCTCCCTGCAACCTAAGAAGAATTTTTTTTTCATAAAATCAATGACCACACATTATGAATCATTAAATTTCGAACAAAAAATCTTATCTAATCGAATTTCCATCTTCAATATTTGATTTATTACAGAGCCTTGACATTTTTTATCGGATATGCGTAAAAAACCATCAAAACAAGATTCAATGTGTCCGTAACTTAAACCCGTTAGCAATACATAAAATTTCACCCGGATTTTTTAGAAAATTGAATGTTCTAATAAATTTCTATTGACTTTCTATACTAACATCGGTAGTTCACTTAATGACAGTTGAACATACAAAAACTATAACTTTGTTGGTCTGTAACTTTGTAAATATCAACGATACGAAAAATTTGTTAAAATTTGTTTAAAATTTACAACATTATAAATTTCAAGGCTTTGTAATAAATCAAATATTGAAGATAGAAATTCGATTCAATAAGATTTTTTGTTCGAAATTTAATGATTCATAAGATGTAGTCATTGATTTTGTGAAAAAAAATTCTTCTTAGGTTGCAAGGAGAAAGAATCGGAAAAATCACTTTCCTGCGTTATTTGAATGGGAAAACTTCGAATGCGATGTTGGACCTCGAAGAATTAAAATTCTGAGCTCCGCTTTTGACAGGATCTTTGCTAAGACGTATTCTACGATATTTTGAGCAGAGAGCGAATAAAAAAAAATTTCGTTTTTTTTTGCACACCCTAATATATATTCTATAACGTTGACACTGAACGTAGAGTAACAAGCAATGAGGGCAAAGAGATGAGGTACAACAAAGTAAGCACCAGAACAAACGTCTGAGAACTCTCGAGTATTTCGGGACGGTGTTAATTGGTCCTTATGTTTTATTTCTTGGTGACTACTGTGAATCTCAATGTCACTGTAACTCTTCAGGTTTATACACTCGGAGAAAAAAAATCACGGGTGATAAGATATATTTTGCTGTCATTAATTTTTTTCTTCATATTTTCCTGTTATTAATTCAAATTTTAATCTTTTGTTGTGCCAGCAACCGATTTGTTGATATAGCAAACGATACGCTATCGCTCAACGATTATTTGTCTTCGTGTATTCAACAAAAGTATGCATAAAAGAACCGGGAAAAATTTTAATAAAAAAAAATGAATGTACTATCCGTCGGGAAAAAAAACCATACGTTACAGACTCATTGAAAAAGTAATTGACGGGTTAATATAATACTACAAAATAAAAAATTCATAAAACAATTAATATAAAAAAAATGCAAAAACATAAAATTTATCGCGCACTGAGAGAAAAATCTGGTAATTTTAAAAATAATATAGTTGGACTGACGATAATCTAACTATAAACTATAATTCCCAGGAGGAACGTCTATATTTTATGGTTATAGCAAATATAAGAAAATAGTTTGATCAACCACTAATATAATTCCCAGGGGAAACGTCTATTTTTTATGGTTATAGCAAATATAATTATAGTAGCAATCATCAAAATGATAATAGTTTCAAAAACTATTCTAATAGTTTCAAATATGCCGTTTTTGTTGCATATACGATTTCAACGTTTGTTTCCAATAACCTTGCATGTATCGGTTATTGAACCATATTATCATCGCTTCGACCATAAAACATTGCAAGCCTTTCTATATTCGTTTTACCATGTGAAATCGTTAAATAAACGATATGCTTTTCTTTCAGTGCGGGTGTCATTTTTCTACGCAAAAATCTCCCACTCTATCAGTCATGAAATTAATTCGGATAATACTTAAATTTTCGTATCATTTTACTCATAAGTACTCATGTTATAAGGTGCAAAATCACCATCTTTTGTAGCACTTGTAAATTATATTATCATCATCATGAAAAAATATATGTAAAATTAAAGTAGAATAAAGTCAGCATTTAAGCCGGACAAAAGTTCAATATTTTGGTTTTTTTCTTTCCATATCCCAAATATAAACTATGCTGATAAGTATTCTGAGTATATCAGCTTATTTGGCCATAACTTTTATTAACTTTTTTCAGAAAATTAGTAAATTGCATAAAACTCAGAGCAGAATAAAAAGTATTCGGTTCAGTCAACAAAATTTAACAATCAAAAGTGTCAGTAACAATAGAAAATGCTTCAAATGCATATTATATGTAACAGGACATTATTCATTGGTTTATTAACCTGAGCTTACTAATTTTATTTATTTTAATTATATTTTGCAGTAAAAAGTTGGACACTTAAATTATGAATAATTCGCATGCAATTCCAGTTATGTATATTTTGAAGGCATTTTTCATGTGCTTTTTCCCATGACTATATTATGTATTTTTCATTATTATTTCCATGGTAAGTTATAGTTCACTCACTTATGTAATATTTAAGTTAGACTGCTCTGAATCGTTAATTGCACTTCGAACGATAAACTGAGACAAATGTACGTTGATGACGGTTTTACAATACGTAAAACTGTGCTAGTCAAATAATAATTGGGAGCAAGTCAATAGAGCAAAGCAGCAAGAGCAAATTGGCACTTATTTTTAAAAAAAGTTGTGGCTCTAAGGTAAAAAAAAATAGTATAACTTGATCTTCAAATTAGTAAGCATTCGATCGCGTTGAGACTGCGAACTAAACGAGTTTTTATACTACCAGAGACTGAATGTAGATCTTTTTTTCATTTCATCTTTATATATCTTTATTATGTCTACATATGTGGATAATGAAATATGCATGTGTGTACAGATATTGTGACGTATTTTTTGAGATAATAAAGTGGTAGTGGTCAACGACGACTACATATATGATAAGTTCACGATTAATGGGTTAATAAACGCTCTTTTTCTTATCGTATATAAGTACGCGAAAGCATCTTGAAATTTATACGAGGCATTCCACATATAAACAAAAAAAAAAAAAAAATTCGAAAAAATGTCCAAAAATCAGGTTCAGCTGTTATAATAGACACACGAAATTTGAATTTTTTTGAAATTTTTTCTGGCGGAATATGCCATACTTTTTATTTTTCATTTAACCTATGATATCTCGGAAACGATTAATCATATCGACATCTAAAAAAAAAGAAAATGTGCGTTTTTTTATGGTCCACAAGAAAATAATCCATTCAGAATTAATTGTGTAATTTCAGACTATATTTTACTACAAAATTAATGAAAATTTTTTTTTGCGAAAAGAACTTCGGAAAATGGCATCGAAAAAATTGTTGTCAATTGTGCATGAAATTCACAATGCTCAATTTTTTTTTTTTTTTTTAGGGACCGTGCAAAATTCATAAGTTATCGCAGTTTGAAATATTTAAAAAAATACATATATCGGTTTTATCATGTCCTGACATGAATTAATTATTTTCTTGTGGGCAATAAAAAAACGCACATTTTCGTTTTTTTGAGATGTCGATAAGATTAATCGTTCCCGAAATATAATAGATAAAATGAAACATGAAATATATGGCATATTTCGCCAGAAACAATTTCAAAAAAATTAAAATTTGGTGTATCTATTATAACTACTGAACCTGATTTTTGGACATTTTCGCGAATTTTTTTTTAGTGGCTGAAGTCATGTGGAATGCCTCATATATGACTTGATGTGATTTAAATTGTGATGTATAGCTGTTATTGAGGATATAGGTTTTAAGAGTGTGCATATAAGATTACAGTAAAATGTAATTTTCTTTTTTTCCGACTTCGCTAAACTAACCTCATTTTTTGCGCAACGCGGCCGCAAAATGGAACTTTTTAAACCTCTGGCTCAATTCATTACTCCTTGAGAAGGAAAATACGTCTTTTCTGCCCGGTGGGAGTAATGAAGTCCGTACTTCATATGCGTACTCGTCATTGGTTGAAAAGAGCTATTTTCGCGACGTTGTTGCTAGCAGAGAATATGGTTATTTTTTTTACCGGAATCGGGAAAAAAATATCGTCTGCTAAACACTGCGAGAATAAGTTTCACAAAATCTTTGGTAATAAGATAAAATAAAATACTTGACTTTAATATATCTTTTATCTGAATGATCTCAAACTCAATGAAAGGTAGTGATATGGAATCAAGGAAACATTTATTTAAACCAATAAACCGTTTTTCTTTGGTTTGCAGAGGAGAGAATATGATTTTTACCTTGGACAATTTGTAAAAAAAACAAACATTGACCTTGGCAAAAATATGCACTTTTCTCCCTTGTCGCAAAACATTATTATTTCACTCAACGAAAGAATGGCGTTTTTGCACAAATCCCATTTTTACACCATGTAAAAATGTTGGATATGTGTTCGGCATAAAACCATCTACTACACTCAAGATTTTTTTGCAAAACGCATATCCAAAATGTATTATATTCTGCGTATTTTTCGAAATAAAGAAAAATCAAAATCAAAATATAGAAAAAAATCTGAAACAATTCGTATGCATTCAAATGAATTAACATATCATTTTTATTAGAAAAAAAGTTAGGTTGACTGTTTGTTGAACAAATGTTTTTTTCACCAATTTGTTAATAACATTTTGGGATTATTGTTACGCGAAATCAATCTTTTCGGCACGTTTTATATGCATTATTTTTTTCCGATTTTTATCCCTTCGGGAAGTGATCGAAATTGTCTCTGAAACCCTTTTTTGGCGGGACTGTATGTATCATACGTCGTTAATGGTCGATTCAACTATTTTCTTATATTTTCTATAACCATAAAATATAATCGTTTCTCGTAGCAACTATACATTATAGTCAGTTATCGTCGGGCTAACTATTTTTATTACTAAATTACGATATTTTAATTTGAGTGTAATTATTTTTGTGTTTTTTTAAATAATAAATTCAATTTTTAAAAAAACTTTTTTGCGAACTGGATGTATTTTCGTAAAAAGGTACAAGTATTACCCTTAAGCAGTTTCTGCATAGATCAACGGTGCATCACAAGAAAGCTTCTATAACCCCTAATTGTTAACAATAATAATGTTGAAAAGATACTAATAAGTTAGTAAGTTACCCTTAAGCAGTTTCTGCATAGATCAACGGTGCATCACAAGAAAGCTTCTATAACCCCTAATTGTTAATAATAATAATGTTGGAAAGATACTAATAAGTTAGTAAGTTACCCTTAAGCAGTTTCTGCATAGATCAACGGTGCATCACAAGAAAACTTCTATAACTCCTAATTGTTAATAAAAATAATGTTGAAAAGATACTAATAAGTTAGTAAGTTACCCTTAAGCAGTTTCGGCATAGATCAACAGTGCATCACAAGAAAGCTTCTATAACCCCTAATTGTTAACAATAATAATGTTGAAAAGATACTATTAAGTTAGTAAGTTACCCTTAAGCAGTTTCTACATAGATCAACAGTGCATCACAAGAAAGCTTCTATAACCCCTAATTGTTAATAATAATAATGTTGAAAAGATACTGATAAGTCAGTAAGCAGAGAAGTAACATATTTTATTTTGTAATTGATTCGTTGATTTTTATAATAAATCATTTTTTTGTTTTGTGAACTTTTTTGCGAATTGGATTTTTTTTGTAGAATCTTGGATTAATTTTTTTCGAAGGATGCAATATCACACGTAAGCAGTTTCGACATATTTAAACAGTCATAAAAAAGGCCATATGACACTATGATAAAATCAGCATCATTGGAATATGCAACGAAATTAAACAACAAAAAATAAAAAAATTGTCACCTGATGACAGACTTATAATGCAACATTTATTGAAATGCTAAAAATTGCTATTATTACTATTTGTACCCTTTATAATAATTTGTCAATATCAGATTTTTGTTAAAATTTTAATTTAAACATGTATTTTTTAGAATTATGATTAATTTTATTATTACCTTATTGTAATGATAATGACTATAGAATCCTAAGAATGTATTACATAATTTTCATGACATTGATTTTTCCGAATTATCATCTATTATTGTTTTGTAATTTTGATGCAACCAAACGTCTGATCGAAAACGCATCCATAATATAATATTTAATAAACTTATAACATTCATTTTTCTTCCTCATAGAGAAAACTTTATTTTCATGAAAATTGTTGTTGTTGAATTTTCAATCACCTACAACTCTAGAACCGTTCGGCCGCTTCAGCTACAATTTGGTACACAAGTGGAGAAGTAGTTCATCTTTGACTGATCCAATTTTGTTTTGATATGTACATATGTATGCATAAATTTTAATTTTATAACTTTTTGAATTCTTGCAAAAAAGGAAAAGCGAGCTAAAAATGGCGATATTTTCCTAAATAATTTTTCACACGTGCAGGTACTTTTAATGTTGTTTGATATTGAATTTGATTGATATCCGATAGCTGTTCGGATTTTTAGCTTTGAAATTTTCGAAAAATTCGCGTTTTTGCTCTAACTTCAGCAAAACACGAGACAACAAACTCAAATTTAATAAATGAAATCGGTACCGTTTAGCAATGATTAGTACATAGTTCCGTCTCAATCTGAATGTGGTTATGATTTCTAAAAATTTTAACTTTTAGAAGAGATAACGTTACGGCATTAAGGTAGCCGCCTTGATACGTTCTAGTCAAATCAATACTAAACTTTGAAAAAAATTTCTACAAGTTTTTGAGGTTCAATTGACGGTGTTATGAACTCAATTAGGCATCAGCATGTTTTTTTAATATATAAATAAATTACCAACCACGATTTGAAAAGAAAATACACTATGATATATGCAGATGTTTAATAAGATGTTTCTGTCATCCAGTTATATATTAGAAAAAATCATAATATTAGTCCGATTATGACGAACAATAGCTCAGCTTGTTCATTGAAAGTTGCTTTGATGATTTAACGAAGAGATTTTTCAGTAATATTATTTATACGAAAATTACAACTGTTTGTTTATCCAACTTAACCTAACATTGGACATACCAATAACTGTAACTTTTGAAGAAATAATAACATTGAAAAATCTTTTCATTAAATCGTTGAAGCATCTTTCAATGAACAAAATGATCTATTGCCCTTCATAATCGGACTAATATTATGGTTTTTTCTAATATATAACTAGATGACAGAAACATCTCATAGAACGTTTGCATATATCAGTGTATTTTCTGTTTAAAACGTGGCTGCGGATGTATTTACATATTAAGAACACACGCTGATGCTCAAATTGATTTTTAAAACCGTCAATTGAACTACAATAATTTGTTAAACTGCGTTTCAAAATTTAACACTGATTGACTAGCACGTAGCAAGACGACTACCTTAAGGAGGTTCGATGACGACTATCGAAATCAAATTAGTGCAAAATTTTCGTAATTGGTTTTTCGAAGTTTAATGCATTGAAAAACAATGGCGACGGGTGATTTTTATTGAAGCATGTATACTTAATCCAGTGAAAGATCAATAGTGACGAATTTGCATTAAGATTAATTGATTAACATTTATTTGTAATGGGATACATTTTCGTTCCGTTTTTTTCAAGTATAATCAGTAATTCTTTATCGATTTGAATAAGTGACCACTTATTCTCTTTCTGAAAAGATACTCTATGAATTGACCGCCACGATATTTTATAGTGTTGGTCGTTTAATAATTATAGCCTGTTGTTTATGAAAGTATTTTTGTTTTTGTTAAACAACAGGCTATAATTATTGAACGATCAATATTACAAAATATCTAGGCGGTCAATTCGTGAAGTATCTTCTAAGAAACAAAATGAGCTATCGTTCAGTGTAATCGGTGCAGAATTACTAATGATATTTGAAAAAAACTAAACAAAAATGTGTCCCTTTGAAAAAAAAGTTAATCAGTTAATCTTGAAGCAAATTTTTCACTATTGATTTTTCACTGGATTAAGTACACTGTAAAAAATATTTGGGAAATTTATACACTGTACAGTAATTTATACTAAGCCTGTGTAATGTATTTTTACTAAACACGTGCATGAAATTCAATTTAATGTATGAGACAAAATGAAAATTCCATGTACGTGTGGTAAGATTAAAGTTAACTTATATCAGAAACATAACTTTATTATCGAATTTAGGAGAACGTGTATTAACTGAATGACTTTTGTAACGAATTGAGGAGAAGTGTACAACAATTTGGGTTTACACTCGTGTAATAAATTTTCTTTCCACGTTTCTGTAAAAGGGCTTCCACCAAAAGTGTAGTAATTTTACCTCGAATATATTTAACAGTAGACTAGGTTATTGCAAAGTTGAAGTTAGCAAATATTAAAAATAAGACTTGCATAGCGTATTTAGCATACTATACATTAATTAATACGTGTTCTGTAACGAATTAAGCAAACGGTACATAATTAATACGATTTTTGTAATGAATTTCGAAGAATTGTACATCACTTTTACATTATACACGTGTAGTAAATTTCCTATACCCGTTTTTGTAAACTAGCTTCACACACTGTCTAGTAATCTTACCTACATTTTTCTGAACAGTGTATGCATGCTTCAACACAAATTAACAATCACTAGTGTTTTTTGATGCATTAAACTTGAAAGAATCATTTTCGAAAATTTAGCACTGATTTAACTTCGATATAGTCGTCACCGAATCTCCTTAAAGTTAGCAAAACATAAGAGAGCGGACTCAAATAATATACACAAAATCAGTAGTATTCAGCAATAATCAATACACATTTTCGTCATAATTTGTTATGTCATTCAAATTTTTCAGGAACTTAACTTTGATAAAAAATAAAGCTCCACAGTTGAACTCTGCAAATTGCTTCCTCATCTTTTTTGGTTTCTCATTTTTGAAAAACTTTCTCTATAAGGAAACCAAAATCAATTAACATACTTCCTTTCAGAGATACTTTTGTGTAAAAAACCCCAGAAATTATGAAGAAGCAATTTGCAAAGTTTAATTCCGCAACTTTATTTTCTTCGACGATTGATGGTAAATTTTTTTAAATGGTGGAATTTTTGTGAAGCATATCTCATATTCAATAAATCCTTTCATAGTAACTCAGAACTCACGTAATTCAATAAACTCATATTCAATAAATCCTTTCATAGTAATTCAGAACTCACGTAAACTGAAAATCATATAAAAGCTCAACTTACCCATCAATAAAAACTTTGCGATTTCTTCGTCATTGATGACATTGTCTTTCTCTCTTCACTTAGGCGACAATTTAATACCGATTTTTCACACGTGGATATGGAAAAAAAAACTTTTGGCGTAAGTTTCAAGCTATAATGCTTCAACAGTTACTGCTATTGTACTGTCGCTGTGACTCTGGATCAAAACAATGATCACGCGAGTGTTTCATAGGCTCCACGTGAGTCGCAAGGGGCAGGTCAAAATTCTGCGCCTATCCGCGCTCACCAATGTAACTATATTTAGAGCTGAGAGGCTAACGGCTTTTAATTCGCATGAAACTCGGCCGAGCATTAATCTTCTATTATTTTTATTCCCCTACAATTCAAATCTCAAATTGTATGGAATATTTCAATCGCCTTTGAATTTTTTTGTTCGTCTCAAGTTCGTCTTAATCTGATGTCAACAAATGTTGAACTTTTCATAAAATTTTGTGCGATGATGAAGATTCTCGGCTTCGATTTTTTCAAAATTTAGTTCAAGCCTTAAATTTCCGTTTAAATTTTGTTTCCAATCGAAAATTAGGCAGTTTTTGTTTATCTTTACAGTGTAATTTTTTGGGTTTTTTTTTGCCTTGATTGTCTTAATTTGAAGTTTTCAAATGCCAAACTTTTTGGAAGTTCGTGTAGTGATGAAAAATCTCGGTTTTCAATCCTTAAGAGACTCTAGAATAGAGTTTTATTTTTTTCCTGCACTCGGAACATCGATTTTTATGCCGATTCAATCTTCTGTATATTTTCGAGCGTTTTCAGCTTCAACTTTGTCTTAATTTGTAGTGATCAAGATATTCAGCTTTCAATCTGTAAGATATTTGGCTGAATATTAATTTTTTTATGTTTTTATTACTCTCCAATCGACAGTTTTTCGATTTGCGCACTATAAATTTTCGAGTATTTTTTTCTGCCGAACTTTTCATAAAAGTTTGCGCGTTGATAAAGATTCCGTACTTGTATTCCTCCAGAATTTAGGCCAAGCCTTAAATTTCTAGTTTCTAAATTTTTCTTTAATCGAAACTTAGGCAGTTTCTCGATCTTCACACTGCAATTTGTCGAGTATTTTTTTTGCCTCAATCGTCTTAATCCGATATCATCTAATGCCAAACTTTCCACAAGTTCGTTCCGAAAATTCTCCGTTTCCGATTCTTAAGAGACTCGAGCACAAATTTTTCTCTTTATTTTCCTGCACTCGGAATATCGATTTTTCTTTCTTTCCAATCTTCTGTATATTTTCGTTTCTAGCCTCAAATTTCCCTCAACTTGCGATAATAAAAATTTTCAGGTTTCAATCCGTAAAATACTCGGTCGAAAATTAATTTTAATATTTTCCAATTACTCTGCCCTCGACAGTTTTTCGATATGCGTGAAATATCCGAGATTCTTTCAGCGACCCAATTCCTTTTTATCTGATGCCTGTAAAACTTTCCACAAGTTCGTAATAACGAGAATTCCCGTGTAACTTCAAAAATCCTGCGAGAAGATCCAGCGAAGTTTTTCTCAGCAAACAAAAAAAAACCGCAACCGGTAAAACAGAGAGATAATGTTGTGACCGGTCGGACATGCGTAGTAAAAGTCACCACGTGCGTCGAGACGTCAGTCGATCGCGAGGAGTTCACAAGCAAGCAGCTTAGGTTTGTTCTCCGCCGCTGGGTTTCGACTTATCGATCAGGGTTCGAGGATAACGTCGATGGAGTTTGACAGTGAAAGTCTAGTGCACACGTCATAACAATGAACTTGAAACCCGGAATCTCTAGCTTTCTCCAATAATCTCGAGACAGACTCACAATTAAATAGACCCAAAGCAAACGAAAAAAAATCTCAACTGTTTATTATTCCCTCAGTGGAAATCCAAACGTAAACATCGAATTTCACGCCGTCTTGTAAATGGTCTTTCAAAGTGCACGTGCACTTAAAGAGCTTGGGTAGCTTTCAAGGTCAAGTGTAAAAATCACCGTAAACATATTATTAGTCCTTCATCATATATCAATACTTGTTGTTTTCACCCCCAAATGATTTCTATATTTCATTGTTGTTGTTTTTTAAGCTTTTTATTATTGAAAATTGTTTACTATTTTGTTGTGTGGGTGTTTAACGGAGTTAATGAATGTTAATGTTGAGCACGAGGTAGCACACCGCACATCCCGAGTGTTGGACATCAACTAAAAGCGCCGAGACTCGATGCTTCCGTATATTCGGGCTTGTCGAGAGGCTACGCGCTTTACGGAGAGGAGCAGAACAGCAGAGTGTATCAGCAGCACCAGCCGCGAGCTACCTAGCTCCTGTTTCGAATGTGTGTCGGTATCTGTACATGCGCTTTCGATGTGGTGCTCTTTTGTGGGCGGTATGAGCGCGAGAAAGAGCCCGGATCGCGTTCTGTGCTTGTGCTTCTGCGCGAATCATTCCAGGCGAAGAATCACGCGCACTGATACGAATCGTTGAGACACTGGGGGATAAATCTTTCCAATATATGAGCTTGTTGACTATAACTTTCACTTATTTTGTTTTCTAATTTTGGGGGATTATATAATAGAAGTTTATGATACTGGTGCGATAATAGTACATTACGATACTAGTGCGATGAAACTTTTTCGCGACGAGTGTGAGTTTGCAGCACAAGCTGAAGGCGAGTGATGTAATCACACGAGATAAGGAAAAGTTTTTCGCATGAGTATTGTATACAATTTTATGCCACTAGTGCGAGAAGTGCCTATTCCACGCACGCGAGCGAAGCGAACTTCACGCACACTGTGGTATATAGTATATTACACCTCTAGGGAGGGTAAGTAGACTATGTCCAACCGCGTGTAAGATTATCACCCGAGCCGAAGTCGAGGGTGGTAAACACGTGGTTGGGGATAGTCTACTTTCACTTCCGAGGGTAGTATACTATTTTTCACCATATCTGCAGCGAGAAGCTCGAATTACGTGAAGCCCCTAGGGCGCGAAGTCGAACTTCTCGCGCACGTATGGTGAAAAAAACGTTTTCTAACGCGTGTGAGTTGTTTGCAGCACGTGTCGAATTTGAGAGTTGCAATCTCACACGTGTTAAGGATGTATGATACGTACAGTCCCGCTAAAAATGAGTTTCAGAGACAATTTCGAGCACTTCCCGATGGGATAAAAATCGGAAAAAAATTATGCATATATAATGTGCTGAAAAGATTGATATCGTATAATAATAATCCCAAAGTGTTATCAACAAATTGGTAACAAAACAATTGTTCAACAAACAATCAGTCAACCTAACTTTTTTTTCCAATGAAAACGATATGTTAATTAATTTGTGTAAAAGATGTGTCCGAAACAACGAATTTTGGATATGTGTTCGGCATAAAACCATCTACTAAATTTTTTTTGCAAAACGCATATTCAAAATTTGTTATATTCTGTGCATCAGATCATTGATAACCAATAATCGGGAAATCATGTTGAAAATTGCAGCTGGGCACAAAAACAACGGTTAATAAAAGAAATAGCAAAAAAAAAAACGACAGTAAATACGAAAAGAATTGTCGTGGCGCTTGTGGCGGCCAGAATTTCATTACTCCCTCTGATTACGTTCCGATGGAGGTAATGAAACGGTACTGCGCATGCGCGGCCGATTACGCATACGCATTAGTCGGCGATCAAGAATCGGCCACTTTCGACTCTTTTCGCACGCGAGGAATGAGTTTATTTCGATGCAGTTGGGAAAAATATATATTTTCACAAAATCAATGACCAAATCTTATGAATCATTCAATTTCGAACAAAAAATCTTCTGGAGTCGAATTTCCATCTTCAATATTTGATTTATTACAGAGCCTTGAAATTTTTTATCGGATATGCGTAAAAAACCATCAAAATAAGATTCAATGAGTCTGTAACTTGAAACCGTTAGCAATACATAAAATTTCACCCGGATTGTTCAGAATATTCAATGTTCTAATAAATTCCTTTTGACTTTTTTGTATCAACATCAGTAGTTGACTTACAAACAGTTAAAAATACAAAAACCACGACTTTGTTGGTCTGTAACTTTGTAAATATCAACCATACGAAAAACTCGTTGACAACTTTTTTATAGTACGTCAGACGGACGACAAAATTTTCCTTTAACTTTTTGTCCTAACTCCAATAGATAACCTAAAAAATATTAAAAAAACACGGAAAATTTACAACATTCAAAATATCAAGGCTCTGTCATAAATCAAATATTGAAGATAGAAATTCGACTCAATAAGATTTTTTGTTCGAAATTTAATGATTTATAAGATGTAATCATTGATTTTGTGAAAAAAAATTCTTCTTAGGTTGTAGGGAGAAAGAATGAAAAAAAATCACCTTCCTGTGTTATTTAAATAGGAAAACTTTAAACGCGATGAAGAACCCCTAAGAATTAAAATTATGAGCTCCGCTTTTCACGAGATCATTACTAAGACGTATTCTACGATTTTTTGGGCGGAGAGCAAGCAAAAAAATATCGCTTTTTTTTGGCACTCGCTACACTGAGAGAAAAGCATATCGTTTATTTAACGATTTCACATGGTAAAACGAATATCGGAAGGCTTACAATGTTTTATGGTGGAAGCGATGATAATATGATTGAATAAACGATACTTGTAAGGTTATTGGAAACAAACGTTGAAATCGTATGTGCAACAAAACGGCATATTTGAAACTATTAAGATAGCCTTTGGAACTATTATCATTTTAATAAATGCTACTATAATTATATTTGCTATAACCATAAAATATAGACGTTCCTCCTGGGAATTATATTCGTGGTTGATCTAACTATATTCTTATATTTGCTATAAACATAAAATATAGACGTTCCTCCTGGGAATTATAGTTTATAGTTAGATTATCGTCAGTCCAACTATATTATTTGTAAAATTACCATATTTTTCTCTCAGTGTAATATATATATATATATATCTCATTTTCCATTATTTGTTAGTATTTAGAATGTATACATTTATTGTCATTGATTTTTGATTTTACGCCGCTACTCCTCCGCTACGAATATTTGCAGGTCTCAAGGGCTTATCTCGTTTAATGTATACAACAAAATAAATAAATAAAAACAATATAGTAAACGATGCCCTAACGAGTGTTGCAGTTTCTGACACTACCATTTACGAATTCGCTATCGAATGTTGCTAGACTGGTGAAGGAAGTCAACTATGCTTAAGTAGTCGTGTCAGAAACCGCGCCGTGTTCCTTAGTGTAGTTTTGTGGGCGGCACGAGAGCGGAAAGAGCCCAGATCGCGTTTTCTGTGATTGTGCTTCTGCGCGAATGATTCCAGGCGAAGAATCACGCGCACTGATACGAATCGTTGAGAGATGGGGGTGAAGGCGTACGTAAGAGCGGTATATACTATATGAGGCATTTCATACCAACTCGACCTGGACCTGACCCTCGACCTCTTCGATTTCATCCCCGCTTTTTTATGTGATCTACCTCTCAACAGCAACCACAATTTTCATTAGATTTTTTTCAAAAATTTGCATACTTATGATTATTTATAACGTAAATATTGAAGGCTATTTTCCAAAAATCTGATACAATTCACATAAATCCTGAATTATCTATAAATATTTTTGAGCTTAGGCCTAAAGTGGGCCAACTTCATTTCTGTTTTTTTACGAATTACTTTCAAAACGAAAATTGAATACATTTATTGCTTGACCGTTTCTATATATCACAGACTTCGGAGGATTGAAAAACGAAATTTCAAACCGTTTAGAAGGTAAAATATTTCAAAATGTTTAGTTTTATTTGATTGCTTATCTATAACGAATATATTGAGGATCGTCATTTTAAAACCTGAAGAAAATTCACAAAAATCGTGCATCGAAATAAAGAATTTGAAGCCATATTCAATGTGTCTTCTATTTAAAAAAAATTGTTTAATATTTAAAAAGTCCTGAAGTCCTGACGTATATATAAATTATCGGACGATGAGTGCAGTAAAAGGATTTTTACGCACCTAATATTTCACAATTTTCGTTTTGAAAAAAATTCGCAAAAATAGAAGCGTGGCCTGAGCTTAAAAATATTGATATCTGATACATGACTTATTTGATTTTTGATATTCTAAAGCAATGTCCTTCAATATTTTCGTTGTAAACTATCATAAGTATAAATTGCAAGAAAACAAAATTAATAAAAATTGAGGTTGCTGCTTATTGTTATTATCTTTTTATGTTATCATCTCTATAGAATAATAACATTTTTAAAAATCGGGGTTTAAATCCGAGAGATCGAGGATAAGACCCATGTCAAGTTGGTATGAAATGCCCTGTATACATCTATACGTATGAAGCATACATACTATCGTGATTCGACTGCTGGATTATAATTCGAGTGCGATAGTGCATATTTCGGTTCACGAGGCCAACTGATCGAGGTCTTTCATAATGCCGACACTCAAGGAGATCCCATAATGAGATTTTGGTGACAGGGATAGAAAGTTTTGTGATTTTTATATGACGCATACTTTTCAATTCAGTCCCTTTTTTTAGCATCTCAGATTTTCCCCATGATTGGTTTTATCAAAGTGCCACTAAAAATAACCCTATGTGAATTTTTTCACATTTTTTTGAAACGGTATTCAAAAAAATCTGTTTTTTAAAAATAAGTGACTGTATCTTAGAAATTTGAAGTTACGGAGAAAATTCTTTTTTCAAAGGTTTGTCCCGTTCACTGTTAAATAACTGGATAAATTAAAAAATGAATAAATAAATAAATAAATAAATAAATAAATAATGTCTTGGAATATAAATCGTAGTTTTGTGTTAACTTTTGAATGGAATATTTGCTATAATTTTTACTTCCTGGGACAACCAATTTTTTTCCCAAAAAATGGAGAAATTTTTGTCGTCTGAGAAAAATCAAGAATATTCTTTACTGGCTGTCGATATTGCGAAAAAATCACCAGAGCAACACGGATCAAGGTTTCAGGGTTTAAAAAATTTGATTAGAAGGAATGGTTTTTGGCTATTGGCGACCAATAAATCAAAGAAGAATGTGATCTTCAATATATTGAAGATCACATTCTTCTTTGATTTATTGAATATATTGAAGATCACATTCTTCTTTGATTTATTGGTCGCCAATAGCCAAAAACCATTCCTTCTAATCTAATAATTGCGGCCACAACACATCATTACCAATTTAAAAAATTTGAATAACACTGTACTGTTATCACCTTAACCGTTACTATTATTTTACCGTTATTTCATTTTTTTTACCCTAGAACATCGAACAGTGCTACTTTGGTGATTTTTTACCGATATCGACGTTAATGTAGGAATATATTCTAGACGAATATATCTCTTATTTTCTCATAAAAAAACAATAATCAATTTTCGAATGAAATAATAGTTTCCCAGTTTTTTCGGTAATCAGTGTTATCAGGATGTAAAAATTATTTTCAATGTTCCAAGTATGAGTTTTGCTCCTATCAATAGTTCAAAGACGTTCCGAGATTTCATCAACGGAAAAGTACCATAATATTATTTGATCAAATATTCGAGATTACAAACTCCAATACTAACGTGTAAGTTTTTAATATGTGAAAATGATCACGAAGGTAAAAAAATTAAGTCGTGAGTATAAAAAAAAGGAAACCTAATTTCTCAATGTTCTTAAAATGTTCAATCTTAAAAAAAAATTATCGATTGAATCTTTACTCCGATTGACTTCTCGTATCGGAATGAATTGAGATTAGACTTGCATTTGCGAAATTAGGTTATGGAAGACGGGGAATTCCTCTGTGCACATTCGGTGCAAGTAGGTAAAAAAATAGGCGTTATCGTGTATATACTCGAAGTAAATGCGCTGAACGTCGAACCCGAGTCTGATAAGATTCCTTGGAAATTACAAGCATGAGAGACGAAACAAAATTGTTCTTCAATATAATAAAGTCATTAGTGAGTTTCATCACTAATCTCTTTTCTAATTCCTGGATTAATGTACGACCTGGATTAAGGATGTATGATACGTACAGTCCCGCCAAAAATGATTTTCAGAGACAATTTCGATCACTGCCCGATGGGATAACAATCGGAAAAAAATAATGCCTATAAAACGTGCTAAAAAGATTGATTTTGCATAATTATAATCTCGAAATGTTATTAACAAATTGGTGAAAAAAACAATTGTTCAACAAAAAATCAGTCAACCTAATTTTTTTTCTAAGGAAAACAATATGTTAATTTATTCGAATGCTTATGAATTTATTCAGATTTTTTTCTTTATTTTGATTTTGATTTTCGTTATTTTGAAAAATGCGCAGAATATAACAAATTTTGGATATGCGTTTTGCAAAAAAATCTTGTGTTTAGTAGATGGTCTTATGCCGAACGCATATCCAAAATTTGTTATTTCACGCACATTTTCGAAAATAAAAAAAATCAAAATCAAAATAAAGAAAAAAATCTGAAAAAATTCGTATAGATTCAAATAAATTAACATATCATTTTCATTAGAAAAAAAGTTAGGTTGACTTATTGTTTGTTGATCAATTGTTTTTTTCACCAATTTGTTAATAACATTTTGGGATAATTATTATGCGAAATCAATCTTTTCAGCACGTTTTATCAGCATCGGCAAGTGATTGAAATTGTCTTTGAACTCACTATTGGCGGGACTGTACGTATCGTACATCCTTAATAACGTGAAGCACGCAGATAATTTAATGTACTTGAATTGTGCCGATAATTCATGCGGAAAATTAGCTCCACGCGGATCACTAAATTTAGTAGTGGTACCTCGTTGTTCTATATCGCATATGAGTTTTACAATTTGCCCGAGAGGCGAATGAATGTCCGGGTGAATAACTTCGATGAATGTTCGCCTTTTTTCACTTCGTTGACGCGACTTAAAAGCCAACATATACGAAAGTCGTTAAATGAAAGATAAACGAGACGATGTTTTCCGAGTTTATTGTATGATATACTTTAGTCATTAATATTGAAGAGAAATACGAGGTCGATAAAGTCATCAATACAAACGTATTTCATGAGAATTTATAGAAAAAATATTAGTGGAGAAAAAAAAACACTAACTAAGAATATCTGAGACGAAAATATTTTGGAGAAAAGGGAAAATTAGAAAAAAAAATGTATGTGTGGTAGCAGATCCATAATAAAATATGTGTAAAAATAATATACGAAAAATAAAAGTCATTAAATGAAATATAAACGGGACGATGTTTTCCGAGTTTATTGTATGATATACTTTAGTCATTAATATTGAAGAGGAATACGAGGTCGATAAAGTCATCAATACAATCGTATTTTATGAGAATTTATAGACAAAATATTAGTGGAGAAAAAAAAACCACTAACTAAGAATATCTGAGACGAAAATATTTTGGAGAAAAGGGAAAATTAGAAAAAAAAATGTATGTGTGGTAGCAGATCCACAATAAAATATGTGTAAAAATAATATACGAAAAATAAAAGTCGTTGAATGAAAGATAAACGAGACGATGTTTTCCGAGTTTATTGTATGATATACTTTAGTCATTAATATTGAAGAGAAATACGAGGCCGATAAAGTCATCAATACAATCGTATTTTATGAGAATTTATAGAAAAAATATTAGTGGAGAAAAAAAAACCACTAAGTAAGAATATCTGAAACGAAAATATTTTGGAGAAAAGGGAAAATTAGAAAAAAAAATGGATGTGTGGTAAAAGATCCATAATAAAATATGTGTAAAAATAATATACGAAAAATGAAAGTCGTTAAATGAAAGATAAACGAGACGATGTTTTCTGAGTTTGTTGTATGATATACTTCAGTCATCAATATTGAAGAGAAATACGAGGCCGATAAAGTCATCAATACAATTGTATTTTATGAGAATTTATAGACAAAATATTAGTGGAGAAAAAAAACCACTAACTAAGAATATCTGAGACGAAAATATTTTGGAGAAAAGGGAAAATTAGAAGAAAAAAAAAATGGATGTGTGGTAGAAGATCCATAATAAAATATGTGTAAAAATAATATACGAAAAATAAAAGTCATTAAATGAAATATAAACGGGACGATGTTTTCCGAGTTTATTGTATGATATACTTTAGTCATTAATATTGAAGAGGAATACGAGGTCGATAAAGTCATCAATACAATCGTATTTTATGAGAATTTATAGACAAAATATTAGTGGAGAAAAAGAAACCACTAACTAAGAATATCTGAGACGAAAATATTTTGGAGAAAAGGGAAAATTAGAAAAAAAAAATGTATGTGTGGTAGAAGATCCATAATAAAATATGTGTAAAAATAATATACGAAAAATAAAAGTCATTAAATGAAATATAAACGGGACGATGTTTTCCGAGTTTATTGTATGATATACTTTAGTCATTAATATTGAAGAGGAATACGAGGTCGATAAAGTCATCAATACAATCGTATTTTATGAGAATTTATAGACAAAATATTAGTGGAGAAAAAGAAACCACTAACTAAGAATATCTGAGACGAAAATATTTTGGAGAAAAGGGAAAATTAGAAAAAAAAAATGTATGTGTGGTAGAAGATCCATAATAAAATATGTGTAAAAATAATATACGAAAAATGAAAGTCGTTAAATGAAAGATAAACGAGACGATGTTTTCCGAGTTTATTGTATGATATACTTTAGTCATTAATATTGAAGAGGAATACGAGGTCGATAAAGTCATCAATACAATCGTATTTCATGAGAATTTATAGACAAAATATTAGTGGAGAAAAAAAAACCACTAACTAAGAATATCTGAGACGAAAATATTTTGGAGAAAAGGGAAAATTAGAAACAAAATATATGTGTGGTAGAAGATCCACAATAAAATATGCGTAAAAAAAATATATGGAAAATAAAATATCTGTAGAGAAAAACTCGACGTGGTTTCAACTTTATTGAAAAAATATTCGAAATCATTTTTAAAAAACTGAGCATTGAAATTGTCACGTTGTTTTCGATTTAATTCCTATTTTTTCTGAAGATTACGTTAGTCTTATTTTTTATTATTACCAGCATTAACGTGCTGGCCTCTCTTGAATTTTTTTCCTATCATTTGTCTCCTCCTATGGCTAACCATCATATTTGCATGTTTATACGATTCGTGATTTTACGTGAATCTATTTCTGCTTCGGTCATTGGATATATTCGACTTTCGATGCGCCATGATTTTTTTTTTTCGAAGAAAAATCAATGAAAGAAAAGAAAATATGTTTTAGGAAGAAAAATGTATTCTATTTCACAATTACGAAAAAAAAAAATTGAAAAGCGCGCCAAACGTGATCCTGCAGCGATTATAACAGTCTGAAGTTGGCTTTATGTTGAAGCCATCGACAACCAATAAGAATGCTAGAAAGGTGGTTCGAGTTTTCGATAATTTAATGACCGATGTGCCATGTCATTTTTAAGAGAGAATGTTTAATTTTCTCGTACAGGAGGAATCAATTACATTTATTACTGATTTATAAGTAACTCGAATAATAATTGATACCTAAATTTGTAGTAGAATGGAAATACTAATTTTTCAGAAAATTCGGAAAATTCCATTAAATTTTAATGGTTCAATCGATTTTTACAAAATTCAGTACCAATTATCAGTCTATAATATTCCATTTGTGGACTAAATTTAAGCCCAATATCTTGTAAAATAAGAAAATTCAAGCGTGATAAATGATTTTAGAAAAAATTCAGAATGTCATCATTTTTTAACTAAATTTTTGTTTAACTTGTCAAATAAATTTTAGTTCACTATCTTTTGAATTTACAATGGACATTGTTTAAATTTATAGCAAGGTACATGAATTTCTCAAAAGGTTTAAAAAATTCCAGTACATTGTACTTGAACCACAAATAAAGTACGAATTTTGTAAATTCCATAACTCTAAGTACATAACTAAAATAATTTTTTTACTGTTTCGGGTCATTCCGACCCAATGTGACCACCGCGTCATATCCTTAATGTGTGACGTAGCTTTAAATACATAAATAAACATATGCTAAAAAGTTGAGTTATACACTGTACTATTTTGCACTTGCCAAAATTTTCCTGTCATCAGCGTCATTTGCAGAAATCGGTTGAAAATCGCACTTGCTTTCCATAATGTTCTCCCAAAGATAAAAAGTATCTGGGAAACTAATGACGCTCAGAGCAATTTAGGTGTTGCACTTAATGATAACGAATACTACAATTTAATTATGTTGAAGTAAATTGAAAATTTTTTTCACGATTCACAACTCGACAGGTAAAATAACGCAATAATTATATTTCTAAAATGCTTAGTACACTAAAAGCGGTGACGAATTTTTACTTTTCAAATTCAACGAAGTTCCCTTTTTAAGGGCAATGTATTAATAATGTCTTTCCGAAAAATCCTTATTCTTTAAATTGGTGCAACGACACTATAACGAATCGAAAGAACACCTGGAGGATTTTAGTTGACTTTACTAATGGCAGAAGCATTTACGACTGAAAAATCTAGCAGATAATACTGGAAATTGAATTTTAACGTCACGAGTTTAAGTATCGAATTTACATTGATGTGTTGAAGCGTCATAAGCTCACTGTTCATCTGTCGAAGGCTGTCGAGCCTAGAACGTGAATTGCATTATCATAACTGATTAGAATGATCATTTATACGAATCTACAGATGTCGGATCGGAAGAACCAGTTGCATCATACTTGCATGATGACCAATGTGTCTTACACTGATAGTAAACATGTCGAAATCCTTCATTTTCCGTTGAATTGTCGGTTTTTTTTCCGAACAACAATAGTACGAGTTATTTTTTAAGAAAACTACCTACAAAAAGTCACACTAATATGAAAAAATTGGTTTTGGTGACGGTGAAAACAATTTGGAACCTCATCTAGATTTTAAGCTATTTGTATAAGAATATTACAACATTGTTTTTTCAATAAAAATATTTACTAGTTTTATTTTAAGATTCATAATAACAAAAAGTTCCAATCCACTAATTCATAACTATTTTTGGAATTCGTAAGATTTAAAATGTTATGATTGAAACTAAGTGGAATATTTATAATTAAACTAGGGCGTTATTGTGGCTCAGGCGCTTCGCGCGTTCGCAAAACCTCGGTTGAATATCTTTAATATCTTGAGTATTCTTAAAACGACTTGCTTAAAATTCCATGGCCAACTTAAAACGGCTCGCTCAAAATTCCATGGTTAACACGAAACGACTCGCTCAATATTTCATGGCCAACTTGAAAAGTTTAAATTTTTTTAAATTTTCGTAATCTTTTAAATTTTTAAAATTTAAAAAAAATTTAAATTTGTAAAATTTTTCAAATTTGTTAAATTTTTTAAATTTTTAAATTTTTTTTAAATTTTTAAATTTTTTTTAAATTTTTAAATTTTTTTTAAATTTTTAAATTTTTTTAAATTTTCGTAATTTTTTATATTTTTGTAATTTTTAACATTTTTAAATTTTTTTAAATTTTTGTAATTTTTGTAATGTTTGTAGTTTTTTGTAATTTTTGTAATTTTTGTAATTTTTGTAATTTTTGTAATTTTTGTAATTTTTGTAATTTTTGTAATTTTTGTAATTTTTGTAATTTTTGTAATTTTTGTAATTTTTGAAATCTTAGAAATTATAAAAAAAATTTAAATTTCGAACATACAGACACACAAACGTTTTCGTATAGATAATATATATAATAGATTTGAAAAAAGTCTTGAAGTGTTTTTGCATTGATATTCGGAGATTGCGAACATTTGCAGTTTATTTCAATCATAGAACTCACAAATTCGTTGTGCGGATAAACAAAAATCTTCAGTTCAACCAGTAAGATAATTGCGTAGGCGGTAATGGGTCGAGTGACTCTCGTAAGAGTTTTCAAGCGACTATCAAGTTATGTCGCCCTACATAATTGAGCTTTTGACATACTCCCCTCGCTGACCCCTATTTTCTACATCCCGTGAACCCTAACTACTTGTATCTTTAAAATACATTCAGCTATATCTATATCAGGCCTTAATGTAGTTGTGAATAATTCTCGTAAAAACGTAATTGTATGAAATAGATACAGTACGTTAATCAATACCGACAAAAGACAGGCATCACTCCCATTTCAGTTAGAATTCAAGAACTATCCAGACGCTTTGCAAATACACAATTAAATAACATACAACTATACTTACAACCCAATCCAAATGTAAATCGCAGACACAAATATCCATCACACACAATACACCAAGTATTAGAAAGATATAACATAGAGGAAAACCAATAAAACGATTAAAATTAAAATAAAAATCACTCGACAGACGAATATGATTATAGTATTTACCTTTTTTTAATGTATACAAATTAATCTTAAAACCAAAGACCAATAAACTCATGGCTGAAGGACTACGGTCGATAGCCAGTTAACAATATATATATGTATATGTTCATAAGTTTTAATGATAAGCAAAATTAAGTATAGATAAGGCTGAAAAATGTACCATATATTGTTAATAAACACTTACTACTACTCAATACCGACTAACCTACAATAGCAAATAGCACATAACCAGGAAATCAGACAACCACAACAACACGAAAAAATTCATCAACTAAAATAATGAAAACTACGTAATATATTAAATTGCTGAAGAGGACCCAAATCTGGGTCGAAACGTTTAAAGAAAAATTCTGAGTTTTATTTTTCGGTCGCCATTAGCCGATTGACCGACACAACCTATTGAAATAATTTTTTTATTTTTATTATGGTATACCTCAAGTACGCCAATTGGCTTTTTCTATCCCCTTCCCTACATTCCCCACTCCATTCCTCGAGCTCCCTGCCCAAAAAGTTGTCCGCAGCCACTCGTTCTAATGCACAACTGTATCGCATTTGCACGAGGGCGGGAAACTTGGTCGATGCACAGAGAAAAATAGATAGTAAGATTCTAATTATCTATTATAGTAAAAATGTTGGTAGTACTAGTTCCTATCCAGATTTCATTACGTACTATATGTGATATCATGTTTGCAATATGGATTGTTCCTGCATTATCTTAGATACTTACCTTTACAATGAAGAGTGCGATCCCTATACGAAATATCTAATATGCTACTGGGTAATATATTTCCGCTTTTCAATAACATCTATTTCTCTCAGTGTACAGGAGGCTTTATTTTACTGAGTTTCTACTGTATCAGAATACATTAATAACTCAGAAAAACTGGCTCCCGCTCAACAATTTACGCGCAAACCAGTGCGCGGCTAAGCGGTCACCCATCCAAGTTATGGCCGCAAACAATGCTGCTTAACTCTGAGAACCGCCGAAGCCACACAACGACCGCGCGTCTATTGCTGTTGGTCGCCTATTTAATTTACTTAGGGCCTATTGTAAATGCATACCGTGGCCAAATGGTTATTTAAACTGAATAAATTTATACCATTTATTATTTATTGCCTGAAATAATTGTGAATTTATAAGGTTACTCCACACCGTAAAAAAAAATTGTGAATTTATAAGGCTACTCCACAGCGTAAAAAAAATTGTGAATTTATAAGGCTACTCCACACCGTCGAAAAAATTTACTTGAAATTAATTGTACTTTTGCTGGAAGTTCTTATTCATAAACTAGTATATGAAATTCAGTATACAAGTGTAATGTTAGATTAATGTATGGTACAGCATATTCAATAATTTACTTCAATTTTTAACTTTGAAATTAATTCAGTAGTTTTTTCATGTTTAAATTATTCCTGGAGTTTTTATTATTTATGGAATTTTTATATTAAATCATCTATAAGTAATTTCGATCAATATTGACTTCCTTTTGCAATGTATCGTTTATTGAACCATATTATCATCGCTTCAACCATAAAACATTGCAAGCCTTCCTATATTCGTTCAACCATATAAAATCGTTAAATAAACGATATGCTTTTCTCTCAGTGCGAATTGTTCGTAATCTAATCAAAAGTATCTTGCCGTTTTATTTTATGCATTATATTATGTTTCCCTATTATTATACAAAATCACTCATTTCAGTATCTTTACTATTCATGTTTTTTTTTTTTTTTTTCAATTTCTCGACAATTATTTGCAATTTTCTCTTATTCTTTTCGAACTTATGGGAAATGAACACCAATCGATAGTATTACGTTAAGTACACGGACACGAAAATCTTTAAAAAAATTTCGCGAAATCGAAACTTCCTTAAAGAGGAAGTAAAATGCATCTGACTCTTGTGTACGTAACACTGGGTCAATTAGGAACTTTTCCAAGTATCTTTACTAGAATCGAGGAATGTTCGCGCAGATTTATCATGATTTTCCAACTACGTCGCGTAATTAGTGTCGTCATATAATTGTTATAATTCAGAGAAACAAAAAGTGTCGTATTTACAAGTTCCTCTCTATTTGTACTTAAGCGTGTTGTGCCATAGCAGAAGTGTTATTATTGAATTAAACGTGGAGGTCGAAAGCATCAATCCTGATATCACGACCGACGCGACGTTGAAACTTAGATATATAACGACAGCTAAACGCATTTATTCATTAACAGATGTGTCATTGATCGAATCGTTGAGTCACTCAGATGATTAAAAGGGTGATAAAAAAAGTTGCAGTTCAACTTCCACCGGACAGTGTTATTGAAAATATAAGTAACACAATACAATAATTTTGCGAAAATAAAAAAACTTCACCTCTACGAAAAACTCTTGCACGTCTAGATAATCAATAATAGATTATCTATTCATCGATATAATTTTTTTTTAATACGAAAAGTAACCGGCATGTACTGACTGAACGATTTCGGTCACACTGAGAGATAAGCATATTGTTTATTTAACGATTTCATATGGTAAAACGAATATAGGAAGGTTTGCAATGTTTTATGGTTGAAGCGATGATAATATGGTTCAATAAACGATACTTGCAAGGTTATTGGAAACAAACGTTGAAATCGTATATGCAACAAAACAGCATATTTGAAACCATTAGAATAGCAACTATATTATTTTCAAAATTACCAGATTTTTCTCTCAGTGCAATGCCCAGCTGACCATTTTCAAGTACCGTTATTTTATATAATATGATGTGTCTTGGTCAATATTGTTATGGTTAATAAATTTTATTTATTTTCATTTATATTTAAAATGTCATTCACTACTATTATTACTACTTGACTGGCAAAAAAGAGTAACAAATTGTAAAAAAAAATAATCACTATTGTAAAAATAATACATGCAAAAATATTATTTGAAAAATATTATTCCATACCCTTCACAAATCAATTTCCCAACTAATAGGTGAATAATAATAATTATACATTTCCCTGCTGACCCAGTTAATTTTTCAATTAAACTTCTCTTTTCAGTCGTAAGATTATTTGTTTTTGTAAAATTATTTTTATTTCGATCTCGCCCCTTTCTCGTAAACACTGTGATCTCAGTTACAGAATAATCCCTAATCCCGTGTTGCGTTGTGAATTGTAAATACCTGCACTGTTAAAAACATTTTGAAAATTAATATTTGTATCGGGAGTTTGTTTTTTTGCAGATGCGGTATATTAAATTTCATTTAATATATATTTAATAAGCATATATGTTGTAAAATTCCAACAATTATATTATAAACAGAACAATTATATTATACTCACAACTTTAAAAATTTGTCATTGTACTGTATATTAATTTTACGACAGTTTTTTTTGTGGGTACTACTTAATATTTGTGTATTAAATTTAATAGAGGCGTAACCGCAAAGAAACTTTGAATACTTTTTATATGAAAATTCATCCGAAAAATACTAAAAATGCAGATAAATTTACACTTTTGAAGTTTCCCTACGATAACGATATGAAAGTTTAAGCGGAAAAATCGTGAAAAATATATTCGCTCAGTTAAACAAGAAAAGCAAGTAAAAAATACCCATTGTCAAATTGCAATTATCAATAATTAGTTTAAATAATTCAATCGTGATGCAACTGTATAATACGGTGACAGGTTATAATTTCTTGGAAAAGCTAAAGTTGTAATCATCACAGTTATATTTCTGCTATCATATATGTCATAAACATAAACAACAATGTAAAGTGCAGACGACAGCAGGCAGACAAAAATGTTTACCGACTGACAAAAGATATATAACGCCGCTAATAGTTCTGTATAGGAAATTTATATCGCATCTATAACTCATACATAATATGAATCAACTAACGTATGGCGTAATCTGACCCGTTTCGACCGGGATTTCACCTCGACCTCTTCGATTTGGGTCGTAATTTTTTTTAGGCTTAGTTCGACGCTCGAGTGCACCAAATTTATTTGTTTTCTATGACAATTTCTTTCTGAAAATATTTTTAAGCATGTATGATACGTACAGTCCCGACAAAAGTGAGTTTCAGAGAGAATTTCGATCACTTCCCGATGGGATAAAAATCGGAATAAAATAATGCATATAAAACGTGCTGAAAAGATTGATTTTACATAATAATAATCCCAATATGTAATTAACTAATTGGTGAAAAAACAACTGTTACACAAACAATCAGTCAACCTAACTTTTTTTCTAATGAAAATGATATGTTAATTCATTTAAATGCATACGAATTTTTTCAGATTTTTTTTGTTTATTTTGATTTTGATTTTTTTTAAATTCAAAAATGTGCGCGAAATAACGAATTTTGGATATGTATTCGGCATAAAACCATTTATTACACTCAAGATTTTTTTGCGAAACGCGTATCCAAAATTTGTTATATTCTGCGCATTTTTCAAAATAAAAATAATCAAAATCGAAATAAAGAAAAAAATCTGAAAACATTCGTATGCATTCAAATAAACTAACATATAATTTTCATTAGAAAAATGTTAGGGTGACTGATTGTTTTTTGAACACTTTTTTTTTCATGAATTTGTTAATAACATTTTGGGATTGTTATTATGCGAAATCAATCTTATCAGCACGTTTTACATGCAAAACTTATGTATGCATTTATTTCTCCTGTATCCCTTTTCGGGGTTTTACATTTGTTTAACATTTTTTTTGCCGATTTTTATCCCATCGGGAAGTGATCGAAATTGTCTCTGAAACTCATTTTTGGCGGGACTGTACGTATCATACATCCTCAAATAGATATATCGAATGCCATAATTTAAAATTCTAAGAAAATTCTAAAAAATACTTCGTCAATATCAAAATTGTTTTATTGAAAAAATAATTTTTGTACTAAAACAGCTTAAAAACTATAAAAAGAAAAATCATGCCCACTTTAGTAATAAGCTAGGAAATTCTTATATTGAACAGAGTATCTTTTAGAATTTTCTTAGAATTTTAAATTATGTCATTCGATATGTCATTTAAAAAAATATTTAAAAACAACTTGCATAGTTCGCAAATATCTTCAAAAATTCTGAAAAATCCGTCCTTATACAAATAAATATTTGGCCATTTGCCTGTAGTAGATTGATTTTGTTTTCTATTTTTTTATATTTTTGTAATAAGAAAAAAGACTGTACTGTAAAACTTGAAAACTATAAGAAAAATCTTGCCCACTTCGGCTATAAGCCAGAAACTTTTGATATTGAACAAAGTATTTTTCAGAATATTTCCAGATTTTTAAATTATCGCATTCGATATGTCACTTTAAAAGTATGTAAAAAAACAAATTGGTATAACAAAACTGATGCATTTGAGGGTCCGACTAAGCCTTAAAAAAAATTACGAATCAAATTAGGGAGGTCGAGGTCAAAACCTGCCCGAAACGGGGTCGATTGCTCCATATATTCTCATCTATATCTTTAATCCATAAAAAATATGTTTCGTATGTACTTCGATATTTTCATACAGATAGTTTCTTTCAAATTAAATTAATGTAAAAACCTTTTTTTTTTATTGCTTCTAAACTGATAAAAATTAATTGCAAAATCGAAAATCGAGTTGACTAAAATTTAAATAAATTATTTTACAAAATTTGTAAAAAAATACCTTGATGTCCAACTGCGAAGTGATGCATAAACCTTGTCCGGATTTTATTTGCATTACGTACTTATGATCAATGAGAGAGAAGCGTAGAAAATTCTACCGGATTGTTGAAGTGTTATGTTGACGAAGAAGCATTAAGCTGTTAATCCTCACGGAAACAACGACAATAAACGAAAAAGAAAACGGCGATAACTAAGGAATACGATACTAGTATCGCGTTATATCCAATTTACATGTCCTCAGTCACATCATTATTTACAGACGTACCAATGACGATTGCTACATTGTGCAAACATGAAAAATTTTCCTTATTCAAAAAATACATACACTAGAGGTTCAAAATGTTGCATGTTGTTGAGCTGTGGAGTTGATGACTGGTCACTCCAGATTTATAAAAAATCGCAATCCACGGTCGCTGACGATATAATGTTAACTATCTTTGCCGTAGCGATAATTGAATTTTTATGATAAGTTGCAAGTGTTCAAACTGCGCCGAGCAATTGTAGTGGATGATAAGTGAATTACTGAGTGAGTAACAGAGAATACTAGCAATGGATCGATAATAGCGAGACGTTGCAGCTGTTGTCTAGCTAGGAATCGACAGTATCTACTGTAGAATAATTACCGGCTGACTCTTGAGTAGAAATCGCTCTTATCGGTTTAGTAATCACTGTCACTACTACGATGAGAAAAAAGCATATTATTATTGACCAGATTTTTCTCTGATTCAAAGAGGTTCAAAATGTTGCATGTTGTTGAGCTGTGGAGTTGATGACTGGTCAATCCAGATTTATAAAAAATCGCAATCCACGGTCGCTGACGATATGATGTTAACTATCTTTGCGTAGCGATAATTGAATTTTTATGATAAGTTGCAAGTGTTCAAACTGCGCCGAGCAATTGTAGCGGATGATAAGTGAATTACTGAGTGAGTAACAGAGAATACTAGCAATGGATCGATAATAGCGAGACGTTGCAGCTGTTGTCTAGCTAGGAATCGACAGTATCTACTGTAAAATAATTACCGGCTGACTCTTGAGTAGAAATCGCTCTTATCGGTTTAGTAATCACTGTCACTACTACGATGAGAAAAAAGCATATTATTATTGACCAGATTTTTCTCTGATTGTAGTAAGGTGAATGACCCAATTAGTGACCTTTTAAGCCCATCGTGGTGTTGTTAAGAATGTATGATACGTATATTCCCGCCAAAAGTGAGTTTCAAAAACAATTTCGATCACTTCACGATGGGATAAACATCGAAAAAAATAATGCATATAAAACGTGCTAAAAAGATTGATTTCGCATAATAATAATCTCAAAATGTTTTCAACAAATTCGTGAAAAAAACAATTGTTCAACAAACAATCAGTCACCCTAACATTTTTTATAATGAAAATGATATGTTCATTTATTTGAATGCTGATTGATTGTATTTTTTTTAAATATAAATCTATGTATATATGTATGTTCAATCGATGTAAACACGGCCAGTAAATCTCTATTACTACTACTACTAGAATCGATTTTTGTAAAAAGATTTGTATTAGTGAATTTAAATTAGGCCTCATTTTCCCGCGCTTTGAATCTAGAAAATTAATTGCTCGCCTCAAATTCAAGTTCCTCCGAATTTCATTATATTATTTTTTTAAACCTACGGGATAATTCATATTGAACAAATATCACCAACTCTTCTCATCACAAAAATGTTATTCATAGAATAAAGTTCCTCATTTCTTTAAAACTCTGTAAATACAGCTTTAGTAATTTTAAAAAAAGTATTGTTAGAGGAGGAAAAAATGCTTTTCCAGTCAAATAATGCTAATAATCTGACTAATGAACAGAAATTATCGAAGAACATCAGGCGATACGCTTTCTTCAGTTTCTCGATAATACCTTGACATTATTTTATCAGCCCCGATAACTAGATATGTTTCAGTATTATCTCTCAAGTTGGCTGCACACATATATTCAATGATATTGATAAGGTGAAAGCAAGCTGAATATCCATATGGTACTATCGATGTAGGCCATAAGATGGAAAATGTATTTACGATCATTCCTAAGCCTCGAACTGCTTCTCGGATTAAGTTTTTTTTCTAGAAGTCACGTCGCGACCACATTGGCATGATCGCGCGGTAGATCTAACGAGAGAAAGGTTCGAGGAACGATCGGAAGAAGCCCGCAAGGTATATCCACTCCTCTCCGACTCAACTTTATAATCACCGGGCCGTGCACTTTTTTTTTCACGGGCACATACCAACGGGACGAACGTTATAACTGTACAAACCTCTATGAAATTAAAGATCCTTCGATTTGATCGCCTCTCGATTGTTTGATTAATAATCACTACTCCAGTTGTAAAGCTAGTAGCAAAACTTATCTTCTCTTTGACCATTTGCCCAACATGTGCGATTGAATATCTGTGAATTGATGTAGGTCACATATTGTAGCGCCTTTCGTATTTCGTCTTATACAATGGTAACAATGATGCAAAGTTGAACTTTGCACATTGCTTCCTCATATAAAATTTTAAGACAGCTGTAAAGAGGATATTTTAAAATTTCAGTTTAAAAAAAATCTACCTCTGTGAGGAAGACATTTATTATTTATTTTGGCTTCCTCATAAGAGAGATTTGTTAAAAATTTAAATTTTGAAATATCCTCTTTACAGCTGTCTTCAAAATTTATATGAGGAAGCAATGTGCAAAGTTCTACTTTGCATAATTTCTTTAGAACATATCCCTCTGATATTGAAATCTCAACTATATGAGGAAGACATGTGCAAAATTCTACTTTGCATCTTTTTTTTTTTCTCTTTAATTATCCACATTGTGTGCAGCTATGAAACACCGTTAAAATACCTTCACATCGCGTTTTAATTAAGTACAAATTTTTATCTTACTCTCTTAACTTTTACGGAAGTTATGAGCGAAAATGTACATTTATTAAAAAATTAAAAATGCCATAAGATCCGAACGACTATACCGATCATCACCAAATTTCGTACGTAGCAGGGCTGTATGGTATTTTTCGACTGTATAACATTTTGGTTTATTTGTTGAGATTCGACGTAATTTAGAAAAAAAAACTTTTTTTTTTTCGAAAAATTCAAAATTCTATGAAATCGGAACCGCTTCACCGATTTCGCTGAAATTCAATACACAATATCATTTAACATGTATTCATCTATAAAGAATCACCATCACCACATAAAAAAAAATTAAACATTCTATAAAATCTGTATACATTGCTACATTAATTTAGAAATCACTTCGATAGAAGAGTCAATACTTTAGTTGTGTGCCAAATTTGAGCACGATTCATTGTGCCGTTCGTGAGTTATGGACAATTGAATTTTCGCACACAACACACACACGCACACGCACACACACACACACACACACACACACACACACACACACACACACACACACACACACACACACACACACACACACACACACACACACACACACACACACACACACGCACGCACACACACACACACACACACACGCACGCACACACACACACACACACACACACACACACACACACGCACGCACACACACACACACACACACACACACACACACACACACACACACACACACACACACACACGCACACGCACACGCACACGCACACGCACACACACACACACACACACACACACACACACACACACACACACACACACACACACACACACACACACACATTTTCTAGACCACTTTTCTTGACGTTTTAGGTGATTCTGAGTATATTAACTTGAAACAAAGCTTCCTCTACGCGGAAGCAAAAAATCACCTTGAGGTAGGGCGATGATGAACAGTTTCTGCAAATAGTATTTGTTTTTATTAGTATTCGAAATTTTCGAATATTCGAATTGGTTAATTCGAGTATTCGAAACTTCCGAATGTCCAAGAATGTAAGAAACCGGAAAATCGTAGAATCGTAGAATTATAAAACCATTTTTGATTATCCCGGAAAACAAATGACTCTAGCAGTGTCGCTACGCGCAGGAGCACTGGATCCGAATGCTGCTGCGTGTCCTTCGGCTACAGTCGCCAATGACGCTCGCGGACCAAGACTTGTGTATACTTTATGCCATGGTTAACTCTGACTGGGCCCTTAATTAATTAACTTATCAAGGCCTTATTAAGCTTCACCATGGCCTTATAAGATCGTTATTTGGCAAAATTATGATTAATTAGTTTACTTGACATCATGATAAAGCCTGAATGTGCCCTTGAGCGATTACACTGTCAGAAATTTTCGTACGAAAATGAATATAAAGTATTGGAAGTTTTTTTTGCAGATGCACGTATATTAAATGTAATATACCAACAGTAAGTAATATACAAAAAAATGTTTATAAAATTAATATACAGTATTCTAAAAACTTCATAATTGTAGTGTTTATAATGTGTTTTTTGAAATTTTGCAACATATCCGTATATTAAATCAAAATTAATACATTGTATCTGCGAGAAAACTTCCAATACATATATCAATTTTTGAAACATTTTTAACAGTGTACCCTATGAAACCCTTCGCCATGGAAACCTATAAATACCTTATAAGGGCCCCAATTGGGAGTGATATTGCAAACCCTTTTAGGGCGTCCACATTAAAGCCGGAAAGGGCCCCAGTTTATCTTGGGGCATCCCTAATAATTTTCTTCACTGGAATAGCAAAACGATATTTCTCTATACCGACAACTTTGGTCGAGAGCGAAAGATTGTTTTTTTTTGCCGGCGACATTGTGACTGATGCACGTACGAGATTTCTTCACGAAAACGTCGAGTACTTAATTTTCCTGTACAAAAACTTGACTTAAGTCAATTAAATAAAAACTCAAATATTCCATAATACTTCTGGTAATATCAATTTTATTTGTTTATCCTCATTAATTATCCAATTTCGAGCTTTATTCGGATTTTAATAATCGAATTTATCGAATATTCGATTTAAAGTTCGAATATTCGTCGTCATCGAATATTCGATTTGAAGTTCGAATATTCGTCGTCATCGAATATTCGATTTGAAGTTCGAATATTCGTCGTCACCGAATATTCGATTCGATTCGATGAACACAAAAAAAAGGCTTGGTTGGAAAACTACCGAGCACCTGGTTGAACAAGCGCCAGCCGATTTATTGGTTGGACAAGTGAAATTGATGTTTATGCCATCCAAGCTCAGTTGTATTACAATGAGCTTGGTGGTGATGATCAATCACTTGGTTGGTTTAACCATCAAATAGAATGACGCCTGTATAACTAGACGCTCGGTAGTTTCAACCATAGCTTTTTTGTCGTGAGATTTTATAAACAGTGTAGCTTCAATCCCCTTGTGAGTATCGCTCCAACTATTCGACATCTAGCGGCATTATACGAAATACTGATGCGCCGTTCATATGTGCTTCGCATAATTCGCCGCTAGATGGCGAATGGCTATAAAGCATTTCTCGCAAGCTGATTCCAACCAGATTGGTTATAAAACTGCTTAGACATTTTAATTTTGAATACTTGAGGAGAGGTCGAGCGTTACAATGACATCAAGAAAAACATGCTGATTTTTTTACGCATTGATATGAATGGTCTAAGTGTAACTGCAAAGTTTAAATGCGTTCGACTTCACCATTTTCGAGAAATTTTTTTTTCTAATTTGCACATATTAACTTTCATTGTTATAGCAGATTGAAAATAAGCGATGAATTTTAATATTCCTAGGGTAGTTCATGTGGAAACGTTGCAAGCAAATTATTGAAAACTTTGAATAATATTGTTAGGAAGCTCTGTACAAGAAAAAAATCTAAAAAAATTCGTATGCAGTTAAATAAATTAACGCATCATTTTCATTAGAAAAAATGTTAGGTTGATTGGTTGTTTGTTGAACTTTTTTTTTCGCCAATTTGTTAATAACATTCCGCGATTATTATGATGCGAAATCAATCTTTTCAGCATGTTTTATATGGATAATTTTTTTTCGATTTTCATCCCATCGAGAAGTGATCGAAATTGTCTCTGAAACTCACTTTTGGCCGGACTGTACGTATCATACATCCTTAAACCAAACTTGTCTGTTGCAATGGCATATTTTTCTACGTCCCACTAAAAAAACTCATGACAAAGTGCATCATCGTTTCCAGTGGTTTAGCTAAGTGAATTACTCTCTGGTAGGTATAGTTACAGTGTTAAAAATATTATTAAATTTACAACACGTTTAATATACGAAGTTATATCAAATTTATAAACGAAGTATACCAAATTCAAATTCATATATAACGTATAGAAATTTTTATAATTCCGTTTTAATTTTTATACCTGTATGTTGAAATTAATGTAGCTGACATTGAAATTTAATAAGCTGTGTATTCCAAAAGTTGATTCACAAACTTTGTTGTAATATTAATATATCACTGTTGAAAATATTATTAAATTTACAACACGTTTAATATACGAAGTTATATCAAATTTACAAACGCGGTATACCAAATTCAAATTCATATATAATGTATATAAATTTTTATAATTCTGTTGTAATTTCAATACCTGAATGTTGAAATTGATGTAGCTGACATTGAAATTTAATAAGCTGTGTATTGCAAAAGTTAATTCACAAACTTTGTTGTAATATTAATATATCACTGTTGAAAATATTATTAGGTTTACAACACGTTTAGTATACGAAGTTATATCAAATTTAAGTTTGTGTGTAAATAATGACAAATATTGCATTGTTCTTAATATACGAATAATTCAATATTTATACATACTTGTATATGAAATTTCATATACTGTATATGCATAAAACTTCATGTACATTTTATGAATTTCCATACAAAAATTTTTAACAGTGTACGTGACGGGCGAGCACCTGTCATCTTCTTCTGAACGTCACAGTACATTGCACAAATTTGGCTCTATGGGGAAGCCAAAAGTAAACAATAAATGTACTCCTCATAGAGGTAGATTTGTTAAAAATTGAAATTTAAAAATATCCTCTCTACAGCTGTCTTAAAATTTTATATGAGGAAGCAATATGCAAATTTCTACTTTGCATCATTTTTTTTCAATAGAACAATGATAGTTCGCTTATCTCAGTGACAGTAAACGAAACTTGGCCGTTGCAATGGTCATATTTTTCTACGTCCCACTAAAAAAACTCGTGACAAAGTGCATCATCGTTTCCAGTGGTCTAGCTAAGTGAATTACTCGCTAGTAGGTATAGTTACGTGACGGGCGAGCACCTGTCATCTTCTTCTTAACGTCACAGTACATTGTACAAATTTGGCTCTATGGGGAAGCCAAAAGTAAATAATAAATGTACTTCTCATAGAGGTAGATTTGTTAAATATTGAAATTAAAAAATATCCTCTCTACAGCTGTCTTAAAATTTTATATGAGGAAGCAATATGCAAATTTCTACCTTGTATCATTTTTTTTCAGAAGAACAATGATAGTTCGCTTATCTCAGTGACAGTAAACGAAACTTGTCCGTTGCAATGGCATATTTTTCTACGTCCCACTAAAAAAAGTGCATCATCGTTTCCAGTGGTCTAGCTAAGTGAATTACTCGCTAGTAGGTATAGTTACGTGACGGGCGAGCACCTGTCATCTTCTTCTTAACGTCACAGTACATTGCACGTGGCCTTAGACAGAACCAATACAGCGTGGAGTATTATTCTCTATGAAGATACGTAGTAACGGCTCCGTCAGAATAATACTATCCGCTCGAGATGAAAGTGTGGTGGTTCGCTACCGGCGTGAACACGGAACTTTGGCTCAGTTGAATCTTATCGTGCACGCGGCAAACATCTCGCTCGAACATCCACAAGAGCTTTTTTCCTTTCCTTGCATTTTTCCCAGTGAAACCTCTATAAATTTGTAGTTCATCAAAGAAATATTAAAAAAGCAAACATTTCCTTGCCTCTTGATACTTTTCAAGTGTTTTACGTCGCCGGATATCTTCGTATTCAACAACCGTTGATACCTTCAATCATTATCCGAAAAAAAAAATGAATAATCCAGTGTGTGTTTTTTTTGTGCGATAACAGCGATTGTTACTAGAGATTTCTTAATCTTTTCGAGGTCGAGATCGAAGCTACTAAGCTTAAAATGTCTACAAAAGTGTGCAATCAATATTCTTTGCATTACGAGTGATGAACTTCGAGAATTATGTGACGGTAATAATAACAGAGTTTATCAGTAAATGCTGAATTACAATTTCTGTACTTTTGGCAGAAATTTTTGGTCCATTTGCCTACGTTTCTGCGAATTTTACATAGAATTTATGAAAATTATGAGTTAAAATTTGGTATTTTTGGTTTGCGAAATATTATGGCATTTTGAAAATAAAAAAATTTAGATTGTAGTTCTTTACGACACGAGACTTTCTATTATTTTTAAACAAAAAAAATGCTTATTATTCAATTGATCACTTAAAATTTAATACATCAAAATGTGTAAATTCTACAAGAATTCCATGATTTCCACAAAATTGACACAAAAAAATAGAAATGCTGCGAATTTCGTATAAAATAAATGAATAATTTCATATAAAATGATATAAATTTGAGCAAATACATTTACTTTAAAATCGAAAAACTTCTGCATTTTTTCAATTTGAGAAAGAAGTAATAAGCCTAAAAATAACTCGCAAAGTGTAAAATCGATATTCTTTGAATTACGAGTACAACTGCAAAATTTTGGAAAATTATGTGACGATAATAATTAAGAAACTACTGCAGTAGGAAAAACTGATATGGAGACAGTATAAATTATTAACGAGACAAGCAACACAAAATGTTCCTTATAATTAATCCACTTGAATTCGATGCAACTTATGCATAAACTGTGCATGAAATTTCATGAACTTTCATACTGAATATTAATATCAACGGTATTGGAGAAAATGTAGCATTCGATAAAATTACGACCCAATTGTTTCTGGTATTTTCATTACTGCAACATATTTTTCGATGAATATGTTTGAAAATTCATAGACATTACTTACAAGATTTAATAACCTTGTATATTAATTTTTATAAACGTTTATGTTGAATTCGTATAAGATATTGACAAAAAAATGTAGCGTTCAACAATTTTAGCGCACAATTTCGTTGCAAATTGAATTATTATGAACAATCTCGAATTACGAAATAATTCGTAAGATAAGTGTTAACGATCTTTAAATTTTAAATCAGCAATGAAAATTCCAAAGAAAACATATTAATTTTCATGTATTGATTTAGTATTCATGTGTTATAATTTTATATCACTCTATTGGTAAAATCGATAATGCAGATAAATTAATATTAATTTCCTATAGCGAGTTTTGTAAACGCTAACATTTTTCAAAAAGAAAATACACTTATGTGTACAATTTCAAATACTTTCTTCGGTATTTTTAAATATTGGTAACTGAAATTTTGGTAACTTCGATCTTCCATTTACTGCGGCAATGTGTAAATTTCAAATCGGTCACTAAAAGCCCAAAAATGCATGTTGATTATTAATGATTGATTAATAATTGTGCATTGTAACGTTTAATCAAAGGATTATTGGAATTCATTGATCCGTATTGAATTTGCAATGGAATCATATTAATAACGATTTCCTATACCGAGTTTTTTCAAATTAATTTACGTTCGTATCGAGAAAAAATAAACACTTTTTATGGTACAGATAATCTCGGAGATTTGTTCTCAATCGCCTTGATTATCAGTTTAGGAATCGTGGAGTTCGATGAAATCGCATTCCTCGTCATCGTCGAAGCTTAGGAAGCAAAAGGTATTGGCTATCGATACCGATAGTCACTTGGAGATATCTGAGGTGTCAGGAATATCGCTTAGTCTCGTCTGATTTCTGGATAGCTGATCAGGTGCGAAAAATTCAAGGTACCGGTTATTTTTATTCGGTTTAACTTTCGAAGAAATTGTGCTATAATTCTGGCAAATATAAAGTGACAAGTGTTACTTGGAAATCCATCCAGCTATTTTAATATTCGCAAAATCATTTTCCACGTTCATAGCATTATTTTATATTATAAAAAAATTTATAAAAATTATAAACTGTAGAAAAATGTAGTCGTTACTTTTTGATAGCAATTTTACGGTAAACGTTAAAATAAACGGTTTTGGCTATCGATACCGATAGTCACTTGGAGATATCTGAGGTGTCAGGAATATCGCTTAGTCTCGTCTGATTTCTGGATAGCTGATTAGGTGCGAAAAATTCAAGGTACCGGTTATTTTTATTCGGTTTAACTTTCGAAGAAATTGTGCTATAATTCTGGCAAATATAAAGTGATAAGTGTTGCTTGGAAATCCATCCAGCTATTTTAATATTCGCAAAATCATTTTCCACGTTCATAGCATTATTTTATATTATAAAAAAATTTATAAAAATTATAAACTGTAGAAAAATGTAGTCGTTACTTTTTGATAGCAATTTTACGGTAAACGTTAAAAACGTTAAAGTAGCAGAACTTTCTAATGAATACCGGGCTTGGAATTATTTACGTGAATATAAAAATATTATAAAATTTTTCATGTAACTTTATGGTAACATTAAATTTCGTATAGTAAAAACTGCAATACTTAACGGCCGCAGAATGGTTTCGGTAAATTGGAAAATATACACTCAGATTTTAGAGTTATACAGTGTTTTTATTCAACTTTGCGTATGATTACTAATAAATGATGTTGATGAGAAAAAAAGCAAATGTGAAAAACAAAAAAGAAACATATTATTCCAAGTTTCCAGTATTTATTTCATTGAAATTTGAAGTAGTAGTACAAATCGTAATAGCAGAGTCAATTATAAAGCAACTATTAATTTTTACTTCATATTTTCATAGTTTCAGTAACTATGAAAAAAGTAAAAACAATTTGTTAGTTATATTAAATATTCGGTAGTTGCTTTATAATTGACTCTAATGTAAAAAACAAAAAAGAAACATATTATTCCAAGCTTCCAATATTTATTTCATTGAAATTTGAAGTAGTAGTACAAATCGTAATAGCAGAGTCAATTATAAAGCAACTATTAATTTTCACTTCATATTTTCATAGTTTCAGTAACTATGAAAACAGTAAAAACAATTTGTTAGATATATTAAATATTCGGTAATTGAGGCAACTATGAAAAAGTGGATTTTACGAAATGGAAATGAATAGTTGTCACTTTATAATTACCAATTAAGATAATTTTCGGTCAGTGTAGTTGTCACTTTTAGTTAGAAATATTAGATAGTTTTTTTTTGCAGTGGCAGTTTTCAAAGTGAGTGTAACGCAAAGTCGACGGTATTCGTGAGTTCAGTGTTGAGGTGAAGTGTAAAGGGCGTTGTAGTTAGTCAAACGGAGCTACTACGCCACACGTGGAAAGTTTAACCGTTATCCAGTACGTGCGGAAAAATTCATTAACCGTGGGATCGAAACACTTTTATTTTTACGCGAATGTATGAATGCCAGATGAAAATGACTATTTCGCCTGGCGTAGGCCTGTTAGTGGCTGGTTTGGCGTCTGGAATATGTTTTCTTCTCATCGGAAGCTTACGTAAAGGGTATGTATTAAAACTTGTAATTACAGAACTAATCTTGTAAAAGTAGATATTATCCCGCGTAGAAAAAAAGAATCTTTTCAAGAATCTTGGAAAGAATCTTGGAAAGAATCTTGGAAAGAATTTTGAAAAGAATCTTAGAAGAATCTTGAAAAGAATCTTGAAAAGAACCTTGAAAAGAATCTTAGAAGAATCTTGAAAAGAATCTTGAAAAGAATCTTAGAAGAATCTTGAAAAGAATCTTGAAAAGAATCTTGAAAAGAATCCCGTATAGGATCCGGAGGAAGATTCTTTTCCTCCGGAAATTGAATGAAATGAATTTTTTTAGAATTTCATCTAATGTTTTAAAATTGCGATTTTTTTTTCTTGTATGAGCTGTAATTGCGAATCTATTCGATCAATCGTTTAGGAACTTCTTGGGTGTAATGGGTGATTTTGTGAGAAACACATATGAAAATTTCACCACTTAACATGCATTTTTTAAGAAAAAGAAATTCCAAAAAACGAAATTTCGATGATTACAATAAATTCTCAAAAAATTCGTACGTATTCAGAAAAATTGATGAATCATTTTCATTCGAAAAAAAAGTTAGGTTGACGGATAATTTGCTGAACAATTTTTTCTTTCACCTATTTGTTAATAATATTTTGCAATTATTAATATGCAAAATCAATCTCTGCCGCACCTTTTATATGCTTTATTTTTTAAAGATTTTTCTTCCATCGGGAAGTGTTCGAATTTCTCTCTGAATTCTCACTTTTGAGCGCGTTGAGCACCTCATCGCTCTCCTACATCCTTAAGGGTTCAAAATTTCTTCGTTCGAATACTTCAAGAAATTGACATCAATAATTCCAAGTACGGATTTGTTACAAAAACTAGCAACAACGTGGTTCGCTCGCACATTTTCCATTTCATTTGTTTATTCTTATGTCTAAACATGAAATTTGCATGTTTATACCATTCATCATTTTTCGTGGCTCTATTTCTGCTTCAGTGTTTCGATATGACTTTTGATGTGCAATGTCTTTTTTTTTGCGAAGAAAAATGAGAGGACGAAAAGAGAATCTATTTTCGAAAAAAATGGATTTATTTCACGAACAAAAGCAGTTCAAAAAGCGCGCCATGCGTGATTTCGTAGCGACTATAACAGTCTGAAGTTGGGTTTATGTCAAAGCCATCGACAACCAATCAGGATGCTGAAAAGGTGGCTTCAGTCTTCGATATTTCGACTTTCGATGTGCCGTGTCTTTTTTAAGAGCGGATGATGTAGGGTAAAGTCCTCAGTGTTATGAAAATTAAGCCGCACGAATATCTTGTGAATGTTTATCAAGACATGCGACGCCAAGTATTAATTATGAGTTTCTATAAAATGTAATAATTCCAGACTGTAATTCAAAATTCCAACGAATAACTAGAATATCGAATTACCTGATGCAACTAAAAAAATATACTGCTTACATCGCAGAGTATATGAAAATAAATACTGAATAAAAAAAATTCAAAAACACCAATGAATAAACTGATCAATCTAACCTACACTTTTAGTCGAAAATATGCTTTTGCGATGGAATAATCACAGGAGATAGCTAAAAAATAATCAGATTAAAGAAAGGATGTCCAGTTAATTCATCAGCACTTTTGATAAACTCTCAAAAAGCCGTTGTTCATTCACTGATGACTGTTCAATAACTGTTGCATTCACCGTAATCATGAGTGCGTTGTACACTGAGAAAAAAGCATATCGTTTATTTAACGATTTTATATGGTTGAACGAATATAGGAAGGCTTGCAATGTTTTATGGTTGAAGCGATGATACTGTGGTTCAATAAACGATACTTGCAAGGTTATTGGAAACAAACGTTGAAATCGTATATGCAACAAAATGGCATATTTGAAACTATTAGAATAGTTTTTGAAACTATTATCATTTTAATAATTGCTACTATAATTATATTTGCTATAACCATAAAATATAGAGGTTCCTCCTGGGAATTATATTAATGGTTGATCCAACTATTTTCTTATATTTGCTATAACCATAAAATAAAGACGTTCCTCCTGGGAATTATAGTTTATAGTTAGATTATCGTCAGTCCAACTATAATATTTTCAAAATTACCATATATTTCTCTCAGTGTATCTCACACACCATTTTTTATTCACATTCGCTAGGGATTACTAAAAATTCCTGAAAAGGGCCTGAATTGGGGTCGAAACATCGTAAAAAAAAACAAAAAAATTGGTTTCTGAACGCTCATTGTCGCTATCTTCCATAATCACAAAATTCTTATAATCTCATTGATTCGGAAAGTTTTAAAAAATACCAATTTCTTTTTTATGCTAGTTAGATCAAATTTACATGGGAAAACATTTACAACCTGAAGAAAAAAAATGTTTTCTTTGTTTTTCACATTTGGGTATTGCGCTTGATCAGTAACAATTATTAGTAACAATATACGCAAGAGTTAAATGAAACTACCGTATAAGTCAAAAATATTTTTTATTCAATTATATTTATTTATACGCTGAATAACTGAATTATTGAGAGGCACTCGTGAATTTCGTGCATGAAACGAGTAGCATTTATCCGAGAGTTTAATGAACGACTGCATCACGAAAGTGAGACTTAAAGCCGTACGATATATTAATCCAGGTTATCGACACTGGCCCCATTAACCATTAATTCGCACCGGTTTATCAGAGGTTCAGTACCAATATATAATACAAACTCGTGAATTTCAACTTTCCACGAACGGCGATAATCGGTTTTTCAAGCAGCTGCACGTTCGATTAATCTTTGTCGAAAATAAATGCCGTGCGTGATCGTATTATCGATTGACTCTCACCTTAAGCCTCGTTTGGCCGGAAATGCAATTTTTACAGGCTTTTCAGAAACTAAATTCATATTATGAGCAGCGAACTCTTACGTATTTATCTTTCGCTTATCTTCACTTAGACACGCGAACTAAACTTTTGTTGTAAATTCATTTAATTATGAAATTGAACAACGTTAATATACAACTTTTATTTTAAGCTGTTCGAATTTGTTCGAAATAGCTGGCAAAATATATATATGAGGCATTCCACATGACTTCAGCCACCCAAAAAAATAAAAAAAAATCGGAAAAATGTCAAAAAATCAGGTTCAGTGGTTATAATAGAGGCCACATCATTTTGCCGAAAGTACATTCTTTGAATCGTGATTCCTTTTTGTGATTTGGGCAAATGAATTTTAGAGAAAATCCAGATGCAATAAAAAGTATTGCCGAACGTGATGAGTCGTAATCACAATAAGAAATCAAGATTCAAAGAATGATTTTTCGGCAAAATTATGTGACCTCGTTATAATAGATACACCAAATTTTAATTTTTTTGAAATTTTTTCTGGCGAAATGTGCCATATTTTTTATTTTTCATTTAACCTATCATATCTCGGGACCGATTAATCGTATCTGATAAAAACGAAAATATCCGATTTTTATGGCTTACAAGAAAATAATTAGTTCAGAATTAATTGTGTAATTTCAGACTATATTGTACTACAAAATTAATGAAATTTTTTTTTTCTGCGAAAAGGACTTCGAAAAGTGACATCGAAAAAATTGTTACCAATTGTGTATGAAAATCCTCAATTTTTAGTTTTTTTTTTTTTTTTGGGACCGTGCAAAGTTAATAAGTTATCGCAGCTTGAAATATTTAAAATCGGTTTTATCATTTCCTGACATGATAAAACCGATATATGTATTTTTTCGTATTCTGCGTACAGATCAATATTTTGGATAAAGGCCGATTTATTGAGAACACAATCATCGTAAGCTCATAGCAGTTTGGCGTTTAATTTTTTTTGTTTATTTCCAATTCTTATTTTCCACCCTTTCCATCATTTTTTTTCTAATTTGTTTCACCACTATGTTATGTAAAAATGATATAAAGTTGAGTTGCACTCTTTAAAAGCACTGCAAAAGTCTCGACCGGAGCAGAAACGTGTAAAATTTCGTGAACTGTATTTTTTCAAATAGTTCAAACTGCGATAATTTATGAACTTTGCACGGTGCCAAAAAAAAAAAAATACTAAAAATTGAGGATTTTCATACACAATTGGTAAGAATTTTTTCGATGCCATTTTCCGAAGTCCTTTTCGCAAGAAAAAACATTTTTATTAACTTTGTAGTAAAATATAGTCTGAAATGCTAAATTAATTATTTTCTTGTAGGCCATGAAAAAACGCACATTTTCGTTTTTTTGAGATGTCGATACGATTAATCGTTCTCGAGATATCTTAGGTTAAATGAAAAATGAAAAATATGGCAGAAAAAATTTCAAAAAATTAAAATTTGGTGTATCTATTCTAACCACTGAACCTGATTTTTGGACATTCTTTCAATTTTTTTTTCGGTAGATGAAGTCATGTGGAATGCCTCATATGGTAATCTTATAGAAATTTTCCTGAAGTAAATTCTCAGTTGCACGTGAAGCACTAAAAAATAAAAAAACGTCTCGTTAGCCTTTATCTTTTTTTTCTATATTATAGTATAATTTTATAAAAAATCAGAGATTTTTCTGCTTGTTTTCTGTTATTCGCAAGTTCAAACATATTTTCATAAGCACTTCAGATTGTTGATACGTTATCGTAATTCAAAATTATATTTTTTGTTAAATTATTTTTTATCGTACAGTATTAAGACATTACAATTTTGTCTTGCAGAACGAAATAAGACAAAAAAAAATATTACAAAAACAAAAGTGATAACGACATGTTAAAACAGCACTGCAAACTAATAAAATAAACATAAAAATATGAGGTATTTAATTTGTGAGGTGTAAATTTCGCACGTATTACCTGCGAAATTTCCTAACTAAATTCACGTGATGGTCACTATTGAATGTAATATTCACACAGTAATACATCGAGTAAAATCTGGTCAACAGTCCAAAGTATAATTCAAACTCGATAAAACGTGCATACATGTACTTTTGTTTGATCCTGGAAGAGATTTCTGCTGGGACTTGGAAGCAAGGCGGGTAACATACGGAGCAGGGGCGCTCAGAAAAATGTATTAATATTTTATTTTTTCATTTTTTCATGTTGAATTATGTACTACGAAAAAAAATTATATATATGTTTTTCATTTTGCGAGAATTATCTTCTATGCTTATCTAGTAATACAAAATATCCATTAAATGAAATTGAAATAATTTCAATCCGAATGAAATAGAACCAGTTTAAGTGACGAGTTTATGAAAGTATTTAGCTCTAAGTGAAGTAGGCACAGCATTATATTTATTTCCTTATGATGAATTATTAATGATAAAAAAAGATTAACATTTTTTGGAATGATTTTGCGAGAAACTTTTTTTACGGTATATTCATCGGATAATCAAAAATATCCATTGGATAAAATCGATTTAATTTTAATCCGAATGGAATAGAATCATTTTCAGTAGTGAGTTAATGAGAGTATTCAGCCCTTAAGAAAAGTTATGTAGACCATGATATTTATTTTCTGATAGTGAATTCTTAATGAAGAAAAAACATTTAAAAATTTCGTTGTCATTTTCCGAGAAGTATCTATTTTATTTGTCCAGTAATAAAAAATATCCATTGAATAAAATTTATCCAATGTTAATCCAAATTAAATAGAACCAGTTTTAGTAGCGAGTTCATGATAGTATTTAGCCCTAAATGAAGTAGGCTAAAGAATTATACAGTTGTTCACACTGAAGTAACTTTGCTCGGTTAGTAATCAACACAAGATTTGAATTCTCTCATGCAGAGATTGCAGATACACTCTCTCGACAATCCGGCATTGTTTCGACCCGCATTTAGCCCACATGCACAAAAAAGAACCCACGTCAGTGCGTTTCTCAGTAAAGTCAGGAAGATGTTACAGCTTCTAAGCAACTGTGTAGGTATGTAACGAGTATGAGAAAAGCGAAATGACACGACAATGGTTCCCGCACTTATTTCGCACCTCGCACGCGTATTTCAGTCCAGTACTTGCTTATCTCCGCTCTACATGTATCCGAAAATAGCGTGGGAAAAAAAAAACATTGTTGCCAACGATAATGAATCGTAACGGCGAAATAGAGTGATTTAATTAACTAATTAACGAAGCGATAATTTTCCACTAAACTAGTTGAGTACCCATCCAAGTCCAATTCCTATTCTTTCGGTTCCCAGCACCTTAATTTCTCCGTTTACCACGTTAATTTCAATTTAAATAGCGATAAACGCAAACTATCATAATTGCAGATAACATATTTTCGTCTTTTTGGTTTTTGTTTCGAGAATAAAATTGATACTTTTTTATTTCAATGCAGTACTCGGGTAAGTTCTTCGTCTGCGGATAGCAAATATATTTTTTGATAAGAATCTTAAGGATGTATAATATGTACATTCCTGCCAAAAGTGAGTTTCATAGACAATTTCGATCACTTCCGGATGGGATAAAAATCGGAAACAAATAATGCATATGAAACGTGCTGAAAAGATCGATTTCGCGTAATAATAATCTCAAAATCTTATTAACAAATTGGTGAAAAAAACAATTGTTCAACAAACAATCAGTCAACCTAACTTTTTTTCTAATGAAAATGATATGTTAATTTATTTGAATGCATACGAATTTCTTCAGATTTTTTTCTTTCTTTTGATTTTGATTTTTTGATTTTGAAAAATGCGCAGAATATAACAAATTTTGGATATGCATTTTGCAAAAAAGTCTTGAGTGTATTAGATGGTTTTATGCCAAACACATATCCAAAATTCGTTATTTCGCGCACATTTTTTAAAATTAAAAAAATAAAAAACAAAATAAAGAAAAAAATCTGAAAAAATTCGTATGCATTCAAATTAATCAACATATCATTTTCATTAGAAGAGAAGTTAGGGTGACTGATTTGTTTGTTGAACAATTGTTTTTTTCACCAATTTGTTAATAACATTTTGGGATTACTATTATGCGAAATCAATTTTTTCAGGACGTTTCATATGCATTATTTTTTTCCGATTTGTATCTCATCGGGGAGTGATCGAAATTTTCTCTGAAACTCACTTTTGGCGGGAGCTCTACGTATCATACGTTAGGACGTGTAAAAAAAAATATATTTTTTTAATTCCTTTTAAAATCCTGCAAAAGTGTGTACTTGGATCACCAAATACACCTCCTGCATGTGAAACTGCCGGCAGAATTTTTTAAAACATTGTTCTATCGATATTTACCTGAAAAAATAGATGTCGATTGAGCGACCTCTAAAAATGATTTGTCCGCGATTTCCTTTTACACAAAGTATTGTGAGGTATAAAACTAACGTGTAAAACGTGGAGACCTGAAGAAACTAAAGAAATGTAAAAAATAACCCGAGAAAAACTGATTTATTGAATGGATTAACGCTCGAAGCATCCAAGCATAATTTGTCCTTACATACAATTCACTTGCAATTTAGTATTTAGTGGTGTTTGAGGTTGCCAGTTATTAATCCAAACTTAAACTTCAGAAATTGAAAATAGAGGATCCAATATGGTGGACTAAAATGCAAAAAGTTGCGAAAATCTGGACTTTGAGTGAGGGTTCATAATTCATATTCACATAATAATGACCTCAATAACCCCTGAGTAATTACAAGTGGGTGGATTTCCCCTAGATAAACAAGGTTTATGTAAGAAAAAAATGATTATTGTATTTTGAACGTAGCTTATAGGTTATCAATCTTGAAGACAAAATCACTGTTTTTGGTGAATGAATGTAATTGTAAAAACGCGTAAATTTCGGACGCTTCACAATTTTTTCTTTCTTTTTAAATTTTTTGATGTTTTGTTGAATTTTTCCTTGATTTTTGGTCAAGTTTGACAGGTTTATCAAACGTTTTGAACAAAGCTGATGATTTTTTTTATTTTTCTCTAAAATATTCGATCTAATTCATAATTTTTTTTCGTATTTACAAATAAATTTGAAACATCCGTTCAACAGTTGAATGAAATTTCACTTATAATTAAACTTCACGACAGACAATGGCTACAGAACTTCCCTCAGTCTTGAAATTTCAATTGAATATGATCTTGCAGGGCGGAGAAAACGATATTCTGAGCTTCAAAAATTCATAAACAGAAAACTATCGTTTTAAAGGAAAAATTTATAAGCATTTTTTCTCTTCCCAATGATTTGAAGATAACGAAAAAATATACGCGAACGTAAATATATCGTATCTGTAATTTAGGGACATGAATTTATTGAGAGTCGCATTCATCTACGTGTTAATCGAATGGGAAATCTATTCATCGTTTGAGCTACATCTAAAAAATTTATTATCACGCTTAAATTTTGAGAAGAGTTGCTCAAAGATACAAACTAAGGTGGAAGTCAAAATAGCGAATGACCAAAAAAGCGAATCGTTAAAATAGCGAATTTCGAATTTATTTACGTCTGAATCTAGAATGGTCATCATTATGGAATTTCTTATTTGAGCCATTCCCTATTTCGACATTTCGCTATTTTTACCTCCATCTTATTAAAATGCAATCAAAATAGCGAATGATAAAAATGGCGAAAGGCTGAAAAACCGAATTCCATAATTATGGACATTCTACATTTAGACGTTCCTTATTTTTTAATTCGCTATTTTAGCCAATCGTTATTTCGATCATTCGCTATTTTGACCCTCACCCACAAACTATATATTAAAACGGTGCAAAATAAGAAAAAAAAAAAAAAAAAAAATTTCGACACACCTACACTCAGAGAAAGGTATAGTACCGTCGAAGGAAATCTGTTTGAGTGAACTAAATCCTGCAGTCAAATGGAGCGGACGAAATGTATGTTTGGGATGACCATAGGATTTAGTTGAATCCCAAACAATGATTTAGTTAAATAAAATCTAATTTTAATTCACTCGAAAACACGCAGATTTTAATGAACTCTTTTTCGGGTAGTTTCAAACCTAACTGAGCTTGAATTTATTGAATGTTTAGCTGATTGTACTCATCAATCAGATGCAGCAACTGGGTTGTAGCAAACCAATATTTTGTTACACGGATGAGGATATTTAGTTGATGACAGCTCTCATGATATTTAACATGCACTCACAACAAATTCATTGAATCTTGCAGTAAACTTCTTTTGACTATAACATTGAAATGAATCAATGTACCTACACGTTATTTCAACAATATGTTTAGTTGTATGGACTGTTTGTCATTTTAGATCCTGACGTAATTATAAGAAATAACGGGTGAATCAAACGAATGTCCCTATCATACAAGAAAATGTTTGGTTACTTCGACCAATTGGTCTGTATCCATTAAGTAAGTAACGAGACGGCTTGAACTAAATAACTTTCTTTCTATTAACTCATTGAATTGTTGAATAAAACTAAATCTTTTTTGAATGAACCAATAAAATTAGTCAAAGAATCAAAAAACCATGCAGCTCGGTAAAACCATTATTCAGTTGAATTAACTTTGATGTAATTCAGCTAACAATTCATATGGTTGAATCGGAATGGTAATTTGAACTTGATTATGATTTTGTTTCAAGCTAACAGATTTTGTCAGATGAACCAAGTCGAACTTAACGGGAATAAATTTAGTTCTGTAGAAACAAAGGTACCTTGACTATATATATATAGTTGACGGTACTATTCCTTTCTCTGAGTGTAATAAACACGCAAGTAGTCGCGATTCATTAATATTTTCTGTCCCTCAAGAAAAATAGTTTTTCAATCGACGATATTTATTTTTCTCCCGTGCAGTTTTCACTGTTGAACACACGTAACCAGGTGAGCCCGGCAAAACTGGCACACAGACACATTAAAACGTTTGGCGTTTAGCAACGAGCCACCGGAAGTAGCAACCGGTTGTTAGTCATGCGTGGTGCGATCCAGGAGTTCAATAACTCTCCTCTCAGAATTAGGATGCGACGTGGGCCCTCGTCGCGCTTACCTCGCGCTGCTCTTTAATGGCAAAACGTCATTACACAATGGATTCTATCAAGCCATATCGAACAATGGCATCCATGGTGAGCAGTGGACACGGGGGAAGTACCGGAAGTATAGGTGACGCAGGGCGGAGGGGGGAAATAATTCCAACCATACTGAACAGCTTTCATTGCTGAAATGCTTGTTGACGTGGATAGTTATCTGCGTACAGCAGTACAGTATAGTCTCATCGGTACTTTTACTTAATTATTATTATTTATCAAATACATAAATTGAATAAATTATGAAAAAAAAAATTTCTCTCTAAAAGAGCGTAATTTCTCAACGTGGTGTGCGAAAAGCAGTACATTTCAGTCCGCTTTGTTACCTAATAATAAATCATTGAATATAAATTGAATCTACCACTTGAATAATTATTAATAACCACAAAAATCAAAATAAAAACGTCTTTAACCAAGTAACGCGTGGTAAACGATAAATTGAAGTTTAGTCCTTTCATTTAATAAATATTTATCGGATATAAATTTAATAAATTATTTGAATAAATCGTTAAAAAAATATGTTAAAAAATTTTGTTGTTCGTTTAATATAAATATTTTAAAAAACATAGAGGTTCCAGTGAATTTAATGAAAAACAGGGGTAAAGGGATTTAATGTTTTTGGTTAATTTATTGCTTGAAATAAGTTATTTGAATTGTGTTGGTGAGTTTTTGATAAACGGTATTCTTAATGAAACCGGGGGAAGTGAAACGAGTTATTAAAATATTTCTTGTGCGTACGTTGCTCTGCCGAAGTCGTGAGAAACGGTAAGATAATTCTCCGAATATTGTTTTTCTTCTGTACTTAGTTATTTTACTCGTGCTAAGAAGACTCTAATTTAAGCGAACTGCGTTATTGTTCGGTGTGTCTCTGCTCTTTGCGTTATTTTCGTGACGTTAATATGCATACAAGAGTCTGACCGGTGCAAACATTATTAATTCACGTCTGGGTTCGAAAAGAGATGTTTTACGATGGACTAAACCGGCAACCATTTAATTGAGCGAATTCAATTTAAATATGTGTTAATCAATGTGTCTGTGGGAAAATATTTAACTGCGACAATTCGCGAAGCCATTGCTACAAAGCTTCCAATTCTTTTTCGTGGTAATGTGTAAATTGTTATTTACTCAGATTGTCTCTAATATGCGAACTTTGATAATACAGTTGATGACATCATAATGGTACATTCAACCATAAAGTGACAATTATCGAATTTCCGTTCATGCAACTATTTTGATAATTACTATTTTAATAACGATGGAGATATTAATGGCCATCTATGAAATGGCCAACTATGAAATAGTTGTGGCCATTATACAAAATTTGGTCATAATAACTAAAAATAAATGGTTGTCACTTTATAGTTACTACACTGAGAGAAAAGCATATCGTTTATTCAACGATTTCACATGGTAAAACGAATATAGTAAGGCTTGCGATGTTTTATGGTTGAAGCGATGATAATATGGTTCAATAAACGATACTTGTGAGGTTATTGGAAACGAACGTTGAAATCGTATATGCAACAAAACGGCATATTTGAAACTATTAGAATAGTTTTTGAAACTATTATCATTTTGATGATTGCTACTATAATTATATTTGCTATAACCATAAAATATAGACGTTCCTCCTGGGAATTATATTAGTGGTTGATCCAACTATTTTCTTATATTTGCCATAACCATAAAATATAGACGTTCCTCCTGGGAATTATATTAGTGGTTGATCCAACTATTTTCTTATATTTGCCATAACCATAAAATATAGACGTTCCTCCTGGGAATTATATTAGTGGTTGATCCAACTATTTTCTTATATTTGCCATAATCATAAAATATAGACGTTCCTCCTGGGAATTATATTAGTGGTTGATCCAACTATTTTCTTATATTTGCCATAACCATAAAATATAGACGTTCCTCCTGGGAATTATATTAGTGGTTGATCCAACTATTTTCTTATATTTCCCATAACCATAAAATACAGACGTTCCTCCTGGGAATTATATATTAGTGGTTGATCCAACTATTTTCTTATATTTGCCATAACCATAAAATATAGACGTTCCTCCTGGGAATTATAGTTTATGGTTAGATTATCGTCAGTCCAACTATATTATTTTTAATATTACCACATTTTTCTCTCAGTGTACACTGGATGAAAAATATAATTGGATACAGCAAATCATTTATTTAAAATATATATAATTCTTTTAATTATCTTGTATTTGAAGCAACTATATGTGGCGTCCAAATACCAATATATTGCGTTGAAAGAACTATATAAAAGAGCCGCATTAGTTCAATGAAAAAAACCAGTTCAATAGAGTAGCTATATATTTTGTTCAGTCGAATAAATAAATTATTGTATGGATTTTATATATATTTGAATCAATGAAATCATTTAGTTAAACTTGTATACGTGCGGAACTGTTTTCATAGATAAAATCGAGTATAACATAATGTATTCAGGGTAGACGTACCGTTTTTGGCCATTTTAGGACCAAATGTGGCCATCACATTCAAAGGAATAAATCAAAACATATTAGCCGGTACTTACATGTTGTTCAAATTTGAGCTGAATCGGCTAAATAGTTTACAGGTTATAGTTTATAGAATTTCGGGCTTTTATCACACACAGACATACACCCACACACACACGCATATAATTTTTTGTAGGCTTAGTTGGACCCTCAAATGGACCAGATTTATTTTTATTTTTTCAAAATTATATTTGAAGAGATACATCGAATGCCATAATTTAAAAATCTGAAAAATACTTTGTTCAATGTCAACATTTTCTAGCTTCAGTCGAATTGGGCAAGATTTTTCTTTTTATAGTTTTCAATCTTGTTTTCATTTAAATTTTTTTTTTCTGAAGTATGCAAGTTTTTTAAAAATATTTTCTTAAAGTGACATATCGAATGCCATTATTTTAAAATCTGAAAAAATTCTGAAAAATACTTTGTTCAATATCAACATTTTTTAGATTCAGTCGAATTGGGCAAGATTTTTGAAAAAATAGTTTTCAATCTTGTTTTCATTGAAAAAGTTATTAAAAAATAGGAAAAAAATTTATCTACTCCAGGCGATTGATCAACTATTTATTCATGCGAAACCGGATTTTTTCGAATTTCATCAGACTATTCTAAAGTATATAAGCTTAAAAAAATATTTTCTTAAAGTGACATATCGAATCCCTTTATTTAAAAATCTGCAAAAATTCTGAAAATACTCTGTTGAACATCAAACTTTTCTAGCTTATTGCCAAAATGTGTTTATTCAAAAATTCCTAAAAATCTGAACGGATTCTAAGAAATCCGGTTTCACATGATTAAAAATTTGATCAATCACCTGGAGGAGATTAATTTTTTCGTTCTATTTCTTAATAATTTTTTCAATAATAAAAGCTTCAAAACAATAAGAAAATAAATCTTGCCCACTTTAACTATAAACTAGAAAATTTTGATATTGAAGAAAGCACGTTTCAGATTTTTCAGTTATGGCATTCGATAAGTCACTTTAAAAATATATTTAAAAAGAAATTGCCATTCAGAAAGCCTACGAAAAATTACGAGCCAAATCGGAGAGGTCGACTTCAAATCCTGGTTAAAACGGTGTTGACTGCTCCATAAACATCTGCACAATTTTTGTAAACCACTTTTCTCGACATTTTAGCCCATTCTGCTTGTTCTCACATAAGAATCTCGAAAAAAAAATAAAAAAATAGAGACAGAGATTTCTCTATGCGGAAGCAATATGTGATTATTTCCATTGATTAGAATCGATGAAATTTTTTTTCGTTGTATCTTCGTCGGACTACGAAATCCAAATAATACAAAATAAAATTCCTAAGATCATTTGTAGAATAAAATACTAGTTACAGGCCATAATAATCAATAACATGTGGTATAAATTCAAAAGAGGAATTCGAAAGCAATACAGTTTCAACGTTTATCTTATTAGTGTTACAACACATAATTCAAATCCCTCGATACCATTACGCACCTTATTCGTTTTCTTATCTCTCGAAGCTGACAGGAGCACACACAAGGTACGCAGTAGAAGCTATTTAACGAATTGTTGTACGAATGGCCCTCGAGCACATTCAGTGCCATATTCACTATACTGTTCGTTAGTTTCCTCGGTATAGCGACTCCGCTTCGCACGAGAAAACGGTAAAAAAATGCAATTAGTATAATTTCAATTGTTGTGAACATAATAATTGATCGTAAAAAATTCTGCGGTGAGCTGACGATTATTTATTTGAAACAAAACGTGACTCCAACATCTTTCATTTTCGTAAACGTTTTTTTTTTTCAAGCGTAATAATTTTTCTTATTTTATTTTTAATATTCCTGTTTGTGAACTTTGCGGTATTTCATTTTCGTGTGACAAAAGCCGCAAGACTGCGTTGCCCGTAACGGTGAATCGAGAGACAGAAACGCCCAACACAGAGGAAATTATTACACAGTTATTTTTATGGAAATGGATCACGGTGGAACGAACATAACGTTATGAAATGTTGACGGTACCTCTAGACGGCAAACGGATGCAAGAAAAAGTGGAAAGGTGAGCCACAAAGTTGAAATAAATTTATTTCATTTGGAGTTTTAATACCGTTTTTGAAAAAGTTCATGAAAACTTTTTTTTCATTTAACAGAAAAGTATTGAATATTGTCTGGATTAGAAAATGATGTGATTTTTCAATTTTTATGTAGAGTAATAACGGGCCAAAAGTTTTATGTAACAATTACAAACTTTTTCGGTGGACACTAGTAAACGAAAACTTTTTAGATTCTTATTTCTATGGATATTTCTGAAAAAACACTTTCCAGTTTTACATTTCTTGTCCAGCAAAGTTATCATGGAAAAAAAATGTCGATTTTCATTATTATGTCAGCCTACGATCAGAATGGTCGAAAACGTCGAGAAAAAAGGTTTAGAAAAATTATCCGGTTGTCTGTATGGGTGTGTGTATGTGGTAATACTGGCTGATCTTCAATTGGAATAAATTTAATTAAGATCGCTAGACGCATTTTATCTTAATAATAATTTTAAAATTTTCAAAAAAGTACGTGAGAGCTCTAGCTTGAACCAATTTTTGAAATTGGGCTGAAACGTCTTATTAAAATCGAACAAAGTGATCCGACCTTTGGTATTGAATTTGGGTAAAATCGATAAGGCAGTTCGGTTTTTATGAGATTTTGAAATTTTCGAAAAAATTTCGTTTTGCCCTAATTCAAGTCAAATTTTAACAAATTAAATGAAATTTGCTATATAGAGAAAATTACATTTAGTCCAATTACGTATCAAAATTGGTGATGATCGGTAAAGCGGTTCGGATCTTACGAGATTTTGAATTTTTCGAGAAATTAGAATACAGTAAACTATGAAATCGAATGTATATATATCGGTGACTCAAGTTTCTATAAATTAAAAATGTTTAAATGGATTCAAAATAAGGATGCAAAGTAGACCTTTGCACATTGCTCCATCAATAATTTTTATCTTTCAAAGTTCCACTTTGCATCTTTTATTATACTTCTTTCGCAGAAATAGCAATCGAATATAGATTATCCGTGAAATCAACAAATTATTTCTATCAAAAACTTCTGTCTTTTACATTGATAGTTCAATAAATAGATTGTTTGTACATTTGTTCAATTCCAGTTCGGAGGTACACCCGTGAGGGTTTTTAGCCTAGCTCCCCCTCCTAACTTCCTTTGCGATCACTCCCTACACCGAGAGAAAAAGTTTCCTTGATTCAAAGAAATAGGTGGATTGAATTTTTTTCTTTGATTTCAATGAAATATTCTCTGTGAATTCCAAAGAAAACATTTAATTGCCTTTAAAGAAACATTTGCTTGAGGAGTGTAACCGAAGAGACGTTTTCATTGATTCAAGGAAACGGTGTATTTGATTTAAGGAGGTTCGTCAGTAATATTGAAAATGCATATAGAAAAATCTGAAATAATTACCGCGTTTTAAATTATTCATAAAAAACTTACATGAATTTTTTGGGAATTTTCATGTACATCGTTTACACAAAATAAATTTTTTCATGCATGCATTTTAACATGGGCTCTTATGGCATATTTACAAATAAAAAAAAAAAATTATTGAGAATTTTTTTTACATTGTCGAATTTTTAAGTATTTGGTGGAATTAGTTTTTTTTTCGATGTAAAAAATTTTTTCAATTTTTTCAATTTTTGTTTCATTCGTGAATATGCCATAAGAACCCATGTTAAAATGTATGCATAAAAAGAATAATTGTGTGTAAACGATGTAGACGAAAATTCCCAAAAATTCATGTGAGTTTGTTATGAATTATTAAAAACGCGGTAATTATTTTAGTTTTTTTCTGTGCATTTTCAATTTTACTGACGAACCTCCTTAAGGATGTATGATACGTACAGTCCCGAAAAAAGTGAGTTTCAGAGACAATTTCGATCACTTCCCAATGGGATAAAAATCGGAAAAAAATAATGCATATAAAACACGCTGAAAAGATTGATTTCGCATAATAATAATCTTAAAATGTTATTAACAAATTGGTGAAAATAAAAATTGTTCAACAAACAATCAGTCAACCTAACTTCTTTTATTAAACTTGCTTATATTTCTGAGTATCATATTCATATTATCGAAAGTATATAAGCTGTATAGAAAATGTACATTTGATTTAAAAAACAATATGCAAAAACGAATATATTGCAGAGTATACCCGTCAAGGATACCGTATTTTATATGAATAATATACTATAATTCGGAAAAGTACATTGAATATAAAAATAATATATTTTCAGATGCATTTTCGAATGTACTTTATTTCCATGGGGGTGGCTACATAGCGGTTCAATATTATTGAGGTTGCACGGAAAAAACGACTTGGTTGGAGTAACAAAAAAATTAGTTACCTCCAACCAATAGTCTTGGTTATATATGCGCCAAACGATTTTCTAGTTGCATCAACCAATGAAACTTGGTTAGATTAGATTAGTTGAAGCAACCAAGTAATTGGTCGGGCTAACTATGATTAAATCATTGGAATAACCAATATACTTGGTTGCAACAACCATTTCAATGGGCCGTTATAACCATTTTTCTTAGTTGGAACAACCCAACCCCTTGGTTGGATCAACCAATTTTCTTAGTTGGAATAACCCAACCCCTTGGTTGGATCAACCAATTTTCTTAGTTGGAACAACCCAACCCCTTGGTTGGATCAACCAATTTTCTTAGTTGGAACAACCCAACCCTTTGGTTGGATCAACCAATTTTCTTAGTTGGAACAACCAATCGCTTGGTGGGATCAACTAATTTTCTTAATTGAAACAACCAATCCACCAGAGTTATGAAGCCCCATTAATTCATGAAATATAAGTCGCAGTACAGATAGTTTCGTAATTATGATTTCATGATCTTATAATATGATTATTATATTGCAATCATAATATAAGAATGCACCAACAGTTTGGACGTGCATGCCGATACCGATATAAGCAACCGGTCCATCAATGAGGTTATACATGCTTAAAGTACAAAACAGCACTCAACGCAGAATATGGGGATGAGATTTTTTTCTCCCTAGGTCTCTAAAAGTTGGACGACGATGTCCTCGTCTTCCATTGGAACTATCACTGTTTAAATGTTGATTTTTAAAGCTCTTAATAACTGGAACCTGCTTCAAAAGAAAAAGCGCGCTTGAAACGTTACTAGCGGCGTTACACGACTAACGGCCGATGATGGTACACTGTTAAAAATTTTTGTATGAAAATTCATAAAATGTATATGAAGTTTTATGCATATACAGTATATGAAATTTCATATACAAGTATGTATAAATATTACATTATTCGTATATTAAGAACAATGCAATATTTGTCATTATTTACACACAAACTTAAATTTGATATAACTTCGTATATTAAACGTGTTGTAAATCTAATAATATTTTCAACAGTGATATATTAATATTACAACAAAATTTGTGAATTAACTTTTGCAATACACAGCTTATTAAATTTCAATGTCAGCTACGTCAATTTCAACATTCAGGTATTGAAATTACAACAGAATTATAAAAATTTATATACATTATATATGAATTTAAATTTGGTATACCGCGTTTGTAAATTTGATATAACTTCGTATATTAAACGTGTCGTAAATTTAATAATATTTTTAACAGTGATATATTTATATTACAACAAAGTTTGTGAATCAACTTTTGCAATACACAGCTTATTAAATTTCAATGTCAGCTACATTAATTTCAACATACAGGTATAAAAATTAAAACAGAATTATAAAAATTTCTATACGTTATATATGAATTTGAATTTGGTATACCTCGTTTGTAAATTTGATATAACTTCGTATATTAAACGTGTTGTAAATTTAATAATATTTTTAACAGTGTACTAACCAAAATAGTTAGTTGTATCTACCAATAAAATTGGTAGTCCTCAATTCTACTAAAAACTTAGTCGTACCAGCAGTCATCGGAACCAATTTTCGTGGTTGGTTCTGTAGAACCACAGTAACTACAATTTCTCGGTAATGACAACTATTTTTGTTGGTTGTATGCACTAAAGTATTGACCAAGTTGCCATTGGTGAGGGAACCAATTGTGCGCCATTGAATCTATAAATATAGTGGTTACACTGACCAATTTTGTTTAACGAATTAAAAATTGGTACATTTAATGAAGTCGTTTTTTCCGTGTGTTATTGGCGTATAGCGATACCGGTTTCTTAAATTAATCGGGTAATGCCAGTTGAATAATAATTTTCTATTAAACTAAACAAAAAGTTATGTGGGTATCTGTAGAAAAAAACTTTTTGTGAAAGTATATGAAATTCTATTTTAGTTTTTACTATCCATGCGAACCTGTTTTATCTGTGGCTATCGGTTAACTTAGTGTTGGCTAATTTCCGTTCGTTGGTATAGACTGTATTAGCCCAAGGGGAGTTAAAAACTCGTTCGACCACTCACGTTTCAAGAGGCCCATTATAATCAACCTGTTCTAGACTTTTTTTGCGACAGACTTAGTTTCATCATTTTATCACTATTTTCAATCATATTCAAGATACTTATTGTAAGAAAGTGATGTAATATACATAGTACGTAAATTTGTTGTCATTGTGAATCAAGAATACCTTAATCGCGTGAGTGATAATGAAATGCAGATTTCATAATCGTTTAATTTGCATTTGGGGACATACTTGTTGAGTCGTGGCTTTTTTATGAAGAGATGAGCTAAATCTATAGATCTTTGAGTGCTGAAGAAATGATAATCTTAAAATATTTCATCAATAATATTATTTTCTTACTCGATTTTTAATTATAATTTTTTTTTTTCTTGTGTACAAATTGTTTTGATTTTTTTTAATGAAAGGACACAATATTGTATTTTTTCACCATCAATGGTCATGGCAATTGTCAATGGAATTTTTTTTGTGAAACCGAATAAAGAGAATGGCCGCAATTTTTTTAGAAGTTTTTATTAGTGCTTCATTCAATCAAGAGGAATATGTTTAAAAAATCTGAAGTTGAGGAAAACGAATGGGTTAAAAATAATGACAATTGTTGTAATGTAAAATCTATAATATCTACGGAACAAGGAAAAATATATTTGGGAAGTGTAAAGCAAATAAAAAAAAAAAGGAATATGTGTATAGAGTAGATCTTAATTAAGAAATGTATCCTTATTAAAAATGCTTTTGCTTGAGGTAATTTCTCATTTTTATGACAAATTAAATTTTGTAGTCTTATCAAAGTATTCAAAAATTTACTAAGAATATAAAACTAATTTTTGATTAAATTTTTTTTTGTCAAATTAATTTAAAAATTCTATAGACATTAGTAGGAAAAACTTTTTTGTCGAAAGTACAAAAAAACTTGAATCAGTTTTCATTGTGCAACGTGCTAAGTATTAGTTTAACAACACAATGGGTGGCCCCAATTTTAGTCACACTGACTTTGAGCGCTCACCAATGACTCCAACCGTTGATGTGACCTAAAAAAATGTGTCTGCAAGAATACCGAATTTTATTATACTTTATTATACTACTTAACGGGACATCTTATCTTATTATACTACTTCATTATACTACTTAACTGGCAATTTCAACAAAATGTCAGTATTCCATCTGAATTCATATTTACAAACATTCATATTTACAAATATTCAAAGCTTTATTTGAAGTGGCGTTGTAACTCAGTTTCTAGAATCTAAATTGTAATTTTACTTTTACCACCAAGTTTTTGCCAAGAAATGCTTAATAGTTCATATTCCGTATCTTATAACATAATTTTTTAAAGAAAGTACAAATAATGATTCGTTATACTATAAACTGAACAAATTTTTTTGTAAAAATCAGCAAAAAAAATTCCATATTTAAAAAAATTACAAACACTTTTGATTAAAAGTACAAAAAACACATTATTCAGTTCTTATCGCGCAGTGTACTAATTAGTAGTTCAATCCCACTATGCATTGCTCTAATTCCAGTCATAATGATATTAAGAAGTCACTAATGATCCCAACTGTTGTTGTGACCCAAAATTAATGTTCGAAAAACAAACAAAAACATGTATACAAGAATAAAAAATAAATAAAAATTTTGAGCTTTACTATCTGTATCAAACAAAAATAAGAATAATTTTTTCAAGTAGAAATTTACTCAAATTTGTTTACAAAATTAACAAAACGTTTTTGCGAATATTCGTGAACATAAACGTTTTCTTAAAACTCGTGATTTGAAAAACGTTTACTATTTCGTATTTCTCTTTTACTGTATAGATTACCAATTAATAGATCAAACATCATATAAATGGCCAGAAATTTAATCAAACTGACGTTGAGCTAAGAAATGCTTGATAGTTCATATTCCGTATCTTATAATATAATTTTTTAAAGACAGTCTTAATAATAATTCGTTATACTACAAACTGAACGAAATTTGTTTGTAAAAATCAGCACGAAAAAAATTCGAAATTTTTTTATTACGAACACTTTTGATTAAAAGTACAGAAATACTTATGATTCAGTTCTTATCGCGCAGTGTACTAATTAGTAGTTTAATCCCACTATGCATTGCTATAATTCCAGTCATAATGATATTAAGAAGTCACTAATGATCCCAATTGTTGTTGTGACCCAAAATTAATGTTCGAAAAACAAACAAAAATATGTATGTAAGAATAAAAAATAAATAAAAATTGTTGTGCTTCACCATCTATATCAAACAAAAACAAGAATAATTTTTTCAAGTAGAAATTTACTCAAATTTGTTTACGAAATTGTCTGACATCGCATAAGTTCGAGCGAAATCGAGACAGAATTACCATCTGTTCTCGAAGAAATAAAAATCTGAAAAAAATCAACTATATGAAAGATGCTGAAGAGATTAATTTGGCATAATAATAATTGAAAAATGTTATTGCCAAATTACTGAAATAAATAATTGTGCAACAAATTTCCCGGCAACCTAACTTTATTTTGTTATAAAAATGGTTCGTTTATTTTTCTGAATACGTGTAGATTTTTTTAGAATTTTATCTGATGTTTGAAAATGGCCGTTTTTTCCAAGTGTAAAATTGAAAATCAAAAAAAAAATCTGAAAAAATACATACGTATTTAGAAAAATAAACAAATGTTTTACATAACAAAAATAAGTTAGGTTGTCGGGTAATTCGTTGCACTATTATTTATTTAAGTAATTTGTCAATAACATTTTTCAATTATTATTATGCCAAAATAACCTTTTCAGCATTTTCTATACGCTCGATTTTTTTCAGATTTATGTCTCATCGAGAACTGTTCGTAAATTTTTTTTAATTCTCCCTCGAACTTATACAGCGTCATACCGTAAAGGAGGACTACCTTAACAGAACGTTTCGGCGAATATTCGTGAACAAAAGCGTTTTTTTAAAACTCATGATTTGAAAAACGTTGTTATTTCGTAATTCTATTTCTATTTCACTGTATAGATTACCAATTAATAGATCAAACATCATATAAATGGCCAGGAATTTAATCAAACTGGAGTTGAGCCGTCGCTAATGACCCCAAGTGTTGACGTGACCTAAAATAAATATTAAAACGAAAAGAAAAAACCGAATTTAAGGTCATCGAGTCGTATCCAATTTCATTCACAGGCAAATCAAACGATAGGTCAGTTCGTCGTCTATTTCCATATATTCATGCATGCAAATATACGAAGTTGCATACCATAATACATCAACATATCTACATGTGTGAGTGTATATGGGGTATTCCATACCAACTAGGGTTCTGGGTTCGACCGCAACCGCTTGGTTTTTATTCCGGATTTTTATTGTCGTTTACTGTTGTTCCATCCCTAAGAAACAATCACAAATTTTATTAGACTGTTTTACAAACAGTTTATATACTTATGATCATTTATAACGAACGTATTGGACACAGAAATTTAAATATCTGACAAAATTCTCATAAATCCTGTATCGCAGATATATTTTTGTGATGAAACCCAAAGTGTTTCGGATCTCGACTCCTTTTTTTAACAAATTTTTATCAAAACAAAAATTTAAACATGTGTAAAAATCTTTCCATTGCAGATTATTGCTTGAACATTTCATAATATGTCAGGATTTCGGTGGAATCCTTCCGATTTTTTTAAGGATATTTTTTTGAATTTACATACATATTACTTAATTTTCATATTATTTACATAGTATTAAATTTTCATATAATTTGTTTTTATTCTAATTTGAAAAAATTGCTTTGTAAAAATCTAAAACTATTTTTCAGTTTTCTGCTCTATATAGAAATGTTTAAGCAAAATACTGAAAGGATTTTTACGCATGGAAATTTTTTTTCAATTTGAGTTCTTAAAATATTGCCATCTGATACAAGATTTATGGAAATTTTATTTAATTTTGCGTCTTCATGGAAGAGGGCTTATTTTTATGAAATTTTTTTTTTTTTCGATATTTTCATGTCAAAACACTCAGTCTATAACGTCCAGAAAAGTGGTTTAGAAAAATTGTCCGGATGTCTGAATGTGGGACAGTGCATGCACTTCAACTATGATTTGACCTTGACCCCGGTGATTTGGCTCGTAATTTTTTATAGGCTCAGTTGGTCGCTCAAATGCACCATTTTTTTTTGTTCTCTATGGCAATTTCTTTTCCTAAATTAATAAAAAATTCCGAATAATACTTTGTTTAATATCACTATTTGCTAGTTTATAGCCAAAGTGGGCAAGATTTTTGTTCTTTACATTTCGTAACCCTTTGTTAATTAAAAAAATTATTAAAAAATAGAAAAAAAAATTGATCTACCATTGGCGATTCGTCAAATGTTGTTTGGACGAATTTTCCATAATTTTTTTGGATTCTTAGGAAGTTTTTTAGATTTTACCGAAGTATGCAAATTTGTTAAAAATACTTATTCAAAGTGACATACCAAAATGTCATAATTCAAAAATCTGTTGAATTTCTGGAAAATAAGCTGTTAAATATCAAAATTTTGTAGTTTATTGCCAAAGTGAGCAGATTATGCTTTATATAGTTTTCAACCTTTATTAATTTAAAGAATTATTTCTTGAATACAAAAAATCTGTTACCAAATTTTATTTCTTGATAACTCAAATTACTCACTGTTGAAAACGTTTCAAAAATTCATATATATATTGGAAGTCTTTTCGCAGATACAATGTATTAATTTTGATTTAATATACGGATATGTTGTAAAATTTCAAAAAACACATTATAAACACTACAATTATGAAGTTTTTAGTCCACTGTATATTAATTTTACAAACATTTCTTTGTATATTACTTACTATTGGTACATTACATTTAATATACGCGCATCTGCAAAAAAACTTCCAATATTAATTTTCGTACGAAAATTTCTGACAGTGTATAAATTGAAAATTTTTAAATGTATTTAAAATAAAGACGATGCTTCGAACTTTGAACATTGCCCTGTAAATAATTTTTATCTTTTGAAAAGCTTCCTCTAAAATAAAGTAAAAAATAAGAAAATAACTTTCCTCTCATAAGCGGCTTTGCAAATAATAAAAATGAATAAGAAAGCAATGTGCAATGTTTATCTTCATCTAAATAAAAATCTGCATCTTTATCTAAATAAAAATTTGAATCTTTATCTAAATTCAAGCCCTCAATGTACGTTCATTTTCAATAATCAAGTATACGCATAATTTTTTTTTAAATTTAATAAAAATTGACATTGCTTCTTAGAGCTACAAAAATAACTTAAAAAATGGGGGGTAAAATCTGAGAGCTTAGGGGTCGGTTCCAGTTGGTATGGGACGCCCCATACATATATTCATACGACAAGGCTCGCTCGAAATTCAGTGAAAGTTAATATTAAGCTGGACGCTAAAGGGGACGAGTGTCGGGGAGTCTCGGTATCGAGGGGGCCCCCTCGCAGCATGTATCTGTGACATAAGAATCTCACAGCGCGCGCATTTCGCTTGTTCGACTCTTGAGTTTGTTCATAGCCTTTCGATCGTTCATTCGTTCGCTGTTTACTTGCAATATTCCAGTAAACACATAGCGATTACATATATTATTTATAACGATTGGCTTTTGTCTCCAAGAGTTTCCCTCCGAGACTGCATATTTCTTTCTCACTCTTTCTTCTCCCTTTGTGCCTCATTCTCGGCCTTCTGTGCACTGTCACTTTCGAACGGTCAGTCGGGCACAAAGCTACCGGCCTCAGAAACGGCGCAAACACCAACCGAGTCGCATTCACTGCAAGGTGCAAAACATCAACTTTACAAAACCGCGAGTGCGCGGAAAAAAAAAATTTTTTTACGTCTGGTGTGCAATTGATCGATTCCACGGATTAATACAGCAGTACCGAATGTCAAAAAGTGATTGGAATTTTGTTGAGAATTGCCAATGAAAAAAAACGGACTATTTGGATTAAGAACAATATTATTATGCACTTGTAAGAAAAATTATAACGAAACTTGTGTGCAATAAATGGACTTAATGAATTTCTTAGTTGGGGCCAGTAATTGAAAAGTGATTGGAATTTTGTTAAAAATTGCCAAACATTAACATAAACTTTATAGGACTGCGAGTGTGCGAGAAAAATATTTTTTCAAGACTTGTGTGCAATTAATGAATTCCACGAATTTATATTGGTACCGGATGTCAAAAAGTGATTGGAATTTTGTTGAGAATTGCCAATGAAAAAAACGGACTATTTGGATTAAGAACAATATAATGATGCACTTGTACGAAAAATTATAACGAAACTTGTGTGCAATAAATCGACTTAATGAATTTCTTAATCGGAGCCAGTAATTGAAAAGTGATTGGAATTTTGTTAAAAATTTCCAAATATAAACATAAACTTTACAGGACTGCGAGTGTGCGGGAAAAATATTTTTTCATAAACTTGTGTGCAATTAATCAATTCCACGAATTTATATTAAAGTCATTGGAATTTTGTTAAAAATTGCCACTGAGAAAAACGGACTATTCGGAACAAAAATAATATATTCATGTACTTGTATAAAAAATTAACAACAAAAACAAAAATTTGTGTGCAATGAATCGACTCAACGAATTTCTTAATCAGGGCCAGTAATTAAAAAGTCATTGGAATTTTGTTAAAAATTGCCACTGAGAAAAACGGACTATTCGGAACAAAAATAATATATTCATGTACTTGTACCAAAAATTAACAGCAAAAACAATTTGTGTGCAATGAATCGATTCAACGAATTTCTTAATCGGAGCCAGTAATTAAAAAGTGATTGGAATTTCGGTAAAAATTGCCAAACATAAACATAAACTTTACAAAACCGCGAGTGTGCGCGCAAAAATTTTTTTTTTTTCACTTGTAGGCGATTAATGTATTCCACTATTTTATACATCGGTACCGCATGTTGAAATGTGATTAAAGCCTTCTCAAAAATTGCTGAACATCCAACACAAAGTTTACAAAATCACGAGTGCTGCGAGTAAAACATTTTTTTAAACTTGTGTGCACATAATCAGTTCCACGAATTTATACATCACTGCCAGACGTTCAAAAGTGATTGAAAGTTTGTTAAAAAATTGCGAACGAGAAGAGCGGATTATTAGGGCAACAAATAAAACTTGTGAAAGAAAACTTGTGTGCATTTAAACGAATTTACTCATTAAAAAAACCGGAACTGTGAGCTGATTGAAATTCTGTCAAAAGTTTCTGACGAGAAGCACGAACTATTTGCATTTTTTTAAATGGGGTCAACTAGTGCACAATTAATTTATAAATAATTAATTGGATTTCTGAGCAAGGAATAAACTTGTTCGCAATTAATAATCAATTTTAAAAAAGTGATCGACTAGTGTGCGACTAATTGATGATACGATTTATTCGAATTGTCACTTCAAAGTAGTAGAAATATAGTTAAAATTGACGACCGGAAAAACAGACTATTCAAATATCCAGTGATCACTATACTGCGTAGATCTACGGATATTCTAATTGACCACGTGTTTCCCATAATTAATTCCCACGATATCGGAAACGCCCTTCGCTAAACAAAATCCCAGCGTACGCTAATTGATTTACATCAGCATCATTAAACTTCCAAGGCAAAAAAAAGATGCATCACTGTTGTCACTTTTCGTCGCGTCGATGATGTCACTTCATCAAGAAAAATAAGTTTATTCATTGTGTAAAAAGCCTATAAATTGGCATCAACACAGACGATAACAAAAAAGGCAATAACAATTTAAATTGGGCAATTATTTTCACTTGGAAAGTGTAATTGTGCGTCAGAATAAATTCCGCAGCAATTTGACCAAAAGATTGATTATATTTAGCATAAAATAAAAATAAAAAAGGGATATACCGCTGTTGTCCCTTCGAAAAATTCGATGTCTGCACAGGACCAAGAAAAATAAATTAATGCTAAATATAAAAGAGCCCCAAATAGAAAATACAATAATAAGGCATTTCGACTTTTTATGTCGAACGATGAACGTTGATATAAAAGCGAACACCTCAGTGTCTACATAGCTCCACATGCTTTATATATTGCGTGTTGGATTGAGTAATAGTAACTATGCCGTTGATTGCGGCAAGGGAAAGTTGCCTCACCGTCTGGCGCGCTCGCGGACCCGCGAACTCACCTGATAGACTCAATTTGTGTGATTTATAAGACCGAGACGTAAATAGTGAATCGTCTCTAAATTACATAAAAAAGTAAACATAATTACCAAAAGAACTCAAGTAACGAAAACATCGCTTCAATTCGTTTCGCTACTGATTTTAACGATTACGTTAAAAAAAAAATCTGTAAGGAGTATTACATCAATAGATAGCAGAAAAATCAAGAAAAAGGATCATTCTTTTACATAATGTTATCCTTTCTACCGAGTTTCATCTCGACAATCATGCTGGAGGGTGACGCTGTGGCTTACAGCCAAGATAAATACAATTTGGCTACTTTTATGGTGTTCTTTCTACTCATCACCATAGAGGTCGTTGTCGTGAAGGTCGTGACCTTCGAGATGGAAAGGGACGAGGACAGCCATCCGGAGGAAGGAGCGGTTTCACGATTCTTCGATCGAGAGGATTGATCCATCGCGTGACATTGTAAGAAATTATGAAGAATCATGAGGGATCATGGAGAAGCATGACTGTTCATGAGGAGTTCGAATAGAACATGGAAGATCATGATAGATCATGACGGATCACGAAACGTCATGGAATATCACGAAGGATGACTAAAGATCATGAAAAATCGCTAAAGATCACGGAAGATCATGGAAGATCATGGAAGATCAAAGAAGATCATAGAAGATCATGGAAGATCGTAGAAGATCATAGAAGATCATGGAAGATCATAGAAGATCATGGAAGATCATGGAAGATCACAAAAGATCATGGAAGATCACAAAAGATCATGGAAGATCACAAAAGATCATGGAAGATCACAAAAGATCATGGAAGATCACAAAAGATCACGTGAGATCACGTGAGATCATGGAATATCATGATCCGTAATGGAAGATCATGGATGAACCGCAAGGGATCATAGTGGATCGTGCTCTATCATCGTGGATCGTGAGAAATTATGATAGATCATAAGGGATCATGACGAATCGAGAGGGATCATGATGCATCGTAGGAGATAGTGATAGATCGCGAGAGTTCATGAGAAATTGCAAGGGGTTGTCTGAAAAGCCTAAGATCTAACGAAATGATGACGCCATCGATCTATGTCTGCTCTATCGTGCCTTGACGCAATCTTCCAAAGATCAAGATCATCGTAGGTCTTTACGATGACGAAACACGCAAATCCAGTTGAGAGATATGTTGCAACGAATCATCAAAGTACAATGAGAGAAATAGATACTAAGATTTTTAATATCCGATATACTAAATATTATATACTATCGGGTAGTATTTGGATAGTACCGTGTATTTTGTGTATTATAAGGGTTTATTATACGGAATGTACTTGGTACAATCAGATATTAACCATTACTATAATTATACTAACTGTTGCACTCCAGAGATTGATCCCTATACGAAGCATCCAATATACTATTCGATAGTATATTTTTACTATCGGGTAGTATCTATTTCTCTCAGTGTACACAATTGAGGATTGTAACAAATCATGATAGATCATAAGGGATCATGATGAATCGAGAGGGATCATGATAGAGATCGTCATAGATCGCGAAGTTCATAATAAATTGCATGGGATTGTCGAAAAAGCCTAAAATCTAACGAAATTATGACGCCATCGATCTATGACTGCTCTATCGTGGTTTGACGCAATATTCTAAAGATCAAGATCATCGTAGGTCTCTGTGATGATCAAACACTCAAATCCAGTGAAGAGATATATTGCAACAAAGCGTCAAAGTACAACCTGACTGATTGACTTTTATACGTTCAATGTCCAATTATGTACAAAGATCAAGTGTATATTTTGTAAATAAAAGCTAGTAATAATGTGTTCATTATGAAATGCCAATTGAATAAGTATTTACGCAAGTAATTGCAGGGATATAAAAGAAAAATGCGATCCTTTATATTTTCGTATTCTGTGAATATTGTATCATGATAAAAAATGTTATATATTAGATGATTTGCGTGTGATTATGGATATGCTGTCATGTGAAATGCGATTGATAACAGTGGATATAAAAATATGTGTCTCATTTTCGATAACGAGACAAATAGATGCAGACCGATTTCCAGAATAATATTATCATTAAAGACAAATGATGTCACTCACATAAAGTCACATTCGTTCTCAACGCTTGAAATAAAATACATTGTTGTCTTCACGTTGTGCGAAATAATAATAAAAAAATTAAGAAATTTATTTACTCAGAGTCTCGAATTTGATGAAACCTCTATGACCTTGTAACCTTAATGAATCATAAATTGGAAGAGTCAATAGGTTCTTCTTTTCATGTTTATTTTTATCTTGGTCAATTTATGTTTATGCATGTTGCTATTTCAGGAAAGGGGAAAAAAACGCCGATGACAGTCGATGCGCCTGTTGCCTCAAACCATTTCTGCTAGGACGCGGCGTCGAGTGCAGCGACTGCGGCGGAAGATCATGCAGAAAAGCCTGCTGTCGGTGGGACTCTGTTGACAACGCTTGGTTCTGCCTTTTCTGTTACCACAGCAGGTGCTTTACTATATTTACTTTTCAACCACCTTATTCATTTCAGAATTTTTTTCATTTATTCATGTAGGGTAGACGTACCATTTGTGACCACTGTACCATTAGTGGCCACACAAAAAATGTATAGATCAATCTATTATTATTTTAATCTATAACAATCATCAGATGAGTTCATTCTACAATAATCAAAGCAAACTTAATGTTGAATATTTAACGCTCAGAATGCCTTATTGCTTAAGGAGGTTCGTCAGTAAAATTGCAAATGCACAGAAAAATCTGAAATTATTACCGCGTTTTAAATCATTCATAACAAACTCACATGAATTTTTTGGGAATTTTCGTCTACATCGTTTACACAAAATTAATTTTTTTATGCATGCATTTTAACATGGGCTCTTATGGGATATTTACGAACTAAAAAAAAAAAAATTGAATGAATTTTTTACATCGTTGAATTTTTAAGTATTTGGTGGAATAAATTATTTTTTTCGATGTTAAAAATTTCAGCTATTTTTTCAATTGTTTTTTATTCGTAAATATGCCATAAGAGTCCAAGTTAAAATGTATGCATAAAAAAATTAATTTTGTGTAAACGATGTAGACGAAAATTCCCGAAAAATTCACGTGAGTTTGTTATGAATGATTTAAAACGCGGTAATTATTTTAGATTTTTCTGTGCATTTTCAATGTTACTGACGAATCTCCTTGATAAATTATGTTCAAAGCCGTTTACACCATTTGTGGCCAGCGCTGTCATTTACATGCAATAGGTATGGCCACAAATAGATCAAGTTGATGGCCACATACGGTACTAAGATGGCCACAATCGGTACTTCTACCCTATATGGGCGTATCTCACAAGCCATCGATTTTCACGGCCTCAAAGAATAAAAATCTAGTTATAGGAGCACAGAATCGCTAATTTTTTGTACTCATCTTGAGACCATTAGAAAGCAATATTCGTTTATGAACAAGGCATCATATACAGAGTGCTCGCTTTAAAAATCATATCATCATTTCAACTAAAAATCATTTATTTAGTGCCAATTAATTGTAGGAAATATTTTTGATTGCGTTTTACAAAGTTTAACATATTTTCAATTTATTAAAACAACTCTTATAAATACTGCTGGCGCCTACAACATAGTTTTATCCCTTCCCATAGGGAATGTTTCTAATTCAATTTTACTCAACTCGTATGCAGAAAATGAAAAGTGTGACTGGTAATGACTCTACTAACTCAAAATATAGTTTAGATAATTAAGGAACAATAATAGTTGGAATTTATCATGCAAATTCATAAACCTGACATTCTCGAACCTGACAACTGCATACATTTTGACCCAAAGAACAAATCTGCACACATCTCAGTCGTGATAAGAGTAACGTACTCATATGGAATTTAAGGTAGTCCTTCTGTGTTGTCTGACATCGCATAAGTTCGAGCGAAATCGAGACAGAATTACCATCTGTTCTCGATGAAATAAAAATCTGAAAAAAATCAACTATATGAAAGATGCTGAAGAGATTAATTTGGCATGATAATAATTGAAAAATGTTATTAACAAATTACTGAAATAAATAATTGTGCAACAAATTTCCCGACAACCTAAATTTTTTGGTAATGAACCTGATTTGTTTATTTTTCTGAATACGTGTGGATTTTTTTAGAATTTTATCTGATGTTTGAAAGTGGCCGTTTTTTCCAAGTGTAAAATTGAAAATCAGAAAAAAATCTGAAAAAATACATACGTATTTAGAAGAATAAACAAATGTTTTACATAACAAAAAAAAGTTAGGTTGCCAGGTAATTTGTTGCACTATTATTTATTTAAGTAATTTGTCAATAACGTTTTTCAATTATTATTATGCCAAAATAACCTTTTCAGCATTTTCTATACGCTCGATTTTTTTTTCAGATTAATCTCATCGAGATCTGTTCGTAAATTTTGTTTAATTCTCCCTTGAACTTATACGACGTCAGACCGTAGAGGAGGACTACCTTAATAATCTTACTTGACTCTTTTGGCTGGGTAACGATCGGGAAAACCTGACATTTCTTCCCTACGCAACAATATTCGTCCATGTCGTCGATTGTTGTGAGCATAATAATCGACCCTTCGACGTAAATTTTACTTAATTCGATTCGTGATGGACCTACCTTTATCTGCTTCCAATTCATTTGGCTTAATTACCTTGTGCTTGTATTCCTGATTCATATAATGGTGGATGTCAGATTCACCATTGAAACCGTGTTACCGATGTTCACAGGATAACTGCTTAATTTTCTGACATGTTTGGCAATTGCAATTAGGTACATTATGTACATTGCACCTTGCCAGCAGTTCATGATTTTTTTCTTATCATTCTGAAGGTGCATATCAATGCTATACCCGTACAAAGTGACGCGAAAGTCAGAGTTACACCCGAAAACATTGATAATTTCCGCATTTAAACCAGGATAAAACAGCCTATTGGTGCATTATAATTTTTTTTTTGTTTTAGATAGATTATACTTCATTCATCTTAGAAAAAGTTTGATACTCGCGTAATTGATTTTGTGTAAATTGTAAATGAATTACTATCGCATTCCGCAGTCGAGTTACACGAAAGTCAAAGGTTTGTGATATACGCCCATATATACAGAAATGTTTGACAAATCGTCCACAGTAGATTGATTTTTTTCCTATCTTTGTATAATATTCGAAAATAAGCAAATATTAAAAACTATGAGGAGGAAAATCTTGCTAACTTTGACTATAGGTTAAAAAATTTCGATATGCAACAAAGTATGTTTCAGAATTTTTTGACATTTTTAAATTATAGCATTCGATATGTAACTTTAAAAAAATATTTAAAAACGAATTTGCATAGACAAAATTTGAAAAAAATCGTGCATTTGAGGGTTTTACGAATCCTACTAAAAATTACGAGTCAAATCGGAGAGTTCGAGGGTCAGGCCTTGGTCGAATCTGGATGGAATGCCCCATATAAAAACAGAGGAAAGAGAGGAATGTTTTTCATATGTTTTCATTATTATTTTATACATTAGTTTTTTTAATGAATTTGATTTATAAATAATTGTTCGTTAATTTTTTTAGGTTTATTACTTATTTTTAAATATTTTCATATCGTCAAAAAGATAATTATATTCATATTAAATATTACGTTGATTTACCTTATTCATTCATTCGTTCGATAAATTAAGTAACTCAAAATTGGAACATATGGATTTTCAGGAAAATTAATGAAATTTGAAATTAAATGAAAATAATAAATTATGAGTAAGCTGATGATTCGCATTAAATACGCATTTAAAAAATTACTGTTATTCATTTATTTTAGTAAATTTTCTCTCGACTTAATATTGATTCTAATTTATCTTTATAAGATTCCAGCGAAAGCTGCAATCTACCTTTGCGTTTATATTGAACTGACGTAGGAGTTGTTACGTCGGTTATCAAGTCATTACTTCGGTCAGTGACTTGCAACCGCACAATAATACCGTCAAAGTAATTTCGAGATACCGTCGACAAGATATTTTGTATAACCTATAAATCAGCGGCAGAAATAAAGATAACGTTAGAAAGGGAAACCACAAAATCGTGGCGCTTCAATGTTGAAAATAGCGAAGCTCTTTCCTATGTTCATTCAGTTTAAGTTTACGCTATTCTTTAGTTTATTGTTTGCATCTTAATTTAGATTTTATTCCCCTGCTATATCTTTTCTTTCCTTCTTATTTGTGCTACGACAGGAATTATTATCTCTGAATACGTAATAAGCTTATTATATTATTATTATCGTTATTATTAATAGCAATGGATAAATGTTTATTCACAGATCGTGGACGAGGAGAAAAGAAAAGTGGTTCAAAAATTTTGGCGGTCTTCCGATAGAAAGCGAAGCCTGTGAAAATTTCAGCACGGCGAAATCCAGAGTTTACGACGAAGGTTGGTAAAATAATAATACAATTCAATTATTACTTCTATTAAGATTTATCGATACATGCTACGTCAACGATGTCCTGTCTTTTCTTACCGAAGAAATGACAAACTATTTCTTCTTTTGTTTAGTTATTGACAAATCTAGTTTACGGTTTGACAAATTTTTTTGTACCTGATCTGTTAAGGTAGTCTCGCTAGTCAAATCAGTGTTTGATTTTGAAAAGCACATCAACAAATTATTGTGGTTCAATCGTCGGTTTTAAAAATCACTTCAAGCATCAGCGTGTGTTCTTAATATGTAAATACATTCGCAGTCACGGTTTAAGGTAGTTATAACGCGAAGGCCAACACGTTAGATGTGTCCGAATTTTTTATACCTTGTGGTCTGAGTATTTATCTTTTATTTGTGAGGAATTACGAGATACGTTACCGGACATCTAATTGAGTAAATAATTTTACTTTCTCATTTGAATACAGTTTTATCTATGGCGTTATAGAGAGGAAGATAAAAAATGATTTTTGAACAGAGAAAAAAGCATCTCAGAAATGAAATACAAAACATCTAAACAGTTCTACGTTTTCGTTGGATATTAAAGTAACCGATACCACCATAAAAAGTGGTAGTCAGCGGACATTTCAGCGAGTTATTGCTAGTTAATTGCAAGAAATTTCGGCGTGCAAAAACAATCACTACCTGCTGTTCAAGATGGCGCCGAAGTTTGGCAACGTTGCACATCAGTCACATTCGCGATAGTTACCATCGGTCGGTACGTACTGGTAGTGTTCTGCAATGAAAATGATCGCTCGCATCCCAAATTCAACGTAATTAATTGTACTTTAATAAGCTGATTCGAATTCAACGTAACCAGCCCAGTAAACACGGTATTGTAACAGCAACGTAACGGCTATGTAACTCAATGTAACAAGTAATCTCACGTGTAACTTACATGTAAGTTACACGTAATTTACAATTTCCCACTCAGCAATGTTACCATGTTATATAACATGTGTTACGTAACTGTTACAATTGAGTTACGTTGCCCGTATATTTCGTAGTGTAACAGATATGTAACAAGTAACATTCAAATGTTATATAACGTGTGTTACATAACCGTTACGGTCTTGCAATGTTAGTAGTGTGTTGCAGGATATTACTGCAAGGTAACAGCAACATAATCAAAAAAATTGTTTGTAACTTACATGTGACTTACGTGTAATTTATAATTTCCCGCTCAGTAATGTTACCGTGTTATGTAACGTGTGTTACGTAAACGTTGCAATTTAGTTATGTTGTGTTGTGCAACTTGAATCACACAGCTGTTACTGTTTCGTTATATTGCTAAAGTATAGTCATATTGACAATACATTAGCTTTACTTTTGTGGACTTACAGTCCACAAAAGAGCTTCAAGGGTTGCTAAATTGCTACCCTTGGGAGTCAAAAATATTAGCTGCTACTATTAAAAGTAGAAAAAGCGATTGGCAAATGATGCGAACCGGTTGAAATCTCGGCAGAGTATCACTCCGGTGTGCATAAGAAGCTGCACCGTTACGCTGACTTATATACGTTAGTGACACGAATCGCTTGCGAGAAACGTTTGAGTCGCAGGCCATCTAGCGGACATCACATCGTGATACACATGTTACGTAACATTAATACATTTTTGTTACATGACTGTAACGAAACTACATAACGTAGATGTTACATATTTTTGCAACGTTTTAGCAATGTTATCACATTACGTAACTGCAATATGACAGGACTATCCCCACAGTTACATTGCAATCGTTTCAAAGATGTTGCTTACAGGTACACATTTTAGTTACATAACTGCAACACAACTACGGCTTATAACCGTTACGTTACGTGCATGTTCTCGATGTAACATAACCACTGTGATATGCATGTAACGTCAAATGTACATACTCTTGGAACATTCTTGTAACGTTACCACATTTACGTAACTGTAACATGACCGCACTATCGCTGCAGTGACTTACAGTCGTTACATACATGTTACATTACAGTTACACACTTTCGTTACATAACTGGAACGGAACTACGGTATTTAACAGTTGCACAACGTGAATGTTCACGGTGTAATATAACCACTGTAATATGTATGTTACGTATTGTTTGCAATATACTTGTTATGTTGCCACGTTACAACACTACAACAGTGCGTTCCTGTCACGAAAGTGACGTTCCTATTGTTACTCGCACGTTGCGTTGCAGTTTCATAACTTTTGTTATGCAACTGCAACGAAAACATGTCACATAACGGTAACATCACCTGTATGTAACTAATGCAACATCACAATGTTACTCCTACGTTATATATCCTCGACATATCATAAGGGTAACACTGTTACAATCACATGTAACTTCCATGTTACATTGCCGTTCAAAAACGTGTTTACTGGGAGAATTATTAACGCAACCAAAATCGGATTTATTCACCTATCGATTCTCCTGAATTTTTCATTTTTATGGGAGTTTCACTTGCGTCGATTTTTTACTGTATCTGGCTTTTTTTTGCTTGAATGTTGTCGAACCACGCTTTTCTTTTACGTGTAATGAATTGGCCGATTCGTTCTCCGCGATCGGCTCTAAGGTCGTGTCTTTCTTTTCGAAAATTCGACATAACAGATCAGATTCGCCAAACAAACTTCGCAAACCTAACCTCGTTTCATTTTAGTAACGTCGATGCCGGTCTAACAGTCGCTCGATATTGCGATGTTGCCACGATGTGTCGTGTGCTTACATAGCCAATGGCAGACGAGTCAAGACATAAGTCGAATTAGTTTTAATAACTTAATTAAATTAATTACGCTCGTGGAAACAATCACGTAATATGATTGAATGAAACTTTTTTATTTATGAATTTAATTGTGGAATATCCAGAAGAATGAATAATTTTATTCATATATTTTATTCGATAGTTGCTAGTCTATAACTCAGGCGTACTGACATAGGTTAATTAAAAAGAAAATACACTGATATATGCAAATTTCCGATAAGATGTTTCTGTCATCTAGTTATATATTAGAAAAAAACCATAATATTAGTCCGATTACGAAGCGCAACAACTCATTCTAATTATTGAAAGATGCTTCAACGATTTAACGAAAAGATTTTTCAGTGTTATTATTTTTTCAAAAGTTATAACCATTTGTATGTCCAATGTTAGGTTACGTTGGATAAGCAGCCGGTTGTTATTTTTGTACAAATAATATTACTGAAAAATCCCTTCGGTAAATCATCAGAGCAACTGTCAATGAACAAACTGAGCTACTGTTCGTCATAATCGGACTAATATTATGATTTTTTCTAATATATAACTGGATGACAGAAACATTTCATTGAACATTTACATATATCATAGGGTATGTTGTTTTTAAATCGTGGTGCGTGATTTATTTATATATTAAGGGTATGCGGGAGTAGATTTTATTACCGATCTTAGTCGGTAAAATCGCGCTTTTCGCAGTTACAGTAGACTCCCGCGCTAAGCCACGGGTCGGGACTGAGAAAGCCGGGAAATGGTTTAGCGCGGGCGCCCCCACTACGCGTTGCCGCTGGGCGGTAGTGGGGAGTTCGCAAAGCAGCTCACAGCTCGCTTGGGTGGGGGTCAAAATATCGAATGACCAAAATAGCGAATGGCTAAAATAACAAATTTAATAATAAGAAACGTTTAAATGTAGAATGTCCCTAATTATGGAATTCGCTTTTTCAGCCATTCACCATTTTTATCATTCGCCAATGTCAATGCATTTTAATAGGATGAAGGTCGAAATAGCAAATGGTCAAAATAGCGAGTGGCTGAAATAGCGAATTTTATAACGATGACTGTTACATATTGAGACGTTCCGATTTGAAAATTCGCTATTTTAACCATTCACTATTTTGGTCATTCGCTATTTTTACCTCAACCCGCCCGCTTATGTATATTTGTACTCAAATATACGTAAAATTCGTATTGTACCGGCCCGACGTATGGATATATACAGGGAGGATACGGTGAAACTAGACAGCGCCAATGCGCTTGCGCGTCAAACCGACGGTTCTCACTCTATGCGTGCAGACCGAGTAGTCGGGCCAGCAAGAGAGAACGGAGAGGGGGAATGTTTTGTTCTAAATAAATCTTGGTTACTACCCTTACTGGCCCATTCTGATGGCGCGTGGGGACACAATCGCCGCTCGGATGAGACGCACTGGCGGCCGTAGGCAGTAGCCAATCAGGCTTCCTAAATTCTCACGCAGCCGCATTGGACTGTCTAGTTTCACCGTGTCCTCCCTGTATATTCCTCAACACAATAAATACACACTTTTGTTACCTCTCTCGTTCGACTTAGACCAATCCTCAATTTTCTTGCGGTCCTTAATCCACTTGTGGATTATAGAAACATCGACACCTTGCTCGAGTGCTATTCCCGATATAGATATAGATGAATGCGTTACTTTTTTAAGAACATTCAACTTTTCTTGTATGGTTTTTCGCGGTCCCCGTTTCTTCACAACACTATCGTTTCGCACGCTCATCATTTACAACATAATATGTATTACAATATATTTAAATGAAACGCATAGAATTGCAGGCACGCAAAATAATGTAAATAAATCGTTGACACGGTATGTTAACACCGAACGCGGCCGCACTGTAAACCAATCAGCACCGCCAACAGACACGTACGTCGTTGCTAAGCAACAGTCAAATAGAGGGGGTAGACTGCCGAACTCGGCCGGCAAGGCAGTGGCCTAGCGCGAGCTTGCCAAGCGCGGGAGTCTACTGTACCATTATTCTCAGTTAATACGCTACACACATGCACGAAATTGTACACGATGGTAATATCAGTGATAAATGGAAAAAACGTCTATTTTCTAAACATCCAGAAATCAAAATGGCCGCCAGGGTTTGACAGCATCACCTGTTTGGTAAGATATAAAAGATTCTGGAACTTACATGCGTTAAACGCGAGTGTACGTTAATTCTTTAACGTTTTTTGCAAAATGCGAAATTGTACACGATGGTAATATCAGTGATAAATGGAAAAAACGTCTATTTTGTAAATATCCAGAAATCAAAATGGCCGCCAGGGTTTGACAGCATCACCTGTTTGGTAAGATATAAAAGATTCTGGAACAACTTACATGCGTTAAACGCGAGTGTACGTCAATTCTTTAGCGTTTTTTGCAAAATGCGTGAGCGTCGAAACAATAATTAATACAAAAGGAATCCACACAAAATTGTAACTACGCTTACGCAGTCTGCCCGCTTGAAAGCGTTTTTTGTCCGATTGAACCGCGTAAACGTAGTTACAGTTTTGTGTGGATGACTTTTATTGTGTAATTTATGTTGCGACGTTCGTAAATTATGCAGAAAACGCCAAAGAATGGACGTACGATCGAGTTCAACGAATTTGACTCCTATAAATGTTTATATAGTACGAAAGAAATTGTGTTGACAGTTCGAGCGGCCATATTGCTTTTTTGTACGATGTTACGATTTTTTGTACGATGTTACGATTTTCTTCATTTTCCAAGCGTTTCCACCCAAAATTCGGGTGGATGCAAATGTGCTTATCCTGATATTATAACCCTGTGCAACGTGAGACAATAATAGCGTAGTTTGTAAACTACGAAACCGTACTTTTTTATTGACCACAGTCGGTAAGAAAATCCAATTCTGCATCCCCTTAAAAGCACATGCTGATGCGTAATTGAGTTCATATAACCGTCAAGTGAACCTCAAAAACTTGTAGAAACGCTTCTCAAAGTGTAGTACTGATTTGACTAGCGAGTATCAAGGCGGCAACCTTAAATTAAATAATCCTACTATGATCTCGATCTCTCACGTAATCACTCGGTTTCCGTCTTATTTAATTCAACAACTTCTCAATAAATTGATAACGACAAGTTCTTATGTACTGTATAAAGTCCATTTGATTTAGAAAGTGCGTAAAAAGCGTATTCAGCTGAATATTTCAGCACTTGAGTTTCGTAATAATTTCGCCAACGTAAAAATCGATGCAGTCGATCCAAGAAACGCATAATGCATAAGGAATACTTATTGCCGCTGGAAAAATAAAATAGAATAGTTACAGGGAAATGAGGTATTATAAGGCCGGCAGAAGTGGTAATTATGTATAAAAGGACTATTTTACAATTGTCCGATACTGGGACTTTAGTTATCTCATAGAGAAAGTTTTTTTTCCATAAAAAACTTTTACTTCGATATGTCAGAATACTTAAAAGTAGTTAAAATCTCGACAATCGTGGTTTTGAAAAATATTTCCCTATTTATATATGTATTTATGTAGGTATATATGTGTGCAGGTATGTATCATCCGACTCAAATTTGTCAGGCAAGTATAGCAATTATTTCTCTTTAAATGTTGCAATTTTTTTGACAAAAAATAGGTAGTCATTTAGTATCATAAGATTTTTTATTTTTTGAAAAAGGGTATGATTGATATTTTTTGGGTATTATGATATTTTTTCATAAATAAAGATACGTTTAGTGTTTGGTATGAAGTTGAGATGAAATCGATAAATCGGTTGGGATTATCCGTAAAATTGAATGCGTACATTTTGGAATCTACATTTTGCTACCTTTTTTCATTTTCAGAAATTGAATGTCGAAACAAAAAATAACAATGATTAATTCTCTACAAATTAGTAATCCTTTCCCAAAAAGTAGAAAGAGTTCATTTTTAAGCTGTTTCATTCATGAAGTTTAATAAGCTTAAAATACAATACATTTTTTTGCAATGAAAAGAAATTTGACAACACATGGAAATAAAGGTTCAGTGAAAATTACGACGAGTCCGGTAAAAACGATATTTATAATAGGAACATTTTTCAATATCGGCACTTTTTCGGTATCAAAAGCCAAACTTCGAAAATCTCAGAATAATGTAAAAGCAAAATTCCTCAAAGAATAGAAAATGATTTTTTATGCGATTTATCTAATTTCCTCTCATGATAACAAGAAAATAAGAATGATTAAAAAAAGTGCAATCTTAAATAAAAGCAATTTTTTTACAAATTTTTATAACAATAATCATCGTGGCCGTTTTTTCGGCCGAAAAAAATTCCCTGACTTTTCCCTGACTTTCCCTTACTAAAGTTCTGCCGAATTTTATTTAAAAAATTAATAATGCTGATCAAAATGTATCCAAAACAGGTACAAAACAGTCTTTGATAAATTATTTATTTTACCGATCAACGATAAACTTTATTTTTTCTCGTATTTTGTAGTCTTACATGAGATAATAAACAATCTTTGGTAACGTAAAACTTTACATAACATGAAACATTATTATAATAATTCATGTTCCATTATACTTATTGGGGGATTCGGCACCAATTCACTTTTTCCCTGACTAATTTTAGAATTCCCTGACTTTTTCCGGATTCCCTGACCAATTTTTTGTTCCCCTGACTTTTCCCGGTTTTCCCTGACCATGATAATCCACATACGGCATTCCACACCGTTTTCACCAGGATTTGACCTCGACCTCTCCGATATGCTCGTAATTTTTTATAGGTTTAGTTAGACCCTCAAATACCCCAGATTGAAAATTGTTGTTTTTTATGCACATTTTTGTTTTTTTTCTATGTAGATATATCGAATGCCATAATTAAAAAATCTGAAAAATACTTCGTTTATCAATATCAAAATTTCCTAGCTATAGCCAAAGTGGGCAATATTTATCTTCTTACCGTTTTGAATCTTTCTTTTTTATTGAAAAAGTTACTGAAACTTGAACAAAAAAATCAATCTACTACTGACGATTGGTCAAATGTTTATTTGTGGAAAACCGGATTTTCCGGATTTTTAAAAAGATTTTTCCAAACTATGCAAATTTAAAAAAAATTTAAATGACATATCGAAGGCCATTATTTAGTAATCTGCAAAAATTCTGAAAAATCCTTTGTCGAATATAAAAAATTTCTAGCTAATTGCTAAAGTGGGCAGGATTTATCTCCTCATAGTCTTCAAGCTTTTTAAATTTTAACGACTATTTTTTTAAGAAACAAATAATCTCAAGACCTATAGGAAGAAAGATCTTGTCTACTTCGGCTATAAGCTAGAAATTTTGATATTGAACAAAGAGTTTTTCAGATTTTTTTCCGATTTTGCAATTATGGCATTCGATATGTCACTTCAAGAATATATATCTAAAAAGAAATTGACATACAAAAAGAAAGAAAGATCTTGGGCATTTGAAGGTCTAACTAAGCCTACAAAAAATTACGAGCCAAATCGGAGAGGTCGAGGTCAAATCCTGATGGAAACGGGTTGGAATGCCCAATATATATACGTACAGAATTTTCCATCGGTTCCTTTTTTCCAAGCGCTCGAAAAAAAAATGCATAAGAACTGTTGCACAAAATGAACAAAACTTGTGCAAAAAAAAAAAACAAAGGAAGCTAAATCAAGTAAACCGTGGACATTTTACGATGTATGAATAATTTATTCGCGGGAGAGAAGCACACGTACCATCGCTGGCTCGCATTCCAAAGTGTCCGCGAACCTCGCTGCAACCTGGAAGATGTTGGTAAAGGTGAGTTGGAGGAGAAAAGGATGCATACGAAGTAAGCAGCGCATCGAGCGCCGCTGAAAAACGTTTGACCCTGAACGTTGCGCGAGGAGAAACATTTGTGCTATCGCATATGAGATTCTTCGCGGTCAATAGTTCAGCAACCGGCAAATGGAAATTCAAATGGACGTAGGGATTGATGATCAGCCGCCATTCTGTGGACATGGTAAACGATCGCTCGAGTGGAATCGATACGGCCACTCCCTCGTTCTACCGATCAAGTCGGAATGACGATCCTAACCTAAAAGAGGCTCGAAGCGCGCCCTCTACGGCTTAATTACGTGGATCGCCAATGCAAAGCGTTTTGTTTTTCCGTTCCGAACCTCCGCATTTAAGGTAGTCGTCTTGCTACGTGCTAGTCAAATCAGTGTTAAATTTTGAAATGCATTTTAACAAATTATTGTAGTTCGATTGACGGTTTTAAAAATCAATTTGAGCATCAGCGTGTGTTCTTAATATGTAAATACATCCGCAGCCACGTTTTAAACAGAAAATACACTGATATATGCAAACGTTCTATGAGATGTTTCTGTCATCTAGTTATATATTAGAAAAAACCATAATATTAGTCCGATTATGAAGAGCAATAGATCATTTTGTTCATTGAAAGATGCTTCAACGATTTAACGAAAAGATTTTTCAATGTTATTATTTCTTTAAAAGTTACAGTCATTGGTATGTCCAATGTTAGGTTAAGTTGGATAAACAAACAGTTGTAATTTTTGTATAAATAATATTACTGAAAAATCTCTTCGTTAAATCATCAAAGCAACTTTCAATGAACAAGCTGAGCTATTGTTCGTCATAATCGGACTAATATTATGATTTTTCTAATATATAACTGGATGACAGAAACATCTTATCAAACATCTGCATAGATCATAGTGTATTTTCTTTTCAAATCGTGGTTGGTAATTTATTTATATGTTGAAAAAACATGCTGATGCCTAATTGAGTTCATAACACCGTCAATTGAACCTCAAAAACTTGTAGAATTTTTTTTCAAAGTTCAGTACTGATTTGACTAGAACGTATCAAGGCTACCTTAAGCGAGAAAGACAGCGCTTCTGAACAGTTGCTAGAAAATAAGACGCGAATCGTTGCATCAATGCATCGAGTAGTTCTGCGTATTTTCTATTGTTTACTTGGAAACGCCGCATGTAAATGATTATTACGCATGAAAATTAAATTATTTAGAGTATATATCAGGCAATCCACCACTTTGCTGGAGGATTCGACCTCGAGTTCTCCGATTTAGCTCGTAATTTTTTGTAGGCTCAGTTGGACTTTGAAATGCACAAGATTTTTTTCTTCATGGCAATTTTGTGTCAATATATTTTCGAAGTGACATATCGAATGCCATTATTTAAAAATCTGAAAAAATTCGGAAAAGTACGTTGTTCAATATCAAGACGTTCTAGCCCAAAGACAAAGTGGGCAAGATTTCTGTTTATATAGTTTTTAAGCTTTCTTTTTAATTTTAAGAAATTCAACGAAAATTAAAAAAATCAATCTGCTGCAGACGATTGATCGAATGTTTATTCATGTAAAACTGGATTTTGCGAGAATTTTTTCAGATATTTTCGAAAAAATTCTGAAAAATACTCTATAGAATATGAAAAAAATTCTAGCTTATATTCATGAATTTTTTAATTTTTTAAATTTTTTTTAAAAAAGCTCAAAAACTAAAAGAAGAAAAATCTTGTCCAGTCTGATAAGCTGAAAAATTTGATATTCAACAGAGTATTTTTCAGAATTTTAGCAGATTTTTAAATGATAGCATTCGATATGCCACTTCAAAAATATATTTAAAAAAAATATCGTAGAATAAAAAAAAATCTGGGGCATTTCAAGGTCCAACTAAGCCTACAAAAAATTACGAGCCAAATCGGGAAGGTCAAGGTCAAATCCTGGTCGAAACTGGACGGTTTGCCCCACAAACAAAAACGTTTGGTACTTCCGTGCAAGAACAATCAAGCTACATGACTTTTTTGCACAACCCAATAAAGAAAAATATTGGTATACAAAAATATTCGTTCTTGATTATTTAGATTATTTTATCATAAAATCCTTCAAGGTACGACGCGTCGACATGCAACAATCTGGTGCATTTAAGGGTCCAACAAAGCTTATAAAAAATTACGAGCCAAATCGGGAAGGTCAAGGTCAAATCCTGGTCGAAACTAGATGGTTTGCCCCACAAACAAAATCGTTTAGTACTTCCGTGCAAGAACAATCAAGCTACATGACTTTTTTTGCACAACCCAATGAAGAAAAATATTGGTATACAAAGATATTCCTTCTTTATTATTGACATTATTTTATTGTAAAATCCTTCGAGGTACGACGCGTCGTAAAATTGCATATTACATGCAAAAATCTGGTGCATTCAAGGGTCTAACTTAGCCTACAAAAAATTACGAGCCAAATCGAGAAGTTCAAGGTCAAATCCTGGTCGAAACTGGACGGTTTGCCCCAAAAACAAAAATGTATGGTGCTTCCGTGCAAGAACAATCAAGCTACATGACTTTATTTTGCACAACCCAATGAAGAAAAATATTGGTATATAAAGATATTCCTTCTTTATTGTTAACATTATTTTATTGTTAAATCCTTCGAGGTACGACGCGTCGTAAAATAGCATATAACATGCAAAAATCTGGTGCGTTTAAGGCTCCAACTAAGCCTACACAAAATTACGAGCCAAATCGGGAAGGTCAAGGTCGAAACTGGACGGTTTGCCTCACAAACAAAAACGTTTAGTACTTCCGTGCAAGAACAATCAAGCTACATGACTTTTTTTGCACAACCCAATAAAAAAAAATATTGGTATACAAAGATATTCCTTCTTTATTATTAACATTATTTTATTGTAAAATCCTTCAAGGTACGACGCGTCGTAAAATAGCATATAACATGCAAAAATCTGGTGCATTTAAGGCTCCAACTAAGCCTACAAAAACTTAATAGCCAAATCGGGAAGGTCAAGGTCAAATCCTGGCCCCCCAAACAAAAACGTTTAGTACTTCCGTGCAAAAACAATCAAGCTAAATGACTTCTTTTTTTGAACAACCCAATAAAGAAAAATATTGGTATACAAAGATATTCCTTCTTTATTAGTGTCATTATTTTATTGTAAAATCCTTCAAGGTACGATGCGCCGTAAAATTGCATATTACATGCAATGTTACGACGCGGACCTGTTGAATATTCGCTTACTCGTGGGTCAACGATCACACGAGAGAGATCATCGAGGACGATACTGGCGAGCAGTGCATGGATGAGCCATTCTCGCGCGTCCTCGACCGTTCGTGCGCTCACTGTGGCGGTCGCGGTGGAAGTGCCGGCGCTGTTTTATTATATGTGGACCAGCTGAACCGTTACTCAGTAACTGAACACAGAATAGTTATAACTACTACCCACGTACACGCTAGTGTACTCAGCTATAGTTATAATACAAGTGCGGTCTCGAGAGGGAGAGACACATAGATGCTATCTTTTCTCCCAGTTACTCTTGTTTTAATGCTCATTGTTCGAATGCGCTTCTGCTATATACCGCGCACCGTATAGTTCCGCAATGCTCTATGAGCCGTATCAATGGGATTCATCGTAGATCCACACAGAAGCTTGCGATTAAGTTTATTCAGTTGAGCTTCTCGAGTTCTCGCAAACGTAAACACGTTTTTTACCTTACCTTGTATTTTATCGTTCTTCCTCAATCGCAAAATGGATCTTAAATGTACGAGAATTGCAATTCCTGTTATTACAATTATTATCATTTGATAATTATTTTTCTGTAATAATAAACTTTGCAGGGCTTGCTGAAGATCTTCGAACTTTTGAATTGCTGTACACATTTTTTGAAAATCCTAGGAAAAATTGTGATCAATATTCAGTATCGTCCGACATTTATTTTTCATTAATCTATATTCTGGTTTAATTTTTTAGATCTCCTTTGAAAATTTTAATGACTTCTAAGAAAAACAGTAAATAGTTTAATTACGTTCTGGAACAAATGGGAACATATATTTGATATATTTATACAATTTGTACTATAGATGAAGAGAGCTTGGCGTTTCCGTTTCGCCTGATTTTTTTCAGCAGAATTGCATTGAAATTGAAATTTCTTTGCAGTTATTAAAAAAGTTTTTAAATACTTCGATAAGAACTGCTTTTCTTCTTCTCAAAAGTTCATTAACTCGAATCTTGGAATGCAATTTATTTCTCGAATTGTTGATATCTTACTCGTCCTGTGATTGGTCCTGGCGCCGCGGTCAAGAGTGTGTGTCATATATTTCACTGTTTTATGAGATTCTCAGCATAAAAGTTACCCAAGCGCTCAATTTTCCTGTCCACTTTAATGCTCTCTTAAGGTAGTCGTCTCGCTACGTGCTAGTCAAATCAGTGTTAAATTTTAAAAAAGCACTTCAACAAATTATTGTGGTTTACCTGACGGTTTTAAAAATCAATTTAAGCACCAGTGTGTGTTCTTAATATGTAAATACATCCACGGTTTAAATAGAAAATACACTGATATATGCATATGTTCAATGTTTCTGTCATCTAGTTATATATTAGAAAAAACCATAATACTAGTCCAAATATGAACCGCAATAGCTCATTTTGTTTATTGAAAGGTGCTTTAACGATTCAACGAAAAGATTTTCCAGTGTTTTTTTTTTTCAAAAGTTACAACCATTTCTATGTCCAATCTTAGGTTAAGTTGGATAAACAGACGGTTTTTATTTTTGTATAAATAATAATACTGAAAAATCTATCCGTTAAATCATCAAAGCAACTTTCAATGAACAAGCTGAGCTATTGTTTGTCATAATCGGACTAATATTATGATTTTTTAAACTATATAACTGGATGACAGAAACATCTTGTTGAACATTTACATATATCATAGTGTATTTTGTTTTCAAATCGTGGTTGGTAGTTTATTTATATATTAAGAACACATGCTGATGCCTAATTGAGTTCATAGAACCGTCAATTGAATCTCAAAATCTTGAAGAAACGCTTCTCAAAATTTAGTACTGATTGGACTAGCACGTATCGAGGCGTCTACCTTAAGCGTCTACATGGCACATCGAAAGTCAAAATATCGATGACTGAAGCCACCACCTCTCTAGCATTCTGATTAGTCGTCGATGGCTTTGACATGAAGCCAACTTCAGACTGTGTTAATCGCTGCAGAATCACGCGTGGCGCGCTTTTTGAATTGCTATTTTGTCGCGATTACGAAATAGAATACATTTTCCTTCTGAAAATAGATGTTCTCTTATTTTTTCCATTTTCCTTCGTAAACAAAAGACATTCACATCTAAAGTCGATTATATCAAAACACTTAAGCAGAAATAGAGTCACGTAAAGCCACGAATTGTATAAAGTTGGAAATATAATTCTTAGCTATAAATAAGAGAGAAATGAAAAAAGTGCGTGCGAAGCAAGCACATTGTTGCTAGAATTATAAAATAATAATTATGGAAACAGACCATGCATTTTCTCGTAACAAGTAATGAAAGCCGACGTTCTCGTCAAACTTCAATACAATGCACATAAAATTTTGAGCATAATATTTAAAAAGACCTCTAAACATTTTTCATATTCATCAAATATTATTCATAATTTTTCGAGGTACTTTTGCGTTATAACATAATGACAGAAAAGGTTATTTACATTAGAAGAATAAAGGGACAGTTTGTTGTATTGAATAAACTGTGAACTGTTAAAGTATTCCTGGTAACTGCAGTTACTTCTTCCCACACGCTACTTTATTATTCCTTGTAGCTTATATAACGTTGAGCTTCTGGGGATTTAAGAGTCGATTTCTGGAGTTTATCGTACGAAAAACATTGGAGAAGTTTAAGCACCGAGGCCGCAATGAAGTCAAATACCAGCAGCAGGAAAGTGCATCACTATATACGATTCTGTCGACCGTTACGTTTCTACTTCTACGAAGAACGATAACGATGTTGCAGAGCTCGAGTCCGGCGCTCGCAAAATCGATCTTTGCAACAGTGACTGTTACTTTCTTTCTCCCGAGATGCCGGAACACCTTGGATCAGTGCACCCGACCAATGTTACGAGAGCGGATTTACAGAAGCTATTGAAATGTTGCACTCTGAAGTATTGTAGAAACTGTGTGGATTAAGAGGCAGCGATACACTGCTCGGAATTTCGTTATCCAATGTAAAACGCTTATAGGTATGTCTTTCTCACACCTAACCTCACTTTGGTTTTCCGGTTTTTCCGAATAAACTTTGAGTCAAAGCTTTAAGTTTTGCGGCAATAGAAGCTCAGCTGATTTATTCCGTACTTCCGTACGTTCTCTCAAAATTTGAGCCCAATCGGCTGAGTAGTTTAGGAAAAAATCGGTTTCAAAATTTTGAGGTGTGGTTGGGAAAAGGCACTTCCACCTCAAAATGTAAAACACTTTTATTTTTTGAACGAACCGACAGATCAAGCTTAAATTTTAACAGGATGTGAATAAGTACGGCAGAAATGGGATGAGCTTCTAGGTTATCGAAACTCGAACTTGCTTGTTCCGCGTGAACGTTACTGTCTTCTAAAGTTAGCGATACACCGCTAGGAATTTAATTGTCCAATGTTAAACGCTTATCGATGTGTCTCTCATACATCTAACCTCACTTTGGTTTTCGGAGCCAGAAGCTAAGCTCATTTATGCCGTCCTTCCGTACGTTCTCTCCAAATTTGAGCTCAATCGGCTGAGTAGTTTAGGGAAAAATCGGTTTCAAAATTTTGAGGTGCGGTTGGGAAAAGGCACTTCCACCTCAAAATGTAAAACACTTCGGTTTTCTGAACGAACCGGCAGATCAAGCTCAAATTTTGACAGGATGTGAATGAGTACGGCAGAAATGGGATGAGCTTCTAGGTTATCAAAACTCAAAGTTGCTTGTTTCGCGTGAACGTCATTGCCTTCTGAAGGTAGTGATACAACGCTTGGAATTTAATTGTCCAATGTTAAACGCTTATCGGGCTGTCTCTCATACATCTAACCTTACTTTGGTTTTCGGAGCCATAAGCTCAGCTCATTTATGCCATACTTCCGTACGTTCTCTCAAAATTTGATCTGAATCGACTGAGTCATTTAGGAAAAAATTGGTTTCAAAATTTTGATTCGTGGGGAGGGGGGAGGGTGCCCGTCCACCTAAAAATTTCGAAGCCTATTTTTGCCTAAATTATTCGGTAGGCAGAGCCCCAATTTTGAGAGAACGTACGGAAGTACGGCAGAAATGAGGTGAGGTTATATACGAGAGAGATAGTCTCATCGACGTTTAACATTGGGCAACGAAATTCCCAGCAGTGTATCACTGGCTCTTAACAGTTAGGTACGAATGAATATTCCTATCGGGACACGCATGCGCAATAAAACTAACGTGAAATTGTAGATGAATTTCCTGCGGCAATTTTTGTTTATAGGGAAATGAAATAACAAATTTTCCTTCAGTGTTTTGACACACAAGAAAATCCTCCCGAAAAATATTTATTTCGATTGCTTATCAAAAGCTAAGCTGCATTACAACGTGATGTGCTACACGTTCCTATCGTTCTTTCTCGCTTCGATGCGACTGTCCATAACGCCATCGCTCTTACACTTATAGCAATTAACGATGTATGATACGTACAGTCCCGCCAAAAGTGAGTTTCAGAGACAATTTCGATCACTTCCCGATGGGATAAATATCGTAAAAAAATACTGCATATAAAATGTGCTGAAAAGATTGATTTTGCATAATAATAATCCGAAAATGTTATTAACAACTTGGTGGAAAAAAATCGTTCAACAAACAATCAGTCAACCTTACTTTTTTCTAATGAAAATTATATATTTATTTATTTGAATGCATACGAATTTTTTCAGATTTTTTTTCTTTATTTTGATTTTGACTTTTTTTATTTTCCAAAATGCTCGCGAAATAACGAATTTTGGATATGTGTTCGGCATAAAACCATCTACTACACTCAAGATTTTTTTGCAAAACGCATATCCAAAATTTGTTATATTCTGCGCATTTAAAAAAAAAAAAAAAAAAAAATTAAAATCAGAATACAGAAAAAAATTCAAAAAAATTCGGATGCATTCAAATAAATTAACATATCATTTTCATTAGAAAAAAGTTAGGTTGACTGATTGTTTGTTGAACAATTGTTTTTTTCATCAATTTGTTAATGACATTTTGGGATTGTTATTATGCGAAATCAATCTCTTCGGCACGTTCTATATGCATTATTTTTTGCCGATCTTTATCCCATCGGGAAGTGATCGAAATTGGCGCTGAAACTCACTTTTGGCGGGACTGTACGTATCATATATCCTTAAGGTAGTTCTGTCGCTTGCTGTTCATTTCGCATAAGTTCGAGAAAAATGAGATAAAATTGCAAATACTTCTCGATGGTATAAGAATTTAACAAAATTCACACTCATTAGGGGTACTTAAAAGAATCAGTTCGCATAAGAATAATTCCAAAATGTTATTAACAAGGTTTTTAAAAAAATGATTTAATTAACAAATTTTCCGGCAACCTATTTTTGATTGTCACGAAACGATTCGTTTTTTTCTAAATACTTATGAAATTTTTCGGATCCTTAAATTTGCTTTGAATTTTGAGTTTTGTTCACCCATTTATTCCGTATAAAAAAATAAAATTCACAGCAAAGTAAAAAATCGAAAAAAAATCATACGTATTTAGAAAAATGAGCGAATTTTTTTCATCAAAAAAAGTTCGGTTCCCGGGGAATTTGCGGACCAATTTTTTTTTTTTCATCAATCTCTTAACAACATCTTGTAATCATTATTATGCAAGATTAATCTTTCTAGTACCTTTAATAAGTATGAATTTTTTCAGAGATTCATACCATTGAGACGTATTTGCAATTTTCTCTCATTTGCTTGAACTTATGCGAAATGAATACGAAGCGACAGAACTACCTTAAGCAGAGGTAGCACAGCACCGGAAGCCAGGTTATGCTCTCACTTCCGAGGGACCTGAATGCAGCTACATACTTCAATTCAGAATTGTAAGGCCTCATTATACTAAAGAAGAAAAATTTATAGTATTATCCATTTATCACGATTATTTCATGATAATTATAAAGGTAATAGACAAATTATTATGAGATTCTATTTCGCCTTTTTGTGATATATTTTCTATTGCTACTAGTATATTTCATGGTTCTTTGAATTCTAGTTTGTTTGTTGAATATTGGCTAACTAATTCTTGCCATGATCGCAATAATAAATAGGGAAATAATGTTTATAAAAAAAGGTAAACTTTAAAGTAAATGCAACAAAAATTATTTCCCAGTCGTTGTGAAAGATGGTGAGTGAAATATTTCTTCAACAAAAAAATGTACGTAATGTTATGGAACATTTCAAATGACTTTGAAAATTGGGCAATTTTAATATAAAAAGTGCAGATAATTGTACTAAAATTATTGTTATGTATTATACGAGAACTTTTTTCAAAATAAATGAATCGAGGTCGTAAACCTGTTTACATGAAGTGCTTCTTAAATAATTAATATTTGCTGCGGGTTAGCGAAAGTCCGTTAACCAATTAGCTCAAGCGTAACGAATATGAGTAGCATTTTACACGAACGTGATGCTGTGAAAAAATCTTTAGTACGACTTCCTGACCGCGGATGAGCAACACACAAATGGAAAAAAATTCTAAATATCTTTGGAACTAATTACTGTGTATGATTAACGATCGTTTCCCTTTTTGCAATTATCATTAACAGTTCAGAACAATTACTTTCGAGAAATAACTCTAATATTTGGTTCAACAATTAGTGATTCGTTTCGTAATTTATTTTTTTAATTCTAATACATATTTGTTTAATTATGCTCTTAAGGATATTCCTTATAAGTATAATATTTTGTCTTGCAAAATAAAAATTGAGTGAACGACTTCTAAAATTAATTGTTAAATTTCTGTAGGTACAAATAAGGGTCGAGCTCTTGCAGAAAATAGAAAAAGTTTATTTCATCGCATATAACATTCATATATAAATAGATTCAGTTTCGAATGTATTCAGATTTATAATAAAAATTGTCATCGCAATAAAGTCATGGCTCAGCTTTTCAATCATGAAGGTCGTCGCTTAAAATTTGAAGAGTAAATTCGGTGTCACACCACGCAGACACCACGTGTCAATAATCAATGTGCTAATGAGTAAACTTAACATACACGAATATTAATACATGCATACATCTCAGTTGACTTAAATATAAAAGACAAATCAAGTCAAGGAGGAGGAAAAAATAAGTGTTTATCATCGAAACTGAGCAACCCTAACCAGTGTCGACACATAGTACGAGATTAATAAATAAGAACGTTAAATTTATGATCAAATAAAAATTTGAAAAAAATGTCAGGCATAATTACTTCACCGTATGCTTAGGTTTAAAATTTTAGATATTTAATAAAGTATTTACGAGATTTTTTGTAACGGAATGGGAAGTGTCAAATTTGAAAAATTTGATCTTTAAGGTTAAGACGTAAATAATCTAACCTTTAAGGAGGTTCGTCAGTAAAATTAAAAATCTAAAATAATTACCGCGCTTTTAATAATCCATAATAAACTCACATGAATTTTTCGGGAATTTTCGTCTACATCGTTTACACAAAATTAATTTGTTTATGCATACATTTTAACATGGGCTCTTATGGCATATTTACGAATGAAAAAAAATTGAAAATATTTTTAAAAAATTTACATCGAAAAAAAAAAGAATTAATTTCACCAAATACTTACGAATTCAACGATGTAAAAAAAAATTTCAGTTATTATTATTTTTTTATTTGTAAATAGGCCATAAGAGCCCATGTTAAAATGCATGCTTAAAAAATTAATTTTGTGTAAACGATGTAGACGAGAATTTTTAAAAAATTCATGTGAGTTTGTTATGAATTATTTAAAACGCGGTAATTATTTCAGATTTTTCGGTGCATTTTCAATTTTACTGACGAACCTCCTTAAGGTTAAGAGGTAAATTTTTTTATCTTTACGGTTAAGACGTAAAAAATTTGATCTCTAAAGTTAAGACGTAAAAAATTCGATCTTTAAGGTTAAGACGTAAAAAAAAAATGAAAATCGAAATTTTCATGTCAAAATACTCTGAATCGTCGGAAAAATCGAGAAAAAGAGTTTAGATGTATTGTCCGGATGTGTGTGTGTGTGTATGTGTGATGAAAGGCCGAAATTTCATATAACTGTAACTTGTAAACTATTCGACTGAATCAGGTCAAATTTAAACAACATGCAAAGTACTGGCGAATATTCAACTGCTATAAATGTTATTAAAATCACTTAACGCTTTTTAAGTTCTAGCTCTAATCTAATTCTTAGCTACCGCACTGAAACTTGGTATTAAAACTGAAAAAAAGTAATGCGACCTTCGGTATTGAATTAGGGCCAAATATGAAAAGCATTCCGGTTTTTATGAAATTTTAAAATTTTCGAAAAATTTTCGGTTTGCTTAATTTAGGTAAAATTTGAAAAAATCGATTGCAATTTTCAAACAGTAAAAAATAAAACTCAGCTCCGCTACGTAATAAATTGAGTTTTGATCGGTAAAGCGATTCCGATTTTACTTGAATTAAAAACTTGTTTTTACTTGACTTTGACTTTTTTTCGAAAAAATTCAAGTAAAATATAAAATATAAAATGTATATCGGTGACTCAAATTTTCATAAATTTGAAACTTTTAAATGTATTCAAAATAGGGATGTAAACTAGAACTTTGCACATTGCTTTGTTAAAAATTTTTATTTTTCGAAAATGCGGAAGCCAAAAATTAAATAAACAAACTTTCCACAGAAGCGAATTTGCGCAAGATGAAAATTAATAAAGCAGCAAAGTGCCAAAGTTCTACTTCGCATCCTTTTTTTAAAAATAGAAGAAACAAATCTCGGAATAAGTTCATAAACAAATTCACAGATGCTCCATTCGCTTTGATCAACGACACGAAGAAAATTAGAAAAAAAATTGAAATGCCTTACATACATTTTTTCCATCCCACTTTTCTGAACGATTTGGACCATTCTTGAGTGTCTCGACATAAAAATCTCGGATACTTTTTTATTCACGAAAAAAGAAACTGACAGTTCGAATTGTCACATTGCATCCCCGTTAATTTATAGCTTTTATTAAAATTCTGTTTTTCTTATTATTATTATTCGGATTCCCGGTAAAGAAAGCTTTGTTGTGTGATTAATTACGTTCATTACAGATTTCTAACCAACTTGAACTCTATTCTAAGCTATATCTTTAATTTTTATTTATAATGAGTTTGTTTCGTAATTTTTTCATTGAATGTCCCATCCAATTCACCATTGCACATAACTCAATTCATTCTAATAATTCGTCGTTTCTTCAAAATTTATTATTAATATCTTGGTTATTTGTATTATTTTACATTTTTAGACAAATATAACGTACTAGAATGGGAATACAAATTTTTCAGGAAATTAAAAAAAATCCCGTAAAATTTGAATGGTTTCATCGATGTTCAAAAAATTTCGTACCAATTATGAATCTGTGGTCCATTCGTGGACCAAATTTGAGCCTAATATCTTAAGAAATTAAAAAGTTGGAGCCTAATGAGTAATTTCGGAAAAACTTCAAAATGTCATAATTTTAGAACTACGCGACGGATTCGTGCCAAATTTGAACTTAACCATCCTCTACTCACACTCTACACTGAGAGAAAAATATAATTGGATACACTAAATTTTCAAGTAAACCATTTATCTAAAAATATTCAAGTGCAAGATTTATCTGTACCAATTATACATTGAATTTCTTGAATTGTTAAATGAAATAAAAACTTCATTGAATCCATGAAATATTTATTTTTTTCTACTGAATATTCTGTTGATTCAACAAAACTATGTTATGAATACGTCAAACAATATACGTATTCAAATTATATCGTTAATTCTATCAAGTAAATGTATCGTTAAATCAAAACAATATTTGTTTCGATGTGAGAAATATTTACTTAAATCATTTTAATATTTAATTGCTTCAATTAAGTGTGTTTTCGAATGAAACAAACCCGATTTATTTTTGAAGCAACTACTTGAATCAATTAGTAGTGGGCAAGGGCAAATACAATTACGTGGTTTTCAGGATACAAAGCAATAGGGTAGATGTACCGTTAGTGGCCACTGTAACTATTGTGACCATTTTTATAATTTTTTTCTTTAAATTATTTTTTTTCACACAATTGCACGTTGATTTTTTGAACAAATTCATGTCAATTCACTGATTGACCTACCCGACGTTTTTTTAAATCGATATATATGTTTTGATTTATTCCTTTGAATGTGATGGCCACATTGGTCCTAACATGGCCAAAACCGGTACGTCTACCCTAAATACATTATGTTATACTCGATTTTATCTATGAAAACAGTTCCGCACGTATACAAATTTAACTGAATGATTTCATTCATTCAAATATATATAAAATCCATACAATAATTTATTTATTCGACTTAACGAAATATGTAGCTACTTCTATTGAACTGGTTTTTTTCATTCAACTAATGCGGCTCTTTTATATCGTTCATTCAACGCAATATATTGATATTTGGACGACACATATAGTTGCTTCAAATACAAGATGATTGAATGAATTATATATATTTTAAATAAATGATTTGGTGTATCCAATTATATTCTTCTCTCAGTGATATGTGTACCGAGGTCCAGAGCGACATCATTAATACACATACACACACGAATACACACATACACACATTTCGCACAAATAATTTTTCTCGACGTTTTAGAGCATTTTGAGCATCCTAAGATGAAGAACTGGAAAATTTTTTTTTTACGAAAACAAAGCTTGCTTTACGAGGACACAAAAAAATATTTACGAGTAGTTATACAAATCCGACACTTTGTAGTTGTTGTTACTAATCAATTTCCCGTTCATGTACGGATTCGCTTGTGACAAACTCGTTTCTTTTCCCTATTTGACATATTGTTTTCTGCGAGTCGTGAGCAGACGATGGGGAACTTCAGTTCTGCTCCAGTACTCTCTCCAGCAACATCGTTGCCCCGTAGAGCCACCATTGCCGTCACATTCTCTACCTCTACCACCATCGCCCTCTGGTTCACCTCCTCGCCCCGTTATTCTCATCTCCGGAGAGTGGAAGAGACGACGAAGAGCAAGACGACGTCCGACACCGCGACTATTGCAGGGTCGAGTCATTCGCTGCGACTTCCTAACGTCAACACTCGGATATACTGTTTTATGTGCTGTGCGTGTGCGTGTGTGTGTGTGTGTGTGCTATTTATGTTGCCATCATATCAGTTCGCGCTAGGATCGAATAACCCCGTCTGTGGTTATCACACGTGTTTATTATTTGTATTTTGCAGTTTCTTGTCCGGTCAGTACACTCAGAGAAATTGTGCTAAAAAGCTATTAAGGTACTAATTGTTAGTACCTGCGCGTGTTTTTTTAATCCAACTTTTTTTAGTTTAGGTTTAGTTAAGCTGTTTAACTTACATTGGTAGTATAATTTGAAACGTAGAGAAATTGTACTGAAAAGCAACTGAGTTTGGAATTGTTAATAATTGAAAGTGTTTTTTTACCGACGATTCTTTAGTTTATAGTTGGATAGACTTATTAACGAAGAAGTTTTAACCAAAATTTGTACTATAACTTGAATCTTAGAGACATTGTGCTAAAAAATAACTAAGGTTGTTAGCTGCAAGTGTTTTTTTATCAACTTTTTTAGTTTATGATTGGTTAAACTTTTTTTTAATAGAACTGGCATCATAAATTAAATTTTAGAGAAGGTGTGCTAAAAAGCAATTAAGGAACTAATTGTTAGTAGCCGCGAGTGTTTTTTAATCAATCTTTTTTTTTAGTTTAGGTTTAGTTAAGCTGTTTAACTAAAATTGGTAGTATAATTTAAAACGTAGAAAAATTGTGCTCAAAAGCAACCAAGATTCTAATTGTTAGGAATTGAAAGTTTTTTTTTATCAACTTTTTTAGTTTATAGTTATATAAACTTGTTAACGAAAAAGTTTTAACCAAAATTGGTACCATAACTTGAACCTTTAAGACATTGTGTTGAAAAATAACTAAAGTACTCGTTGATAGCTGCAAGTGTTTTTTAATCAACTTTTTTTAGTTTATGATTGGTTAAACTTTTTTTAATACAACTGGCATTATAAATTAAATCTTAGAGAAATTGTGTTAGAAAGCAATTGAGGTACTAATTGTTAGTACCCGCGAGTGTTTTTTAATCAATATTTTTTTAGTTTAGGTCTAGTTAAGCTGTTTAACTAAAATCGGTACTATAATTTAAAACGTAGAAAAATTGAGCTAAAAAGCAACTAAGATTGTAATTGTCAATAACTGAAAGTGTTTTTTTTTATTAACCTTTCTTTAGTTTATAGTTAGGTAAACTTGTTAACGAAGAAGTTTTAACCAAAATTGGTACCATAACTTGAACCTTTAAGACATTGTGTTGAAAAATAACTAAAGTACTCGTTGATAGCTGCAAGTGTTTTTTTTAACAACTTTTTTTAGTTTATGATTGGTTAAACTTTTTTAATCTAACTGGCATTATAAATTAAATCTTAAAGAAATTGTAGTAGAAAGCAACTAAGGTACTAATTGTTAGTTCCTGCGAGTGTTTGTTTTATGTATTGTTTTTTTATTAATGTTTAGTTAAACTTTTTAACTAAAATTATTACTATAATTCGAAACGTAGAAAAAGTTTGCTAAACACTATCTAAGGCACTAATTGTTAGTATCTTCGGGTATTTTTAAATCAATTTTGTTTTAGGTTTTGCTTAGTTAAACCTCGTAATTTAAAAGTTTCACCTAAAATGAGTATTATATTTCAAAATTTAGAGATATTGTGCTAAAAAGCAACTAAGGTACTAATAATTAGTACCTGCGAATGTCTGTTATCAACATTTTTGTTTTGTTTTTGTTCAGTTAAAGTTCCCAACTAAAATTGGTAGTATAACTTGCACCGCAGCATAATTTGTTCGTGGGAAGTTAATGACAGCTATTATTTATTTGTTCACGTGACAACTTTCCTTCGCTTACTGCATAGAAAAAAAAAATCATTGATTAAAAAAATATATCATTGATTCAATAAAACCACGGTTTGCGGGCCGCCAAAAGCGATGTTTTTAAATTAACTCCAGTTGTTCTCACAATTCGGTTTAACATTGAAACAATAAAATATTTTTTTGGCCTGTATTTAAGTTATCGTTTCAATTTTATATAAAATTGTAGGAATTGGAAGTAAAATTGGATTAAAAACGCTTGTTTTTGGCAGTCCGCAAATGAAGGTTTTATTGAATCAACGATATTCTTTATTCCGTGTAGATGTTTTGATATATTTTCGTAAAAAAATACATTTTAAACAAATCCATTTGACGATAATTGTTACTGCAACTTAAAAAATGTACATCCACCAAAATAGTGCTACATGGCAAATATCTATTGTCAGTACTTGCGACAATTTTTAAATAAATTATTTGTTTTTAATTTTCTTGACTTGAAAAATATAAACAAACACGATGATAAATTTAACAAAAAAAATAAAGAATACTCTGATTTAAAAAAAAAACTAAATCTGATTGGCTATTAATTTTTATTATTGTAGTTTTAAAAAAAATACCGCTTATAGTTACAGATAAAATTTATTTTAGTATTTTTCCTCTTGATTAACGTTAACACTGTTGAGGTTACTCAAGTTGATCCGTTCTTAACTCTTTCTTTTTCTTTTATTTCTGGTTAGCAGTGTGGACGAGTTTGCGAAATACAAAAGCACGGATAACTACACAGATTATAAGATCGATGTGTTGAATGAGATCGGCAAACCGTTCGTGTGCGTGAGATCGCCGTTACTTCCCCGAAGCTAGGATCTAATATCGATCTCTTTTAGAGATTAACGATACGCGTGAACGCGCACCGTCCGCACGTGCCCTGCCGCTCTCTGCATAGTCTTTAATGGATTTTATTACGGTATCAATAGAACTAGACTGTCGGATCGCAAGAATTGGATATGAATAACCGTGTGTGATTATTATTGAAAAGTGCGATTGTTGGTAAAACAGAACAAAAATTTGGTGTTGATAAAATTGCTATTGTATTTCAAAATAGGCTTAAGGTTTTGTGAAGCTGATGTGAAATGTGGTGTTGATAAAATTGCTATTGTATTTGAAAATAGGCTTAAGGTTTTGTGAAGCTGATGTGAAATGTGGTGGACGCTGATTGGAGAACAATTTCATTATTTTACGTCATTGATAAAGTTGTAAAGACATAGGATCAATGGATCATATTGCTCGATGAGTAAGTGCTACGAATAATACAATATAATTTATGTATTAACTTACGTCAATACAGCTTTTAAAATTTTTTTTTATCAAATCTTGATTGAAAAAAAAAACGCTCTCATATAATTTGAGAAAACTCTGGGAAGTCTTAAGGATGTATGATATACGTACAGTCCCGCCAAAAGTGAGTTTCAGAGACAATTTCGATGACTTCCCGATGGGATAAAAATCGGAAAAAAAGATAGCATATAAAACGAGCTGGAAAGATTGATTTTACATAATAATGATCCCAAAATGTTATTGACAAATTGGTGGCGAAAACAATTGTTCAACAAACAATCAGTCAACCTAACATTTTTTTCTAATTAAAATTATATGGGAATTTATTTAAATGCATCCAGTTTTTTAAAAATTTTTAACTGTATTTTGATTTTGATTTTTTGTACTTTGAAAAATGCGCAGAATATAACAAATTTTGGATATGCGTTTCGCAAAAAAAAACTTGAGTATAGTAGATGGTTTTATGCCGAACGAATATCCAAAATTCATTATTTCGCGCACATTTTTGAAAATATAATAAATCAAAATCAAAATAAAGAAAAAAATCTGAAAAAATTCGTATGCAATCAAATAAATTAACATATCATTTTCATTAGAAAAAAAGTTAGGTTGACTGATTGTTTGTTGAACAATTGTTTTTTTGACCAATTTGTTAATAACATTTTGGGCTTATTATTATCCGAAACCAATATTTTCAGCACGTTCTATATGCATTATTTTTTTCGATTGTTATCCCATCGGGAAGGGATCGAAATTGTCTCTGGAACTCACTTTTGGCGGGACTGTACATATCATACATACTTAACATATGGGACATTTCATTCTGATTCGACGTGAGTCTGACCCTCGACCTCCTCGATTTGGCTCCATATTTTTTGTAGAGTTGGTTACACTATTAAATGCATCAGATTTCCATCTTTTTAAAGTTATATTTTGAATCCCATAATTACAAAATCTAAAAAAATTTTGAAAAATACTTCGTTACATACCAAAGTTTTCTAGGTTATATCCAAAGGGGGAAAGATTTATTTCATACAATTTTTATACTTTTTCGATTTAAAAATAAGGCATTCAACTCTTTTCAATTTTCGTTTTGAAAAAAAAAAGTAAAAAATGGAATCAGGGTCTGGGACAGTTTGGGTCGAAGCTCAGAAATATTGATATCTGACACAGGATTCATGAGCATTTTATCAGATTTCAAAATTCCCGCCCTGAATATGTCTTTTATAAATAATCATAAATAGGGGAGAGTGGAGTATAATGGGCTGTAGGCAACAGTGAGCAATGGCGTCTATCGGAGAACACAGATCGCCAAAAATTATAGTTTAATAAAAATAAAACTGTGAGTTGAATTGGCTGTTACTCGTCCAATTTAATGTTAAGTTACCTTATCCCTGAACACACAAAGATTTCAAGTACATTTTGGCCGCTTGAAAAAAAACCTTTACCCTTCATAAAAGTTTTATATCGCAAAGTAACTTTTTCGCTAGTCCCGCTCGACTTACATGAATTTTAGGGTGTGCCAAAAATAAGCGATATTTTTTTTCCTTGCTCTCCTCCCAAAATATTGTAGAATACATTTTAGTAATGATCTTGTGAAAAGCGGAGCTCATCATTTTGGTCCTTAAAGATCCATCATCGCATTTCAAGTTTTCTCATTTAAATAACACAGAAAAGTGATTATTTCCCATTTTTTCTCCCTGCAATCTAAGCAGAATTTTTTTTTTCCATCAAATCAATGACTACATCTTATGAATCATTAAATTTCGAACAAAAAATCTTGTTGAGTCAAATTTCTATCTTCAATATTTGATTTATTACAGAGCCTTGACATTTTTTATCGGATGTGCGTAAAAAACCATCAAAATTAGATTCAACGAGTCTGTAACTTAAAACCGTCAGCAATACATAAAATTACACCCGGATTTTTTAGAAAATTCAATGTTCTAATAAATTTCTATTGACTTTTCGTACTAACATCTGTAGTTCTCTTAATGACAGTTAAAAATACAAAAACCATAACTTTGTTGGTCTGTAACTTTGTAAATATCAACAATACAAAAAACTCCTTAACAACTTTTTTATAGTGGGTCAAACGGACAACAAAATTTTCCTTTAACTTTTTGTCCTATCTTCAATAGATCACCTAAAAAATGTGAGAAAAAAACACGGAAAACTTACAACATACAAAATTTCAAGGCTCTGAAATAAATCAAATATTATATTGATAATTTTGAACGTGTTATCACAACCTCAGACTATGACCAGAGGTTGAATAAAACCGACTGAACACCTTTCCAGTCAGATTGTGATTTTAATAGAACTACAGACGAATTAAAGAAAAAAGTGGCTCACTGTTGCTCACTTTCCCCTATTTAAATTGTTTAAAAAAAAATCTAAAGAATATACAGGACGTTTTTCGATATGACGAAATTCAATATCAAATGTAATTCTTGGTTTAAGCTTTCACTTAACTTATAATATATTATTATTTGGATAATCGGCCTTTATCCAAAATATTGATCTGTACGCATAATACGAAAAAATACATATATCGGTTTTACCATGTCAGGACATGATCAAACCGATATATGTTTTTTTTTCTATTTCAAACTGCAATCACTTATGAACTTTGTACGGGACCAAAAAAAAAAAAAAAAAAATACTAAGAATTAAGCATTTTCATACACAATTGGCAACCATTTTTTCGATGCCACTTTCCGAAGTCCTTTTCGCAAAAAAAAAATTTTCATTAATTTTGTAGTAAAATATAGTCTGAAATTCAATATCAAATGTAATTCTTGGTTTAAGCTTTCACTTAACTTATAATATATTATTATGATCGTCAAACTTTTCATAATAATAATTTTTCAAAAATGATCATATTTCGATAGATTATGCAATAACCCAAAAAAAAAAGAATATGGAGACAGAGCCTAGAATAAAATAAAGAGACCAAAAATCAAGGGGATGATAATAATGGAAATATCCCATTGCGATCATTGTGGATTGGACTTTAGATTTACGGTAGATTATCGTTTATTTTTTCAGGAGCTGAGGATGTGGCCATCTATCCAGAATTGGATCTGGCTGCCGGTGGTTGTAAAGAGGGAGATTCGATGGAAACCGTTCGTGAATTCGTGGAAAAAATAGTGGAAGGTCTCGTCGGTAATGTTGACGATACGCCGATCGATCGTTTGTACGATCATCCTGCTTGTGAGTGAAAACATAAAGTTACTTTTTTTTTAACAATATGCCGGTTCAATTGAATATAGTAACTCATCTCAAATTCACACCGAAAAAAAGGTTTGGTAACATTGAAAAAATTTGGTTTAAATTAACCAAAGCCGGCGGTTTGCGGATGACGAAGGTAATATTTAGTTGAGTTAACTGAAAATTGCCATCGATTTCGAAGAGTGGATTTCATTATTACACCTTAATATGAGGCATTCCACATGACTTCAGCCGAAAAAAAAAAAAAATGTCCGAAAATCAGGTTTAGTGGCTATAATAGATAAACGAAGTTTTAATTTTTTTGAAATTTTTTTCTGGCGAAATATGCCATCCTTTTCATTTTTCATTCAACCTGTGATATCTCGGGAACGATTAATCGTATCGACATCTAAAAAAACGAAAATGTGCTTTTTTTTATGGCCCACAAGAAAATAAATAATTCAGAATTAATTGTGTAATTTCAGACCATATCTTACTACAAAATTGATGAATTTTTTTTTTTGCGAAAAGGACTTCGGAAAGTGACATCAAAAAAACTAGCGCGAATTATGTATGAAAATCCTCAATTTTTGGTATTTTTATTTTTTTTTTGGGCCGCGCACAGTTCATAAGTTATCGCAGTTTGAAATATTTGAAAAAATACAGTTCACGAAATTTTACGCGTTTCTGCTCCGGTCGAGACATTTGCAGTGCTTTTGAAAAGTGCAACCCAACTTTATATCATTTTTACATAACAAAGTGGTGAAACAAATTAGAAGAAAAACGATAAAAAATAAGAATTGGAAATAAACAAAAAAATTTTAACGCCAAACTGCTATAACCTTACGATGATTGTGTTCTCAATAAATAGACTTTTATCCAAAATATTGATCTGTACGCATAATACGAAAAAATACATATATCGGTTTTACCATGTTAGGACATGATAAAACCGATATATGTTTTTTTTTATATTTCAAACTGCGATAACTTATGAACTTTGTACGGGACCAAAAAAAAAAAATACTAAAATTTAAGGATTTTCATACCCAATTGGCAACCATTTCTTCGATGCCACTTTCCGAAGTCCTTTTCGCAAAAAAAAAAATTTCATTAATTTTGTAGTAAAATATAGTCTGAAATTACACAATGAGTTCTGTGCTAATTATTTTCTTGTGGGCCATAAAAAAACGCACATTTTCGTTTATTAGATGTCGATGCGATTAATCGATCCCGAAATATCATAGATTAAAGAAAAATGAAAAATATGGCATATTACGCCAGAAAAAATTTCAAAAAAATAAAAATTTGGTGTATCTATTATAACTACTGAACCTGATTTTTGGACTTTTTTTTTTTTGGGTGGCTGAAGTCATGTGGAATGCCTCATATATCTTTGCCCCAATCGATTGGATAATGTTATCGACTAAACATTTCATTATTTTGGTCGTATGTTGAGTTGAGTGTACCAATATGGGTTTCATAAGCAAATTCTTTGGTTGTACTGACAATACGTAAGCTTGAAGAGACTACATTATATTTTATCGTGAAAAACAATAAATTCAATATGAAACAACAAAAGGTTCGTTTGATTAATTAACATTGATGTTGTTAGTAGTAATGTTTTTTTATTCAAACAAGATAAACATATTAAAACATATAGTTGATTCAAATATATTTTGTTTGACTCAAACTTATTTTATTCGAACGCATCGGCGAGATTGATTTTACTAAACCTTTTTCTCGGTTCATAAATATCAAATAGTGCTGTGATTATGCATATAAAATATTTCATTTCGATAAAAAAATATTACTGGGAAAACCTAAAACGTAAAAGATTTTCATAATTTCCTTTTTCTGTAGCCAATTCGTGAGTCATAATAAAGAATGACCAAAATAGCAAATGGCTCAAACAGCGAATTAAAAAAAGTAATGTCTCAAATTCGAATGGGGTGAGGGTTAAAATGTGGAAAGACCAAAAAAGGACTGGCTGAAATATCAAATTTTTAAAATAACGGAATTTCAAATTTACACGGATCAATACAAGAGCTTTTAAAAAAACAAAATAAAAATATTTATATTGAATCCTATTCATATTGAAAACAAAAATAATAATATCTCAAATTGCAAACGCCGAAATATCAGATAAATGGAAATTTTTATCTTTAGAATTCTAGTCCTGAAATTTATGAATAACGAATATTCGTAAATTGTAAACGTTCGGTTTACAATTTCGAATTTTTTAATGCAAGAGACGAAAATGTCGGATGGTCAATATATGCAAATAAACGAAATGTCGAATTGAAATATAGCGAATGAATTTTTTAATGCAAGAGACGAAAATGTTGGATGGTCAATATATGCAAATAAACGAAATGTCGAATTAAAATATAGCGAATGTCCAAAAAGTCGAATGCAAGAAAGGTCGAACTGATACTTTCAATGCATGGGTTACAAAAATTATTATTTTTCAACGCATGCATAAATAAGTGCCTTATTCGCGACTGCGAAAAATCCATATTCGGTCACTGTTTTGAGCAGAGGTCAAAATGTCGGCTAACAAAATGTTCAACGGGCGATACCTTGAATTTTCATAATTGTAAATATTAATAATGAAATTTAATTGACTGAATTTTAATGGAGAAATATTTACTTACACATTTAAAATCATAGATTTGTCAAAAAAACCTCAAATAAACATTTTTACACTCATCTTAAAATGGACTCTTCGACAGATGTAATAAGACTAAGATTTATTCACCTGTTCGATCTGAATGCTACGACAGGTTGACAATTTTTCTTTTTTTCTCACTTCATTTTAGTGCATTGTATGTCTTTGCAAAATTGTAGAATTAAAATGCTTGGTATGTACTTGATGATGTTTCAATGTAAATTTTTATTCTTATGCCTTTTTTTCGGTGATGCAGACGCAGATAGCGAATATTATAATGACGTTCTGAATTCAGACGTTAATTTTTTTGAAATTCGCTATCTTAGCCATTCGTTATTTTGGTTATTCTCTATTTTTATCCTCCCTCGCCATTTTTATTACTGTTGATCAGTCATTATTATGGATGTTAGAAAAATATTCAGACAAGCCTTTTCATTGGTGTAATTTTTGCTCATAGTTTGCAGCAGTCGTAAACTCGAAGTTGCACTGCCAGATTGTTTTTGCAATATCCAATTATCTCTGTAGGAAGACTCCGTCCATAATAATCATTGGAATTTCCATTACGAGACAATATCCTCACTTTTACCGTCAATTTTTTCCTGGACTATAATAACCTGTTTACTAAATTTCCTTGTAACTTCTGCGAAAAATTTTTAAATGAAAATTCCTGTACTCAAATTCGATAGTTTTTCTACAGGAATAATTGCACCTTGTGACAATAATTTCTCACGGCGCCATCTGAACGTTGTAAAAGTGCAAAATAACAAAAAATGGTACCGATAAAAATGAGCAGAAAAGTTTCTGTATATGAAAACGTTTTATTATATAAGCTTGTTCAAAAGATTTTTTTAATTTACTTCTAAAAACATTGTTGAAGATATTTGGAAATTTATATCCTTAAGCTGGTAATTTAAATATAATGAAAAATTGTAATTTAGAGTTGAAGCGAAAATTTTAAGCAATAAATATATTTAAGTATTTTGAGTATACTAAGCATTAGAGTGTGTCAAAAACAAATATATTTTTTTCTCTCTTTTTTTAAGGCGAGCCTATGTATTTCGACAATAAATAAATATACACTGTTAAAAATATTATTAAATTTACAACACGTTTAATATACGAAGTTATATCAAATTTACAAACGAGGTATACCAAATTCAAATTCATATATAACGTATAGAAATTTTTATAATTCTGTTTTAATTTTTATACCTGTATGTTGAAATTAATGTAGCTGACATTGAAATTTAATAAGCTGTGTATTGCAAAAGTTGATTCACAAACTTTGTTGTAATATTAATATATCACTGTTGAAAGTTTTTTTAAATTTACAACACGTTTAATATACGAAGTTATATCAAATTTACAAACGCGCATACCAAATTCAAATTCATATATAATGTATATAAATTTTTATAATTCTGTTGTAATTTCAATACCTGAATGTTGAAATTGATGTAGCTGACATTGAAATTTAATAAGCTGTGTATTGCAAAAGTTAATTCACAAACTTTGTTGTAATATTAATATATCACTGTTGAAAATATTATTAGATTTACAACACGTTTAATATACGAAGTTATATCAAATTTAAGTTTGTGTGTAAATAATGACAAATATTGCATTGTTCTTAATATACGAATAATTTAATATTTATACATACTTGTATATGAAATTTCATATACTGTATATGCATAAAACTTCATATACATTTTATGAATTTTCATACAAAAATTTTTAACAGTGTATATATATATATATATTTTTTTTAAATTGACATTTCATGTAATAAAAAAAACCTTAATTGCGGCACGTCTAAACATTATTTGCCAGCAAATTACTTTGGCACACTCGATTATTAGGTCAACCTCTCGACTTTAAGCCATGAAGATCCAGGAAAAGTGCGATAATTAGTAGCAAGAATCAGCAAAAGAAAAAATCGGTATTTTTCTGGTTATCAAAGAAAAGTAAAAAAATCCGAAGATTATCGCACTTTTCTTTGGTCTTCATGGCTTAAACTCGAGAGGTTGACCTAACAATCGAGTGTGCCAAAGGAATTTGTTGACAAATAATGTTTAGATGTGCCTTAATCGAGGTCTTTTTATTATATGAAATTTAAAAAAAAAAATATATATATATATATATATATTTAGGCGCGTTTTCTGTATGAAGTCAGAGTACATATTTTTGCCGTAAAAAAACAAAAATTGTGATGTTTTTTTTTGGACACCCTACTAAGCATACATAAAATTTAACATAAATTTTTTTAGGTAGTGTAGGTATAAAATTTAATATGCGTATTCGCAGCACTATTTAATTAGTTAGAAGTGCTCCGATGCTCCAAAGATATGCAGGTTTCTTTTCTCGTTGATGTAATGAAAATTAACATCCATTTCATACTCGCTCGAGCACAAAATTTCTGTTCTGCCACGAATCCTACTTCTTATCATCTCCCGACAAGTAACGCCACCTGTACGACAGAGATTCATGCTTGTCCAGTCACCGGCGAACGACAATTACCTCGCCGGTCAGTAGCGAGTTAATATCAAGCATTCTCTGTCGATTCGGCCATTTTTTATCCTCTCCAATCTGCTTCATAATTGGATATGGGCAATTCCATCGAAATTCAGCCACCGAGATTTTTGTTTTACAAAAAATTCCAAAAAATCAGGTTTTTTATTTGTAAAAACTTGACCAAATTTTAATAGGCTGTAATAAAAATTTGATGGCATATTAGAATTTTTTATATTTCATTCAAATGCTTCCATCTTGGGACTGTTTTATCGTACATATATTTCGAAAAAATTAAAAATATGTGAAATTTTATGGCCCACGATTAAAAAATCAAGTCAGACTTATATGGGACACTCAAGCTCAAATTCACGTATAATTCACGAAAGAGATATCAATAATATTTTTTATTTTACCGAATGTATTGCTACTGTTTAGCTGAATGGATATTTTTAAATTCTGTACATGAATAACCATTTTCAAGAAAATTTTTTTGTAATGGCTGAAGCATCATAATTCAATCATGATGATATGGTGGATTATCAATGAATTTAATGTGGAAAATAGTTGTATCTTTTCAATGGGATGTTTAAACCCATTACATTGATATTTCTTAACATTTTTTATGCAGATATATAATTGAAGGGAATCAATTCGACTCTGTTGAATTAATATTTAAAATCAATACGTGCACTCATGCTTTCGTTCTTTTTCTTCTTGTTACCATGGTGTATCGATATGTCTTTTGTTATTATTTATTAATGTCAAAAACGGGAGACACGGAATTCTTTGTATCACCTCAACATCGTGTATTAACTTTATAATTATCTCCAAATAACTATATTATTATGTTCAGAAAAGTTCATAGTTTGATTAGTGATAAAACGGTCTAAGAAACAACAGGCTCAAATATGGCGTGGGTTTTGCAAGAAAAAGAATAAAGGGAAATTTATTCGGCCTTAAAAATGGTCAGCAACTCCGAATACCATTAAGAAAAAAAAATCTTAAACATTCGTTGTTCGTTATTCATTATCTCATCGGATTTATATTTCATCGTATTGAAATTTGGTGAAATTGTTATAATAATAAAAATAATTCCGCTGTTATTCGAAACTTCCAAACGAATAATTGGTCTGGCTCCGTATGACACTGATGATTTTTTGGCGATATCGACAGTCATGCAAGAATACTCTGTACGTTCATTAGCCGAAAAAATGACCGTTTTGGAATTTAAAACAGAATAATTCACCCATTTTTTTTAAATTTTCACACAAATACATTTTTTTTCCACCATAACATCGATCGGTGCCACTCTGACGATTAATTCGTGATATCAACACTCATACACTGAGCGAAATAGATACTAAGATTTTTAATATCCGATATACTAAATATTATATACTATCGGATAGTATTTGGATAGTACCGTGTATTGTGTGTATTGTAAGGGTTTATTATACGGAATGTACTTGGTCCAATCAGATATTAACCATTACTATAATTATACTAACTGTTGCACTCCAGAGAGTGATCCCTATACGAAGCATCCAATATACTATTCGATAGTATATTTTTACTATCGGGTAGTATCTATTTCTCTCAGTGTATATAATACTCTGCAATTTTTTCAATAAAAAAAATATCTGTTTTTTGAGGAGGTTCGGTGACGACAATCGAAGTCAAATCAGTGCTAAATTTTCAAAATTGATTCTTTTAAGTGTCATGCATTTGAAAACAATAGTGAAGGATGATTTGTGTTGAAGCATGTATACTTAATTCAGTGAAAAATCCGTGGTGACGAATTTGCATTAAGATTAATCGATATTAACTTTTTTTTTCAATGGGACACATTTTTGTTTAGTTTTTTCCCAATATCATCTGTAATTCTTCACCAATTACACTGAGTGATAGCTCATTTTGTTTCTTAGAAGATACTTCACGAATTGACCGCCTAGATATTTCGTAATATTGATCGTTCAATAATTATAGCCTGTTGTTTAACAAAAACAAAAATACTTTCACAAACAACAAGCTATAATTATTAAACGATCGACACTAGGAAATATTTGGCTGTCAATTCATAGAGTATCTTTTGAGAAAGAGAATAAGCCATCACTCATTTAAATCGATAAAGAATTACTGATTATACTTGAAAAAAAAACAGAACGAAAATGTATCCCATTACATATAAATGTTAATTAATTAATCTTGATGCAAATTCGTCACTATTGATCTTTTACTGAATTAAGTATACAAGCTTCAATACAAATCACCCTTCACTATTGTTTTTTAATCCATTAAACATTAAGGAATCAATTACAAAAATTTAGCACTAATTTGACTTCGATAGTGGTGACCGAATTTCCTTAATAAGAAAGTAATTTCTCTACTTTTTGGTAAAAAATCATACTTACCGGGATATGAAAATTATTTCAAACATTCGGCTCGAAAGCTAACAGAAAAAGACAACTTTCATCCAGAGAGATTTTTTTTACAGTACCTTCAAGTTTTCGAGATAAGTGCACTTAAAAAAAATGGCATCTTTTGAAATATTGTTTTGAAAAACCTGAAAAAATTCACATGGAGTGCCTTTCATTGGTACTTTCAAATATCCAATTATGAGGCAGATTGGAGAGGGTCGAAAAAGAAAAACGCGAGTGTTCGATAAAGAATGGTTCATATATTATACACGCGAAACTCGCGTGAATAAAAAATAGTTTTTCTAATTTCATAGATAATATATTTTTATTTGTAAATATGTTTAATGTAAGAGATTATCAGTAAAATATATCAATTATATTAACCCTTCAATATGCAAACATTTGTCTCGTTGGAAAAAATAATGAATAAGTACTTTTTTTTTTAAAATACGTTTTGTACGCTAATTTTTTTCCACTAAATAAAAATATGGAATGCACTTTTAATCAATTTCGACTATTTGTCTATTTTTACGACATTTTTTGTATTAAATTTAAATCAGATGTCTTTAAAAATAATAGTTTTTGAAGATATACTTTTGCAATTTTATGTGCAAATACGTTTGTTTAAATTGAATTTAATAGAAAATTAGAAAAAAAAAATTCTCTCTATTGTCACAAATGCGTTGACATTTAAAGGGTTAAAAAAATACCAATAACTTTGCAGATTTCTTGTTATCAACCGACTAAAATTTTCTGGGGCTTTTGTTATACTTGCTGATGTGTCACTAACAATTAACTAACAATATTAACAGATGATCGGCTTTTCGAAACGTACGGTGTACTTCTGGCGAGTGCCTTAACACGTCTGGCGATATCTTTAAGGCAGTGTGTTGACAGTAAGTACAACAATTGTTATAACAATGCACTGAGAGAAATTGGATACACTGAATTATCAAATAAGCCATTTATTTTTAATTAAACAAATAAACCCTTTATTTCAAAATATAAAAATGAACCCTATATCTAAACCAATTGTATATTCAATTGCTTCGCTTATCGAAGAAAATCAAAATTTTATTACCTCAACAAAATATTTAATCACTTTGACTAAATAATGTTAATTAGAGTGTGCCAAAAATAAGCGATATTTTTTTTCCTTGCTCTGCGCCCAAAATATTGTAGAATACATCTTAGTAATGATTCTGTCAAAACCGGAGCTCATAATTTTAATCTTTAGAGGTCCATCATCGCGTTTAAAGTTTTCCCATTTAAATAACACTGCAAAGTAATTTTTTTCCATTCTTTCTCCCTGCAAACTAAGAAATTTTTTTTTTTCATGAAATCAATGACTACATCTTATGAATTACTAAATTTCGAACGGAAAATCTTATTGAGTCGAATTTGTATCTTCAATATTTGATTTATTACAGAGCCTTGAAATTTTTTATGTGGTAAATTTTCCGTGTTTTTTCTTTACATTTTTTAGCTAATCTATTCAAGTTAGAACAAAAAGTAAAACGAAAATTTTGTCGTCCGTTTGACGCATTACAAAAAAGCCGGTAACGAGTTTTTCGTATCGTTGATATATACAAAGTTACACACCGAAAAAGTTATGGTTTTTGTATTTTCAACTGTCATTAAGTGAACTACTGATATTAGTACAAAAAAGTCAATAGAAATTTATTAGAACATTAAATTTTCTAAAAAATCCGGACGAAATTTTATGTATTGCTAACGGTTTTAAGTTACAGACATATTGAATCTTATTCTGATGGTTTTTTTTGCTTATCCGATAAAAAATTTCAAGGCTCTGTAATAAATCAAATATTGAAGATAGAAATTCGACTCAACAAGATTTTTTGTTCGAAATTTAACGATTCATAAGGCGTAGTCATTGATCTATGAAAAAAAAATTCTTCTTAGGTTGCAGGGAGAAAGAATGGAAAAAAACCACTTTCCTGTGTTATTTAAATGGGAAAACTTCAAATGCGATGCTGGACCTCTAAGAATTAAAATTATGAGCTCCACTTTTGACAGAATCATTACTAAAACGTATTCTACGATATTTTGGGCGGAGAGCAAAGAAAAAAAATATCGCCGTTTTTGGCAGACCCTAATATTGATATTATCAAGATATTTTATGAAAATATCACACAACATACATATTCATATTATATCGTCAATCGGACCAACAAAATTTTTTGTTGAATAAAAACAATATTAGTTTTGATATTGACAATACTTATTTGAAGCTGGTTAATTTTTAATTGCTTTAATCGAATTAATTTCCAAATGTAATATATATGCAATTTATTTTCATTAACGAAATGGTTCTATCAATTTAAATATATGCGTTATGCCACCAAATATCAGCCGAGAATACTGATATTTAAATTTTTGGTTCTCTTTTTGTCCTGATTCGATTCACTATAGTAAAATAAAGAAAAAGGCCTAATTCAAAATTTTCTGCTCATCATTCCCGAAGTGAATCGTCTATATTAGTTTTTAATTGAAAATTTAAACTTTACATTTTAACATCTTACCGAATTTGATCAGGGAAATCTAAAAGACTATTTTTCATTGGATATTTTCGGAATCTCGGGAAAAAATAGTTGTTTTCACTTTCGTTGACATTTTCAAGGCCAAAGAGTTGAAAAATGATTCTAAAAGCTTTTCGATGCTTACGCCACTTTGTTCGAATTATTTTTCTTTCTATGAGTGCAGAAAATTAGCCTAATATCCAATTTTTGACTTGTGATCTCTAAAATTCCATCGCTGACAAAGTGAAACTAAAAATTTCCAATAAAGTACTAAAGCATAAATGTAAATATAGTAAACATACTTGATTCATTAGTAGAGGTTTTGAGTTACTAGATTACAAGTCAAATTCTCGTAGTATTTTGATCATTTAAAGTTTGAAAAACGGTTTTTTACGTCTTTGTGCTGTCAGAAATTGAATTTTGGAGAGCACAAGTTAAAAATTGGGTATTTTTAGAGAAATTTTCTAATCTTGAAAAAAAAAAATCGAAAAATACGCCGTTTAAGCATCGAAAAGGCTCCTGGAATCGTTTTTAAACTTTTTGACGTTAAAAATGTTATCAAATGTCAACATACATTTTTGTTGTTGTGAAAATTCCGGTTAAAAAAACGTACTTTGAATTTTCCTGATCAGATTCATTAAGACGTTAGAATTCGAAGTTAAAATTTTCAGCCGAAAACTAAAGTAGTCCATTCTCTTTGGGAATGTTGAGCAAAAAATCCCAAATTTGAACTTTCTCTTTATATCAGTATAGTGAATCAAATCTATTATTCTAATTCTATTTTCAAATAATATTCTTCAAATTACATTTCCAAATATCTAAATCTCTTATATAAAATCTATACATTAATTTATTCATTTGACTCAACAAAATATACAGCTGCTTTAAATATACGGGTTCTTTCGACTCAAATAATTCGTTTTTTTAAATACAATTTTAAATTAAAATTTTTTTCTTTATTATTCTAAATAACTCACTCAACACAATGTATCGTTATTTTACCAAACGTACAGTTGTTCCAAATATAAAGTTACTCAAGTCAATTATAGATATTTAAAATGAATGATTTGGTGTATTCAGTTTTTTTTTCTCTCAGTGTGTCTTTTTTTCGGTGCCTTTGAAGCGATAGTAATGTTTTGATAACAGAGTGTGCGAGTGCTGTATGATCTTCAAGTATGATTGCTATCTCGCGAAATGATCGTGACTGCACTTGGATGATATTTTGCTTTATCGACGAACTTGAGCCAAGTTCGTGCTGCACGTTATAAGTATTAGATATAAAATCATATTGAGTCGAATAACTCGGCACGTCCTCACCGCTCGCCCTCTATATCAACGTGAATCACGAGAATTACGTAATGTGACACAGAAATCACGATTGTCTCCTTCAGTCGTGATTCCTTCGGTTCTCCACGCTCGTTATTTACAGTAATAATGCTTACGACGATCTCGACCTTCCCATGCACAAGTAACATCAACGTGCACGTTAAAGAAGATAACTCGACGCTTCGTGATCATTCATTGCCTATTTCTACTTGTTTATACTATATGGGCTATTTTGCGCTAAATGCAAAATTTGTTTCTCCGGAATTTATAAATCAGGATTGTCAACGCTTGATTATTTTTAACATTCATCGTATAATTGACGCCCAATTATAATTCTGAATACCTGTATCGTTTTGTGTTTGATGTTACATCGAAAAGAAATATTTCCACGGGGAGATAATTTTTTTTAAATTATTTTTCGCGTTTCAAATCCGTATTGTAAAACTTAAAAAAAACGTTAAAAAAGATAACTCGACGCTTCGTGATCATTCATTGCCTATTTCTACTTGTTTATACTATATGGGCTATTTTGCGCTAAATGCAAAAATTTTTTCTTCGTAATTTATAAATCAGGATTGTCAATGCTTGATTATTTTTAACATTCATCGTATAATTGACGCCCAATTATAATTCTGAATACCTGTATCGTTTTGTGTTTGGTGCTACATCGAAAAGAAATATTTCCACGGGGAAATAATTTTTTTAAAATTATTTTTCGCGTTTCAAATCCGTATTGTAAAACTTAAAAAAAAACGTTAAAAAAGATAACTCGACGCTTCGTGATCATTCATTGCCTATTTCTACTTGTTTATACTATATGGGCTATTTTGCGCTGAATGCAAAATTTGTTTCTTCGGAATTTATAAATCAGGATTGTCAACGCTTGATTATTTTTAACATTCATCGTATAATTGACGCTCAATTATAATTCTGAATACCTGTATCGTTTTGTGTTTGATGTTACATCGAAAAGAAATATTTCCACGGGGAAATAATTTTTTTTAAATTATTTTTCGCGTTTCAAATCCGTATTTTAAAACTTAAAAAAAAACGTTAAAAAAGATAACTCGACGCTTCGTGATCATTCATTGCCTATTTCTACTTGTTTATACTATATGGGCTATTTTGCGCTAAATGCAAAATTTGTTTCTTCGGAATTTATAAATGAGGATTGTCAACGCTTGATTATTTTTAACATTCATCGTATAATTGACGCCCAATTATAATTCTGAATACCTGTATCGTTTTGTGTTTGGTGCTACATCGAAAAGAAATATTTCCACGGGGAAATAATTTTTTTTTAATTATTTTTCGCGTTTCAAATCCGTATTGTAAAACTTAAAAAAAAACGTTAAAAAAGATAACTCGACGCTTCGTGATCATTCATTGCCTATTTCTACTTGTTTATACTATATGGGCTATTTTGCGCTAAATGCAAAATTTGTTTCTTCGGAATTTATAAATCAGGATTGTCAACGCTTGATTATTTTTAACATTCATCGTATAATTGACGCCCAATTATAATTCTGAATACCTGTATCTTTTTGTGTTTGATGTTACATCGAAAAGAAATATTTCCACGGGGAAATAATTTTTTTTAAATTATTTTTCGCGTTTCAAATCCGTATTGTAAAACTTAAAAAAAAACGTTAAAAAAGATAACTCGACGCTTCGTGATCATTCATTGCCTATTTCTACTTGTCTATATTATATGGGCTATTTTGCGCTAAATGCAAAATTAGTTTCTTCGGAATTTATAAATCAGGATTGTCAACGCTTGATTATTTTTAACATTCATCGTATAATTGACGCCCAATTATAATTCTGAATACCTGTATCGTTTTGTGTTTGATGCTACATCGAAAAGAAATATTTCCACGGGGAAATAATTTTTTTTAAATTATTTTTCGCGTTTCAAATCCGTATTGTAAAACTTAAAAAAAAACGTTAAAAAAGATAACTCGACGCTTCGTGATCATTCATTGCCTATTTCTACTTGTTTATACTATATGGGCTATTTTGCGCTAAATGCAAAATTTGTTTCTTCGGAATTTATAAATCAGGATTGTCAACGCTTGATTATTTTTAACATTCATCGTATAATTGACGCCCAATTATAATTCTGAATACCTGTATCTTTTTGTGTTTGATGTTACATCGAAAATAAATATTTCCACGGGGAAATAATTTTTTTAAATTATTTTTCGCGTTTCAAATCCGTATTGTAAAACTTAAAAAAAACGTTAAAAAAGATAACTCGACGCTTCGTGATCATTCATTGCCTATTTCTACTTGTTTATACTATATGGGCTATTTTGCGCTAAATGCAAAATTTGTTTCTTCGGAATTTATAAATCAGGATTGTCAACGCTTGATTATTTTTAACATTCATCGTATAATCGACGCCCAATTATAATTCTGAATACCTGTATCGTTTTGTGTTTGATGTTACATCGAAAAGAAATATTTCCACGGAGAAATAATTTTTTGAAAATTATTTTTCGCGTTTTCAAATCCGTATTGTAAAACTTCGTTATTTCAAGTCCTAGATTTGAAAAGCATATAAATAATTGACTCCTGAATTATTATTCTGAACAGATGTATCACTTCGTCTTTCATGTTATATCGGAAGAATTATTTCCACGAGAAAATAATTACAAAAGAATTATTATTTTGAACACCTGTATCGTTCTGTCTTTAAAGTTACATCAAAAAAATTATTTGCAAGGTCAGATGATAAAAAAAAATCATTTACATCTTTATAAGGCATTTTGGATTATTATTATGGAGTCAAAATTATAAAATAACGTCGACCATAATTTTTTTACTTCTTCAAGTTATAGTAGCTTTTAGTTGTAAATGTCAACTTATTGCATAAATAGTTGCATATCGTTTTTTTATCCTACATTTGTAAAAAAGGTGTATAAAACTTTCGTGATAAAACTAAAAACTAATAAAAATGAAAAATGTATCGCTCTGAAAATTAAAGTACACAGCATTGCTTGGAATTATTATCGTTAAAAAAATTACCGAAGACGTCAGAAACTATTTTTTACTATTGCAGACAAATTATTCCATTTCCAAATGGTTTTATAAGTAAATAATAATGATAATTTGGAAAATGACTACCATTTTCTGTAAAATTTGCAAAAAGTGTCTGCGGACATTTTTTTTCAGTATGAAATATATATATATATTCCTGAATATATGAATAATAACAAAAGTAAATCATCTCCATTCTGAAACCATATTTTCATAACAAGTATTTTAATCTCAACGGAACATGAAAATTAGTACTAAAAACCGCAAAATAAGTGGAATTCAATAATCACGGCTGCAAGTTTGAATATCATCCCCCATCAAAAAAAGTATGCTCGAAAAATTTCGAAAAGTATATATTTTATATACCAACTATACTTTGGCCGAAAAATTTGATATATCGGATATAACTTTTAGTATACTTACAAAGTATATACGATGGTATATACTAGTTCACACATATTTTTGGGAAATAAAATATATCATTTTTATATTCTTCATATAATTCTCAATCCACATTTTATGTATTCATAAATATATGCGAATGTATACTTTTTCTATAGAAATTATATATATATTTATGTAAGAAGATGTTTAACACTTGAATCAGTTGGAAGAACATTTGACCAAATTGTTTAGATTCTTTGTCGATATAAAAAATCTAGGTGTTCGAGATTTCGTGTTTTTATATTTTATGAGTTGATACATTTTTTATATACTACTAATATACAAAAAAATATACTTTTCGTATATTAGCCAGATACATGTATGGATATCCAAATAAATATATTTTTCGTATATTTGCCAGATGTACTAACGATTGTATAAAAAATGTACTTTACGTATATCCGCCAAATGTACGTTTGGACGAAATATTGGATATTGCCAAGTATATGAAAAGGATATAAGAAAAATACCACGTACATTATTTATATATTTTTCGATACGTCGAAAAATATACTTTGTTAGCATACTTTTTTTCCATGGGGATGTTTCTAGATATACTTTAATATTCGACGATGAATAAACGAATGGGTAATTTTTATTCAATAATAAATTAATCTTCAATAAATGTTCGTTCGATGCTTATAAAAAAATACTGTCGTCTGTAGGGAAATTATCATAGCAACTCTGCTGAATCTCAAAAGCGAATGTCAATGCCATGTCTGAAAGAAAATTCATAATCGAGAAACGAGATATATTTACTTGAAAAAAAACCAAGAATCCTCATACATATTTACGTACATGTATAAAAGACAAGAAAATTCGCAAGAAGTGTGTGCTATTGATGATTGTGGCAATTACGGCTCTGACGCAAGCGAACCCTCATTACACATTCGTTCCTTCATCCTTTTTTTTCCCTCTCAGTTTCATCATCGTACTAATTTCCGTTGAATTGAGGATAGAATTAAAAAGACAAAAAAATACGCGTGTCAGCAACGCACGATGTCGTTGACGATGGTTAGTCGGGACGTCTGCAAGAACGTTTTTTCAGTATGTGCCACGATTCTTGATTATGCGATACAGTTTTTTCGTCGCTCGCGTAGAAAATTATCGATTTAAAGCTTTGTGATAATTTCCATGCACTGTGAAAAAAATCTACCTAAAATGTAATGTACATTTACTGGAATTCGTAATGCATAAATTGGTACACTAAATTTATGATGCACAATGTCAAATTTATTTTTCGTACAATAAGTTTAATAATTTGCTTGAATTTTACTGTAATAATATTTCGATTTTCCAATTATGCTTAATTTCATTGCAAAAGAATTTTTATTTTTCAAATTCCCTTTAATTTTATTGCAAATGTACTTTAGTTCTCAATTTTACTTCAATTTTATTGCGAAAGTACTTGAATTTTAAATTTTGCTGTAATTTTATTGCAACAGTAATTTAATTTTCAATTTTTAATTGTACTTAATTCCATTGCGAATGTATTTTTATTTTATATCACAATTTAACATTGAATTTGATTGGGAAGTTTACACATTAAAATTCAGTCGCAGTCTTTTCTGATAGTGTAGTTAATGTACAGGTAACGTATGAGTTATCAGAATCGCTATTAGCTTCGTTATCACTATAATTCTAATAATATTGATTAATGTGAGAAAATCCATGTCAGACCAGCTAGTAAAGAAAAGTAGTTTTTGCTTAAATAATTTATCATAATCGGGTCATATAATTCTAAGAAATACATCGAACTTGATTTTGATTAATTTCGAAGGAATTCTCCATTTTTGTTTTTGTATAGAGAAAGTTTCAATGAGGTGGCCATTTTTTTAAAAGATTTTCATGCCAGATATTTTCAAAATGGTCGAAAATATCGACAAAAGTGGTTCTAAAAAAAACGTTCGCTTAGTTGTGTGTAGCAAGGTAGCTAAATTCAACTGATAAATAAAAATCGATCAATTATAATAATATACAGGGTGGCCAATTTTAATCTTCCACCTGACTTATCTCGAAAAATACTAACCTGATCAAATTTTAAGTTCAATGAAACTTTTAGGGTTCGAAGGGGGCATTTCAAAAAGAATAGAAATATGATCCAACATTCAAAATAGCGGAGTTACAACGGCCGACGTGTTTTTAAAAAATGGAACTATAATTTTTTGGACTAAAATGTTCGCCATGTGAAAACTAACAACTTTTGTAAGACACGTTTTTCGATAAAGTCAATTTTTCAGTCAATTTTTGGAAAGACCATTTTTTACTATTGTAGCTATTGTGTGTGTGCACACAAACACACACACACTTGGGATGTTGTAGACTTGACCTCCTCGTGGTACATCTTGGATAAAGCTAGAATAGTAAAAAATGGTCTTCCTAAAAATTGATTGAAAAATTGACTTTATCGAAAAACGTGTCTTACAAAAGTTGGTAATTTTCACATGGCAAACAATTTATTTTTAAAAAAATTATAGTTCCATTTTTTAAAAAACACGTCGGCCGTCGTAACTCCGCCATTTTGAATGTTGGATCATATTTCTATTCTTTTTAAAATGTCCCCCTTCGAACCCTAAAAGTTTCATTGAACTTAAAATTTGATCAGGTTAGTATTTTCCGAGATAAGTCAGGTGGAAGATTAAAATGGGACACCCTGTATAATATCACAAATGACGACAGAGAATTTTTTAATCAGTTTCACAAGCAGAAAATAATTATAAAGTTCCAATCTTACGAAAAACTAGAGACGTTTTTTTAATGATGTATTTTTTTCTTTTCACAAGAAAAAAATCAGATTGATTTATCAGCGTCCCCATTGATTTTGTCATGACCATGATCCTAATTTAGAATCACAGAGTAGCATACATGGACTGCGAATGGGAACACCAGAGTCGAAAAATTATCTGTGCTCAACAGAATACGATCTTGTATGTTATCACCGAGACGAAGTCACTTCTTGGCGGTGTAATTTAAACTCACATTATCTTAAGTAAACGCGTGTTTTATCTCCAAAACGATTTACACGGTATATCGTGCCCCAAGTTAAAACAATTAGGTCTTGTGTATTGCGGAAGAGAGCCGAGTGTTGGTGTTCGGTAGTGTGTGGAAAATTATTTCAACTGATAATTTTTCAGGTTGACTAAATAATTGGGGTGTTCGACTAAACATTTTTATATTTTTTACGACCTTTAAAAATAGTTATTGTTTTGTACACGGAGCGTATTCCGACAGTTCAGAAGCTTTTTTTCTCAAGGTTTCAAATGTTTCGCTTAATTCGGTAATCTCAGAGAAAATTATAGTATTAATAACTATAAAGTGGAACCTTTTCATTTTCAGTCCGTGTGATCAATTTTTCATAGTTGCCACAACTATAAAATTTTTACCTTAAAAGGCAGTGATTCACCACCAGGAATTTTGTCGTTCAATTTTAAACGTCTATAAGTCTGATTCTTGCGCACATAATCTCGGTTTTGGTTTGTCTAACTGAAAAGAAACGGCTTTGTGTATCGCAGAGTCGATTTCTGCCATAATTCCGCACATTCTCTCAAAATTTAATCGTTATCTGCCGAATAGTTTAAGAGAAAATAGGTTCCAAAATTTTGAGGTGGGGCTAGAAGCAGTGGCACTTCCCCACCACATCAAAACTTCGGAGGCAATTTTTTCCTAAACTACTCGACAGATAAAGCTGAAATTTTGAGAGAATGTGCGGATGTACGGCAGAAATGAATTAAGCTCCTGGTTTCTCGAAATTCAAAGCAGTTTGTTTGGTAGAATCGTGAAACTAAAAAGTGAGGTTAAGTGCGATAGAGACAGTCCTACAGGCGTTTAAGGATGGCATCTGCGGGACATGCTAGCCAACCAACGCACTATTAAAAATTTCCATATAAATGACAAAAAAAATTTAAATTTGTAGTGCATACTGCTCTACATTTCCCCTTTAGTCACTGAGTAGAGTGTTAACGCGACACGTAATTTCCTTCTATTTCATTTTTATGAATTACGAAATGCAAAGTCCCTCATATGACTATTGTGCCAACCTTATTTTGAGCGAAATAAAGTCGGGTGTTCGCGTGTCGAGACGTAGCGCGCAGTTCGTGGCAACGTCGCACATATGTTGAGGTTGGTATCACTTAGTTTGCTCTCAGCGTGTATTTGAACCTCCAAAATGTATAACTAGTTACTGACTACAAAGCAGTCATATAATTACAATCGAGCGTTGATTCAGCTTGATTTAATTTTCAAAACATGCAAATTTCCGGGATTCCAGAGTTTTTTTTGTTATATTTGCTAAACAGCTTTAATCTCATCAAATGTGAAAATTAACTTTTGAAATTCCCACCATCGACGAGTCCGATCTGCTAGTCCGTTATTTCCCATCAGAATACGCAGCGTTGCCAAGTCTCTTCGATTGAGATTGAAAATCTGACAAACGTAATTAGTTAAACACTGTTTTTTAAAGTGTTTCTGCGGTTGAATACGATTTTTCAAATTTTTAATGCATTGTAAGCGTTCAGTCGATCATTTGAAATCATTATTTTGAATGCATCTTCTCTATTAGTATATAAAATTCACCGATAAAGTGCGTGCAAACCTTCGATTGCCATTTGAGACCGTGTTAAAAAAAGTATATTTCAATTTGGAATATTTTCATTTATAATCGGTCAAACCCTTTCTAATTTTTTGAGATCATTCAGAGTGTTTCAATCTGGAATATATATCAATTTTGTAATTTAATCTTTTAAGTGTATATACGAAAATGCTTCCTTAACATCAGGCAAAGCTAAGAAAGCTTTTTTTAATATACTGCTTGATTGATTATTCTACGATTATTAGATAATTCTACATATTTGTAAGGTGAGAGTAGCTAAGACAAGAAAACTTTTGAATTTTCGATGTTTTTCGATGATCGAAAATGATCGAATATCCACACTGAGAGAAATAGATACTACCCGATAGTAAAAATATACTATCGAATAGCATATTGGATGCTTCGTATAGGGATCACTCTCTGGAGTGCAACAGTTAGTATAATTATAGTAATGGTTAATATCTGATTGTATCAAGCACATTCCGTATAATAACCCGTACAATACACACAATACACGGTAGTATCCAAATACTACCCGATAGTATATAATATTTAGTATATCGGATATTAAAAATCTTAGTATCTATTTCTCTCATTGCATATTTCAATGTTTTAAATTTTTGGATCATCTCGATACTGCGCGAAGAATTCGATATTTTTCATTTTATTCGATGTTCTTCTAAAATAATTCGTATCGAATAATTTTTTATAATTTCTATCTAAATTATTAAAAATGTCACACCTTTAAAACAAGCGTCTATCAGTCAGAGGCACATAATGTAATTCTTGAAAGCTAAATACTGTATATCCTGTCCTCTCTCCCACTAGAGAAGTCTTAGAAAAGCGTATGTGGGGTACCTATAGTGATGATTGTCGTTCCCAGACGCTTACCTATGTAGTCGTCTTTGCCACATCAGTTCTGCAGTTGGATCTCGAGAAGAACAATTCTACATACTAGCCCAAGAACGAACGCGAACGAACATTGAGCCAAAGAGCCTGCTATTACGTATACATCATCTTGTAGTGACTTTGCTAGTTTTTATTTCGTATCTTCTTTCTCTTTCTCCGTCTTCTTCTCATCCTTCTCTTCTTTTTATGCGCGCTAGTTTTGTCCTTCTTTTGGCTTCTTACAGACGAAATTTTGTTTTCATGAAAAACAAAAATTTCAAGGTTTTTTTTGTCATATAGACAACTTTGAATTTCAAAAATTCAAACGCCGATCAGTCAAAAACTATTTAAGCAATCGGGTTGAACTTTGGAATTTACTGTTTCCAATTATTAAAAAAATTAATTTTATCGTCTTTACTTTTGCAAAACTTTAGATATTGAGTTTAAGTTTGTAATCGAGATATGTTCAGTCATTATAGATGTGTAATTTAGTGACGAACCGTCGATAATTTTCATTTTATGGAATTGCCAATGATTAAAAACATAAGAACTTTTGCATTTGTTTTTACCGAACTTGAGATAACAAGCCAAACTTTATTATGTAAACAAAATCATATTCAGTCATTATAGATACAGGAATTAGTGACTAAACGTCAATAATCTTTAGTTCATCGAATTTTGGATTATTTAAAGAATTAGTTTTATCGCATTTTTTTTTATTGGGATATTTCTTCAATATACCTTATTCAGGCTTTTACGTAGCCCCTCTCCCCCTTCCCCCGTTTCTACGTCTACAGGGAAATGTAAATGCGGAGAACCTGGCCTATACAGGCGGCTTCATTTTTACTGAGTTTCTACTGTGTGAGAATACATTAGAAACTCAGAAAAACTGCATCCCGCTCAGCAGTTGACGCACAAAGCAGTGTGCGGTTACCCATCCAAGTTATGGCCGCAAACAATGCTGCTTAACTCTGGGGACCGGCTATGTCAGACACTTTTTTTTTCAATGTTTATTGAGTTGGAGAGTACATTCATAAACCTGTTGGTTCCCGCATAGAAAAATAGAATCTGACCGAGATTCTCGCTGAGATTCTCACCGAGATTCTCGCCCAGAATCAAGGATGCGATCCAAACCCATATTCTTTTAAAATCTCAATGAGAATCTCGCCGAGATTCTAAAGAATCGATTTTAGTTTCTTACCGAGATTCTTTAGTAAGACGAGAAGAATCTCTATGATAATGTTGCCTAGATTATAGAGAATCTTTTCTATCTTCTTACAGAGATTCTTTAGCGGACATATAATAAATCTACATGACAATCTTGCTGCGATTCTTAAGAATCCATCATAGCTTCTTACCGAGATTCTTTGGTGGATCGCCGAAAATGAAAAGAATCTATATGAGGATCTCGCCAAGATTTTAGAAAATCCGTCCTCTCTTCTTACCGAGATTCGGTAGAAAAACGAGAAGAATCTCAATGAGAATCTCGACGAGATTCTAAAGGATCTATTCTAGCTTCTTACCGAGATTCTTTTGAAAAAATAGAAAAATCTCTATGAGAATCTCGCCGAGATTATCATAGAGATTCTTCTCGTCTTACTTTTATGTTAAAAGAATATGGGTTCGGATCGCATCCTTAAGTCTCAGCGAGAATCTCGGTGAGAATCTTATTAAGAATCTCGGTCAGATTCTGTTTTTCTACGCGGGTTACAATAAACACATAAAAATAACCATTAAATCTAATTAAGTACCAAATTGTTCGCTCGCATACGGCTTTTAGTGGTAATATATGCTTTGCTATAAAAAAAATTAACGTTTAACGAATAAGTCTATGAAACAGTATTCGTTGAGCTACAAGTTGCTCACTACAGATTTCGGCGCTTCACAATCGCCATTTTAAGGTGGAAAAAATTTGATAGAAACTTTGGTAGAACTTTGGTAGAACTTTGCAAATTGCTTCCTCATCATTTTTTGCTTTTTACAAAGCTTCCCCCTATGGAATAAAAGTATACTAACAAAATTTATTTTTCGACATATCGAAAATATGTCGGCATTATAATATATAAATAATGTACGTGGTATTTTTCTTATATATTTTTTATATACTTGGCAATATCCAATATTTCGTCCAAACGTACATTTGGCGAATATACGTAAAGTACATTTTTTATACAATCGTTAGTACATCTGGCAAATATACGAAAAAAATATTTATTTGGATATCCATACATGTATCTGGCCAATATACGTGAAGTATACTTTTTTGTATATTGGTTATATATTAAAAAAATGCATCATCTCATGAAATATAAAAACACGAAGTCTCGACCACCTAGATTTCTTATATCGACAAAGAATCTAAACAATTTGGTCAAATGTTCTTCTACCTGATTCAAGCGTTAAACATCTTTTTACATAAATATATATATATAATTTCTATAGAAAAAATATACATTCACATATATTTACGAATACATAAAATATGGATTGAGAATTATATGAAGAATTTAAAAACGATATATTTTATTTCCCAAAAATATGTATGAACTAGTATACCATCGTATATACTTTGTAAGTATACTAAAAGTTATATCCGATATATCAAATTTTTTTGTCCAAAGTATAGTTAGTATATAAAATATATACTTTTCGATATTTTTTCGAGTATACTTTTTTTCCATGGAGGTCTATGGGGAAGTCAGAATTGATCAACATACTTCCTCATAGAGGGAGCTTTGTGAAAACCGGAACATAACGAGGAAGCAATTTGCAAAGTTCTTCTTTGCAGCTTTTTTATTTTGTTATTTCGGTGACTGAAGGTCGATCTCGCGCTCATAGCCGCGCGCGAAGTATTGCGACGGAAAAATTTTGAAATATAATATTCAAAAATACGTGCCTAATGAGATATAATAATAAAAAGTATACATAAAATATGGGTTGAGTATTATATGAAGAATTTAAAAACGATATATTTTATTTCCCAAAAATATGTATGAACTAGTATACCATCGTATATACTTTGTAAGTATACTAAAAGTTATATCCGATATATCAAATTTTTCGTCAAAAGTATAGTTGGTACATAAAATATATACTTTTCGAAATTTTTTCGAGTATACTTTTTTTTCCATGGGGATCCAAAATTGATCAACATACTTCCTCACAGAGGGAGCTTTGTAAAAACCGAAAAATAATGAGGAAGCAATTTGCAAAGTTCTACTTTGCAGCTTTTTTATATTGTTATTTCGGTGACTGAAGGTCGATCTCGCGCTCATAGCCGCGTGCAAAGTGTTGCGACGGAAAACTTTTGAAATATAATATTCAAAAATACGTGTGTAATGAGATATAATAATAAAAAGTATAAATACAAATATTTTGTGAGGAGGTTTTTCAAATTTGATTATTAATTTTGCCATAAAATATAAAAACACAAAATCTCGACCACCTAGATTTCTTATGTCGACATAGAATCTAAAAACTTTCGTCAAATGTTCTTCTGACTGATTCAAGTGTTAAACAACTTCTTACATAAATATATATATATAATTTCCATAGAAAAAATATATATACATTCACATATATTTACGAATACATAAAATATGGATTGAGAATTATATGAAGAATTTAAAAACGATATATTTTATTTCCCAAAAATATGTATGAACTAGTATACCATCGTATATAAAATATATACTTTTCGATATTTTTTCGAGTATACTTTTTTTCCCATGGGGATCCAAAATTGATCAACATACTTCCTCATAGAGGGAGCTTTGTGAAAACCGTAAAATAATGAGGAAGCAATTTGCAAAGTTCTTCTTTGCAGCTTTTTTATTTTGTTATTTCGGTGACTGAAGGTCGATCTCGCGCTCATAGCCGCGCGCGAAGTCGGTCGCAGCGACAGCGTGCGATCGCAAGACCCCCGGAGGTGCATACCACGCTCACGACTTCCCCTTCGGAGTCGTCCTCCTCGTCGTCGTCGTAATCGTCATCGTTGTCGGAGTCGGCACCGATCGGGACTACCGAGAGAAAATATGCCGAGAGCGGTGCGTTCCATCGACCAGTGCCGAACGGCGTAGCGCCACGCGACGTAAATCTTTATCGCGCTTTCGACTTGCCACGTTTTTTCAAATTTATTTTCAGTCTGTGTGCGTGTATGTGTGTGTGTGTAAAAAAAAAGAATAACAACACAACTAAAACAAAAAACGTGGAATATTGCGACGGAGAAATTTCGAAATATTAATATTCATAAATACGTGTGTAATGAGATATAATAATAAAAAGTATAAATAAAAATATTTTGTGAGGAGGATTTTCAAATTTGATCATTAATTTTGTCGTTCCATGATTAATTCTTCAACTTATCGAGTTGCGAATTTCCTTGTTTATCAAAGAAATAATCCTTCGAAGCATCTTTTTTAATTTTGAGAAATTTTTTAATGGCTTTTTATGCTTGTGATATTTTGGTAAAAGTGAAAGCTATGTCAGTTTTTTGATTAAGGTTATATGCGTTTTGGTGTTTTGGTATTGAAAAATCGCATTTTTAGGAAGGGCGTATTAATGAGAAAAATTGTTGTCTCGACAATTATTTGAAATTTAAAAATAACGAAATAACAATATTTGGTTTAAAAAATAATAAATACTGGAATTTCAGTAAGAATGTTTCTACATCCCACTTGTAACTGTAAAATAAGTATCTTATTGTTAAAATCACTGTCAAAAAAACTGAAAGTTTTTATTCATCAACTCGTCAATTAAATTCAATGTACAATATGAAATCGTGATATAAAATCTAGATCCTTTTTCAATTTACTCAGAGTAAATGTAAAAAATTAAAGTTCTGCTACAGTTAAATCAAAGCAAATTATTAATATTACTGTACCAGAAATGAATTTGGAATCGAACTTGTGTATCAAATTTAATATTCCAATTCATGCACAAAAACTTCCAATAAATCTACATCAAATATCAGAATGTTTTTCTCAGTGTATTTCAGAAGCAATTTTTTTCAGTTTCATTTTTTCGTTGTACATATTTCATTGACAGTACATCCTGCTTTCCTCTTATTTGTGTAAAAAAAAAACAAGAAAAAAAAAACGCTTTTTTGTTCAAATATCAAAACGCAAATTTAAAAAATGTGAAGCTTTCGATTTTTCTTTATTGTCTACATTATGAAATATTTTGTCTTAACATAACAATTACGAGACTTGGCTGTTAAAGGGTTAATCTTTTTATTGTACAAAACTTTATTCTCGGACAACCAGAAGAATTTAAAAAAAAATGGTTTCAAATTAAAAATAGAGTAATGAAAATTCGGTTGAGAGGAAAAAAAGTGTCAATCGATTACTCGGGGCGTCCCTCATGAGTCGAAGGGTCTCACCCTTAATTCAGCAAAATACCCGTGACATAGTCGTGCACTTGTGATGATTCGTAATCTCTGCGAGGTGCGTTCGATTTTACAAAAAAGTAGTCTTGCTATTGCGTTCGAAAGAAAATATTCATAGACGTCCGAAGAACGATTGAAAAAAAAAAGAATTACGTATTTCCCTGGTCGAAGACCTTGAACCGGGTCCAGAAGACGTAACGAGTATATCTGTCGATCTAGCGAACTGCGAATGGCAGGTAATCTTTGCCTTGAGACTCACAAAAACGTGTAAAGATTTGTCTACGTTTCTTTCCGCTGATAAATCTTTAAATATCTTTCGGTAAACAAATCGGAATTAAATTTTGTTATTGTTCTGTACGTTTCTTCCCGCTGATAATTCTTTAAATATCTTTCGATAAACAAATCGGAATTAAAATTTTTTATTGTCTTTCGATTGCCTAAAAACCATAATCGGATCAAATTATCTCAAGTACTGATTGAACATTCAGATAAAATAAGACAGGCACGATAAATTATTATATTTTTTTCAATCAGTGTATTTATTTTCACCAAATTAAACTGCGAAAAGTGAATAATATTACAATATCATTTAATAAGTTTTTCCCGCTAATAATTCTTTAAATATCTTTCGGTAAACAAATCGGAATTAAAATTTTTTATTGTCTTTCGATTGCCTAAAAACCATAATCGGATCAAATTATCTCAAGTACTGATTAAACATTTAGATATAATAAGACAGGCACCATAAATTATCATATTTTTTTCAATCAGTGTATTTATTTTCACCAAATTAAACTGCGAAAAGTGAATAATATTACAATATCATTTAATAAGTTTTTCCCGCTGATAATTCTTTAAATATCTTTTGGTAAACAAATCGGAATTAAAATTTTTTATTGTCTTTCGATTGCCTAAAAACCATAATCGGATCAAATTATCTCAAGTACTGATTGAACATTTAGATAAAATAAGACAGGCACGATAAATTATTATATTTTTTTCGATCAGTGTATTTATTTTCACCAAATTAAACTGCGAAAAGTGAATAATATTACAATATCATTTAATAAGTTTTTCCCGCTGATAATTCTTTAAATATCTTTTGGTAAACAAATCGGAATTAAAATTTTTTATTGTCTTTCGATTGCCTAAAAACCATAATCGGATCAAATTATCTCAAGTACTGATTGAACATTCAGATAAAATAAGACAGGCACGATAAATTATTATATTTTTTTCAATCAGTGTATTTATTTTTACCAAATTAAACTGCGAAAAGTGAATAATATTACAATATTATTCAATAAGTTTTTCCCGCTGATAATTCTTTAAATATCTTTTGGTAAACAAATCGGAATTAAAATTTTTTATTGTCTTTCGATTGCCTAAAAACCATAATCGGATCAAATTATCTCAAGTACTGATTGAACATTTAGATAAAATAAGACAGGCACGATAAATTATTATATTTTTTTCAATCAGTGTATTTATTTTCACCAAATTAAACTGCGAAAAGTGAATAATATTACAATATCATTCAATAAGTTTTTCCCGCTGATAATTCAAATATCTTTCGGCAAACAAATCAGAATAAATTTTTTTAATTGTATATTTGTTGTACAATTACTTAAAAACAGCATTGAATGAAATCATGACAAGTATTGATTGAAAATTTATATAAAATAACACATCGGTAATAAAATTGACGCTAAGAATTAAAGATTCATGGATAGTCGATGCATATTAAAAAAGAAATGCGTTCGGCTAGGAGAAATTGAGAAAGCAGACAGAATAAATTTTTATATTTTTTGAATCAGCGTATTTATTTTAACAAAATACAATTTTGAAAAGTGAATGATATTACAATATTATTTAATGAGTTTCGTTTCGCTGATAATAATTTTTAAATATCTTTCGATAAACAAACTAGAGAATATTTTCGATCGTCTAAAAAACATAATCGAATGAAATCATCGCAAGTATTGACTAAGGTTGACAAGTATTGACACAAGTATTGACTGAGTTAGACATTAAAATTTCTAACTGAATCTACTGAAATGTTTTTCAAGGAAATTTTTATAAAGTTTCGGAATTTTTTTTATTAATTTTTTTACAATATGTTTTATTGCATAATCCTCTTAATAAAGGCATCTGTTGAGTAGACATTGAAAAAGGAGACTGAATAAACTATATTTTTCAAATCAGAATATTTATTTTTCAAAATTCAAATTAAAAAAAGTGAATGATATTTAACTATTATTTAGTTATTAATTGACTTGATCCTAGCAAGAATAATAACTTAAGATGCTCTTAAAATCAGTCTATTAATTATTACGAAGGGCACGAGAAAAAAAAATTCGTATGCATTCGGACAATTAATACAGCAGTGAACATACTGACGTCACTTATACGTTTTTTGTTATCTCGGCATCATCGTATGTTCAACTGTGCAAACCGGTTGTCTCATCGAAAATAAATCCCGGTAGAAATCGAGTGGAGGTTGGTTAAGGATGAGACCCAATTAATTATTAAGAATATCTTCAACTATCAGCAGCAGTTTTATTTAGTATTCGATCAATGTGATCAAGGTGAAAACGTTGCGAGTCTGTGTTGTTGACCAAAATTTTTCTCCCTATTCGATTAATTAAACTGATGGTATATTCTCGTAATGAAAGTATTTTGAAAAATTAAAGAATCTTAAAAAAAAACGATAAAGTGTGTATCTCTCAAAAATAGTGTATCAGATAGTGACATGAAAATATATTTCACTTATTAGTAATCACTTTTCGAGAACCAGTCTTTCAAATAAAGGAATTTTTTAAATTCCTTTAACGGACGAAATTTCTTGTTATCTTGATAAAAAATGATTTCGGACAAACCAAAATTTTTTATAATTTTGGAAGTGGAATTTTTTCCCGAGATTTAATGGTACAAACATTTATTTAATTCTAGACTTATTGTTTCGATCTAGATGCGTCGCTGAATTGAGTTGGATTTGCAAGCCTCACGATTTTGAATCGTATGTTATAGTAATTTTCTTAATTTACCTTGATTTTAATTGTTATATTTTTATTTAATTTTGATTTTTATATTTTAATTTGATTTTAATTTTTATATCTTACTTTAATTTTAATTTTTATATTTTACTTTGATTTTAATTTTTATATTTTACTTTGATTTTAATTTAAATAATTTGCTTTAATTTCGACTTCAATAATTCACTTTAACTTTGATTTTAATAATTCACTTTAATTTTGATTTTAATGATTCACTTCAATTTTGATTTTAATAATTCACTTTAATTTTGATTTTAATAATTCTCTTTAATTTTGATTTTAATAATTCACTTTAGTTTTGATTTTAATAATTCACTTTAATTTTGATTTTTATAATTTACTTTATTTTCAATTTTTATAATTTACTTTATTTTCAATTTCAATACTTTGCTTCAATTTTACTACAAAAGTCCATTAATTCTATTTTACAATTGAACATTACATTGAATTTTCACCAGCTTACGCATAAAAACATCCAGTCTTTTCTCACAGCGCAACGTAATAATCCAATTAGGTTCAGCGATGTAGCCTGAAAGTGGAAAATACAAAAAATATTTGGACCGACAAACTTTGCTGCAAAAAAATTCCGGTTATAAACATTTTTTTATTTTTTTGTTCAGTGTTATGAATGAAAATATTAAGAGATTGTAAAAGTGGAACTCCCCCACCTTTTAGTTTGAGTTTTTTAATTTTTTAGGGCCTCGGTTTCCTTAATGCGTAATAACAGTGCCAGTTATAATTAAGTGCGAGTGAAGTAAAGAGCTTTAAAAATCGTAACAATACACAATCATCCAAATCAAATTGACGGAAACGGGTTGACTGTTGGACTCTCGATGCTTTCTCTTTTTATCGCGATTGTCAGCAAAACGTTTCCGTATTTTTACCTCACATGGGACGTCTCGAGTATTTATCGCGATAACAATCGGAAAAAATTAAACAACATCGGAGCGATTGTTCCTCAACAATAAAAGATTTTTATTTTACTTGACGATTACACAGTAGACTGAAAATCCTCCTCAATTCGGATCGTTCTTGTTAATAAATATTAAAAAATCACATACACCCAGAGAAATTATTTATTACTTTTAATTGAAACAGCATATTAGAATTTTGTTTATTTCAATGAAAAAGAAAATTTATTTCACGGTAAAAAATATTTATAAAATGTTAGCTATGACCTTCACTAATTAATTTATTTTGAAAAATTGGAAAATTTTAGACAAAAAAAAGTACGTTAAATTTCCCTGATAAGATTCGGTAGGACTTTAAATTTAAATTCAAAATTTTCAGTTAAAAAATAAAGTAGACAAATCCATTTTCATTTTCAAATTTGAGCTTTTTTTTATTTCAGTATAATGAATCAAGTAATGAGAAAAAAAACCACAAAAAATTTAACCGCCAGATTTTCGTTTAATATTCAGTGGAATAACGCATATACTTATTTCGAAAAAAATATTAAAAGGCTATCGAACAAATAAGAAAATTTCTTTATTTCAACTGAATTTTATTTAAATCTAATAAATCTTTTCTGTGGATGTATAGTTTCCAAGTGCAATCTAAAAGTGGAATACAATCTATAAACAGTTATTCGACATCTTCAAGGATATTAAACGGGATGTCCGTTCGTCGATGATGACAACAATAATGATTTTTAAGATATATTATTACCAAGTCATAGTGACGTGTCGAAGTGAATGATGTGAATCACACGTGTCACATGTTACTGCAATTTATCCAAGAGATGCTGACGCTTATCGGCGGCCTGATCGTCGTGTACTTTGTATACGTTTTCTTCACGAGAAACGATGGTAATTTTGTCACGCATTAAAGACACAGAAACAGCTATAAACTGATAGTATAATTATAGCTTATAGGTTGTGGATATCATCAGGGTTGCAACGATTAGTAATTCCTATTAACCATTTTTTTAAATATATATATTTGTTTATTAAATTTACTATTTAAAAAATTGTTCATTAATATTAATTATTGCATTTCCATTGCTATTACAGATCACTGCGTTTGTTAAAATTTTGCATGAATAATGTGATATTCACTATGTTTTAGAATCTGAACGCACTTATGTTGATCAGAAACTGTATTATATTCTGAATGTTTCTATTTTTAAAAAGTAGAAAAATGCAATATGGTTAAGACTTTATATGCTTATAAATTTCATTTGCAAAATAGGTACGAAATTTAAAAATAACGGCCCGTTACAATGATTTCCATGACCTTATGTAATTTTTATGGAAAACCTTTTTTCATCTTAACACAAAGCTCATCAATTTCAGTATTAATATGTGACCATATTTGCTGGTGGTTAAAAAAATGAAATTAATAACAAAATATCAGGGCAAGAAATGCTACATTTTTCAACTTTTGTTCGCTTAAAGATTTTCATATTATTCCTTGTCAATGTGACGTAATATTAAGAATTATTAATATCAAGTTGTTCAAGGAATAAATAAATAAATAAATAAATAAATAAATAAGCAAATAAATTAAGTATCAAAATAATGATGATGGGTGCATATGGGTCATTCTATGTCAAATATGCCAATCGTACTTTACAAATAGTTTAGTAAAGTTTTTGGACTCGCTCAAAATAACACGGATAAATAACGAAATAAAAAACCAAATTCACGAATAGTGTAAACTACGTTCGCGTAGTTTTGTGTGCTTTCAGCCAAGGTTCAGAGCATTTTCTACGCGAACGTAGTTTACACTAATCGTGAATTTGTTTTGTGTAATCGACATTCCGACGGTTTTAAAAGGTTCAGGAATAATTAAAGAATGGGTGTCCAGTCTGATTAATCACGTCTGAGTTCCAGAAACGTTTATATCGTACCGCAAAGGACCTGTTAACATTTCGAGCGGCCATATTGGTTTTTTGAGAGGTTCAGTAATATCCTATTTTTTACATTTTCTCTATGTTTTGAATAGTAATTCGACCGGACACCCAAGCATGAATGTTTTTATTACATCCCTGCAAAATTTGACGTACATCTGTAGCGTATTTTCGATGAATAGTGTATACTACGAAATCGCCTATTTTTACCGACCAACGGTAAAAATAGGTCAGTAAAAAAATCTGCTCCAGCATCCCCTCTTTTGTTTTATATATATACCACGAACCAACAGACGAAATTATCAATAAATTATCAGTATAATATCGTGTAAGTTGTACCACGTGACGTCGAATGGTGCAATTCTATTGGTCGAGATTTGGAAGGGAAAAATAATCCTGAAACTCAGCAACTTTTATCTTTCTTATTTCCAATTCTTTTTTGCTCCATAATCCTTTTTATAAAAGCTACCGATGTTGCAAAATAATCATTATTCAGTTAATTATATGATAAATGTTCGTGAAATGATATGTTGGAAATTTACAACACTGGTGAAAATGCTGTGGGCTAAATTGCAGCGTAAAATCTTCATTGTCTATATGCGAATTTGGTGGGGCTTATTTCTTTCCGGTACTTAATAACGAGTCTGCAATACAGAGCGTCGCACAAAGTAACTTATCATTGCAGCGCCACTCCTTCTTCTCATCCTTTACGCTCTTTCTACACACTCGTTATCTACTAACGCATCGCAAATAATGTTTCTCATCGCGTTTGCGTGCTATTAAATAATATGTAATAATAGAGCATAATCTCGGACGAGACGGTTAGACGAGATCGTAATTGGCACGTTCGATGATCGCTGCTTCTACATACCGTTCGTGTAAGAGGCTATATTTACATAGAGTGTTTACACTTTACGGTATCGTGGCACTAACTACAAGGGCACGTAAATTGACAGCGTGTTTTCAGCGATTATTCAAATCGATTCACATAAGCTATATAACTCGATATTGCCGCTTGTGAATTTGTTGTTATCATGATGGTAAATTAAGGTGATGTCCCACTAGGACTCGCCACTAGATAATCAAAAAAGGAACAGAAAAGGCAGATTTTTTTTTCTCTAGGAAGTGATCTAGCCAAGATATGGCGGTTCAAAGTTTTTAAATGGCAAAAAAAATATTTCTTTGCCATTAAAAAAAAATCCGGGGAAACCCGCCAGTAGATAATCAAAAAAGGAACAGAGAAGGCAGATTTTTTTTTTCTCTAGGAGGTGATCTAGCCAAGATATCGCGGTCCAAAGTTTTTAAATGGCAAAAAAAAAATTTCTTCGCCCTTAAAAAAAAATTGGGCGAAACCCGCGTCTAGATAATCAAAAAAGGAACAGAAAAGGCAGATATTTTTTTTTCTCTAGGAGGTGATCTAGCCAAGATATCGCGGTCCAAAGTTTTTAAATGGCAAAAAAATATTTCTTCGCCCTTAAAAAAAAATCCGGCGAAACCCCGCCACTAGATAATCAAAAAAGGAACAGAAAAGGCAGATTTTTTTTTTTCTCTAGGAAGTGATCTAGTCAAGATATCGCGGTCCAAAGTTTTTAAATGGCAAAAAAAATATTTCTTTGCCCTTAAAAAAAAATCCGGCGGAACCCGCCACTAGAAAATCATGAGTACTACAAAAAAGTCCTACGGCATTTTTGCTCTTGATCAATATTCTAGTCAGAAAACGTGAACAAAGGCAGAACTCCAAATAACTACTCACAAATAACCGTCACTTCAAAAGTACGAATAACCGCTACTTCAAAATGTGAAAAGAAAGAAGATATCTCCTACAAACTTTTCTTTGTCAAAACGAGTCGAAACGGAAAAGATTAAGCGTGACAAAGTTTTCAATTTGCACAGATCGTCTTAATTTCACATAAATTTTTTTTTCGAAAATATCCGCCATCAGGGAATTACAAAAGAAACAAAAAAGTGCCTAGACATTTTCCTCTCAGAACTAATGTCACGGCGCTACAACGTGACAAAGTTTTTTTTTTGGAGATGCAGAAATTTTGATGGTCATAGTAATTTTTTATTGGATCTGTTGAAAAAAAGTTGTCAATGTAGTTTAATAAAAAAAAATGAAATTTTTTTTTTTTTCTAAGAACTTTGTATTTTTATTCACTGCAATGTTTTTTTAAATAATTACGCCAATGCAACATTTTTTTTTAATTTCCGTTTATTGCGATACTATGAAAAATTGAAATAACGTAAAGTGGAAAAAAGATTTTTCAGTACTTTGCCATCAAATCTGTCTCCAAATTACTTGCTCAAATTCGAACGAAACGTTTTACACACGAACATCCCAAGTATGTAATTTTTATATGACGCCGTCTAGTAAAAAAAAATGCACAAAAATAGTGTGTTAAAAAAATTATATTTATATTTATCAGAATGTTTTTTTTATAATTTCACGGATGCAATATTTTTTAAAAAATTTCCCTTCCCGATATTTTGAAAATTAAAAACACACCGATATCGAGTGTATTTGACGTAAAAGTGACTTTCCATCATTTTGCTGTCAACTTCGTTTTAAAACCGATTAAACGTGAACTTTCACACACAAACATCCTAAGTAACTTTTATAATGTGCCGCAAATTGGAAAACTGTAAATATAGTCTAGTAAAAAAAAATTCCAAAAATAATTTGTTAAAAACTTCCTACTTTTATATTCTCTGCGATATTTTTGGTAATTCCACTAAAGCAACATTTTTTTAAATTATCGAATTGACAGATACAAGACATTGTTGACTCTTGTAACTTCACAAATAATTCTTTGTGCTTTTATTTTGTCCATTCTGAGTAAAAAAAAATCCTCTGAACAATGATTTTTTAAGGACACTTGAGTTATTAATTCTAGATAAGCTTTTGCAATTATGAGATACAGGAAGTTTATGACAAAGTCGAGCTACTCTCAAAGAGGTGAAACAGACTCGCCGCTCTTACGATTATCCTACATGCAACTGAGAGATGCTCATGACTTAGCTTGCGCAATATTTACGGAATCAGATTGCTGCGTGAAGGAGCGAGAGGTTAATGAGATTTTCAAACTAATGGAGCATATTAATGCGAGCGGACGTGTACACGCGTTGATGAAACTCCGACAATTCCAACAAATGCATTTAAAGAGCAATTACAATTTACGTAATCGTAATTTATTTGTTTTTTTATTTTTTCATAATAGAGACTGTAGGTTACGATCCAATTCTGTGAACCCTTGTGAAATACACACTGAGAAAACAAAAGTTACTGAATGCACTAAATCATTTATTTGAATCCTATACAATTGACTCCAATAGCTTGATATTTAAGGCATATACGTATGGTACAAATAACTATGTATATTTTGTTGAGTCAATTTTATAAAAACAATCGATTTTATTTATTTAAAAAAATCAGCACAATTGAAACAAGTGAATATTTCGTCGAGTCCATTAAGTAACTGATTGAATGTATTTGATATCTCTGTAAATTATGAAAAGATATCGCCGCCGCCGGCGCCCCCGCTGCCGTGCACAAGAATCGAAATTTTCAGAATTTTCAGAATTTTTAGAATTTTCAGAATTTTCAAAATTTTCAGAATTTTGTAAAATTTTCAGAATTTTTAAAATTTTCAGTTTTATTTAATTTTCAGAATTTTTAAAATTTTTATAATTTTCAAAATTTTCAGAATTTTTAAAATTTTCGGTTGTAATACCCCGAGAGCTTGAAAATTATCGGATATTTCCCGACTGTTTCGTTGCGTAGCAACGATTGAGACAAGTTTTGCTTAAAAAAATCCCGAGCGCGCAGCGCGAGGGATTTTTGAGCAAAATTTATCTCAATCGATGCTACGCAGGGAAACAAGAGGGAAATATTCGATTAATTTTCAAGCTCGAGGGGTATTCGGCTGATTATTTTTTCAACCTCAATTTCGACTAATAAAATTGCGGTATTTAACATTTTCGTAGAACAGTTTTATTTTGAATTTCCTGAATATTTTTATATTTAATATTAAACCATGAAAGTTACTGATTCATGTGTAAATTCGTGCAGGTAAAGTTACAATTGTTGTAAGTGTAGGTGGTGTTTTGTGGGATAGGATTGGAATTTGCGGTGTTTTGTGGGATGAGATTGAAATTCGTGGATGTCGATGTAATATTTTGGATTTTCGGAGGTTCAGTCTGTCTCATCCTTTTTATCAGTTGTTCGTGATGTTCTTGGTCCAATTGCAGGTACGGCTTAATCGAATTTACGTTGGAATGGCCAGTGATCTTGGTAATTTGCTGTTCTCCTACTCCAGCTTTAGCGAGGGTTGACACTGCAGTCGCTCTATTCGAATGATTGGTGATTCTTTTGCGTGTCGTGTCCAGTCCCGCTTTCTTTGCACTTTCGTTGGTCCATTTCCCTATTAAATTTTTTCCTATATTGGAGTTTTTGTACCATCCGTCACCTTCACACTGCCACTTTGGATGCACCGCCAAAAACAATCTGTCTGTCTTCACGTTGTTGCCTCTTTTGGAAATTAGTTTTTTGAACAGTCGTACAGGGCAGTTTGCAGGGTTTTCTTCGTTGAGGATGAGCCACTTGCTGTTGGCACACCTTTTATCGCCTCCCTGTGTGGTTTTGGTGAAAATAGGGTTGTACTCAATCCTTCCAGTGGGCTTTCCATCATTTCCTATTTCTTCTTTGAAATGATACACCAGTGCAGACGCTCCCTCACCACCCCTCCAGGCTAACTCCACCGATATTATAAGGAATAACTTCTTTTGCAGTCCGTATGGTGTGTTTTCATCGTGAACCTTCATCATTTTATCGATATCTGTTTTTTCGAGAGCAGTTGCACTCTGCATTCGCTTTTGAGGATCGGCTTGCAAAAGACGCCTCTTAGCATTTTTAGCGTCTCGAGCTTCTTGAAAGACGGGACTTGAAAATGGGTCGACTACTCTTTTAAACTCTGCGAAGTACTTGTCTTTTAATATCTTAGCTGTTTGATTCCACATCGTTTTCACCACCGCTTCCTTGTAGTCTTCTCCGTTATTCCTTTTCATATTGAACGCCCAGTCTTTCAAAATATCCGCGAGAGTTTCATCCGAGATTGTTGCATCTAGCACATATTTTCGCTCTACACAAAATCCAGTAAATTGGGCCCAAATCGACTTCTTACTCTTCTCTGTATTAGCTGGGACATTTTGTTTTATTTTTCTAGAGATGTTCTCAAAAGATTCATCACCGAATCGCTTTCCTTGCTCGCTCATAGCGATGATTGTAAATAACACTTTGACGTTTTTAACATTTACATAGGTTACAAGTGACAGAAGAATGATTGTTTATCGCCTAGCAACCTTGCCGGGAATTTTTCGAAAAATTATCGATATAATTTCGACCTAGTTGTACCACGTGATGTTAAATACCGCGCTCTTATTGGTCGGAATTGGGGTTGAAAAAATAATCAGTTTTATTTAATTTTCAGAATTTTTAAAATTTTTATAACTTTCAAAATTTTCAAAATTTTCAGAATTTTCAAAATTTTCAGAATTTTCAAAATTTTCAAAATTTTCAAAATTTTCAGAATTTTTGAAATGTTCAGAATTTTCAAAATTTTTAGATTTTTCAAAATTTTCAAGTTGGCCATGGAATTCTACGGGAGTCGTTTCAAGTTTGCCATGGAGTATGCATATATGAATTATCCACGTTCAGTTACGTCGGTGCAAAGCAACGTTATTACTTTATGATTTGAAAGAAAATAAAAAAGAGTTCGGCAGCATCGATGAAGGTAAATGAACGTGTCTCACATCGGTTTTTAATAAAGCAGCACATTTTATAACAAATTGGCGTGTATTCTTTCTTATTAAAGTAAAAACACAGAGAGAAATAGATACTAAGATTTTTAATATCCGATATGCTAAATATTATATACTATCGGGTAGTATTTGGATAGTACCGTGTATTGTGTGTATTCTAAGGTTTAATTATACTAAATTTTATTATATTAAATTTTCAACATTTTTGAGCGATCTCGGAGTAATTTTTCGCAAGCCTCATTTTGCGCGACTTGGTTTTTTCGGGAACAAAATCTTTTTTATTGGGTTAGGCTTAAAATTAAGATAAATCACCGAAATTTCGGTCACTCTAATAAATATTGAAATTTCACAACATATATTATAGACTGAGAGGAAAGCATATCGTTAATTCAACGATTTCACATGATAAAACGAATATAGGAAGGCTTGCAATGTTTTATGGTTGCAGAAATGATAATATCGTTGAATAAACGATACTTGGAAGTTTATTGAAAACAAACGTTAAAATCGTATGTGCAACAAAACGGCATATTTGTAACTATTATGATTTTGATGATTGCTACTATAATTATATGTGCTATAACCATAAAATATAGACGTCCCTCCTAAGAACTATACTTTATAGTTAGATTATCGTCGGATTAACAATATGTTTTTAAATTCACCAGATTTTTGTCTGGGTGCATGGCATATTAAATAAAATTACAAACACCGTATCTGCAAAAGCACTTGCAATACATATATTAATTTTCAACATATTTTCAACAGTGTAATTTTATGGGGTTGCATTCTATGATCACGAGTTCGAACTCTCACGCATCGGAGAGCGTATCACACATGATTATTTGATGAAGTTATTATTTTGTATAAAAGTGTAGGCTACTCTTATTTTTACATGCCATATATATGATGAAAGGTTTCCCGTAAATTACCTAGAAACGTCAGTGTGTCAATGGTCATTGATAAATAAGTATACCTATAAATGTTAAGGATGTATTATACGTACAGTCCCGCCAAAAGTGAGTTTCATCCACAATTTCGATCACTTCCCGATGGGATAAAAATCGGAACAAATAATGCATATAAAATGTGCTGAGAAGATTGATTTCGCATAATAATAATCCCAAAATGTTATTAACAAATTGGTGAAAAAAACAATTGTTCTACAAACAATCAGTCAACCTAACTTTTTTTATAATGAAAATGATATGTTAATTCATTTGAATGTATACGAATTTTCTCAGACTTTTTTCTTTATTTTGATTTTGATTTTGATTTTTTTTTAAATGCACAGAATATAACATATTTTGAATATGCGTTTTGCAAAAAAATCTTGAGTGTACTAGATGGTTTTCTGCCGAACATATATCCAAAATTCGTTATTTCGCGCACATTTTTGAAAGAAAAAAAAATCAAAATCAAAATAATGAAAAAATCTGAAAAAATTCGCATGCATTAAAATAAATTAGCATATCATTTTCATTAGAAAAAAAGTTAGGATGACTGATTGTTTGTTGAAAAATTGTTTTTCTTACCAATTTGTTAATAACATTTTGGGATTATTATTATACGAAATCAATCTTTTAAGCACGTTTCATATGCATTATTTATTTCTTATTTTTTATCCCATTGGGAAGTGATCGAAATAGTCGCTGAAACTCACTTTTGCCGGGACTGTACGTATCATACATCCTTCACATCTCTTTTCATTGCAATTAAGATTCCACTGTAATAGCAACTTCAAAGTATACTATTAGTGTTTTCAGTACTTTTCAGTTTTCAAACAGTGCGAAGTAGATCGTACACTTGTTCACGCGATTCGATGGTGTTTCGCAAAGTTTCTCACATGAATTATTATATTTGCTCTCTTTATTTAACCTGCATCTTCCATCTTTTTCTTCTCTGTTAAGGACGTGCGACTAAAATATCATAGACCTGAATTTCACCTTGACGAGCAAGAAAGATGATTCACTCAGAGTGCTAATCATTGATACGTACAAGTTGCTCGAACTGACCAAGCTCAAGGCGCACATCTATGTCCCGCTCGCCTTAGAAAGTTCCCTGGGGCAATGCTCAATCCCATCGCGTGAAGAAAACCGAACCTGCACGGAGTCCCTTTCTTTGGTCATCCATTCGACCAGCGCGGAATCTACGCTGTTAAAAAATCTTTCTTGAAATTAATACTAGCAAGTACGTGCTCACTTCACTCGCATTCTTTTCCTTTAATTGTTCACTTTTTATGGACAAACATGGAATTTGTGTTTTTACCATTCGTCATGTTACGTGACTCTATTTCTGCTTCAGTGTTTCCATATAATCGACATTCGATGTGCCGTGTCTTTTTTTAAAAAGGAAAATGAAAAAAAGAAAATCTATTTTGAAAAAAAAAAAAAAAAAAAAAAAAAAAAAAAAAAAAAAAAAAGTATTCTATTCCACAACTGCGAAAAAAATCAGCAATTTAAAAAGCGCCACCGCAGCGCTTATAACGGTCTGCTCATGCAAATTACAAGGTATCAAGTTTCAATTTAGTTTACATATGGACTATTATTACACAATTTTTGTTCGAACTGACCAAGCTCAAGGCGCACACCTATGTCCCACTCGCCTTAGAAAGTTCCCTGGGGCAATGCTCAATCCCATCGCGTGAAGAAAACCGAACCTGCACGGAGTCCCTTTCCTTGGTCATCCATTCGACCAGCGCGGAATCTACGCTGTTAAAAAATCTTTCTTGAAATTAATACTAGCAAGTACGTGCTCGCTTCACTCGCATTGTTTTCCTTTAATTTGTCACTTTTTATGGACAAACATGAAATTTGTTTTTATCATTGGTTTTTACCATTCGTCATGTTACGTGACTCTATTTCTGCTTCAGTGTTTCCATATAATCGACATTCGATGTGCCATGTCTTTTTTTAAAAGAAAATAAAAAAAAAGAAAATCTATAAGGAAAAAAAAATTTATTCTATTCCATAACTGCGAAAAAAATCAGCGATTTAAAAAGCGCGCCACGCGTGATTTCGCAGCGCTTATAACAGTCTGAAGTTGGTTTTATGTCGAAGCCATCGACGACCAATCAGAATGCAAGAAAGGTGGCTTCAGATTTCGATATTTCGACTTTTTCGATGTGCCATGCCTTTTTTAAGAGAGGACTAGCGACAACGTGTTCGCTTTGCTTGCACTCTTTTCTTTTCATTTGTCCCTTCTTATGGCTAAACATGGAATTTGTATGTTTATACCATTCGTCATTTCACGAGACTCTATTTCTGCTTCAGGGTTTCGATATAATCGACTTTCCATGTGCCACGTCTTTTTTTGCAAAGAACAATGAAAAAAAATATCTATTTTCAGAAGAAAAATGTATTCTATTCCACGATTGCGAAACAATCAGTGATTTAAAAAGCGCGCCACGCGTGATTCCGCAGCGCTTATAACAGTCTGAAGTTGGTTTTATGTCAAAGCCATCGACGACCAATCAGAATGCAAGAAAGGTGGCTTCAGATTTCGATATTTCGACTTTTTCGATGTGCCACGTCTTTTTTAAGAGAAGACTAGCGACAACGTGTTCGCTTTGCTTGCACTCTTTTCCTTTCATTTGTCCCTTCTTATGGCTAAACATGGAATTTGTATCTTTATATCATTCGTCATTTCACGAGACTCTATTTCTGCGTCAGGGTTTCGATATAATCGACTTTCCATGTGCCACGTCTTTTTTGCACAGAACAATGAAAAAAAAAGATCTATTTTCAGAAAAAAAATGTATTCTATTCCACGATTGCGAAAAAATCGGTGATTTAAAAAAGCGCGCCACGCGTGATTCCGCAGCGCTTATAACAGTCTGAAGTTGGTTTTATGTCAAAGCCATCGACGACCAATCAGAATGCAAGAAAGGTGGCTTCAGATTTCGATATTTCGACTTTTTCGATGTGCCACGTCTGTTTTAAAAGGAAACACTTGTATTAGAAGTACCATATACATAAGCTGTGTATTAAATTTCATGATGATGTGAGTCATTTTTCGATAAATATATTTAAAAATCCATACACGTTACAATTCATATTTAATTACTTTGTATATTAATCTTGATAAACATCGATGTTGAATTTTCATATGAAAGGTATTGAAAATAATAATACGACATAATTTGTTTGCAAACTATAATATTATGATCAATTTTAAATTAAACCAAATAATTCGTAAGACAAGAGTTAACGAGAAAACATTTTTTCTGTAATGACTGTATTACCGTATTATTCTTCACGAAACTGCAAATTTATTTGCCAACAACCAAAAAAGTTTAAGTTGAAATCACAAAAACAGAAAAAAACAATATACCCTGTTTTTTAGACATTTTCCCATAAAAGTTATTGACAGAAAATTCTTGCATTTTATAATTAGCAGGAATACAATATTTATCAACTTTTTTTTACTGCGCCTTCTAGAAAATTTATAATAACGAAATTAGTCACCGTTCAATTTGACAAATTACTTTCTCGCTGGAGGGATTGAAAAAAATAGCTAAAAGGAAAAGAAAAGAACGTAGTATAGTGCGCGCATACAGATGCGCAGCGTTTCGATCGATCGAGCACGTTCTCGATCTCATCTCCGCTACTTATACGCACTATAGTCACAACACACCATAATAATGTGCTATGTAGTACAAACTTCGGGATGTTCCGGCAGCGCATTAGTGTGCAAAGAGGAAACACGTTCTCTTATCCTGTGGCCATTCGAATCGCGCGCTCTTGCGTATACTTCGAGGCGCACTTGTAAAGAAGAAAGAGTTCAGAAGGTCGGTAACACCGGAATTTCACCGTGTCCGCTAGTGGGAAAAGCCTGACAAGGCCGCCGCGGAGAAATTACCTTTGGCTAGCTCTCACATGCCGCACGTTGCTCTCTTACCATTACCGGACCCGCGCGCAACCCAAACAAAACTTATTTCTCGTCTCGTCCGATCTCACGCCAGAAGACACCTCCATAATGGGAGCGCGCACTTTGAACATGAGGAAAGTTTACGATTTCCGATTTCGAACAATCTTTTCGCGTTTTAACCCTTTCATTGCCACGGTAGTCAATTTTCTACGTTCTAAGAATAATACTTTAAAGTTTATTTTAGTAAAATATATATATATATTTCCAAAAATTCGAAAGCATTTACATAGACTCTGCAAGATAAACTGGCAATATTAAAAAATAACTCTTTTCCAACAATTACGGATGTATATATAAAATAACTCTTTTCCGACAATTACGGATGTATATATATATATATATACATCCGTAATTGTTGGAAAATAAATAAAGTATATATATATATACATCCGTAATTGTTGGAAAAGAGTTATTTTTTAATATTGCCAGTTTTTCTCGCAGAGTCTATGTGAATTTTTTCGAATTTTTTTATCCATAATTTACTAAGAAGGTTGTTTTGCTTCCTCACAGAGGAAGCCTTGTTTTCGGGAAATTTTTTTTTTTCGAGATTTTCATGTCATTACACTCAGAATGGTCCAAAACGTTGAGAAAAGTGGTTTGTGCGAAATGAGTGTGTGTTTGTGTGTATATGTGCACATTTCGTTGTTTACACGATGACTGTCGCAATTTTCGATGAATGCTCTTTAAATTTTGTATGCAAGTGGGCTATCATAGAATACTGCTTGGGATTGTAGTTGACGCGAATCGGTTGAACATTTTTTTTTCTACACCATTTTTAAAATTTTGAAAAAATCGTTTTCACGCTATAACTTTCGCAATTCAAGAGGCGCCCGGTTGAAATTTTGAACATAAATGTACTACCCGTGAAACATTATGTGTACCGAATTTCGCGCAAATCTGTCGAGCCGTTCTGATTTTATTACAATTTTAATTTTTTCAAAAATGTCTGCAAATACTATAACTTATGCAAATTCTGAGATATCCGACTGCAATGCCGATATGATTTCACGATTATTGATTTCCAATTAAGATTTTGCTCTGATTAACTGTTGCCGTGTCAAAAAATTTCGATTTTGGGTGAACAAAAAGAAAAAAAACGATTGCGGAAAAAAAAAAATTTCAAAAATTGTCACAGAATTATCTTAAATTTTCTTCACACTTGGATGACCATTTAAAAAGATATTTGATACGAATTTGACACCAATCGGTCGAGTGGTTCAAATTTTATGGCATTTTGAATTATTTGAAAAATCTCATTCGGGACTTGCTCATGCAAATTACTCGGTATCTGGTTTCAATTTAGTTTATATATGAAATATCATTACACAATTTTTGAGTAACAATTTTACACAAATCGGTCGAGCGGTAAAAATTTAACGTCACTTTGAATTTTTATAATAATGTCTTCCGAGTTAAACAAGCCTGAAAAGTAGAACCTTGCTAATTGCTTCCTCATTATTTTTCGCCTTCTACAAAGTTTGCTCTATGAGGAAGCCAAAATTGATCAATATACTTCATTCGTAGCTTTGTAGAAAGCAAAAAATAATGAGGAAGAATTTGCACGGTTCTACTTTATAGTCTTGTTTTTTTCAAAGTGAACATATCTTGAAAATTTAAAGTTGCTGAAAAAAATTACCACATAGTTTACGATTTATGATTTCAAACAATCTTTTCGCATTTCGGCTCTGTAATTGCCACAGCAGTATATTTCCTACGTTATAAGAAGAATACTTTATTTATCTTATGAAAAAATAATACATACGTAATTATTAGAAATAAGTTATTGTTTAATATATCCACTTATTCTAGCAAAGTCTGCTAATTTCTTTAGATTGTTTGATCCAACATTTTTGTTTTAAAGTTGTCTTTTTCGAATGAACATATCTTCGAAATTCAAATTTGCTAAAAAAAATCGGTCTACACAAAAGTTGTAGTTTTGTGATAACTATTTAATGATATATTAAAGATAATTTTCCCGTTATGGTAACACTGAATATACATAAATACATACACAAATCTTGAACCAAAATTTCTATTAGTATTTCAGGAGAGACTTAAAAGGTTTTGCAACTGGAGAAAATATTGAAAAAATTTACATTATCAAAAGTGACAAAAACTCCGGTCTTTTTTTCAGTACATATGATAAATGAACGAAAGAATGTTATAACTATTGAGCGCAGGCTATAAATAGAATTGTGAATAACTAACTTTCTGATAAAAACTTTTATTAGTTAAAGAATCACATCTTGACAGCTCAAAGATTACAAATAGCCCAGACACAAAAGAAGAGCAGTAACAAAAAAAATATCTCTTGTTTTATAATAAGTGAACGGGTCAAATCGTTCATAGAAAATAAGTTATTCGAGCGTATCATTTGATGTTTTTAGTTCCAACAATGAACAACTGAATAATTGAATGCAAATGAATGTTGGTCATCACTTTCTTCACGAATGCGTTCACCTATTTCTTGATCACCTCGTGCATGTTGAAAAGTGTTGTTTTCTGTATAACATGCCTACTAATTGACTTCGTGTGTCGCGGTTCTTTGGGAAAATCATGGTATCTTTCTAAAACGTTAGAAAGACAGTAGTTAGAGTGGAAATGTTCGATTCTCTTGAATAGAATCGCAATGGGAGTGACTCGACTCTCACCCGCAATGCCGTCATTTCCTAATGGAAAACCATTGGTCTCCATAGACAAGCCGGCCACAGACACGCCAACCATGGCGCACACCGCACTCAGGGAGCTCGTGGAACGCGCAGTCGATGAGGCTCGTAAACTTCCGGCTCTTGGAGCGACGGTCTCCACTGGACTTCAGGATGATTTGAGTTTTTCCGAGCAAAACTACGAGGACCTCCTTGCCACGGCTATTCTCAATAAGGTAAAAAAAATCCTGCACGTGTTTCCCAGGGTGCACTAAGAGAAAAATATAATTGGATACACTAAATTTTCAAATAAACCATTTATTTAAAAATATTCAAGTGCAAGGTTTATTTGTGCCAATTATATATTCAATTTCTCGAATTGTTAAATGAAATAAAAACTTCATTGAATCCGCAAATATTTATTTTTTTCTACTAAATATTCTGTCGATTCAATAAAACTATGTTATGAATACGTCAGACAATATACGTATTCAAATTATATCGTCAATTCTATCACGTAATAAAAACTTTATTGAATCCACAAAGTATTTATTTTTTTCTACTAAATATTCTGTCGATTCAATAAAACTATGTTATGAATACGTCAGACAATATACGTATTCAAATTATATCGTCAATTCTATCAAGTAATAAAAACTTTATTGAATCCACAAAGTGTTTATTTTTTTCTATTAAATATTCTGTCGATTCAATAAAACTATGTTATGAATACGTCAGACAATATACGTATTCAAATTATATCACAAATTCTATCAAGTAATAGAAACTTTATTGAATCCACAAAGTATTTATTTTTTTCTACTAAATATTCTGTCGATTCAATAAAACTATATTATGAATACGTCAGACGATATACGTATTCAAATTATATCGTCAATTCTATCAAGTAAATGTATCGTTAAATCAAAACAATATTTGTTGCGATGTAAGAAATATTTATTTAAATCATTTTAATATTTAATTGCTTTAATTAAGTGGCTTTTCGAATGAAACATACCCGATTTATTTTTGAAGCAACTACTTGAATCAATTAGTAGTGGGCACGGGCAACACACAATTTAGTTACAGTTACACAGTTTAGTTTTAGTTTACAGGATACAAAGCAATATGGTAGATGTACCGTTAGTGGCCACTGTAGCTATTGTGACTATTTTTATAATTTTTTTCTTTAAATTATTTTTTTCGCACAATTGCACGTTGATTTTTTTAACAAATTCATGTCAATTCACTGATTGACCTACCCGACGTTTTTTTAAAATCGATTATATGTTTCGATTTATTCCTTTGATGGCCACATGGGTCCTAAAATGGCCAAAAACGGTACGTCTACCCTAAATACATTATGTTATACTCGATTTTATATATGAAAACAGTTCCGCACGTATACAAGTTTAACTAAATGATTTCATTGATTCAAATATATATAAAATCAATACAATAATTTATTCATTCGACTGAACAAAATATATAGCTACTCCATTGAACTGGTTTTTTTCATTCAACTAATGCGGCTCTTTTATATAGTTCATTCAACGCAATATATTGGTATTTGGATGACACATATAGTTGCTTCAAATCCAAGATAATTGAATGAATTATATATATTTTAAATAAATGATTTGGTGTATCCAATTATATTTTTCTCTCAGTGTGGGCGTCAAAATATCGAATAAACAAAACAGCGAATGGCTATACAATAGCGAATTTAAAAATAAGGGACGTCTAAATGTAGAATGGCCATAATTATAGAATTGGCTTTTTCAGCCATTCGTAATTTTTATCAATCACTATTTTGATTGCATTTTAATAAGATGGAGGTGAAAATAGCGAATCGTCAAAATAGCGAATGGCTGAAATAGCGAATTCCATAATGATGACCATTCTAGATTCAGACTTTCCTAATTTCGAAATTCGCTATTTTAACCATTCACTATTTTGGTCACTCGCTATTTTGACCCCCACCCTCTCCCATAAAAAAAAATATGGGGCATTCCATACCAACTCGACTTTGGTCTGACGCTCGACTTGGATTTTATCCCCTTTTTTTTGTTGTAATTATTCTATCTTTGAACAGCAACCACAATTGTCGTTAGATTTTTTTGCAACAATTTATATACTTATGATTATTCATAACAAAAATATTTGAAGGCGATCTTCTTTAAATCTGGTAACATTCTCATAAAACCTGTATTAAATATCAATATTTTCGAGGACCACTCGCTTCTATTCTTTACAACTTTTTCAAAACGGAAAGTGAACAAAAATTTGCGTAAGAAACTTTTCAACACAGACTATCGCTTGAACATTTTTATGTACCTAAGACTTCGGAGATTTTTTCTAGATTTTTTTAGAGCGCATTTTTATTGATGTTATTTCAAAATTTTTCATTTTATACTCATGATTATTTTTAACGGACACATTGAAGACCATAATTTAAAATTCTAAAATAAAATCGCTTGCATTTGGAATAAAGAATTTTATGCCATGATAAGTTTTCTGTTAGAAAAAATTTTGTTTAACGTTTTAAAAACCAATTTATACACTTACCATTATTTATGACGAAAATATTAAAGGTTATTTTTTTAAATCTGGCAAAGTTCTCATGAATCCTGTATCAAATGTCAATATTTTGAGGCTTAAGCCCAAAGTGAGCCGGAGCTCGCTTCTATTTTTTGCGAATTTATTTTCACTTTTGAACGCCAAAATTTAGAAACCTGAAAAAATTACACAAATCGTGCATTCGAAATAAAGCATTTTAAGTCATGTTCGATATTTAACGCGTTGTCTTCTATTGAAAACCAAAATGTGGTTAACGTTTTAAAAGCGAACAAACCGTTCATTTTTTTCTCAATCTAATTTTTAAAAAATGCTTGAAGCAAATTTTATAACATTCTCTGAACTTCTGATACACATAAAGATGTTCAGGCGATAACCCGCGGAGAAAAGGTCTAATAAAACCTTTTTCCAATTTTCGTTTAAAAAAAATCGAAAAAATAGAAGCGAGTTCCGGTCCACTTTCGGCCTAAGCTTTAAAAATATTGATATCTGGTCCAAGATTTGTGAGCATTTTTTCAGATTTGAAAAAAATTGCCTCCAACATTTTTGTTATGAATAATCATAAATATATAAATTGGTAAAAAAAAATCTAAAAAAAATTGTGGTTGCTGCTTGAAGATAAAACTGAATAAAAAATCGGGGATGGTTTTCAATAAATCGAGGGTCGAGTTGGTTTAAAATGGTTCATGCACTAATATTTGTTCTCTCATATTTTCGCCCATATTTTTATGTATCAATTTTCAAAATAGATGCAAATTTATTGCATTTTTTTTGTTTCTGCAGGTCATCGAAAAGTTTCAAAATGAACGCGTCGATGATAACAGCAACGTTCTACACAGGGGACCAAGATCAAAATTGTCAAATGGTATGAACATATTTTCCACCTCGATTTTGAATATTTATTCTATTTTTTTTCATATTTAAAATAGTATATTATGCCACAAGTGCGTAAAATGCGATTTTACGAACGAGTAGCGATGGAGTGAACGAGTGTTATAAAAAAAAATTTCATTAAGAAAAATTGCATTTACATTCCAGAAAATACTTTTTTAAATGACTCATAAATTTCCACAAGATTAATAGTGAATACAACTTATCAAAATATTACAAAACGAAACAATACAAAAGAAATAGATAACAAACGCGTTACAACATAATTGATTCATTCAATTCAATCAATCAATTAAAAATACGTGTTTACTGAGTATAAATCGAAATATAAATCGGGATCGAAAATCGTGTGTCAAGTCAATAAAATAGTGCCCTTCGAGGACATAAAGAGTTCACTACTCGTGTATACCGGAATATACCACAGAATTCATTCAATTCAATCAATCAATTGAAAATACGTGTTTACTGAGTATAAATCGAAATACAAATTATATGCATTATTTTTTTCCGATTTTTATCCCATCGGGAAGTGATTGAAATTGTCTCTGAAACTCACTTTTGGCAGCACTGTACATATCATACATTATTCATTACAATATAGCCGCGGGAACTCGTTTTAATTGTTCATTCAAAAATAAATTTCAGCGCTTGAAAAATGGAATTGAGAACTGGACAATAAATTTGCCAGTTTTTTCTTGATACTCTTTTATTACAAAAGCCATGTAACAGAAGAAGATTTTTTTTAGATAACAAACGCGTTACAACGTAATTGATTCATTCAATTCAATCAATCAATTAAAAATACGTGTTTACTAAGTATAAATCGAAATACAAATCGGGATCGAAAATCGTGTGTCAAGTCAATAGAATAGTGCCCTTTGAAGACATAGAGTTCACTACTCGTGTATACCGGAATATACCACAGAATTCATTCAATTCAATGAATATATCAAGTCAATAAAATAGTGCCCTTTGACGACATAGAGTTCACTACTCGTGTATACCGGAATATACCACAGAATTCATTCAATTCAATCAATCAATTCAAAATACGTGTTTACTGAGTATAAATCGAAATATAAATCGGGATCGAAAATCGTGTGTCAAGTCAATAAAATAGTGCCCTTTGACGACATAAAGAGTTCACTACTCGTGTATACCGGAATTTACCATAGGAAGATCACAGAACATATTTCCCCATCAAATATGACGATTTTTAACTTTTTTTAATTTTATGCATACTGGTTGTGTGAATATTAATTTTACACACCAAAAACAGTGCGTAAAATCGAATTTTACGCATACAACGTCAAAAAATATTAAATGAAATGTGTCACGTAAGAAAAATTAATAATAATTGTGTTCTCAGATGATAATGAAACGGATCTGAACGACGTGGAAGAGGGCAGCAGCAGTCTAGAACCCCTCTCTCATGATGATCATAGTGGTGAAGAAAATGAACCGAGAAGGAGACATATGCACGTGCGACAAGAGCCATTGTCCCTTACGGTATAACAACACTTCACTATCTACACGTTCTACTGTTATTGCTACATATATTTGCAAGCGTATTACCATAAATCAAACCGTTAAGTAACAAGATAATTCAAGGTCACTTATGACACAACAGTTCTTTAGCTGTTGCAAAAAAAAAGTATTCACGGAATACTGTGATATGAATAGTAAAGAATTTTGTTATTATATCATATAATATTTATGACAATAACAAAGGGCTTCGTATTTTTATTTTTTTTATATGCAGCTTCCATTGCTTTATGAAATAAAAATGAATATTATAGATGAATCCATAATTTTCGAAAAATAATGAGCTATGATGCTTATAAATGAATATTTTTATTTTTTTAAATTTAATTTTATGTATAGTCGCTTCAACGTCAAAGGTCATTAACGACTATAATATTTTTATTTTGTAATACCTGCAACAGAACTATTTTTTTTTTCACATTTCTAAACAAATTGCGTGAAAAATCATGGAGATACTTGATCCTCCATTTATGTTTCCATTAAGTGTATTTCCGGATTTTTTTTCGGTAATTTCCGGAAATATAATGAAAGAAAATTTAGGATAGTTTATGGAAAATCTATTTTTTCTTACCAATTACTTAGAAAATTTAAAAGTTTCGAGATATGAGCTGTAGATTATTCTTGCAAAAAAAAAGCAGCTATCCAATCGATTGTATGATAAAAGTCGCAATTTTTCAGAAATAAATAAAGCTTACATCTTTTGCACATGCTAAAAAGAATCGATATACATTTAATATTTTTATTTATGGATGTAGAAGCGCGATGCGATGCTCAACGTGCTCAAAAGTAAGAATTCAAAGAGAAATTCGAAGATTTCCCGATGGAATAAAAATCTGAAACAAATCAAGCATACAAAAGGTGCGGAAAAGATTAATTTTGCATATTAATAATTGCAAAATGTTATTAACAAATAGGTAAAAAAAAAATTGTTCAACAAATTATCCGTCAACCTATACTTTTTTTCGAATGAAACTGATTCATCAATTTTTTTGAATACGTACGATTTTTTTCAGAATTTGTTCTAATCATCAAAATTTCGTTTTTTTTTTTAATTTTTTCCTTAAAAAATCCATTTTAAGTCGCGAATGTTCCATATGTGTTTGTCACAAAAGCACCCATTACACCCAAGAACTTTCCAAACGATTGATCAAATAGATTCGCGAATACAGCTCACACAAGAAAAAAAACCACAATTTTAAAACATTAGACAAAATTCTGAAAAAATTCCTACGTATTCAGAAAATTTAACGAATCATTTTTATTCGAATAAAAAGTTAGGTTGACGGATAGTTTGATGCACAATTTTATTTTTTCACCTATTTGTTAATAACGTTTTCCAATCATTAGTATTCAAAATCAACCTTTTCCGCACTTTTTGCATGCTTGATTATTTCTAGATTTTTATTCCATCGAGAAGTGTTTGAATTTTTTTCTGAATTCTCACTTTTTAGGAAGTTGGGCACCTTATCGCGCTCCTACATTTTTAATTACACTATTGGTAGTATAGAAATTCAGCAATCAATTGGCACGTGTCTTCTCACCAAGAAAACAATAATAAACTGTTCGTTTGAATAATTTCCTGGGAATGAGCTGGAATACGATTTTTATAAATAATTAATGAAATGCTATTTTTCTGACGTGGTCAATACTCACGATAGTGTTGGATGACACCGGTAAGATCGGTAGTCTGTTGTCGCGAAGAAAAGTGCAATAAAGTCGATGAAGTAGAGATAAAAAGTGGAGATCCTTGAATCGAAGTCTCCAGGAAGGCGAGCCGGTCTCGCGGATAGTCTCGTGATTGTCTGACGCTGTCTCGATCATCGTGATTCTCTTTCCGTTCGTACTAACGCGTATCATTCGCTACTAGACAGCATTGCACGTCCGTTCGCTCGTCTCTGAACCACTACTGAATTATTCTAAATACACTAGTCGTCATTGAACGCATACCTTTGCACCGGAATGGATAATACGTTGAGGCGACACTGTATTTTATACAGGTTGACGTAGCAGTATGCACCAATAACAACCTCACACACCTGCACTGTCTAATATTCTACAGCTCGATGCACGTGCTTGTATATCTATTCCTTACTTTACGTAACACGGAAAATTAACTCTATAATTGAGCTATAATTATAATACAGCCATGGCAACTCATTTTAATTGATAAGTCTAACGAGAATTTCGAGACTCCGAAAATTGAAATAAAAATGGAAAAGTAAATTTGCGACGGTTTTCTTCAGCTCTTTTATCGCGAACCTCACGTAATATAATAATACCATTATAGCCACCGGAACTTGTTTTAAGGATGTATGATACGTACAGTCCCGCCAAAAGTGAGTTTCAGAGACAATTTCGATCACTTCCCGATGGGATGAAAATCGGAAAAAAATTATGCATATAAAACGTGCTGAAAAGATTGATTTCGCTTTATAATAATCCCAAAATGTTATTAACAAATTGGTGATAAAAACAATTGTTCAACAAACAATCAGTCAACTTAACTTTTTTTCTAATGAAAATTATATGTCATTTTATTTGAATGCATACGAATTTTTTCTTTATTTTGATTTTTATTTTTTTTACTTTCAAAAATGTGCGCGAAATAACGAATTTTGGGTATGTGTTCGGCATAAAACCATCTACTACATTCAAGATTTCTTTGCAAAACGCATATCCAAAATTTGTTATATTCTGCGCATTTTTTAAAATAAAAATCGAAATCAAAATAAAGAAAAAAATCTGAAAACATTCGTATGCATTCAAATAAATTAACATATCATTCTCATTAGAAAAAAAGTTAGGTTGACTGATTGTTTGCAGAACAATTGTTTTTTTTCACCGACTTGTTAATAGTGTTTTGGGATTATTATTATTATGCGAATTCAATCTTGTCAGCACGTTTTATATGCATTATTTTTTTCCGATTTTTATCCCATCGGGAAGTAATTGAAATTGTTTCTGAAACTCACTTTTGGCAGCACTGTACGTATCATACATTCTTAATTATTCAGTCAAAAAACGATTTCGAAAGTATATTCAATTAAATATTGAAAAATAAATTTTCGAGTTTGCCCTTCATCCATTCTATCTCGAATATCACGTAATATCATAACAATATAGCCGCGGGAACTCGTTTCAATTGTTCATTCAAAAATCAATTTCAGCGCTTGAAAAATTGAATTGAGAACTGGACAATAAATTTGCCAGTTTTTTCTTCATACCCTTTTATTACAAAAGCGATATAACAGAAGATTTTTTTTTTAATTCCATTTATTTATCGTCGCATCTACATCAAGATATTTAACGACATAATTTATATTCTAATGAAACAGGAAGATACACTAGCTTACGTTTTTTTTTATAATATGTTTAAGTTTTAATATGTTAAGAACATTTTCATATTGTTTTGTCTAACCGGTTATTTCAGAGAACTTTAGTACTTTGAGGATGTTCTCGTCTCCGTTTTTCATAGATATTCAAGTTGATTTATGCAGAGAGTAAGGAAAAAGAGTGCATTAAAAAATGTGAAATTTTTGCCGCATCAAAATTTTCATTCCGTTGAGCAATAATTTTTAAAAATCATTAAAATACGATCTTTAACGTGACTTTTTGAAGTTAAATCAATTAAGCTAAATCAAGAAGGATTCGCGCTCAGACTCTTAACTTAGAGTCCATTCAATTTTTTAAAAATGATAGTCATTTCTATAAAAACCTGTGTTAGTACGAAATTCTAAAAAAGTAATGTTAATTTTTTATGTTAGTTTGGTACATAGTTTTTCATAAAGTTTTTTATCGATATGATCATCTATCATAAAGGAGTTGGTAAATAACTCACGTGTGCTTTTTTATTTTTTTTAGATCGAAGAACAGATTGAGGAAGTTACAACGACATACACTTCAGATGAGGACTTGCAGCGCCCAAAAACGACAGTGCTTGACTTCAGAAATGCCCGTCGAGTGCCATTCCCCGAATTTGGGATGGATATTGTTGATCGTTAGTTTTTTTAAATTTCCGAATGTTAATTTATGATGCCCGTGGAAAAACTTGTTCAATAACTTGGTAGAAAAGGTACAAAAATTTCGAATCTTATACATAGGGCAGTCTGCTTCAAACAGGATTTGACCTCGATCTCTACGATTTGGCTCGTAATTTTTTGTAGGCTCAGTTCGACCCTCAAGCGCAGCAGTTTTTTTTCTATGGCAAGTTTTTTTCAAATATATTTGTAAAGCGACATATCAAATGCCATAATGTAAGAAAAAAAAAAACTTTGTTCATTATCAAAATTTTCTAGCTTATAGCTAAGATAGGCAAGAATTTTCTTCTTATAGATTTTAAGTTTTTTATTTAAAAAATGATTGAAAAAGAGAAAAAATTAATATACTTTCTACTTTTCGAACTAGTTCAGAAAAATGTTAAAAAATTCTGAAAGATCCGGTTGTACACACACGAAAACATTTGACCAATCGCCTGTAGGAGATTAATTTTTTTACTGCCTCATAGAGAAAGTTTGGTTTTTTTTTAATTTGGAAGAAATTGTTTTCACGCTATAACTTTGGTAATTAAAAAGGCACCGGGCTGAAATTTCGTGAATAAATACATACCAGTAAAACATTATGAGTATTAAATTTTGCAAGAATCTGTCGAGCCGTTCTGATTTTATTACAATTTTAATTTTTTTCAAAAATGTCTGCAAATACTATAACTCATGCTAATCCTGAGATTTCCGGCTGCAATTGCCGATATGATTTCACGATTATTGATTCCCAATTAAGATTTTGGTCTAATTAACTGTTGACAGTCAGAAAATTTCGATTTTGGTGAACAAAAAAAAAGCTTTAAGTAAAAAAAAATGTTCGAAATTTTTCACAGATTTATCTCAAATTTTCTTCACACTCAGACGACCATTTAAAAAGATATTTGGTACAAATTTTTTATCTTGAAATAATTTTTCTAATAAAAATGGTTTGAAAACTGTAAAAAGAAAAATCTTGCCCACTTCGGACATAAAGCTAGAAAATTTGGATATTGAACAAAGGAATTTTCAGAATTGTTCCAGATTTTTTAATTACGACATACGATATATCACTTTAACAATATATTACAAAAAAAATTGCCATAGAAAAAAAAGAAAAAATCTGTTGCATTTGAGGATCCAACTAAGCCTACAAAAAATTACGACCCAAATCGGATAGTTTGAGATTGAATCCTAGTCGAAACCGATGGATTACCTTATATACTTATATTTTATTCACGCATATTTTCTCAGCCACTTTTTATCGCGGAGTCCCGTTTATCAAAGTAATTTCCATGTAAAAGAAACAGTATATCATGGGAGTAAAGTGCGTAATATTTGGCCAAAGCAAAGATTGTTTGCAGAAATCACCCGAGGTAAAAATCGTGTTGCCTATTTTCGCTAGAAAATAACCACTTTCCGTGCTTGCAACTACAGAAAAAAGATTTTTTTTAGCCCATAACTACGCATGTGCAGTACATTTTTTATTCATTCCGCTGAGCAGAAATCATTAAAAATAAACAAGAAGTAACGTTATTTTGTTGAAATCGAAAAAAAAAAATGTATCGATTGATCAATTAAACGAACTCCATCGCTTCGCGATAAAGAAGTGTAATTTAAATTAGGAATAGTATCCCATCTACTGAAATTCTGTACAACTTCGCTTCATTCGTTCCATTCTATTATTGAAGAAATCGTTTTGCATTTACTTTCAATTCATACGTCAGAGCCTTCGTTTTCTTGAGGAAGGTCAGTTGTGACAATCATAATATTCTATTAATTCGCTTCAATCAAGTGTAACAAGGTCAGTTATAAAATATAACCACTCGACGATTTTATTCTTGAATCGTAATAGTCAGACCGCATTAATCACAGAACTTCAAGAACGTTTTGTTAATTTACAATTTATTGACCACTTTTTTTCACGGGGCTGATATCTTCGTTTTCAATTCAATTGATTCGATAATTCCCGTCTTAATTGTAGCGTCTCAAGATTCGTCAGAAGAAAGTCAGGAAGATGCCGAAGATTTGACTCACGTCGACCGAATAACGCCGGTCGAATCATGGGAAGAAAACTGGCTTTTTCAAAAACGGAAAATACAAACTCAGTCGGAGCCCGTAGCAATGCTAGTCCCAAATCCAAGCTCCGATTTCCGAGCGTTGATAGGCGATAAAGATGCTGAGGACACTTCCGATCTCTCGGAATTTTCCGCGCAATCCGACGACGAGGCTGAAGACGAAACATTGGCCGAAGCGATTAATGGCGTCATTCCCAGAACCGATAATTATTTCGAGGACTTTGAAGAATCCCAAAAAATTGCTGACTCGAATGTTCGTGATGCTGAGGAATCAACGAACGAAGAAGCCAGACTCAAAGTCGATGTAAATAGTGAATCCGAAATTATTCGTCCCATTAATGAAGACGATAAGCATCAGCATGACGAAAAACTGAAAGAAAAGAGCTGGGAAAAGTCTACTAATCCTTTCGCTTTTGCCAATAATGTCGCGAGACATCCAGAAATACCAAAGACTCCAGCGACGTCACCAACGCGAAATTCACCGTCTGAAGAAAATTTGGCTCGTGACGTTCGACAGTGTAATGCTGAGCTTTCTTTGATCGATACGGTAATCAACGAAAATGAAACGAAGAAGGAACTATCAACGATTTCTCAAGAAAAATCTGAAGATCAGATTGAGAAAAAAGATAACCAGACACTGGATAATGGAAAAGAACGGCATCCGCAGTCATCATCAATAAAAGAATGTCTCAAGGCTAATTTAGAAGGTAGTTATTTATTCACTGGGTAAGGAAATTTTCGATTATTCGATTATGTTGTTTATTAATGAAAATCGATATTATTCGGTAGCCGTGAACGATGATGACGTTGATGGCGAGGTCGAAGGTCCCAGTCGATGCAACGGTGATGGACAGAAGGTCAGGATTCAGCATTAATAATTACTTTAGGACTTTAAGCTCCGATATCGCCGATCCATCGACACATTCTATGAGGAAAGCAAAATCGATTAACATGCGTTTTTATAGAAGTACCTTTGTAAAAAAACAGAAATAATGAGGAAGTAATTTGCGAAGTTCAACTTTGCAGCTTTGTTTTTCACTTTTATTTAGAATAGAAAAATACGCACCATTCGAAACATGTAAATGCTAAACGATAAATCGCGACATTCTTGGGGATCATCAAAACTGGCGAATTTTGTTTGTATTTTAAATGAAAGAGAAAAATCAACATTTAGTAATAAATCCGAAGAAGGCCAACAACTATGGCCGAAACGCAAAAACGTAAAAGAAGTTTTACGCATATATACGAAGATCTATTGAATGTGTCGATCGGTCGTCGATGCCGAAGCTTGAAGTTTAAATTATTTATAACGACGACCGCATAAATTCAACATCAATAATTACCGTATTAGCGAAAGATTTTCATCAAGCGACCGAAATATAGAGTGAATTTCATCAAGCGACCGAATTATAGAGTGAATTTCATCAAGCGACCGAAATATAGAGTGAATTTCATAAATTTCTTTCTCGTAGACAAAAGTGAATGAACAACTCAAGTTTTTTGTCATGCATTTATCAAGATACTAAAAAAAATTTCTTCTGTAAAATGTTGAGTCATATAAATTGTTTATACGTGCTTTAAAATGACTCTGAAAAAAAGGTGGTTAATCGGTGCTACATTTAAGAAAACTATCGGAAATCGAAAACAAATTTTTTTTATTATCTATGTAATATTTGCTAGAGCCTGAGTCTATAATATCAATAGAAGGTGAACAATTGAAAAAATGGCGGAAATTTCAATTGTAGGTTGTTTTCCAGTTTTTTTTTGCTCTTAAAAGTATTATAAAAAAACGACAACGATAAATATCACTTGTATTCATCTTCAGACTCTAATAAATTCAATCTGCTTTGAAATTAAAAAAAAAAAGGAGGCGATTTTATCGAGTAGCTTTCGATATTTTGTGGCGACCGATTTGAAAAACATGATTTTGAAGTATAGAGGCTGTGAAATATTGCAATATTTCACAGTATATCTTCTAACATTTGGTGGCACTTAAGTTTACTATACTTACCATATTATGGCCATACGGGTGCTTCAACTTGTATGACCAACGAATAAGAAAAAAAATCATAAGGGAATAGAAATAAATGCATAAATTAAATTTAATAAATAAAGTAAAAAGACCGTCTTATTTAACAGATATTGATGTAAGACTCAATTACTGCGTGACACGGCGGATCTTTTTCTTATGCTATATCTTTTTTATGAAAAAAATCTCAGTCAAAGCGTTTTGGGAACATATTCTACATATAATAAGCTATCGAAAAATAAAAACAAAAAAGATTTCTCAACCAATCTGAATGAGAACCTCCGCTCAATATTTTTAGCTCAAATTACCGATTAGTTTTGCAAATCGTCAATAACATTTAATTATTTTTCAGTTACGGCATCACTCGATCATTGCAATGAAAAATTATCCTAGAGTTAATAATCAGTTCATCGAAATCGAAACGTACGTGATTAGTAATCAGTACTTGAAATTTGTGCTTAGTCAATAAATTATCAATTATGCCGAAGAATTACTTGATTTCGGACAAATGATCAATAATTACTCAAAAGGGTTCGTTCATTGAGTTTATGGTTAATCAGAACTAAAAATTATTGGAATATTCAGAGAATTCTTGACGGAGAAAATGAAAACTGCCCGGTTCTCATAAGCTTTTAATTAAGAAATCAAAAAATATTTCATCCTGCTGAACAATTCCAGAGTCATCAGTTAATTTATGGATTTATTGACACTTGAATGAGTAAGCAATCAGAATCCACCAATGATTTACGCGTTACTTGAAAATTGATTTATGAGAAATTCCAATTACCGATTTATTTCGTAATTAATCATCAATTATTCAGTTTATTGAATAGTCAATAAATCAGAAAATTTCTACTCTGAATACGCGAATGATTAAACAATAAAATGATGTTAACTTGCAATTACAATTGTAACGATTCCTGCAGAAGGTGTTGGAGCGTTCCATTAAAGAAGAAATCAAGGCAAATGGAGACGCAGAGGAGATAAAGGATGATATGGCTAACAGCTTAACTTCTGAAGATACTGACAGGTATTGTTACATTGGAAATTTAAATTCTACTCGATGAGAGAACGATCGGAAAGCAAAAAATTAATTTCATAGAAGATGATAAAAACATTTATTATGAATAATAAAAAAGGTAAACCGGCTTTCATAAATTAGTGAACAAATAAATTGTTAAAGAATATTTTGGAAACCCTTCTATTTTTTCTTATCAAACTAGTTACTGATTCTTCCGAAACTACATGATTTTATATATATATTTTTCTTGTATAGACAACAATTTCGTTTTTATTCTGTGATTTCTACTAAATGACTTTTACGATCTGTCTGCTTTTCGACATTTTAGAATTAAAAATTTTTTTTTTTTTCAAATTTCGTGCAATCGAGAAACCAGTGAATTAATTTAGCACAAAAAGAATGTGCAAATTTGTTGAAATATTGCTTCATTTACTAGTTTATTATGATCAATCGTGTGATTAGACAAGTTTAAATATGGATTCAATCTTTTGTCTTATCGGTAATCCACTTTCCGTCTATTGTTTGTTTTCTGTCTTTCTTTGATCACGTCAGAGTTTATCTGTCACTTCAAAGTGACAGCAGTTTATCCAACTTTTCCCTTTTTGAATCTGGGATTTTATTCTTAACATTATCGTTTAACTGATCGATGTTCTGATTGACGTTATTTATCATTCCACTTTGCAGAAAGTGCCAGGCTTTGGCGGAAGCCAAGGCTGAATCGGCAAAAGAGAAGCCGAGTTTAAGGATCGAGGCTAATGAAAATATCGGATTCGCTACACCACCGCGGCCAGGTATTAATAATTATTTTTTCGTCTATAAACATGACATTCAATGACGATTATTATAAATTTTCATCTTTGTGTCATGTAAAATAATACTATTATCTACTTTAGGTACGATAGCCGAACGTGAGCACAAAAAGTGGGAAAATGCTGCACCCATCGAAAACAATCCTTACAGCGAGGAAAATATTCAAAAACGACTTCTCGAGAGACAATATGCTAGACGCTCATCCGATGTCTCGGGGTAAGAACGTAAAAAATAACCATTTTTAGAATCGTTTTATTCTGTCGCATCCCAAATATCAAGCAATCGGCATAAATTTAAAACTAATTAAATAGTTCTAACCATACATTAAGCTTCATCAACACTGAGAGAAAAATCTGGTAATTTTGAAAATAACGTAGTTGGACTGACAATCATCTAACTATAAACTATAATTCCCAGGGGGAACGTCTATATTTTATGGTTATAGCAAATATAATTATAGTAGCAATTATTAAAATGATAATAGTTTCAAAAACTATTCTAATAGATTCAAATATGCCGTTTTGTTGCATATGAGGCATTCCACATGACTTCAGCCACCCAAAAAAAAAGAAACTCGAAAAAATGTCCAAAAATCAGTCCATAGATTCGCCAAATTTTAATTTTTTTAAATTTTTTCTGGCGAAATATGCCATATTTTTCATTTTTCATTTAACCTATGATATCTCGGGAACGATTAATCGTATCGACATCTAAAAAAAACGAAAATGTGCGTTTTTTTATGGCCCACAAGAAAATAATTAGTTCAGAATTAATTGTGTAATTTCAGACTATATTTTACTAGAAAAGTAATGAAATTTTTTTTTTTGCGAAAAGGACTTCGGAAAGTGGCATCGAAAAAATTGTTGCCACTTGTGTATGAAAATCCTCCTGAAAATAAATCCGATATATGTATTTTTTCGTATTCTGCGTACAGATCAATATTTTGGATAAAGGCCGATTTATTGAGAACACAATCATCGTAAGCTTATAGCAGTGTGGCGTTAAATTTTTTTTGTTTATTTCCAATTCTTATTTTTTATCCTTTTTTATCATTTTTTTTCTAATTCGTTTCACTCCTATGTTATGTAAAAATGATATAAAGTTGGGTTGCACTCTACAAAAGCACTGCAAATGTCTCGACCGGAGCAGAAACGCGTAAAATTTCGTGAACTGTATTTTTTCAAATATTTCAAACTGCGATCACTTATGAACTTTGCACGGTCCAAAAAAAAATACTAAACATTGAGGATTTTCATACACAATTGGCAACAATTTTTTCGATGTCACTTTCCGAAGTCCTTTTCGCAAACAAAAATATTCTTCAATTTTGTAGTGAAATATAGTCTGAAATTACGCAATTAATTCTGAATTAATGATTTTCTTATGAGCCATAAAAAAACGCACATTCTCGTTTTTTTGAGATGTCGATACGATTAATCTTTCCCAAGATATCATAGGTTAAATGAAAAATAAAAAATATGGCATATTTCGCCAGAAAAAATGTCAAGAAAATTAAAATTTGGTGTATCTATTATAACCACTGAACCTGATTTTTAGACATTGTTTCGAATTTTTTTTTTTTTTGTGGCTGACGTCATGTGGAGTGCCTCATATACGATTTCAACGTTTGTTTCCAATAACCTTACAAGTATCGTTTATTGAACCATATTCTCATCGCTTCAACCATAAAACATTGCAAGTCTTCCTATATTCGTATACCATGTGAAATCGTTAAATAAACGATATGCTTTTCTCTCAGTGAAATTAATATACATCTTTAAAAAAAATTATGATTTGTAGAAGTTCGAGCAATTTACAAACGTGCCCAAGTCCGCCTTTGCAAATCGTTTTGGGTGCAGGTAGACCGGATTTTAGGAGGTGAGAAAAAATTTCTTGAAGATTGATTAATATTATATGGGCGTATCTCAGATACCTTTGACATTCGGGCAACTCACCGGCGGAATACGATAGTAACTTACACCAGAATGAATTCCTGTTTTATTCTGGTTCAAATGCGAATATTATTGATATTTCCGCGTGTAACTCCGATTTTCGCGATGCTTCGTTCAGGTATAGCATTGATACAAACCTCCAGGAGGATAAGAAAAAAAATCGTCAACTTCTGGTGAAGTATAATGAACATAATGTACCTAATTGTAATTGCCAAACATGTCCTAAAATTGAGCGGATATAATGTAAACGTCTGTCACTCGATTTTGATGGTGAACCTGACATCCATCGTTATATGGTTGCAGAATAGTAGCACAAGTTAATTGAGCCAAGTGAATTGAATGCACATGAAGGTAGATTCATCACGGATTCAATGAAGTGAAATTTATGTCGAGGAGTCAATTATATTTCTCGCAGCGTTCTTGGTAATGAACTCATATTACTGCGTGTAAAATAAATGTTAGGTTCAGAGCATCGTTATCCTGACAATTTGATTAATTAAGATAATAAAATTACATCTGAGGACGTTACGATTTAAATGTGCCCAGATGTGCGCGACTGTTCGACGAAAAACCATTTTTTCCTGGGTCAAAGTGTATTCAATTGTCAGGTTTCTAAATTCTCATGATAAAGTTAAACTATTACTGTTCCTAAATTATATAAATTATATTGTAAGTTAGTAGAGTCATTACCTGTCATATTTTTAATTTTCTGTATAAGATTCGAGTAATATTGGATAATAATTCCCCATTGGTAGTAATAAGTCTATACCTTCCAATGGCTCATCTATTAAGAAGTAAACTTTGAATAAGTCGAAAACTTTTTAAAACTTCACTTCAGTGCTGAAACGCTGTAAGAGATAGATCTGACAACGAATTCGCACCAAATAAATTATTTTAAGTTAGAAATTACATTATGATTTTTTTATACGGGTACCATGTATAAGATTACTTGTCCATGAACAAATATTGCTTTCTAAAGATCTTAGAATGGGTTTGAAAAATTTGGCGTCTCCGTGCTCTCAAGTTTGATGTTTCATTTTAAGGCCGCAAAAGTTAAAAGTCTGTGAGATACGCTCATATTATGCTACAAGGGAGGAAAATGAGCGATTTTTACTGAGGGTTTCTTGCCCGAGCGAAGCAAAGGCACAACATCCCCCGAGGTTAAAAAGACGCTCCCTCCATGTTAAAATACGTTATTTTTTCCTTATAGCGCTAAAAAAATCATTTATCGTGCTTGCAACAAGCGCGGAAGGATTGCTCATTTTTACGCAGAAAAGTACTTTTCTGCCCACTGCAGCTATATTTTCCTCCCACGAGATTACTTTTCCTCCGACAAGATTACTTTTCCTCCCACAAGATTACTTTTCCTCCCACAAGATTACTTTTCCTCCCACAAGATTACTTTTCCTCCCACAAGATTACTTTTCCTCCCACAAGATTACGTTTCCTCCCACAAGATTACTTTTCCTCCCACAAGATTACTTTTCCTCCCACAAGATTACTTTTCCTCCCACAAGATTACTTTTCCTCCCACAAGATTACTTTTCCTCCCACAAGATTACTTCTCCTTCCATAAGATCACTTTTTCTCCCACAAAATTACTTTTCCTTCCATAAGATCACTTTTTCTCCCACAAGATTACTTTTTCTCCCACAAGATTACTTTTTCTCCCATAAAATCACTTTTTCTCCCACAAGATTACTTTTCCTCCCACAAAATTAATTTTCCTCCCACAAGTTTACTTTTCCTGCCGCTGCGTTACTTTTCCTCCCACAAGTTTACTTTTCCTTCCACAAGATTACTTTTCCTCCTACAAGATTACTTTTCCTTCCACAAGATTACTTTTCCTCCTACAAGATTACTTTTCCTCCTACAAGATTAATTTTCTTCCCGCTGCGTTATTTTTCTTCCCGCTGCGTTACTTTTCGTTCCGCTGAATCACTGTACCTGCCGTCGCTTTAATTTCATCTCGCCGGTCAATAATACTCGACAACTTCCCATCCGTGTTGCAGGCATGAAATGCGGTCTTTTTAGTGTAGTCGGGAAAAAAATATATTTTTCATTGATTTACTAATTGGAGTTACGGTAGTTCTGTTGCTTGGTCTTCATTTCGCATAAGTTCGAGGAATATGAGAGTAAATTGCAAATACTTCTCGATGGTATAAAAATCTTAAAAAATGTTTGCATGTTAAAAATTTACCTGCGTTTTTCACAGTGACCGAGAAGTATTTTAAAATTTTCTCTCATTTTTCTCAAACTTATGAGAAATCAATACCAAGCGACAGAACTACGTTTAATGTTGAAAATGCGTCATTTTCGAAATTCAGATTTGGTCGTGATTACTACATCAACGAGGCTAAATTCCCGAAAGGTCACAGCATCGAGGAGTCCGGCTTTTTTACTGCGACCAGCCGGCCAAACAGTTCGCTGTCGCATCACTCTTTATCAACCGGAAGTGACTACGAACAGCAGGTGAGTCACGGACTTGACAGATTCGAGGAAGCCTCTTTGAGAGGTAGTCTACGTAGACGAACCTATCGCGGTCCTAACTCAACTTCGCACTTTGTTACGAATCCTCTCGTTCATCTGGATCTCGATCAGAATAACGATTCGTCTAGCGATTCAAAAAGCCACAAAAATTCTTCGACACTGGAAGCGATAAACTCTGTAATGCACAGCAATTTTTCGATGAAGAATGTCAACAGCTCGGACCAAATCGAAATCTCGTCACATAATGAAAACTTCGAATCCGAAAATTATATCGACATTTTGATCGATGCCAAAAATCCTTTTGTAAAAGACATCGACGAAGACGCAACGATTAATCCAATTTACAATTGCGAGGATGAAATCTTGCGGTTATCTGGAATTCCTTCGACAAATGATCGTGACTCCGGAATGTATTCCATCGGTTCCGCAGACTTTGAAAATGAAAGCCCTGAAAAAATGGGACGTATAAACTTGAAAGAAGATTTTGCAGCTAGATTAAATTGGTCTCATCGAAGAGGCGATGAAAACGATGAAAAAAGTTTCACAAGTGATGGTAGAAAGTATTGGATATTCGCGTCACAGAAATTTAACACTTTTGGGGGAATAAAACGAAGAAAGTATCGTTGGTTGGAACCGGAAGACGACTTTTATGCTGAGGATATTTTCGCAGGAGAAGATGCTGAGGATCCTCAAGATTTTCAGGAAAATTGTGAAGATGATCTTTTTGCTGGCCTGAAGTTTCAAACTTTTGGGGGAATCAAGAGAGAAGACAGAACAAAAGAAATGTCGAAATATCGCAAGAAAAAAGTACGACCTACTGTGAGAAATCTCGAAAATTTGGAGGGTTTTGAAGACAAAATATTGAGTGGCATTTTTAAAAAGTCGAAGCCTCGGTTGACTAACCCAAAAATATCAACGTTGTCTTATACTCACGCAAGAAAAATAACCACGAGGTCAAAGGTTTTTTCAGATAATGATGCGCAAAGTTTGAAACTAGAACCACCGGAAGTTCCGGAAGTTGTTCATAGAAGTTTCAAGAGCTTGCAAGATCTTAGACATGCACACGATCCAAGAAGCAGAAGAAAAATCAGATATGAACTTTCGAAACGATAAAAAAAACGCTGCTTGCGTCTAAATGAGATGATTTATCTTAACAATTCTTTTGAAAACTGAAAGGCATTAATTAATATTATTAAATAGTATTGAAATGATATCGATTGATATAAATAATCGCTTAAATGTTAGGAATTACAAATAGATTTATATATTTCAGGGTTTCACCAAATAATCGCAGACATACATTTTCGAATTGTCATTTTAGAAAATTCCAAAACGCATGGATCAGTGAATAAATATCAAATTTGGAATAATAAAACGAAAAATATCGATAACAATTGAAAAACGTATAAAAGAGAAGAAGAAAAAATGATTAGTCGATTATCGCTATTTCCTCGATAAATTGAAGGCCATATGATGAGTGCAATACTATTTTTAAGTCTAAAAGCATCGACTTCTAAACTTTGTAAATGGACTCGTTCATTATTAATAATTCCCTAAATAATCATAATTTTTTTAAATGCATATATTTCAGGTTAACTAAATAATTACCTGTGTTAATTTTTCAATCGTTCATTAACTCAAGAAAAATGTAAACTACACAGATCAGTAGATAAACATTGAATCCGGGATAATTAAATAAGAAATATTAACGAAAACTAAACAAAGAGAAACGAAGGAGAAAAAGCTCAGTAGATCAGCGTCATTTCTTTGATAATCTCAAGCCGTTATGACTAGACGATCAGAGAAGTAGAAGAAAAATCAGATCTGAACTTTCAAAACGATAGAAAAACGCTGTCTGGCTTTAAATCAGATGATTTATCTTCACATTTCTCTCAATAACTGAAATGCATTAATAAAATATCAATTCAATGGTCTCGATTGATATAAATAATAACTTAATGTTATGAATTACAAATAGATTTATATATTTCGGGATTTCACAAAATAATTGCCGAATACATTTCCCAATTGTTTGCCATTTTGGAAATCTTCAAAGCGCACTGAGTAAATGAATATCAAAACTAGAATAACACAACTAAAAAAAATCGACAACGATTGAACAACGAAAAAAGAAGAGAAAAAGAAAAAGTGTTGAATCGATGAACGTTGTCTTCCTCGATAAATTGAAGGCCATATGATGAGTGCAATACTATTTTTAAGTCTCAAAGCGTCGACTTCTAAACTTTACAAAAGTTCTCGTTCAAAATTAATAATTGCCCAAATGATCATGATTTTAAAAAATGCATATATTTCAGATTGACTGAATAATGACCTGTGTCATTTTTTTCAATCGTTTATTAATGTACGGTGAATGTAAACTATACTGACCAGTAGATAAATATCATATCCCGAATAATAAAACGTGAAATATTAACGAGAATTAAAGAGAAACCAAGGATAAAAAGTTTAGTAGATCAGCGCTATTTCTTCGTTAATTTCAAGTCCTTATGAGTGCAATATTATACTAAGTCTAAAAGGATCTTCTATTTCTAGATGGGTATTAAGCATGGAACACTGACGCCAAGAACGATCTGGAGTCATATAGTCATTAATAATATGAAATAACGAAAAACAAATGGAAAATTCAAATCTGGTTGTGTGTAAATAGTACATTTCTGTATTATTAATATGCATCGTGCAATCTCAAACGATACACCATGTAAATACCTCACGTTTCGCTCAAATAGTACAATCTTTATTTTCCTATAACTCTCAAAGCTGTTGTGTAAATAATGAGATTTAGATCCGTGCTACGAATATTTCCCAATAAACAATTTTTAATTCTGTTCTGTATTAATCGTTTTAGTAAAACAAAAATCCTTATCCTATTTTATTACTGCACATTGCATGAGAGCTCTCGATAGACTTGTAAATACATGCGAAAAAAGTAGATGATCGGTAAGTACGTTCCCATCAATTTAATTAATCGTTGGGACCTTCGTGATTAACAGCAAATACTTTCTCTACTCACACTAACTGATTCATATATATGTTCGTTGTTTTATATTAGCTTAGTGAAGCAAAAACTTGCTATTATTATGGAAGCAAATCATATTTTGTAGCATAACAGCTCTAACAATTTTACCATCCACAGCCTTTTCAAGCAAAGCAGTACTAACAATACAAAAACACTAAATATGTCTCCATCCTATCCACGCTGTTTAAAATATTCGGAAGTTTTTATACATATACGAATATATTCAATTTGTTCAACAATGATGATGTAAAATTGAAGCAAAATCATAAAATCGAACGAGACTTCTGCATTTTTACCATACTATACATTAATTTCACATCGCATTGGTATATTAAATTAAAAATGACGGATCGTGCATGCAATTTTCTACACTATTAAAAATAGTTTGAAAATTAACATATGTATTCGAAGATTTTTTTGCAGATACGCTATATTAAGCCTCATTCATTTAATTCCATTGAATACACAACTATGTTGTAAAATTCCAAAAGTTATACTAAAAAGATAACTTTTACGAAGTATTTAGTTTATTGCACATTAATTTTACAACATTTTTTCGTACGATAATTAATATTTGTATATTAAATTTAATATACGCGTATCCGCGAAGAAACTACCAATATTTTATATTTATTTTCATACAAAAATACAATTCATACAACATTCGTATATCAAATTTAATGAGGATAAATCAGATTATAATAATGATTAAACATTATGAGGATAAATCAGATTACAATAATGATTAAACATTATGAGGATAAATCAGATTATAACAATGCGAAAACTCTCGGGAAAATTATAATTGATCGGCATTGTGCATTAAATTTTATACAAGGCTTTTTCATGTTATTGTCATGGATTTAACAAATAAATAATCAAAGAGCCGTCAGATTTTCTTATTCAGATGCTTAATGTGTTGCAGGAGAGATCGCGAAGCGTCGATACGGAGTCGACGTGCAGTACATCGAGTGAGCCCAAGACAAAATTCTCTTCAGAATTGCAGCACAATAATGTGCAAGTTGCTTTGCGTCGAGGATCGATGCCGATTGGAAAAGATTTCGAAACCAGCGAGATGCAAACTCCAGATTCGCGAAATGGAAAAAATTGGAACGGCCAGAATTCCTTTGACGAGATTCTCGAGAGCCAGCGAAAAAACAGCAAAAATGAGATAAACGCCAAGTTGAACAATCGTGAAAATTTTGAGAATACCGAAAAACCCATAAAACGCATCGATCTCAGTGCTTATGGCTTTGAAAATGAATTCAACGAGAATAATGGACAGAAATCGGTTAAAACGAAACGTGTCGTCAACAAACTTGACTTGAGATCGTTCGGTTACGATTCTGGACTTAGAAGAACTCAGTCCAACAATAATATCGACAGGCGGATAAATTCGAAATATAGCGGCAGAAATTTCGAAGAAAAATCGAACAACGGATTATCTTACGCACATCCGAGTCCCACGAGTTTAGAGGGATCGGATGATGGAATTTTGACCAAAAGCAGCGAGGATTTGGTCGAAGATGCAAGCATCGATTGCCAGAAATTCGGAAAAATTACGGCCGCAAAATCGGTTCCTAATATCGGTGATCTTTATTTAAGGGACAATGATTCCGATCGTGCAAGTGAATACCGTAAAGAAAAAATTACCGATCTTTCCCGTGGAAAATCGACCTCAGGAAATGCGGACGGGTGCAACGGATTTCAAGACAATTTCCAGTCAAAGAATAATATCAATAATTCTGGCGAAGTAAAGGAAGAACGGAAAAGTTACGTTGGGAAAAAGTTGCCAATGCCTTCGGTAAAGATATTGGCTCAAGCGTTCAACAAACCAGAACCGGCCAATCCATTATCAACACGAAGGGTAAGCTTTATTTTTATCGATAAATTCAATCGAAAAAATGATTTCGCAACATTTGATAAAATTAGCTATTCAAAAATTACTTATTTCAATCAACGAAAGTTGGTTTTCCCTGGAACAAATGAGTTATTCATTCTGTTATCCAGTTTCTACATTTCAACCATATTTATTTATTTGGAGTATCTTTTATATTTAGTATATTGGACTGATTTTTATGGAAATTAAAACGACCACGTTCTTTCATTAGAAAATTAAAAAAGCTACGAAATCTGAATTTATAAATACATTAAGACGACAATTGCGGAAATTGAAGAGGAACTGCCGCTTCAGTTGTGTGCGAAATTTGAGCTCAGTAGCCGAAATGGTTCTTGAGTTATTGGCGTTTGAATTTTCGGAGATGTATACGAGTTATTCCATGCCAACTCGACCAAAGGCCGACCCTCAACTTTCCAAATATGTTTCGCGATTTTTTATGTCAAGCTTCCATATAAAAAACGTATGAAGAATTTTTTTCAGACTTTTTTTAACGTCGTTTTTTCGATTATAAATATTCAGAGCTAAACAAAAAACATCATTCTATAAAAAATTGAATTTTTTTTTGGCAACACTGTAATAAACAACACAATTTTTGTTCCACAATCTAAAATAGAGAAATCATTTTTTCCAATTTAATTTGTATTCAACGATGTTTTTAAATAAATATCTCTGTCTTGCTTTGAGTATTTATGATTGAAAAAAATCCAATATGAAAATCTAAAAAAATTCTACACGTTTTATTATGTTAAAGAATGACAAAAATGGTTAACGATATTGACTTAAGTTGGGTTCCGCCATTGGTCGAGTCAGCATGAAATACGCCAGATGTATCATAAATTCGTAATATATATCTAATAGAGCAAAAGTGAAATCACGATCATTGACAATTTTCATGCGGGTCTTTGCATCGAAGTTTCAAACATTTTCGAAGATTTTTTGGACCGACAATTCGTGACAAATTTATCACTTGTTCGTCGTAGCGTTTCAAAAAGATTAGATTAAAAAAAGAGCGTCTTTTGCTTAGCTTCAGATGTTTACAATTAAAATCCGATGGAAAAATTCTACAAAAAACTGCTTGCATTTTTAATGTAGAAGAATTTTTAAAAAATCGCTATCGATATTTGAGAAGTTGAGTCACGTTTCTAAACGTTTTGGACCATTTTGAGTGTCTTGTCATAAAAATATCGCAAAATCCTTTTATTAACAAAACAAAATTTGCTCTATGAGGAAGCAAATGTATCGGTGATACATTTTAGAAAGCGAAATAAGTTACAAAACCATTATTCATTCCGCAGTCTTCCAAATCGATCAACGTTCTTCCGAAGGAAAGACCAACTACTCCGGAAATACATATCGTCGATACTCCAAGACAAATGCACAGTCTAACTGCGCGTTCCCTCTCAAGAGAATTTCGAGAAGGTTTGCGTCAAATATCGAACAAACAGGCGCCGCTCTCAAAAGCGAACGGCATCCCTGAACAGAATCGCTTGCCGGATGTTCAATCGACGGCGAATTCGACCGGAAGCAGCGAAGATGTAACCGTAATTGCTCCAGGAAAGTTGAAGAACAACATACAATTTTGGGAGCAGCTGAACAGAAAGAGCTGAAGAATATCGAAAAGCTTTTCGTGTCATAATTTCGTGTTAAAGTTACTATGTTTTAATATGTATAAAACCATAAAATCCTTAGCGACATTTATACTTGTCAGCTCAGTGTTACCTATTTTAATGCGGAACGACGATTTGTACAGACATATATAATAAATTCATTTAATTTATATTATCTATGTAAGAAAAATGTACGTACATAGAAGATTGTTTTAGCTCAACTATACTGCAAATTAATATACAACAGATTATTCGTATGACTATGTAAGCTGCCATATTTTTTTTTGAGCGAGGGTTAAAGTCGAGTCACACAAAAATCAATAATTATTCATGTCCAAAAACTGCATTTTCGCAATAAGAATGAAAATAACTATCGAATTACATAATTTAAATTTGGGAAAAAATCTTTGCTGATATGCAGAACTATTTAGCTTTTGTGAACATTTTGTAAACACAATTTTAAGTTTCTTCAGTCTGTACGTAATCCAAAGTCAGCGACCCTCTTGATTGCTTTTTGTAAGTCCTTTTTTTATGCATCGAAGGTGCATTGCTTATTTCAGTCAAATAATTTCCAAGGATTAAGTCGTGTTCTGAAAAAATAGTGTGAAATGTAAGTAGCACTATATCAAAATTACCAAAAATATAAACTTGAAGCAGAATAATCTTTTTTTTTTGTGCAAAAATTATAGGAAATATTTCGTAAAATGAAACTACAAAATTTAGACCCACTATTTTTTTAATATTTATTCGTAAACGTGACAGGCTTTTTTACGGTCAATCTGTCACAGGAAATCTCGCATAAATATATAGAATTTTTTATTGTGCTTTCTGAAGAAAACTAAAAAGTACTTATGCGAAATATCACATTAGTTACATGATTTTACAAGAGCATGAAGATTTTTTCGCTAAGCATTAATTATTCAGTTCCCTAATTATTTTATATGTGAGTAATTTCGCCAATGTGGCTGTAATCTTGCTCATGTTGAAAATACCGTGAAAGATGGATTCTTGGATATTTTTAAATTATTTCGGGGATGGCTTGTCGGTTTTCTAAGGGTAACAAATTATTGCGTTTTACTAATTTCCTTAAAATTATTTTCATACAGGATTGATTATCTCTAAAAAAAAGGTCATGACATATTGCTGACACAAAAAAATCTCAGCTTTCCAGAAAAATTACTATCGTTTGGATACGAAAGAGTACAGATAATAAAAGTCTACTAATAACTTCAAATAACCGTTTTAAAAGAAGGTTCACATTTCTCAATTGTCAATTGTGTATTTCTATTAAAAAGCTGAAAAAATTTCACTACATACATGTTTTTTTTTCAGAATCTGGTCATCTATGGGTTCTTTAGATGTATACTTTTGATGTTTTTCTTTGTGACTGATAATTTTATAAGTCTGGCTTCTTTAAGACAAAAAAAATGTGTATCTAAATAAACCATTGATGATTCACTCTGAAAATAAGATATATTAAGTGAAGAATGTTCAGCTTTTCAATGAAAATGCACAATAAACAATTGAGCAGTGTGAAACTTATATAAAACCTGCATATAAAGTTATTAGTCGATATCTATTGTCTTAACATTTTCAAATCTGAACGACATTTTTTTTTGGAAAACGGACACTTTTTTGAGGGAGAATATGTTTTGACTTTTTATTAGTGGTCATTACATGGTATTAAAATAATTTGAATAAATAAATAGGAAAATCGCAATAAATTAATACCGTTGAAAAATCTTGCTGGTATCCTCGAAAAATCTTGAAAAATTTGAGCACACTGCACATACAACATAAGGAAAGTTACAGCTAAATAGAGGAATTCAGGGATTCACTGTTGGTCAATAGTTGGCGAAATCGCTGATGTTTTGCATGGACAAATTTGAATGTAAAGATTTGTGAGTTACTCGACAAATGGTTCCAGTTCGATATTTAACCACATCGTACTCGATACTATTCCGCTATTTTGAGGTAGTTACTGGCTATCGATTCTTTTTGTACTTAGTGACGGTAAAATTGGTGAAAAAGTCGATTCACAAACAAACTTATTTTTGCGATATCCGGAAACTGCCTCGATGTGCGATTATATATATACTATCATGCAAGTTTCCTTTCTTGTTGCGAGCAAGAAAGTGTAAACAATATTAAAAAGATTGTTCAGTTAACGCTAAGAAGCTGGTAAATGTATATTATCACTATTATTATATATATATCTATATATAAGCACCCAATTTGTTTAAAAAAATGTATATTTGTGCCAAAGGATACGCTCGTGTCGCAATCCAAAGAAGTTTCAAGAATAATTATTTAAAAAATCTTTATTATTCAGCATCACATTATTCGATCGAATTATTAAGCTGTACTTAACGAAGATGGTGTTTTATTTATTAGATATCAGATTGTACAAAAATATAAGATTTCGTTCGTTCATTTAACAATTTTTGTTATTTTTTTGGGGTTGAGAGTCAGTGATTAATGATAGTGTTATTCGACTATTGAAATGAGTGGGATCAATTTGCGGATTTGTTGGTAAAACAAATCAACTTGAAAAATTTTCGTTCTTTTTAATACTTGGCGTCGCGACGCTACCGCGTCTCTTGATAATAATCGAATGATTAGTAATAAATAGTTCTGACTTTGTGGAATGGAAAAATCTCCAATTCCTCGGCGTGTTGTCTTCTGTAGTCCCACAGAAAGTGATCAACGCGAATTGCGTTACATTCTTTCAGGTCCAACGATATATTCGAGTCCTTTTGAACTTCAGCGTGGATAAAGGCGACCACACGCTCGACAACCTCGATCGAGCAACCACGAATTTCAATTTCTTCGAGCGATCCTGGCGCCAATTCTGTTCCTGAGAATTCATGCATCGTTAAAAATTTTTTTTTTTAATTATCTGTCGGGTTTTTTAATTGAGATTCTAATTAAAGATTCTAAGGATATTGACTTAGTATAACAATAATCCAGAAAATTATAAATAAATCAGAAACAAAGCAACAAATCTGGTTAAATATCTTTTTATTGTATAAAGTTAATTATTTGACTTCTCTGAGTAAACATTTTTTTACACCGACCAATTTTATAACTTTATTGCTCGATCAATTCTTTATAAAATTATCCCGGTCAACCTTTTTTTATTTTCGGTAACTAAATATATTAGTTATATAGCATTGTAATTTCTAAAAATTAATTGTTTAAAAAATATCATTTATTGGTTACTGTTTTCATATACGTAAAAAACCATCAAGATAAGATTTAATGTGTCTGTAACTTATAACCGGTAGCATTACATTACATCCGGACAATTTTTCAGAAAATTCAATATTACAATAAATTACTATCGACTTTTTTGTACTAACATCGGTAGTTCATGAGATAAAGGTTAAGAATACAAAAACCACGTCTCTGTTGGTCTATAAGTTTGTGAATATCAACGATACTTTTTGTCCTAACTTCAATAGTTTAGCTAAAAAATGGAAAAAAACGCAAAATTTACAAAATTCACAATTTCAAGGCTCTGTAAAAAATCAAATATAGAAGATAGACATTCGACTCAACAAGATATTTTCTTTGAAATTTAATGATTCATAAGATGTAGTCGATGATTTTATGAAAAAAAAATTTCTTCTTAGGTTGCAGGGATAGAGAAGGTAAAAAAAGTCACTTTTCTATGTTATTTAAACAGAAAATCTTTAAACACGATGATGGACCTCTCAGAATTTTAATTATGAGCTCCGCTTTTGACAGGATCTTTATTAGGACATATTCTACGACATTTTGGGAGGAGAGCAAAAAACAACTTCGATATCTTTTAGCACACCCTAATTCTCACATTCGACGACAATTTCACGGTTGAAAAGTGAAAAAAAATATATATATTCAAAAAACCCTTTTCGATGCTTACCCCACGATTCTTCATTTTTATTTTTATTAAGTTCAGAAAATTTGCCTAAGGATACCCAATTTTGAACTTGTCCTCTCCACAACTCAATTTCTGACAGCACAAAATCGTGAAATTGAAAAAGTAAAATTCATTACTTTTCTAACTTCAAATTATTATTAAGATACTCAATGAATTGTATTTGCGATCGAATAATTCAAAACCTCTACTAACGAATAATCTATATTTACTATGGGATACACTTATACTTTATTTATTTTATTATGAATTTGTCTTTTATATTTATCGACAGGGATTACATTTTGGAGCGCTCAAGTTAGAAATTGCTTACTCCTTGGCTAATTTTCTGAAATTTTCGAAGAAAAAAAATTGATTTCGAAAAAACGTGGGGTGATCATCGAAGAGAACTTTTCAAATCTTTTCCTGACGAAAAATAGTACCCTGGATTTTCCCGATCGAATTCGACAAGGCGTTAATAAGGTCGTTCTAGCATCAGACTAGTCATGCGAAGCTCTATTCTGATGTCACTATCGAATAGAATTGCATTAATATACATTCATTTTGAAAATATTCGTATATTATCCGGTAATGAATTTAGGGTTCCATTGTAGTACGTATTTCCTTTTTATACATTTAACTCACTACGTGAAGATCACCGTTGTAAGCTTGGCAACGTCGCATCGTGGCGACCGGAAATACAATAGTTTGACGGACCCTAACCGACATAACCGGTAAAGAGTTTTTTCCGACCCGTGTTTTTTAATAATGACGAGGCATAATATTTATGCCACTCCTGGGAAACGTATAGGGAAGTTCGTGTCGGCAAAGATTGAAAAAGCTCGGCAGAATTTGCTAGATTCGATCGCTAAGCGAGAAAGTTTGCTAAAGGCGGTTAGGGCGGCTGAATCCCCGGCGCATGACAGGCGACGCATCGTAGAATTTGAAACACCCGCGAAAGATTTGTGGTGTAGATCGTGCAAGATTACACTTTCGTTACAATATATGGAGAGCGAAATAATAAGAGATTTGACGAGTATTCTGCGTGTAAAGTGCTACAAGTGTTCTCACGTTTATGATGTGCATACACAAAAACACAACGTTCTTCGGCCTATCTACTGAATGAAGCGGTCACGTGTCTCCCGAGCGCGGTGTTGCCAAGTCGCAGTTGCGTCGGCCATATTGAGGCAACCAGATGATTTCATATAATTTCGCTTGCAATAATCCAAGAAATCTTTTTCTGACATTCGTTTGCCCTATATTTTTCACTTATCATATGAAATCCTGCAATGTGGTGAAAAAAATGACCGTTTAATTGATTATTGAAGTATTATTTTCGTAATGTATTATCGAAAAATACTGACATGGACACGTATTCCCTATACCAGCTATATTAAAATGCGATTTTTAAACTTTTTATTTCTCGAAATAAAGGTCGTTAACATACGTTAAAATTTTAAAGATGCCAGAAATAGGGCTTTTTGAACAACATATTAAAAAATCATGCATTTATCTACTGAATATATATAACTACCTTAAAACGATAGTCAACATTTTTAGGAGAAAAGAAAAGTAGATAAACTGCTTTGGGACTGATTAGCAAAAAATCTCAAATTTGAACAACCCATATTGATATTAGCTTACCAGACAGAAGAGTACTGAGGAACGGATTGCTGTATCGCACTGCACCAAACTGCAAAAGCACCTGTGGTATTCTATAGTCAGCGAACATAGTTATCTTATCGATATCCGTAAATTCACCGATGTCTTTTCCGTGGAAACATGACCATATATCTCCCACTAAGATTTGTGCTCGTTTGTAAAATGATACTTAACAGAAAAATAAAGATGTAATTAATGATCGTGCATAATTGTTTTTAATAAAGTCATAACAGAAGGCTTATTGATGATTACCTCGATGGCCATGAAAATCAGCCTCGTCCCGAAAACATTCAAACTCATTTACAACAAGTTTCAGCAATTGTTCCGCGGATTTGTTGCATGATTTCACGCAATCCTTGAACGTCCCTGCACATTTAAATATATATTTAAGTACTTTATCTATCACTAAATAATGTCACTAAAACGGAAGGCAATATGACTTTTCATAAAATAATTTGGGAAATAAGTTGACACAAAATAATTCAAAAGGAGAAATAAACATTCAGTAAAAGAGGAAAAGCCTTTTTCAAATTCTACATATTAGTTTGATGCTACCTTTGATACTTCGTTATTATTGTATCTCGCGTATATTTTACATTGTAGTAAAATATCATTGTGAATCAATGTACAATTGATGTGAGTCTTAGGCACAAACTGCTATAGTTAATAACCCAGTAAACACGGTATTGTAACAGCAACGTAACGGCTATGTAACTCAATGTAACAAGTAATCTCACGTGTAACTTACATGTAAGTTACACGTAATTTACAATTTCCCACTCAGCAATGTTACCATGTTATATAACATGTGTTACGTAACTGTTACAATTGAGTTACGTTGCCCGTATATTTCGTAGTGTAACAGATATGTAACAAGTAACATTCAAATGTTATATAACGTGTGTTACATAACCGTTACGGTCTTGCAATGTTAGTAGTGTGTTGCAGGATATTACTGCAAGGTAACAGCAACATAATCAAAAAAATTGTTTGTAACTTACATGTGACTTACATGTAATTTACTATTTCCCACTCAGCAATGTTACTATGTGTTATGTAACATGTGTTACGTTTGCGTTGCAATTTAGTTATGTTGTGTTGTGCAATTTGAATTACACAGCTATTACTGTTTCGTTATATTGCTAAAGTATAGTCATATTGACAATACATTAGCTTTACTTATGTGGACTTACAGTCCACAAAAGAGCTTCAAGGGTTGCTAAATTGCTACCCTTGGGAGTCAAAAATATTAATTAGCTGCTACTATTAAAAGTAGAAAAAGCGATTGGCAAATGATGCGAACCGGTTGAAATCTCGGAAGAGTATCACTCCGGTGTGCATATGAAGCTGCACCGTTACGCTGACTTATATATATACGTTAGTGACACGAATCGCTTGCGAGAAACGTTTGAGTCGCAGGCCATCTAGCGGACATCACACCGTGATACACATGTTACGTAACATTAATACATTTTTGTTACATGACTGTAACGAAACTACATTACGTAGATGTTACATATTTTTGCAACGTTTTAGCAATGTTATCACATTACGTAACTGCAATATGACAGGACTATCCCCACAGTTACATTGCAATCGTTTCAAAGATGTTGCATTACAGGTACACATTTTAGTTACATAACTGCAACACAACTACGGCTTATAACCGTTACGTTACGTGCATGTTCTCGATGTAACATAACCACTGTGATATGCATGTAACGTCAAATGTACATACTCTTGGACCATTCTTGTAACGTTACCACATTTACGTAACTGTAACATGACCGCACTATCGCTGCAGTGACTTACAGTCGTTACATACATGTTACATTACAGTTACACACTTTCGTTACATAACTGGAACGGAACTACGGTATTTAACAGTTGCACAACGTGAATGTTCACGGTGTAATATAACCACTGTAATATGTATGTTACGTATTGTTTGCAATATACTTGTTATGTTGCCACGTTACAACACTACAACAGTGCGTTCCTGTCACGAAAGTGACGTTCCTATTGTTACTCGCACGTTGCGTTGCAGTTTCATAACTTTTGTTATGCAACTGCAACGAAAACATGTCACATAACGGTAACATCACCTGTATGTAACTAATGCAACATCACAATGTTACTCCTACGTTATATATCCTCGACATATCATAAGGGTAACACTGTTACAATCACATGTAACTTCCATGTTACATTGCCGTTCAAAAACGTGTTTACTGGGAAAATATGAACGTGCTATTCAAAATGAATGTTTGGTGTAGAAAAAAAAGTACTTGGAACAAACTAACACAAATTATACTAAAAAAAACATGTCGTCAGTTCTATTCACCGTGACTCACCGTTATATTTTTGAACAAGTATCTGGCCAACTTGCTGCAAATTTTTAACCCTCTCATCGATCATCGGAGCCACATCACTACCTTCGTCTCCTTGCAAAATATTTTGCAGATCCTCTTTAGTGATAGTCGCATAATAATTAGGATCATGTATAGGAATGTTATTCTGCAAAAAAATTGCACTTTTATTTCTCACTATCTCATAATTAGCACGAAGTTGGCCTTCAAAACAAGACAAAAGCGTGTATTTGGACCAGACGTTACATTTGGCATGAGCAATGAGATAAAAACTTGAAATTACGTCAGGAGAGTAGAATTTTAACAATTCCCGGTAAGCATGACGATCAAGAGCCGGAATTTTCGCGAAAAATCACTAAGGACAGATATCATCGCTCTCAAAAAGCCATCGTAAGTGGGATCCGAATATTAACCTTTTATAACGACAACCTTAATTTTTTTATACGGAAAAAGTGAAAAGATTATTATAATTAATAAATTATCATAATTATTTTATAATATTCATTTTATATAATTGTAATTATGCTTTATAATTATTATGATTATGATGATAGCGATGATAGAAAATGAGGTGGTTTTTGAACGTTAAATAACTAATATGATTAAACAGAGCCCTAGACAAAATAATCGAGACAGTACCAAAGCCGAAGGGAGCGGTTCCAAATTTTGGTTTGCCAAGATGGAAGCATATGCCATTGGAATCGAAAATTCCTATGATTCCAGGCCCAGAGGGAGCTTACAATTTTTCTCGTCAAAAATTGGGAAAGAAGCTGTGGGTTCAGACAAAAAATGCTGAATTCAATTTAAATGATCCTTGCAATTATGAAATGGAATTAACGTATGATTCGCTGCACGATGAACATCTTACGAGATATTTTTCCCGAAGAGGCAACATAAAACGCATGCATAATCTCGGATTAATAACTGAGAATTTGGACGTTAAGTGTTCTCTAAAGGATTATAACATGTACAGGAAATTTTTAAAGAAACTTCATAGTGATAGCATTAATCAGGAGTTGAAACGTCGATCCAATTTGGCGGACGAAAAGAGAATTCTCGAAGCTGCTGAATTCGCCGCCCAACGAGAAATCGAAAGGTGCAATTAATTAGACAATCCTCACTTAAAATTTACGGTAAAGGATTTTTTTGTCAACGATCTTTAGGAGCCTGAGTTACCTAAATAGAGTTATTAGAAGAAAAATTCTGTAAATGATACCCTTGTTTTGAAAAATGTTACATTTGAGCCTCATCAAGTACGTACGAAGCATTATAATTCTGCAATTTTGGAACGTAGTAATATTTAAACTAAAAATTTAGCACTGATTTGACTAGGAAATTGGAATCTTGCAGACAATTGCTTCCTCATTATTTTATAATATTATTTTATTAGAGTTAGTGACATAGTGTAATAGTAGAATATTTTCCAACCTCTAAAAATGGTGTAAAATAGTAGGAAAACATTTCGAAAGGTTTTAGTTTGTAGTCTTATTTTTACTGAAATAAAAATAAAAAAAAATATTTATGGAATTCTCGGTGGCTTGATTCTCACCAAGTTTTATAATCGTCCAATTTATGTAGAAAACTTTAACTCAATATGTCGTAAGTTGCGTGAGATCAATAGCTTAGCCTTTTTTTCAATATCATAAACTGTTATCTCGTTTATCGATCCGCGTAATATTTGAAAATAGAACCTTGTTCCATAAAACTCTAAGCTTGAACCAAATCTCAGCTAAATCTATGTAAAATTTCAAAATTTTATTTTTCTCAAAAGCAGCGGTTACTATTTTTTTCAAGCAAAATCGAAAGTTATCCGGACTGCTACTATTACTTGTGCAAAATTCACGCGTAATAATCAATTATGCAAATATATGTGAAGCATTTCAAAAAATTAAGTTGATATTTAAAAATTTAAGATAATTACCGACGTTCGACAAACATTGCAATAGCCTTAGAATGAGGAGCACAATATCTATTTATACTAAATTAAACAAAAATAATGAATAAATCTTACTTTATTTATCTCTAAAATTTTAGAGATAAATGTTATCATTTGGGTGAATTAGAGGAAGATAGTATATTTTGCTGCAAGGGAGAAAAGTGTGTTTTTTCCGAGTTTGTTACGCCCATACTTTGCGTTTATTTCCAAAATCAGAATAAGGCATATTATCAGCAGCAGCAAAATATTTGTTATCACGCTATATGTGACATCTGCTGATATCTCAATCAGTTAATGTGATAAATTTGATCGAAATAAAGATTGAAGATAGCGGAGCGTAAGATGCTTGCGAGAAACAAGGCCAAAGAGGAACTCAGACAGCGAGAAGATCATCAGAAGCAACGGAAAGCAGAAGAGCTGGAAAAACGCAAGAAAACGACAGAGCTCGCGAAAAAAGAGGCAGCACAAAGGCATATCTTGAAATCAAAAGCACAAGAGGATTATATGAGAAGAAAAAGAGCTTTGGCTTTGGAGAGGAAACATCACGAAATATTAGAAACTTTGTTCACGTGGGCGAGGAAAGAAAAAAAACGTAGCAAGGCAAGAAAAGAGCGCCTAGCTCGAGAGGCTGAAGAAAAACGTAGAATCGTCGAAGAAAAGTATAACATTCTTCATCACATTCATGAATTATGTTTTTGAATCAGTTCACTAGAAAAAAAAAAGCAATTTAATACGAGTTTTTCTTTGAAGTCAACAGTACAACACTTTCCAAATTTAATATCGTAATGATAATTTCGCTAGGAGATCAACAAAGAAAAGTATAACGTTCTCCATCGTATTTAAAGTTGTAAATTCTTGATTCATTTGGCAAAAGCTTATAATACAATTGGCCAAGTCATTGAAAAAATATAATGACCCAGTAAATACAAAAATCGGTTCCGTTCCGTTGTCGTTATATTACAATTGGAATAAAGCGATGTTTGTGTTGAAAATTTATTGAATCTGAATATTATAAGGTTCCCAGTAAACACAAAAATCGGTTCCGTTTCGTTACTACTATATTATAATTGTGTTTACTGGGAACCTTATAATATTAAGATTCAATACATTTTTGGTAATCTTTTTGAAAAAATGGAAAAGCACAGTGAGTGCATTGCAAGAATAATGCGGCTCTTCCGTTTTTATCCTAATTGTAAATAAAGTTGATTCTCACAACTATTCAAAAGTAATATATCATTGTATAATCCCTCCAGATTATTATAATGGAATCATTATTACAAAACGACTCTAATATTAGAATTAGCTGTACTGTTAACTTTATTTCGCGAAGTAATGGAGATTCGCAAAATTGATCATGGTAATAAATTTTTATTTTTTTTACTTGAAAACAATCATTTTAAGTCGATCTCTTTTTTCGATAAAAAAAGTACTTAGTTCTGTTACTTTAATAACAGTATTTTTAGCAATATTGTAATGATAAGTTTATTACAAGATGGCGGCGAAGAAAAGCGCAAGAAGAACTCGAAATCGCTGCAAATAAATCAGCATTATCTTATGCTGCTCAGCAACGAATTGTTTATATAAAAAATTATAACAAAAAGGTTGAAAGAGAAAGGGCTTGCATACAAAGTGAGTTACCCTTCAATCGAATGAATGTAAAACTTGCAGAGCCAATTATATTTATCCTCTATGTACTTTTCGCGATAACAGAACGCTTAAAGAAAATTCGACGTTTTGTCGGATGCTACATTGCTAGAGCAGCTTCGGGACGCCAAGGACGTTCCTGTTGCCGTAAATTTAAGGGGCAGAAAAACGTAAAAAACAAGAACAATGAGAGTACACGAAAAACAAAAATTCCAATTAATGCTAATGCGATATTTGAATTTCAGGTGAAAAAAGGAAATAGTGGAACTACTGCGACAAGCAGTTTATATCGTAATTCTTCTACAATGAGAGGAAGATCAATAGTAAAAGTATGTGTTGCTTTTTTGATTCCCTGCTCTTCAGTTTTTAGTAACAAAAAAATGTATATGAGTTCATTCCACACCGATTCAGCTACTAAATTTTTCAATGTTCTCAAAAATCGTAATTTCAAGATTTTTTAATACCATATTCCCTCAAAAAAAGTTGAAACTTTCAAAAGCCTATATAGTGTTCTTTTTTCGAGATGAAACGTTCGTTTATATTTTGTAAAATAGACATTTTTGTCATTAATTTCTTGATTTATCATTCATAAATAAGATTTATAATTATTAAAAATGTTGGATATTGACATTGACTAATTTTTTAAAATTTATTTATACAAAGATACAGCCATTTTTATTATTTGAAAAAATTAAATGACTTTCACTTCTGGTCAAATTTCTGGTTCATAGAATAATTTTGACAGAAAATGTAGCTTCGTCTAACATAATATCAATAAAAATTTTCGGGAAAATAGGAGATACCGTTTACCTCGAAACTCGATTTTTTCTCTTCATTTTGCTATTAATTTCATTCAAAATTACATCATTATATTAAACAAATTATCATTTTATAGGCCATTAAAAGACGAATTTTCGTCATTTTTTCAAAGTATAGATAGAGATGTTAATAGTTTAGTTGAAAAAAAAATTTCGATAAGTACAACCGACAAAAAAAAGTTAAATTTTGTTTATCTGTTGCCATTATAAAATTGAATTCTCTTTTTTATTTTCAGAATTTTTTTTTGCATGTCTGAATTGATGTGCAATGTCACATATATTATCGGCATATAGAAACATCATGTAATAATACATATCAGTTTTTTAGGCTCCAAAAAATTGATGAAAATTATTGAATAATTATCATGACTTACATCGATTGCCCTTTTTATTGCAGCACATAGGGCAAAGTAGCCAGTCTGTCCATTAACACGCCATTTATTCTGAGGATTTGAGCTCCAAAATGAAAAGTTTAATGTGTCGATAACAAAGATCCAATCAACAGCTGTTGGGTCGTTAGACATGGGATGAAATTCTTGCTGTGAAAAATCAAACTCCAACTGAAATGGAGATCTTGCACTGCAGTTTTTTTCTATCCATTGACCCAAGATCTGGAATGAAAAAATTAGCTCTGTTAACAGTGCAAAATTGGTTATATATGTAAGTGAAGATCCCAAGATTAATTATTTCTTCACATATTCTATTTTATCAATACAAAAGAAGTTATTAAATGTTTTCAAGTGCGACAGAGGGTCAAATCATAGATTGTGGCCGTTTTGACCCATTTTTTGTAATCATGTTTGGATGGACCTCAAATATATTGGAGTTTGCAAAATATCATATAAACTTATTGAATGAATTTAAACAATCACACCATTTTTTTGCATTGTACATATTAAAGATGAACAGCTGGGAAATATGTAAATTATTTTGATAATGTATTGCAAGGAACATTACTAAAAAATGACAATACTTTCTTTTAATTCTTTTTTTCATTTATTTATCACGGTGAACAGGTCCAAACCCTTTTCGAGAGGACAGAATGAGACTCTGGCCTGTACATTAATGTCTAGCAATTGCGACAGCGATGACAGTGAACAAAAATTTATAATGCACACGATTTGAGAGGCTCTAAAAAATACAAATACTTATCATTTTTTTTAATTACTCATTTGGGATTTCTATAACCTTTTCTTATCACTTTTCCACAGTAATAAAACTGCCTCCCATAAGTTTTATTATTGATCGATTACAATACAAAAGAAGTTATGAAATGTTTTCAATTGTGATAGTGTCAAATCATAGATTGTGGCCATGTTGACCCATTTTTTGTAATCATGTTTGCATGGCCCTCAAATATATTGGAGTTTGCAAAATATCATATAAACTTATTGAATGAATTTAAACAATAACACCATTTTTTGCATTGTACATATTAAAGATGAACAGCTAGGAAATATGTAAATTATTTTGATAATGTATTGCAATGAACATTACTAAAAAAAGACAATACTTTCTTTTAATTCTTCTTATTTTTTTTATTTTTCATTTATTTATTGCGGTGAACAGGTCGAAACCCTTTTCGAGAGGACAGAATGAGTACATTAATGTATAGCAATTGCGATGGCGATGACAGTGAGCAAAAATTTATAATGCACACAATTTGAGAGGCACTAAAAAATACAAATACTCATCATTTTTTTTAGATTACTCATTTCAGATTTTAATGAACTTTCCTTATCACTTTTCCACAGTAATAAAACTTTCTCCCATAAGTTTTATCATCGATCATTGGATTTTCAGAGTTATTTGCAACTTCTTAGCCGTAAGAATAAGAAAGCTTTAAAATAGCTACAATCACAAAATCAGTTTTTATTGACTTAAAACCCAGAACTGCACTGTTATATTTTGGGTAAACAAAAATATGACCTTTGAGCCATTTTTGGTAATCATGTTTGCATGAATGTAAAATATATATTAGATTTTGCAAAGAGTGAAACAAATTTATCGAATGAATTACAACAAAAATATCATTTTTCGCATAATACATATCAAAGATCAGCAACTAATATAAACAGCTGAGAAATATATAAATTATTTTGATAATGTATCGCAAGGAACTCTAACGAAAAACACCAAACTTATTGGTATATCCAATTTTAAAATGAACACGGAGTTCAAACACCATCAAATATATATAATTTTTCAAATATTATATGACAATAAATACAAAACATAAGATGGGACTTTGAAATAAATAAAGTAAAATTATATATACATATTCAATATCATTGATTGTCCATTGATTGATTTTTGTGGCAATATATTCTTTTATACATTTGCACTGGATGGGAAAAGTCTTTGAACACCATTGGATGTAAAGACAAGAAATGCAAGAAAGGGAGAAAAAGAAAAAAGCTGTAGTTGCCTTAAGTACTGAAAAAAATGCAGATCACAAATAATGTTGCATACTTTCATATAACACAAAAAAGAGTATAGAAAAAAAGTAATAAACATAAAAATTGTTAGGTAATTTAGAGTAACTCACTTCCGAGCCCAAATTTATCACGCCTTCTTCCTCGATAAACACGTTTTTCGCCAACGTTGCTATGATCTTACCGGATTCGCGAGGCCCTAAAGCCATTTTCACAAAGATATGTTATCGCAAAATCGAAAAAGTTAATTGCCAGTAATCGATCGCTTCTACTACAGTAGCTACTCTAGACAAACGTCATCACGTGCACAGCACCGGTGACGAGCCGCAACTGGCAAGCCGCAATCGACTTGATGTTTGATTATGCTGCTGCTGTAAGTAGAAGCAGTGGGAATTTTATCGGCCAATGTCGAACGCCTATAGGGCTGTCTCTCTCGCGTCTAACCTCTAACCATTTTGTTTTTTGCTTCTCATGACCAAACACCTTCGAGTTTCGAGGAGCCAGAAGTTGAGACCATTCGTGCCGGACTCTCGCACATTCACTCAAAATTTGAGCATTATCTGCCGAGTGGTTTAGGAAAAAATGGGTTTCAAAATCTTGAAGTGTAGTGGTGGAAATCGGCGGCCTCTCAAGGGAAGGAGGAAGTGCCACTTCCTCTTCCGGTTCTCACGAGCAAACAGCTTTGAGTTTTGAGGAGCCAGAAGTTGAGCCCACTTACGCCGTATTTCCGCACATTCTCTCAAAAGTTGAGCTTTATCTGCCGAGTAGTTTAGGAAAAAATGAGTTTCAAAATTTTGGGGTGCGGTGGGGGAACAGCCGCTGCCTCTTCTTGTTCTCCCAACTAAATGGCTTGGAGTTTCAAAAAGCCAGAAGTTGAGTTCATTCCTGCAGTACTTCCGCACGTTCTATTGAAATTTGGGTTTCATCTGTCGAGTAGTTTAGGAAAAAATATATTTGAAAATTGTGAGATGTGATGGGGGAAGTCTTCCCGCACCTCAAAATTTTGAAATCAATTTTTTCCTTAACTATTCAGCAGATGAAACTCAAACTTTGAGAGAATGTACGGAATTGTTGCAGAAATGAGCTAAGCTTCAAGTTCTGTGATAAACGGAGCCGATTTTTTTTAAGTTGAAAAAACCGAAACCGTGATCATAGAGAGAGAGAGAGAGACAGACCTATAAGCGTATAACATACGGCGATGAAATTCCCAGCAGTGCATCACTGTCTTTCAATGAACGATTTAGTGATTGGTGTCGTAAGCTGTAAAGCATGTCACGTGACCGCATTGGTAGGCAAGCGGCTGTAGCAACGAGGGCGGCCTCTAATCGTAAACAAATAACCTTTCGTAAACGTCAAAATTTCGTTCCAATCCAACGCCACTTCCATGCTCCAAAAAACACCATATATCAACGATTAGCAACAAATATTTCAAGTGCCAACGAGATAATGTCTTAGAATTCTCCTCAAAGTGGAAAGGTAAGAAATCGTTTCTGTTGCGCTTTTATCATTTGCCGTTTTTTTTATTCCACTTTTTCATTCCCTGTTTCGCCACTTCTTTGTCTGCTCGTCGTATTTTCTATACGTCGGTTCCCCTTGTGAATATATGGAATTAAATTCAAATTTTGTGCAGTTTTAATTTAAAATCATAGAAATTGTCAATTTTATTATGTAGCTTATTTGAAGTTCTTATCGAAACATTAATAGAAATATAAACCAGATCTGAGCCCATGTAGACACGAAATATGATCATAATAATGAAAACGATTTATCAAAGAGATATTTTAATTATTTTACTTGTGTATTTTCATTTACTTGACGAGTACAGATTTACAAAAAAATGTATGTTGTTGATGCTGGGATCAAATTTATAATATTTTAGATAGATCTCTAATTAGTAATCGAGAAATAAGGTATACATATGGGGCATATTCTATACTAACTCGACCCCCGACCTCTCGAGTTTCATCCCCGATTTTTCATGTTATTGTTCCAAGAAGCATCAACCACAATTTTTATTAGATTTTTTTAAAACAATTCATATACTTACGATTATTTATGACGACGATTTTGACAAAATCTCTTAAATAGCTCATGAGTTATCAATATTTTAAAGTTTAAAACCGGTGTTCTCAAACTGGTTTCTTTTTTTATGATTTTTTTTAAAACTAAAATTGAAAAAAAGTTGAATGGGTAAAACTGCATCACTGCATGCTATTGCTTGGATATTTCTTTATATTTTAGTACCTTGGAGAAATTTTTCGGATTTTATGAAGCCTTTTTTTATTTGATTTTAAACAAAATTTTGATTCAAATAAAAAAGTATTGCTTTACAAAAAATCTAAACTACCTAGTGAGAAACTTACATTTCCTACAGATCTTTAAAACTACTTCTAATTTTCAAAATTCATCACCGGATTCTGATGATTCTACAAATCTTTTTTTTTATCACAAAATACTTCGCGTCTGCAAGATTATACTAGAAACGTACGATTGGGGTTCTTTTCGAATTTCGTTCACCCTATTAAAAAAAAAACACTGTTAAAATACCCTCACATCGCATTTTGATTGAGTACAAATTTTTATCTTACTCTCTTAACTTTTGCGGAAGTTATGAGCGAAAATGTACATTTATTAAAAAATTAAAAATGCAATAAAATCCGAACGACTCTACCGATCATCACTAAATTTCGTACGTAGCAGGGCTGTAAGGTATTTTTCGGCTGTATAACATTTCGGTTCATTTGGTGAGATTCGACGTAATTTAGAGAAAAAACTTTTTTTTTTCTAAAAATTCAAAATTCTATAAGATCGGAACCGCTTTAGCGATTTCGCTGAAATTCAATACCAAACATTATTTGACGTGTCTTTATTCATAAAGAAGTATTTAGCTAAATTGGCGAACGTTTACGAAAGTTAGAGCGATCACGACATTTTTTGAAAAATTAAAAATTCCATAATATCTGTATACATTGATACATTTGATTAAAAATCACGTCAATTACAGAGGAGTCAATACTCTAGTTGCGTGCCAAATTTTAGCTCGATCCATCGTACCGTTCGTGAGTTATAGACAATTGAATTTTCGGTGTCTGGAAGATACATACACACACACATACACATATTTTCTAGACCACTTTTCTCGACGTTTTAGGTGATTCTGAGTATGTTAACATAAAACAATTAAAAAAGAAATTTTCACGAACACAATGCTTCCTCTATGAGGAAGCAAAAAAGATGGAAAACAAGAACTGAGGTTTGAAATTGGTCTTTTTAACAAGCTTATCATTACTTCCTTATCAGATATCCATATTCTTAAGCTTAAAACTAAAAATTTTCGGACCTCGCTTCTTTTCTTGATGATCTTTTTTTTTTTTAAATAAAAATTGAAATTAAATTAAATGGGTAAAAGTCCCTTCACTGCAGGCTATTGCTCGAATATTTCTATATATGTTAGGGCTTCATAGAAATTCTTCAGATTTTCTCAAAGCCATTTTGAAAAAAAATTTACATTAAAAAAAATGTAATTCATATTACAATATATTGTTTTGACAAAATCTAAACTACTCAAAAAGGAATTAAAGTTTTCTACAGATCTTCGAAACTACTTTTTATTTTAAAAAAATCCATCACCGGATTTGAGTGATTTTTCAAATCTTGTTTTTTTTCTATTCAAAAATACCTCGCGTCTGCAAGATTGTACTAAAAACGTACGATTGAGTTTCTTTTCGGATTTCGTTCACTCTATTCGAAAAAAACATGCAAAAACAAGAAGTAAGGTTTAAATTTTTGTTTGTAAACAAACTTATCATAAATCCCCAATCAGATATCAATATTTTTGAGCTTAGAACCAAAGTATTTCGAGCCTCGACCTCTTGGATTTCATCCCCTATTTTTGGTGTTATCGTTCCAATTACAGTTTGTAATAGTTTTTTTAAAAATATGTATACTTAAGATTATTTATAAAGAACATATTGAGGGTCAAAATTTCAAAACCTAACAACATTTTTATAAATTCCGTATCAAATATCAGTAATCTCAAACTTGGAACCCCCGAATCCTCGAGTTGCTCCGATTTGTTACGAACTTTGCATTCAAAAAGAAAATTACTATAAGTTAAAAAATTCAAAAAGATCATTAGAATTCCGGCCCGTTTAGCGATCTTTGCGAAAGATCTTTACAAAAGTTAATGCAATAGTGTAATTTTTCTGGCGACGAAACTTTCTGTATGAAAAAGCAAAATAATCATAACTTTCACTCCTGTAGGGACAAAAACACAAACCTAAATAAAGTTCTTTGTATCAATCCACCTAAAAATATCATATTTCGATTCGCTTACTATACAATTTGCAATCTCATGAAAAAAGTGGAATAAAATCAATCCGATTCCCGATAACATAATGTATAATTAACTTCTAATGTCTATTTAATCCTTTTTCTGATGCTTTATAATCACTGTAGACAAAATAAAACGTATATATGTATTCACGACACTTAAAAACAGTTTATTATTAAAAAAACATTCCCGTGGATAATTATCACCAGATAATTACATTCCAAACCACTTAGATATAATATATATATGTCTACACATGGTAAATTCATAATCGAACAAGAGAAACATGTATAATGATGAAAAACAACGAAAAGAAAAACAAATTAGTAGTTTCAACGCGCGGTATTTAAAAACGACATTTGTAAGTACAGAGCCAAAACGTAAAGTGGCATATCACTTTATTAACTCAATAGTAACATTCAATATTACATAATTCAACCAATAATCGTTCGTGGCATTTTTTTTTCCATTTCTCGTTAAATCGAATTTTTACATAAGGACATGCGATACTTATGTTAAGATACACTTGATTGTAGGTAGTACCTAATTCTAGTATGCATTTTATTTCATTTATTTATTCCTTTTCTCTTCATTATTAATACGCATTCTGTAGAGTTTGATAAGATTCGAAACTTTAACGCCGCATTTGTAACACGCGTAATACAACCGTTTTCTCTTCTCCTTCGTTATTTTTTTTTTCTTTCGCTTAAAAAAAAGAAACATGTATGATTTTATTTACATGCAGCTCTTTACAGTTGCGATATTCGTGAATTGCAGAATTACAGGATGTCGATCTAACGTCGTAAATGCTATTTTTTCTCTTTATTCATTAATCGTAACGCTAAACATTATATTATCTAAAACACTGAACTGGCTCTGCTGTAACGTCGATGCTTTCTCGGCTAATTCAAAAACGATTTTCTCTAATCGTTTATATCATACTTTTTGATTTAGAATATCGCAATCATAAGGAACAGTTTGGATTACGATCGAAGTTCTAAATCCCCATATTAATTTGGGAATCAAAGTTCAGAGAACGCTTCGTTTTACAGTTACCATTTTATTATAACAACTTGTAGAAATTATAATAATATCTACTTGAAAGCTGAAAAAAAAACTCAATTTTCAATCAAAAATTGAGAAAAGTTTCGAAAAAAATGGAAAAAAGCATTATTTAATGGAATTTCTCCACTTTTTCAAAATCGTCACCTGAAAATGGATATTTCTGAAGTTATCCAAAAGTTTTTAAATCATAGGACAATTACTGCAAGTTATTATTATGTAATTATTGTTGCAAAGCCAATTGCACAATCGAAGTTATTCCTAAAAAAATTAGGGACTTAAAACTCTGATTACGACGTAATCTCTCAAAACATAAATAGCATCACACACGCGTTTCGAATCCTAGTTTGTGTGTGAAAATTTTCGGATGCTGGTGCGCTGTTAAATTTTTTGTTTTTTTCGCCATCTGCATTCATTCCTCCGAATAACATATGTACACAATTCTCTCCCAACACAAAATGTGAACAGATTAAGGCTCCAGCAGGCTATAGGCTATCTTCTACAATGTACAATGCATTATGTACCTTTTTGTTTAGTTTTCGTTTTTCGCATTATTTTGTCTGGCTGTGCAATGTGTGGTAAGCTATATATAGCACCAAAAAACGTTCCATGAATGCTCGGCAATAAGCACTATTATCGTAAACAGCAGAGGCTCTAAAAAAAATCATAAAAATCTTCACGAAATATGTGTACATCATAAAAATGCATTTTCTGTAATCTTGATTGGTTTTTATTCATTAATATAAATTTTTTTTAACGTATCAGCTATAAGTATAGGTAATATTAAACAATAGGGATTAACAAAAGGTCTATGGACTCATAAACTGTGTATTGTAGACAAATTTCTTCTTGTTTGCGTACAATTATGTTTCCGTTTTTTTTTTCATCTCAAATACAATAAATGCATCCCTGAACAATTCGCTCAAAGTTTGCGAGCTAGAGATCAAAGGATTTCAAACGGTTGATTTATTTTGTGTGTTTATTTGTTGCGCTATCAATTGTGATGCTCTGATTTTTTAAAACATCAAACGCGTCGATTAAAATCGCTCATTATTAATGATGAAAATAGTCTCTCTTTTCATTCGCTCGTTGAATAACTAGCAACTTCTTTTTAGCGATGGTGAAGTTGACTTTCTTCGTTTTTTGATCCTTGTAATGGATGAATAACGAGGGCGAAGTTTATCGGAAGGAAAGAAAAATACTGTTGTTTCATTTGAAAATTACCAAAGACACAGACTTTAAACCCTATTTGTTGATAAAAGTGAAATGTATAATAAAATACATTGTATTGTTGTAATTGTATTGTAGATATGTACATATGTACAATACAATTTATTTAGTAACGACAACGAAAAACCATTGACGATAAAAATTCATAAAAAGTTGTGAGAAAAATGGACATGTATAAACTGCATTTATTTTTCAATGCATATCTAGAAATTTCTCCAAAATTATCAATCCAATTATATCGTAAATGTATATTTAATGAAACAACAGAGATTTTTGGTCCTCCGTGTGAAAAAGTGCACTTTTCGCACGCCGTAGTTAATAAGAAATGCAATTTTCCGACGTCGTATTGAAAAGTTTCGTTCAACACGAAAGTATTTTTCAGCTCCTACGATAGTAGTTGCTCAAAAAAAGGTTTTTTTTCTCCCTCAGGTGAAAATATACAACCCTCTTAAGTTACTGAATATCCTTTTACTTTCTTATCTGTTTCCCGTTCGTCGTGTGCACATCAGTATTATAAGTCCTCATTACTTTAAGAAATCGAGTGTGCAGTACATTTCTTTTTGTAATTATTATTTGGTTATAATGCAGCGATTGTAAACTTATATGCAAACTTTTCAATAGTCGAAAAAAAACACAATTTCAATAAAATATTTATAGAAAATCGTGATAAAAATTGAAAAATTCGTTGCTATTTTACGTTAGTAATACATTAACGATAAATCATATTTTATTTCGAAACAGTCATCATTATATTTTATTGAAAATGCATTTTGTTTTTGTAGCTATTCTAAAGTTTACATATATAATTACAGCAAATTATCGTTATAAAAAAATAACATTACCGGCCCAATTGTATCATCAACTTTATTTCTAAAAGCATTGGAGACTTGCAACTCTAGTGCACGTTTATCGTATCATAATCGTTAAAAAGCAACGCTCAGAAACGAGTTATCAAAATAATAGCAAGGTAAATCGCATAGGACCAACGTTTACGTGTGAACTTTGATCGAATGCTTTTATTAATCGGCATTGTTACAATAGCTCCCATGCACATCACACTTCCAGACTTCACTCATGCACCAAAAATGCGCTTTTTTGTTGTTGTTTGTTGTTATTATGTATATTTAATTCTCTTAATAATATATAAAAAATCTATTTTCTATTGACTCTTAAGCTCTTTGCCAATACTGTACGAGACGATTTTGTTCCAGTCGATTTTCGTTCGCATTACGGGCAATTGCCGTCGCAGAGCCTTGAACGTTGTGTCCGACATTGTCTGATAATTTTCCGAAATCGCTGTTTGATAATCGTTCTCCGATTCCTCCACGAGACGTATTAGCTCCTTGGCAGTTTGCTTCTCGTTGGTTATCGGCAGGCTCTCTTTTACCTCTTTGCTGCTCACTAATTGAACGTTACCGTCCTCGTAATAGTGAACTTGTACTTTTAGACTACCACGCAATTCTGCGTTACCGGAACTCGGGCTAAAGCTCACGGTCCACACCGAACGCCAACGCCCGTTCCAAAAATTCTTCGGTTGAAACTGATGATCCTCTATGCAAGCGGTTAGCGTTATATTGCCTGAAAGAATTATTTACATTTATTTATTCATTCATTCATTTATTGATTTTGCTGTAGAGTGCCGAAGGCCCTTTACAAAGGAGTAACAATAGCAGACAAGCTAAAAAGAACATGAGTGAAATATATATACATTAGTAGGGTGGACCTTAAGGATGTATGATGGGTACAGTCCCACCAAAAGTGAGTTTCAGAGACAATTTCGATCAATTCCCGATGGCAGAAAAATTGGAAAAAAATAATGCACATAAAACGTGCTGAAAGGATTGATTTTGCATAATAATAATCCCAAAATGTTATTAATAAATTGGTTAAAAAAAACAATTTGTCAACAAATAAACAGTCAACTTAACTTTTTTTTTATGTAAATGATATGTTCATTTTTTTAAATGCGTATGAATTTTTTCAGATTTTCTTCTCTATTTTGATATCGATTATTTTTTCGTTTTGAAAAATGCGCAGAATACAACAAATTTTGGATATGCGTTTTGCAAAAAAATCTTGAGTGTATTAGATGGTTTTATGTCGAACACATATCCAAAATTCGTTATTTCGCGCACATTTTTGAAAATAAAAAAAATCGAAATCAAAATAAAGTAAAAAATCTGAAAAAATTCATACGCATTCAAATGAATTAACATATCATTTTCATTAGAAAAAAAGTTAGGTTGACTGATTGTTTGTTGAACAATTGTTTGTTTGTTGAACAATTGTTTGTTTCACCAATTTGTTAATAACATTTTGGGATTATTATTATGCGAAATCAATCTTTTCAGCACGTTTTATGTGCATTATTTTTTTCCGATTTTTATGGGAATTGAGAATCGATCGAAATTGTCTGAAACGCACGATTGGCGGGACTCTATCTATCATATATCCTTAAGTGGGGTATTTTTAAATTTTTATCGTACCGCCCCCTAAATCGGTTCGAAACACATGAAAAACAAACCTAAATTTTTTTTCAGGTTTTTTGTTCACGTTTAACCTTCCCCCAAGGAAGTTAAAGATTCCCATTTAAAATACATGGAGTTTTCCGATCGTTGCAGTCAATATTTTATTGTAGAACTACTTGTCTGCCAAAAAATTCGATATTCGCCCAAACTACTCTATGTACTTACTACTATACGAGAAAAAATGACCGACCCTAAAATTGGAATTCGGAATTGGTGTAAGAATTGTTGCTATTGGGAAGAACGACGGGGTTCGAATGTTTCGTTTTAAATATATAAAATTCATCGGTCTCAGGAGTGGATTGTACTTTCTTTCTACAACCTCGTATGATTGAACTAAAATACTTATATAGAACTATGTTATGAAAAACGGATCACGTACGATTTTTTGGAAATATTTTTGTGCTGCAAAAAAAAACATACATGTTTTTGATCGGGAATCCGAAATCCTTTCCCATTCGTGCCCCTCGTGAATTACTGTAACATTTACTATTACGACCGATAAACTGTTTTGGGATTGTTATCTTGTAAAATCACCGTTCGTGCAATCTTTGATACGCTTGATTTTTTCAGGCTTTTACTGTAACCCGAACCAATGGAAATTCGATCATATTGTACATTTAATCCTTAAAAAAATTGACGTTTATGAGGGCCGCGATTTTTTACCCGTACCGTACTATACTCAAAGAGTAATTTATGCAAATTTCACATTTTTAGACACGTCACTACTTCGACAAGTATTGCCTGCTAAGCTTTATAAACCATGTGCATTTATAATGCAGAACCTGAAACTCCATTCCTTTCAAAAGCGGCAATCCATACGACAATTTAAGGGTAAAGGTTGTTAATTTTTCCCCTATAGTAGTATGTGTAATTTTACACATAGAGTAATTTACACAATTTACACATAGAGTAATTTGTGTAAATTTCAAATCTTCTCACTTAATAAGGAGTTCTACAACGAAATATTAAATGTAATGATTGAAAAACTCCATGTATTTTGACTGGAAATTTTTTCCAAGTGAGGAAAAGGTTAAATGTGGAAAAGAAATGTTCAAACTTCTTACTTTTTTTGCAAAGTAATAACTTTGCTTTTCAACAATATTGTCTGTCTTTTACAACAACAAAAGAGTGTAAAGTGTAAATTCTTAAAATTCCTTGTAGCAGTTTCAAATTTACATTTTACATTAACAACAATGTATTCATTATTTGGGTTTTAATACTGTACAACAATTTTAATGAAAGTTGGTGCTAAAAGGCAAAAAGCAAGTTACAAATTTTTGCAAGCGAACCGCCTTGTTAATTATTTATAACAGAAGAAGGGTACTAACAGGGGCGTCATAAAGCGGACAAAAGAAATGACTGGCGTTCGAATTGTTGATCAGGCTACTGATAAAATATATGAGACATTTCACGCCAATTCAGCCACCCGATTTTCCAATGTTCTAAAAAAGTGTTGTAATTTCGAGGGTTTATAATACTATGTTCCCCCAGACAAAGAACTAAATTTCAAGAGTCTGCAGTGTTTCGTTTTCGAAATAAAGCGTTTGCTTACATTTTGTTTGTTTTGGTGATATTTCGATAATCCCAAAGTGTCTTGAAACTGAAAAAATACTAAAATTCTCGTTCTTTCGAGGACTTTTCATATAATAGTTTTGCAATTTTTGTTAAATCGCGGTAAATTTAATTATAGTTTGTTTTGTTTTTTTTATCTTAGTTTTCTAAGTACATGACATCCACTATTGGATTGATTTTTTTTTGTTGACTGACTTATTATAAAGAAGTATGTAAAAAGCCAAGCTGACAAACGCCGTAATGTACGAGATATAATTTAATTATACTTTTTTAAACTCTCATATATTTTTCTAAATAAAGAAATCTTTTATTGATCTAATTTTTTTTTCTCTCTTTCACTATCCCTTAATAAAGAGTATGCAAAGAGAAAAAGAAGGGCAAAGTGACAAAAGTGATAATGGATGGGATATAATTTGAGGATAATGAAAAAAAAAAATAGATTTGATTATAATTTGATTACAGTTTTTCTATGCAATAATGTGCGAGATATATCTTGAATATTGCCTTTCTGCAGACTCCTTCATAATGGGTCAGTGGAAATACAGAAAAAATAATCAGAAAACTGAGATTACAAGAAAAAAAACAAACAACCTATGATCAGATTTGACGCGATTACAAAAAATAGCAAATTCTGCGTGTAAATTGTATAGAAATTACTTTAAAGACCGAGTATTCTCAAAATTTTCTAACTCACAATATCCTTCGGGTTTATCGAGATATCACAGAACCAAACAAAATATAAGCAAACGGTTTATATCGAAAATGGAACACTGCAGTCTCTTGAAATTAAGTACTTATTTTGACGGAATATTGTATCACAAAAGCTCAACATTACTTATTTATGTAGTTTATTAACGGGGTAAAACCCCTTTTTACAATTAATAATAATGGATCCGATTTTGTATGAAGTTGTACAAAATAATGTGTGAGATGTGTGTACATAAAAAAATAACGTAACATAGACATATAAACGCACAGCAAAAAAAAAGTACGATGAATAACAAGACATAGAAATTTTAATGCACCAGTAAATGCACGAAAAGAAAAGACATGGTAAATAACAAAGCATAGAAATTGACTTGGTAATAAAGCTTAACATTTAACAAAGATAACGGTGAACTTTACAACATTTTCAAATTGGAATATTTTTTGAGAACCACTGAAAAGTGGCTGAATTCGTGTGGAATAGCTACATCGTAGCTGATCTATCTGAGAAAACTGATTGAACCACATGCTCTTATAATATAGAGACATTCGACATGGAGAGAATAATGTATTTTAAAGAGAGTCAAAAGTGTTAAATGTATTATTTCATTTGGGCAAACTTTTATGCATCTATTGATTATAATGGATGATGATTCTCATAGCTGCATGTCTTTTACTTGAGAAAAGTTTAATTTCACTCGATTAAAAAAAATATTAACGGGTTTATGCTGAATTTCGAAAAAGCACATATTTGTTGAGCTTTCTCCAAGAATAATCCGTATTTTTTTGCTTTATTTTGATGTCCAGATATTTAATAGTGATCCCTATTAAAAAATTACAGCCGTTTGTTTACGAAAAAAATGTATTGATGGGTAAACAAATAGCTGGAATATTTACATGGAGAATACTATCAAATATCTATATAGTGAATTCGTAGAGCATCTTTCAATAAAGAGAATAGACCGTAATACATAACAATCGCCTAAAAAATACGGATTATTCTTTTAAAAAAATCAGCAAATATGTACCTTTTTGGAAATCAGCATAAACTAGTTAATATTTTTGTAAATCCATCGAAATTAATATTTTCTAAGTCAAGGATATCTGACTTTCATACACAGCTTAACTTAACTATTGTGAATTGATGCATAAAACTTTGTATACACGATTTACATAAATTAGCGCTCATTTGACAAGAGTGGAGCGCTCCGATTTCCTCAATGTCCCAATTTATGTCTTGAAATCTTCACACATATTGATAAATCGTTCTCTTACCTCCTTGACTCTTTCCGAAGACAGAACAAGCACCATGTCTATAATGACTCTGAGTGTAATTCGTTATTTCGTCCTGAAGGGCAGACCTCCATGGTTCCCCCGTTGGATCCGGTTCGTACGTCTCATAGTCCTGAGCCTCCTTCCTGAGGTGGTCGTATTTAAAGCTCTGCTTGCTACGAGCGTCGTAAAACCTTTGCCCTCCCAAATCATTGTGCTCAGTAATCAGTGCTGGGTAGTCGCTTCCCTCAACCTGAATATCGCAAAAACGTTTCATCATTAATTTTCTTTATTAATTGAAAACCTAATATTTTGAATGTCCATCGCGAGGAACGCGATAACGATGTTAAATTTTATTTTTTATAAACGATCCTCAATTTACAAAACGTTCTTTTGTAAAATATTGTACATTTACATATTACGGTATTCAAAAATTTTACTACAGCTTATCGTAATAAATGCAGTAAAAATGGGAAATATATTCATCAAAATTAAGCAATAATAATATTAAAGGAAGATGAGAAATAAATTATATTGTAGGACAAAACTATAGATATATATAAATATAAACATAAATGAATAGTTATTCAGTACAGAATATGTATCTATGTAGCCATAAAGGTAGATTATTACTTGATTTTTTACTATAAGCTGAAACTTCATATTTGTTTATCCATGTCCCGTTTCTTTTATTGTTGATTAGTTATTTTTGCATTAGGATTATTATTGTTGTCAATGTTAATGCTATGTTTTTTTTAATTGTCTGGTAGTTAGGTTTTAATCTTTTAGGCAATGTATTTCTAAGTGAGTTGAGTGAGTAGTGTTAAGTGAGAGTAGAGTAGAGTAGAGTTAGAGTGAGTCTAAAGGACTCACTTAACTCCCCGAGACAGATATTTTACAGATAGTACAATATTTGTTGATTTGAATATCCACAATTGAAAAAAAAAAGGTCATATCATAATCATTAATTCCAGCATGCCAGCAATTTGAAGTTAATGGGTCATTTTACCCTCTATTCATCATTTTTTTAAGAACCAATATGAACATTTTCTCTTTTCATTTTAAGTAGTATCTTCATATATTTTTTTTCACAAAATAATAGGTCATTTGAGAGCAGTAATTGACATTAAATTATTTATCATTCCATAATAGTTCAATAACTACTTTAAAATATTATGCTATATTCACATGAAAATGTGATAATATTCTATCACAAATGTAAAAAGACTTGACATAATAATTGATTAAAATATGCCAGAGGTATTCAAATATTGTGTGATTTTACCTACTGTCTATTATTCTATGTCTCATGGTGTTATAAAATGAATTTTATACATTTTCTTACTAAAATAAGAGGATATTTGGAAAAATGATGGATATCGTGTTATGGATGGAATTATCTTCAAGCATATATTCAAAAGTAGGGGAAACATTATGATTTGGTATTACATTGGTATTGGAAAAAGAAGAAATAACTGCATCCCATTATGATTGGTTCTATCTTATAGATAAGCCATGAAAACCTTTTGCAGTAATGCATATACAAATCGAATCAATTAAACTATTTTCTTGCTTTTCACATCTGATTTTATCATTTTGTAAATATGTCCAGTCTTAAATCTGCTGATGTTTTATGCAGATATAAGATTACAATACCTCAAATTTATCATGATTTAAAAGAATAGAGTAAAATCTTAACTCTTAAGTATGATATTTTCTTCGATTTATCAGATCCACTACTGTGTGAATATATATAAACAATAATACTATTTTACACTGCAATAAGATTTTGGTTGAGGTATTTTCTAGCCCTAATCATCATAGATATTGTCACATATAAGAATATGATTTACAATTGGATTGAGAAAAAGGATTAAAAAGGCTTAAGCTCTCTAAATATAAATTCAACTAGTGATATATAAAATTGAAGAAGACATTTAGCTTTTCTATTGGAAGGTATTTACAAACCAGTTTTTTAAAATGTTTCTGCTTCCAAGTTCTATCAATTTCGACTGCGAGTAAGTTGAAGCATTCAATTTCAACCTAAGCATAGGGGTTTATGCCCTATTTTTTAAACTTTGGTTTGTTTTTTATGTCAAATATTCACTTGAAACAATATTACTTTTTATTAAAAAAGTTTTTTCCATTCAGATAAGATAAGATAGATACATAACATGTTGATTGAACATAAGAATGATTTACATTGCACTTTTTTCAGATAGGCTACAGTTTGCATGTGTAAATTGCGCAAGACATTCAATGTCTGTGTATAAAGAAATAAATATAAAAATAATAAGGATAATAAATCTGAAAAATCGTAATTTTGACAATATTAACATTTTTCAAAAAAGATAATTTAATCAGTCAATAAAAATGTCCTTATTTTTGGAGTCAAGTTATAGTACATTGCACAATTCTCTACGAATACAAAAAATCTGTAAACAAAATTGCAAAATCTAACTCTTGCCAAAATAATCGAAATGAAATATCCGCCATCGTAATATATTGCGTTAGATCGGTTGGTGACTCATACCAAACGAGTCGCAAAAACCACACCTGTTTTTATTACATATTGTTTTCTAAAGGTAACGCAGCGGATCAAACTTGAGGCTTGTCTAACTAGATCATAGTCGCTGCGATAAAAAAAAACGACAAATTCAAGATCATCATTTCCGATAATTCACCACTACAAAGAATTTTTCAGTAAAATTACTAAATAAAATCCGAGTATATTGTGACAAATACCACACGAATATTTCAATGCTCCAATTATAGTGCAAACAAAACATCATCCGCATGCTCGTTTGTCAAACCTAACGGAAATGCAAAAATGAATTTTAAAAAATAGGTTTTTTTTTTATCGCGACACAAATGAAGGAATTTGGAAGTTTCTGAGAACAATTAAAGAAAAAAAGCGGTTTGGTAAGCAGATGAAATCATGGATATTTGAGAATACAGTGTGATAGATGAAAATACTGTGAATGCAAAAAAATCTGTAGAGAAAATTTAAAAATCTGTAAAGAACTTAACAAAATCTTACTTGTACTGAAAAATCAGAAAAAAATGTCTGCTAAGATACGTTCCCTTGAATCGAGTGACTGTTGTTGACTCATACCAGATGAGTCACAAAAACCACACCTGTTTTTATTACAAACTCAAAAATTTCTATAGCAATGGAAAAGAAAAATGCATTAATCGACTCACTTAACGGAATACATTTTTTTCCAAAATTAACACAGCGGATCAAACTTGAGGCTTGTCCTTGAGTAACTAGATCGCAATTATTCCGATCTACAAACTAAAAAAACTCAAAATCCTCATGTTCATTAACTCACCGATACAAGCAATTGAGAAGGAAAATTCCGAAATGAAAAAAAAAATACATCAATCGACCCACATAAGTGAAAAATTTTGATATTCAAAAGTAACACAGCGCATCGAACTTAAGCCTTGTCCTTGAGTAACTAGATCATACTCGCTGACTAAAAAAAATCGAAAAAAACTCAAAATCATCACTTCCAACAATTCACCAATACCAAGAATTATTCAGTAAAATAACTAAGTAAAATCCAAGTATAAAGTGACAAAAACCACGCGAATATTTCAATGCTCCAATTACAGTGCAAACAAAACGTCATCCGCGCGCTCGTTCGACAAAACTAACGGAAATGGAAAAATAAGGCGTAAAAAATTGGTCATTTTGTGATGGTAATGCAGATTAAGGAATTTGGGAGTTTCGGGAAATAATTGGAAAAAAAAAAGTGGTTTGGTAGGCGGATAAAATCGTGGATAGTTGAGATGAGAGTGTGATAGATGACGGTACCTTAACAGGCGTGAGCTGGTCCTTATTGTATTGAGCAAATGCACCGCTCGCTCCTTCCTTTAATAGGACATCGTTGTTGAGGAGGACCCTCACATCGTTGAAAACCTCGTTGAACTCACCCGGGGGCGAGTGCAATATAAAATCGGAAACTATTCGTACTTTTGCTGCATCGGGGATCAGGTCATTCCCATCCGCCGCCATCTTACCTTCCTACTGGCACGCACACTCGCGACGATGTGTCAAAGCACGGTTCGTGGAGCGCAGGTTGCCCTGGGCACTCGCCGACACTGTTATAATATACCGGGTGTACCATTATTAAGATACTTCTACTAACAGACTAGTCATGCGAAGCTCTATTCTGATGTCACTATTTAAAGGAATTGCATTAATATACAATTATATTGAAAATATTCGTATATTATCCGGTAATGAATTTAGAGTCCCATTGTAGTACGTATTTCCTTTTGATACATTTTCTTTTTATTTTCGGTCTCGAATTTGACTCACTACGTGAAGATCACCGTTGTCAACATGGCAACGTCGCATCGTGGGGACCGGAAATACAATAGTTTGACGGATCCTTACCGACATAACCGGTAAAGAGTTTTTTCCGATCCATGTTTTTTAATAATGGCGAGGCATAATATTCGTGCCACTCATGGGAAACGAAAAGGGAAGTTCGTGTCGCAAAGATTGAAAAAGCTCGGCAGAATTTGATGGATTCGATCGCTAAGCGAGAAAGTTTGAAAAAGACGGTTAGGGCGGCTGAACCCCGGCGCATGACGGGCGACGCATCGTAGAATTTGAAAGACTCGCGAATGATTTGTGGTGTACGTCGTGCAAGATTGCACTTTCGTTACAATATACGGAGAGAGAAATAATAAGAGGTTTGGCGAGTATTCTGCGTGTAAACTGCTACAAGTGTTCTAACGTTTATGATGTGCATACACAAAAACGTTCTTCGGCCTATCTACTGAATGAAGCGGTCACGTGTCTGCCGAGCGCGGTGTTGCCAAATCGCAGTTGCGGCGGCCATATTAAGGCAACCAGATGATTTCATATAATTTCGCTTGCAATAATCTAAGAAATCTTTTTCTGACATTCGTTTACCCTATATTTTTTATTTATAATCTGAAAGCCGGCAATCTGGTGAAAAAAATGACCGTTTAATTTGTTTATTGAAGTACTATTTTCGTAATGTATTATCGAAAAATACTGACATAGACACGTATTCCCTATACCAGCTATATTTAAATGCGATTTTTAAACTTCTTATTTCTCGAAATAAAGGTCGTTAACATACGTTAAAATTTTAAAGATGCCAGAAATAGGGCTTCCGGAACAACATTTTTAAAAATCATGCATTTATCTACTAAATACCTTAGCGGTAGAACTCCCTTAAGGTAGTCCTTGCGACCTATGCTAGTCAATTGACGCACTGTTTCGAAAATTCTGTAAATGCTAACATTTTTATATATCTACACAGTCTATCAATCACAGTCAGGATAAAAACGTATTTGTAGATGCTTCGTTAACTTAAAAGACATAAGTTGTATTAAGTAAAATATCTCATTAGAGTCTCGCTTGAACGCGTAGTGATATTGTATCATCACGCGGTCAGAGCTAAATTTGGTAATTTTAAAGGAAAATTTGTGACACAAAGCAAAAAAACAGTACATAGAAAATCTCATTTTTGCGCCACGATTAAAACCGCCACGAAAAATCAGGTCCTTGAAACCAAGGTTGAAATGGCGCCGGTTGACACTGGAGGTTATGTTGATTTCTATCATCGTCCGCTACATCCGGTTATCCCCAACTTCTGAGTGGCGATGATGTGTTTGACGTTGGAATCACACCCAAATACTTCGATAACGTCCCTTTTTGATATACTAAATTTGACATCGCACTTGTATAGTAAATTTAGTATACCATTTAATGAATAAAAATTTCCAACACATAAAGATTAAATTACAAGTATTTTTTTTCACAGTCCATATACACTGTTGAAAATATCTTAAAAATTAATAAATGATTGGAATTTTTTTTGCCGATACGGTATATCAAATTTGATTCAATATACAGATATATTGTAAAATTACAATAATTGTATTATAAACACAAAAATTATACTAGAATTATAAATTTTATGAAGTTTTTCATATACTGTACATCAATTTCACAATAATTTTTTTGTATATTAATTAATACTTGTACGATACATTTAAAAAAATGTAGGCAAAATTACTAAACAGTATAGGAAGGGCGTTTACAGAAACGGGTATACGAATTAATTTACTGAATAACTAAATAATACATAATCTCCTAAATTATTTAATAAGTTGATGTCTTTAATATAAGATAAATAAAATTTTACCAAACGTACATTGAATTTTCATTTTCTTTCGTACATTAGATTGAATTTACTACACGTGTTTAATAAAAACACATAACACATCAGGTTTTGCATAAATTACTATGCAGTATATGAAGTTTCCAAATATTTGTTACAGGGTTAATGTTTATACATATAATTTTCAAACAAAAATTTCTAACAGTGTAGATATTATGATAATAATTGTCAAGGTTTTGTTTCATGGCGCGAGAGGACATAAACACAGGCGTGGTCAGAACTTATCGCTTATCACTCGTTCCTGCACGGATATAACGATAAATGCAGTCGCGAGACCGATTACACAGATTCTCTGCTTTCATTATTTCACGCCTGTAATGTTTATATGTGCATGTGAAGTTGCATTCACGAAGTACAGTTTTTAGATATTGGAGGCATTCCACTTGAATTCAGCCACTAAAAAAAAATCCTCAAAACCAGTCCAAAAATCGAGTTCATTGTTTATAATAGATACGCGAAATTTCAATTAAAAAAAAAATTTCTGGCGAAGTATATCATATTTTATATTTTTTATTCAACGTATAATATCTTGGACACGATAAATCGTATGAACATTTCTAAGAAATGAAAATGTGCGTTTTTTCATGACCCACAAGAAAAAAAAATTAATTCAGAATTAATTATGTAATATCAGACATTATTATGACAATCAAAATTTCTGCATCTTTAAAAATGAAGTTTGACAAAGTGTAACGCTTATTAGTTCAGAGAGGAAAATATCTAGGGACTTTTTCGTTTCCGTTTTAATTTCCCGATGACGGATATTTTTGGAAAAAAAAATAATGCGAAACTAAGACGATCTCTGCAAATTGAAAACTTTGACACAATATATCTTTTTAGTTTTAACTCGACGAGAAAAACGTGTAGGAGATTTTCCTTTATTTCTCATTTTCACGTGGTGGTTATTAAGTAATAATGATAATACTCGTGCTAGGGGTTGTTATTTGTACTTGTTTCTTTGTCCTCGTTTGCTGACTAGAATATTGATCAAGGGCGAAAATGCCAAAGGACTTTTTTGCAGTACTCTTGATTCTTTAGTAGCGGATTCTCTTCGATTTTGTTTTAAACGCGATGAAAGATCTTTTTTGGCCATTAAAAAACTTCGTCCAGCGATATCTTGGTCAGATCAGCCCCTAGAAAAAAAAAACATATCTGCTTTTCTATTGTTTTCTCGGTTATTTGATGACGGGATCCCCCAATTTTTTTTCCCCCGTTTTTCTCTCCGAGTTATAACTTAAAAGATATAGCGTGACAAAGTTTTTAATTTGCAGAGATTGTCTTAATTTCACACTATTTTTTCAAAAAAGTATCTGCGTCGTGGAATTAAAAAAGATTTCCGAATTTTTGAAGATGCAGAAATTTTGCCCATTTTTATTCTATGCCCATTAGACAGAGTTAGACAGAATTAGATGGAGACGATTTAAGTCACATTGTATACACATAAAACAAGTAAGGGTGCTGGATCCCTGCTCCATTATCCATTAAATATCTAATGGGAGCTGTAAGGCATTAAACTTTTTTTTTTAATGGCTGCTGGATCTATGTTCCACTAAACATGAAAAAATAATGGGTGATGGATCGCTGCTCCATCAAACATTTCAAAAAAATGGGTGCTGGATCTATGTTCCATTAAACATTTAAAATGTAATGCGTGATGTAACGCTGCTCTAGTAAACATTTTTAAAAAATGGGTGATGGATCGCTGTTTCATTAAACATTTAAAAAATTATGGATGCTGGATCTCTGGTCCATTGCTGATTAAAAAAGTAATGAGTGCTGGATTCGATTTCAATTATCCATTTTTTTAAAATTTCATGATGCATTTTTTTTACATTAAAAATCTCACAACGCTAATATAGACTGACATTTATGGCTCCAGCGTACCGACATCGCTATAACTTAAGGAGGACTGCTCCAGTCTAGTCAAAGTTGTGCTAATTTTTGTAAATCGTGTTTTGAATTTAAATAGATATCCTTGACTTGGAAACACACTAATTTGAATGGATTTACATAAATATTAACTGATTTATGCTAATTTTCAAAAAGGTACATATTCGTATTTTTTGATCGATCGTTATGTATTACGGCTCATTCTCTTCCTTGAGAGATGCTCTACGAATTCACTATTTAGATATCTGATAGTATTCTCCATTTGAAAATTACAGCCATTTGTTAAATATATTTTCCAGAAAAATTTATAACTTGAAATGATCTATTTGTGCTTTACTTTTTACCAGTTCTTACATTGTGATTAATGTTAACAACAATAAGAAACAATATAACGTTAGGACAGAGAATTATTAATTGAATCATAGATTTTTTGAACGAGTGATTATATATAGCGTAGTATTCAAACAAGTTCAATGGAGTTCCATCTACGTTACCGATGAATTATGCTCCAATAAGCTCCAAAACATTAATATTATTATTGTAGATGATATTTTATCTAAAAGTTTGAAAGAAACAATTTGGAAGTAAACAATTTTTGATAATAATTGATTTTTATTTAAAAAAAAAAAAAAATCATAATAATAAAACCAAGCATAAATTTGGAACAACTGATCGAGCCATCTTAAAACAAATAGGTATTATTGTACACCCTTCAGAGTATTCTCTGAAATTTTTTGAGATAAATCGAAAGTGACATACCGACCGAAAAAAATTATTTTCGTATATTTTTCATAAAAATTATTATTTTTTAAACTCAAAAAAATTTAACAAATTTTTTTTCACAAAATTTATGCAAAACTGCAACTTTTTTGTCTAAAACATTTTTCTGTTTAATTGTATTCTTTCAAGTTATAACGGTATTTACAGAATTGAGAAATTTTAAAAAACTCGAAAAAATGCGATCCAAAATTTAAAAAAAAATGTAAACTTCTCTTTTTTAAACGATGAAATAATTTGACAAAATTTTAATTTTCTTGAGAGTGGACAACTTTTCGACCGTTCGAAACTGTATGGAATGCCTCATATACTTTCCACAATCGTGGTATATAGGTACAGTAGAATTTTACTGTACCTAAGTACAAGGTTCACACGGTCACGAGCGTCGAGCACGAAGAACTTGCCTTATAAGGCGATGCGGTACTCGCGCAATTTCGCGTTTCGCTAGTGCGTTACAGCTACTGATACGGATAAGCGTTTTACGGATAAAGTTTTTGATTATTTTAATTGTCACTGAAAAATTGGTTCAAAGCGATAAAGGTTTTTCTAATATGATAATTTCTTTGTATCAGAGTTATAAGAATTTACTATGTGTTATTTTTTAAATTCTATATTCGTTTACTTGTTGCTCACATAATTTGGTACTCACTATTTTCCAGAGTATTTAGCCATAATAGTGAGTAGTAGTTTAAACATTTTATCGCGCTCGAAAAAGTACACAAGTTCTACATAGGTTTGTTAAAAGGTACCATAAGCATAAAAAAAAATGGACAATGTAGTGATTGATGAATATTTGAATCGAATGATTAAAAGCCTATCGAATTAATTCAGGCATATCTAATTAATCGAGGCATATTGCATTAATCGAGACATATCGAATCACTCGAAACCTATCGAGTTAATCGAGACATTAAATCAATCGAAACATATCGAATTAATCGAAACCTATTGAATTATTCAAAATTTATCAAAATCAAATCATATTCAAATATTATCGAGACATTTTCACCTTTCGCTTCCCTAACAGAAAAAATCTGTACAAAGTTACCTAAAAATCGAAGCAAAACGAAAAAAAAATCGAAGCTTGATTAATTTTAATGAATGTCAACTTAGGACTTGCGATAATTTTTTAGCTAATTACAAATAAAGAAGAATCTGCGAATATACCAAAATATTAAATTCAGTCTTTTTTTACCCGAATTTTCAAGCAAATTAGGAATTTAAGAGATTACCTTTTCGACTCAATTCCGTTTACCATAAAAGATATTTTTATATATTTTTACAGAAAAGCTTCTGATCCGGAATGGCTGATGATCCACACCGTGACTTGCTGCCAGTTAGAGATGGCGTCTGCATGAATACCGGTCGCAGTAGTGTAATAGGTAAGTATATTTCATATACCGATTTTCCCGTGAAGAAAATTATTAGGGATGCCCTAAGATAAACTAGGGCCCTTTCAGGCTTTAATGTGGACACCCTAAAAGGCTTTTCTCACTCCCAAGTAAGGCCTCGATAAAATCTTTCTAGGTTTCCATGGCAAAGGATTTGATAGGGTAATCACTTAAGGGCCCAGTCAGACTTAATTAAGGCACCAAGTACACAAATCAATAATAATTTTGTCATATAAGGGCCCCATAATGCAATTTTAGGTTCTCATGATGAAGTTTAATAGGGGCTCGATATGGTAATTATTTATGGGCCCAGTCAGACTTCATCATGATACCACGTAAACTAATTAATCATAATTTTGCCAAATAAGGATCTTATAAGGCCATGGTGAGATTTAATAAGGCCTTGATAAGTTAATTAATTGAAGGCCCAGTCAGACTTAACCATGGCATAAAAGTAAACAAATCAATAATAAATTTGCCAGATAAGGGTCTTATATGGCAATCCGAGGTTTCCATGGCAAGATTGGTGGTCACCTATCCAACTAATGACCGCCAAAGTCAGCCAGGTGGTCACCCATTCTAATACTGGTCCTCAGGTCAGTTAGACAGTCACGCACCTGGATACAAACGAACTAATTTGCGCAAATAATAAAACAACTCCATTCGATATAACCAATTTCTGTAAAAAAATTACTGAATGTGCTTTTATTTTTACACATCAGACGCAGTCATGTAAATCTATCAAGTTGTGACTATATTACATTAATTTTATTTCATATTTCATATTACAGTCATTCAAATAGACTAAAAAATTGCATATTCGTTAGGGTGTGTCGAAATTTTTGTTTGTTTTCATTTTGCATCGTTTTAATCTATAGTTTATACCTTTAAGAAACTCTTCTCAAAATTTCAGCGCGAAAAAATTTTTTTTAGTGTTAGCTCAATCGATGAATAGATTTCCCATTTGATTAACACGTAGATGAATGCGACTCTCCATAAATTCATGTCCCTAAATTACAGAGACGATATATTGACGTTCGCATATCTTTTTTCGTTATCTTCAGATCATAGCGAAGAGAAAAAGTGCTTACAAATTTTTCGTTTAAATCGATAGTTTTCTAGTTATGAATTTATGAAGCTCAGAATATCGCCCTCTCCGCCCTGTAAGATCAGTTTCAATTGAAATTTCAAGTTTGAGGTAAATTCTGGAGCCATTGTCTGTCGTGAAGTTTAATTACTAATGAAATTTCATTCAACTGTTAAACGGATGTTCCAAATTTGTTTGTCAATACGATGAAAATAATGAATTAGATCGAATATTTGAGAAAAATAAAAAAAATTCATCAGCTTTGTTCACAACGTTTCATAAACGTGTCAAATGTGACCAAAAACCGGGAAAAATTGTAACAAAACATCAAAAAATTTAAAAAGGAAGAAAAAAATTATGGAGCGTCCGAAATTTTTTTTAGACTGGGTCACAAATTTTACAAATAATGTTAAAAATCGAGAAAAAATGTCCAAATGTCGCTAAATCTTCGAACCAATCGGACATTTTGTTTAGAATGTATATGATCATTTTCTGTTGCAATTTTTGGATGATTTATTAATTTTTTCCCCTCGATTTTGCATTATTTTTGACATTTTTTCTCGATTTTTCACCATTTTTGCGGGTTTGTCAAATTTGTGACCCAGTCTAAAAATGTTTTTTCTACACGAGGCCCTTAATATAATTAGGGAAAAGTAATCAGGGCCTTGGCAAAATCCTGATAAGATTTCTTCACGGGACTTTTAAAATAAAGTTAATATCATATTTTGTTTGTCACCCATGAAAAACGGAAAGACCAACGAGAGCGTCATGCTGTTTGCAAGCTCGATCGTTATCAACTGGAAGATCGGTATTTGCGGCTGGTCGACGAAGTGCAAGAGTTGAAAAAGTTGTCCAATACACAAGAGGATAAGATTAAGAGGCTGGCTACAAAATTAATGAGAGTCGCTGCTACTCCGCGAACCTGCCTTCCACAGACGCTAGATGTTAACGATCGAAATCGCGTCGAGTATCTGGAACATGAAAATGCCAAGGTATGAAAAAATGAAAATTTACAGTCGTCGCATGCAGCGATTTTAATGGGAATATTTCTTTAACTATTGTACTTTTTAGTTAAACGATAAAATTACAGTGCTGAAAAATCAAATTCTTAACCACAAAATTGGAAGATCACGATCACGAAGCCGTAGACTTCAAATCTACCCTTCGTCAGATCCTACGTAAGTTATATTCAAAAATATACTATTGAATACGGCTCAAGCATTCTTTTAAGATTAAAATTACTGGTTATGTAGAAAACGAAACAAAAAAATGTAGCACAGCAGAACTTTGCAATTGCTTCCTTATTACTTTCAACTTTTCACAAAACTATCTCTATGCGGAAGCACGAGGCAAGTGACTGTGCATCGGCCTTTCGCATAATGCCGCTAGATGGCAAATGGCTTGAGCGTTTCTCGCAAGCATTTTTGAGCTACAGTGCTTATCAAACTGTGAAGATATTTACTTTTTGGTTGTGATTCTCGTTGGTGTTCGTTATTGTATTTCTATTTTTATAATTTATTGCGTCGTATTTGTGTTGTATAGATATGGTGGTATACATGTTTGTATGTGCATGTGTCATTTTTCCTTGTTATTATTGTTGTTGGTGTTATTATTCATATTATCTTATTTATTAATCGATTAAGAAACTTTTTTTATTGTTTTGTTTATGCGGATGCCAAAAATTCGAGTTGCTGATATGTTTTGTGTGAGGGATATTTGTATTTTCTTCTCATATTTTGTTTCGGTTGGACACATATTGTTTTTAGGTTTTCTAGATATTCTATTACAAATCGTTTTTGGAGTTCCCGGGTTCTTGTTGTTATGGGAATGATGTCTATTATGTCGTAAAGAAGGGTGTTGCGAAGATTTTAGAGTGGATTTGTTGGGTGTCTGATTCTTGTTATTCGCACTGAGAGAAAAATCTGGTAATTCTGAAAATAATATAGTTGGACTGACGATAATCTAACTTTCAACTATAGTTCCCAGGAGACACGTCTATGTTTTATGGTTATACCAAATATAAGAAAATAGTTGGATGGACTATTAATATAATGACCAGGAGAGCCGTCTATATTTTATGGTTATAGCAAATATAATTATAGTAGCAATTATTAAAATGATAATAGTTTCAAAAACTATTCTAATAGTTTTAAACATGCCGTTTTGTTGCATATACGATTTTAACGTTTGTTTCCAATAATCTTGCAAGTGTCGTTTATTGAACCATGTTATCATCGCTTCAACCATAAAACATTGCAAGCCTTCCTATATTCGTTTTATCACGTGCTTTTATGCTTTTCTCTCAGTGCGGCCGTGTTAATAATTTTTTCGTATTCTGCAGAACGTCTCGAAGTGAAATCGGACGCATTAAGAGTTCGTCATCGCATCTCACTAACGACTTAGAAGATGAAAAAGAAGAACGAATTAATCTCTTGCGAATCGAGGTAAGTTCGACAAAATTAATTTTTTTTACTATTCTATTAAACAAAACGTAGTCGTCGTTTAGAACTGACCCGGCGACAGCGACTGAAAACGCAGCCTCTTAAGGATGTATTATAGGTACAGTCCCGCCAAAAGTGAGTTTCACAGACAATTTCGATCACTTCCCGATGGGATAAAAATCGGAAAAAAATTATGCATATAAAACGTGCTGAAAAGATTGATTTCGCATAATAATAATCCCCATATGTTATTAACAAATTGGTAAAAAAAACAATTGTTCCACAAAAAATCAGTCACCTAACTTTTTTTCAAATGAAAATGATATGTTAATTTATTTGAATGCACACGAATTTTTTCAGATTTTTTTCTTCATTTTGATTTTGATTTTTTTTATTTTGAAAAATGCGCAGAAAATAACAAATTTTGGATATGCTTTTTGCAAAAAAATCTGGAGTGTAGTAGATGGTTTTATGCCGAACACATATCCAAAATTCGTTATTTCGCGCACATTTTCAAAAATAAAAAAAAAACGAAATCAAAATAAAGAAAAAAATCTGAAAAAATTCGTATGCATTCAAATAAATTAACATATCATTTTCATTAGCAAAAAGTTAGGCTGACTGATTGTTTGTTGAACAATTGTTTTTTTCACCAATTTGTCAATAACATTTTGGGATTATTATTATGCGAAATCAATCTTTTCAGCACGTTTTGTGTGCATTTTTTCCGATGTTTATCCCATCGGGAAGTGATCGGAATTGTCTTTGAAACTCACTTTTGGTGGGACTGTAACTATCATACATCCTTAATTTTCTAAACTCCCTCAGTGGTTACGTTCTTAAAATTGCCAGTAAAGAGCCGAACTTTACAAAAATACTAAACAATTATACTGCAAATCAAATGAATGAAACACTTAAATACGTAACCAATTTGGATACTAACTTTTATATTTGTTTTTGTTTTTTCATTTTAATTCCAATCCCAAAGTGACATTTTTCATCTACTCAGCAAAATCCGAGACCATTGTATGAGAAAATATGCTTACAACACGCCACAAAAATTTTGAATTCAATAGGATCATTGGTCTTTGAGTTAGAGATGCAAGTAATAAAAAAAAAACTAGGACTTTTAAATTTCCATTAAATATTTTCGAAGGTATAATCTTTTAAAAAATTGAAAAAGTTCATTTGTTCCAAGCTTTACACTGGTTAAGCCTCTTAAATAACGGATGGAATAAATAAACAGGTTTTATGGCATGTGTGAAAAAATGGAAAAATACAATCCTCATGAATCAAGCAATATCAATAACATAGAATGATCCTCTGACCAGGAATTGGCAATGCAGAAAAAGCAGATGACCTCGAGAATCATAGAATTGGAAAGTCAGCTTGAGAATCAGCAAGTGGAAAAACAGCGCGAAAAAACAGCAGAGAACGTTGAGATTATTCGCGTTTGGCGTCAAATGAAGCAGCAGAATGAGCAGCTAGTAGCTGCCCAAGCTCTTAATGTTTCTTTAACAGAACAAATTCGGGAATTGACGCAACAGCTCGACGAAAAAACGAAGTAAGAAAAAGTGCCTTTACTGCAAATTTACTCAGGAATAAATGTATTACTTCCCTTAAACGAATTTATTTACTTATTTCACGTAATTAATTGACTTCATACTTTTTGTCTGTATCAGGAATATAAAGAAATTACTAGTGATTTAATAGCGGAAAAAAATTACTGAGAAATAAATGTATTTCTTTTCTTAAACGAATGTATTTAATTATTCCAAGTACTTAATTGACTTTATAATTTTTTTTGTGGAAGTAATATTTAAAAAATCACTATTTCTTTAATAGCGGATGAAATTTACTAAGGAATAAATGTTTTTCTTCCCTCAAACGGATCCATTCGGTTATTACATGTAATTATTAATCGACTTAATAATTTCTTCTTTATCAGGAACATCAAAGAAATAACCAGTGCTTTAATAGCGGAGAAGGAAAAATTTTCAGAGATGGACGAGCAACTTACAAAGGCCAGAAATTCGCAATTATCGATACGCGAGAAAGATGAACAAATAAGAGATTTGATTAGTGAAATGAAAATATTGCAACAACACAATTCCGAGCTTATTGCCATTACATCGAAGTATAGTCAAGTGGAGCAAGAGAACGTCGAGTTAAAGAAGACAATTGCCGAACACCTTTCGAATCATCGAAGCCTTAAGAGTGCTTTCACTGACGAGCAAACAAATATGACTGCTCTTCAAGCAGCTAATGAGCAGCTTATGAAAAAGTTGCACGATTTTCAAAGAAACATCGACAGTTTGACGATTCAGTTAAAGGTAAAACATTGTTTTTTTGTTGTTGTCAAATGGAATAGCATTCTTTTTTTGTTGTTGTCAAATGGGATAGCATTATTTCTTAGAAAAATAATTAAGGGAAACCTCCATCGTTTCATTTCTCGAACTTAATTTATCTGGAAATGAATTCATTAATTGCCACTTTGCAACAACTATTTACCGCTTTCATGGAAAATTGTTATAATTTTTTCCGTAATTAATAAGTAATGAAATTGTCGGAAAAAAATCAATTTGTTCGACAATATTTTTGTAAACTCGGTTCAAAATATGTTTCTTGTTTTGTAATTTATTCAATCATATTCAAAAACTTTCACATATATTCATCATCAAATAAAAGTAATTAGAAAAGTATCATTTTTGAACTATTTACTTATCGAGCTGTTATTATGAAAACAGTTTGTAATTGTTTAATAATGTTTAAGAAAAATGCGAAGTTTCGTAAAATTCGATTAAAAAATATAGGTTTCTTGTTTTACGAAAGATTTCAATTTTAGAAGCTCTACAGATCATTATTATTAAATAATTCGTACAAAAACATGTTTTTTAATCTTTTTTTTTTATAGACCGTGTTTGTTCTCATTTGTACCAGATTTTCAAAATGTAATTGTATTTTAAAACAATATGATTACAAATTTTTCATTCAAAAACAAATAATAAAAGCTTACATCTCCTTTATGAAATCGCACCAAAATGATTAAAGCTCTTTTAATAATTCCAGTCTTTCCAGTCCCAAAACGAAAGACATGAAAGAAGTGAACCAGAGATTCAAATACTTAGGACAGTCGACCGCCAAACAAGTACGGACCAACTACCAGAAAAGTTAATTAAACCGTCGGAAAAAGATTTAGACCGCGAAGCAGTAATTTGCAAAAATTGTTCACTGGAATCTCGGGAATTACCAAAATCACAATTGAAAAATACGGTGAATCGTGCGATGCAGACAGACGATGATTTCCCGGAAAATTTTAGAGTTAATCGACAGGAGGAAGTCGTTAAAAAATCGCCTAAACGCGTTACTCCGCTGTCACCGATGCGCTCCGATCGTGCCTTTCAACCGGACAACGGCAGCGTCAGTCTTTTGCCCGAAGAAATGTTGAAGTTACTGGAACAGGCGCAAATAAATGTGCCACCGGAAATGAAAGATTCAGCCAGAATAAAACAGAGTGCGCCGACCATTTCTAAGGACTATTTGAATTTGGCGGAGCCTAGTCAAAGCAGGCAAGTAGTAACGCTCGAAAAGTTGCTTTTCGGCGAATCTGGTTGTCTTTGACGATGAAATATAATAGGATTCATTGTCCCTGTCGTTCCCGACGACGGTTTGATATAACTGTCGGGTGACGGTTTCAGCGAAGTCCGTTAGGCCATTCGATTATTTGGTCAAGCGACGTTATTTATCTACGTCCTAAAACTGTGACGTGACGTTTTTGACAAATTGACAATATAAACATTTTTACGACGAAGTAACTGCTTCAAGACGCTTTTTTTTAAAAGGTGTTTCCATTTTTTCGTCGTAATAACTGTTTTTTAATTTTGCTATTATTTCGTTGAAATTAATGTTTTGCAACGTTTTCTCAATCTTCCTATTATTGTTTTATGGTGACTGTTTTGCAACTATTTAAAAAAAAAATTTCTGTCTCATCGTAGGAACTGTTTCAAAACCAATTTGTCAGTGAAATACACAGACTAACACTAAGATGCGTCACCTCCGGGCGGTAGCTCTTCCTTTCCGTACATGAAGTGCAGTCAAGTTCAAAATATTTTCGTAGTTTTATAAACACTTAGCTTCAATCCGCTTGCGAGAAACGCTTCACCCACTTGCCATCTCGCGGCATTATGCGAAACACTGATGCGCCGTTCATCCCTGTTTCGCACAATGCCGCTAGATGGCGAACAGCTAAAGTGTTTCTCGCAAGCTGATTTGAGATTTACTAATGTACCGAATGGGATTTTTTCAAATTTTTATTCCGGATAACAAAAAATACAAATGAAAAATTGTGATAATTTTTATGTTCCTAACACAAGAGTATTCTAAAGTAAAAAAGTACTATCTAGCTTAGTTAAGCCCAGAATTGGGTAGGGATAAGAATTATATGATTCTACGGTACACCAAATATGTACAAAAATGTTTTAAGTAAATGAAGGGAATTTCCAAACAAACAAACAAATTCGAGTGATTAAGAGGGTGCTATCATCCAAAGGTTATGCCTCTTGGTAATAGTCTATGTATCTATGTGGTGAATAGAAAAAAACCAGCATATTGTCGTTTTCTCTCAAACTGAAATTCTCCCATCTCGGAGAATCAATGAAACTGAAACATTCTTTTAGAAACAGTCCCTACGGCGAAATAGTCGGGGAATCGCAAGAAAACCTTGTAGAACGGACCCTAAGATGAATTAGTAGAAACATTAAAAAATCGCTGCAAAATAGTCACCACGACGAAATAATTGGAAGATTGAGGAAAAGTTGCAAAATACTTACCTCCACGAAATAATATAAAAATACACACACAGTTACTACGACAAAAAAATCGAAAATTCTTTTTAAAAAACGTTGAAACAACGATCGCGATTTGTCCAAAACGTCATGACACAGGTTTAGGACGTAGATAAATAATGTTGCTTGACCAAATAATCGGATCACCATAAACGACGTCGTTGAATTACGTTGAAAGAGTTGTTCAACCGTCTTCAGGAACGAAAGGGATACAGAAGGCGTGCAATTCCAATTTGACCTGGACTTGATCCTCAGCCTCTCGGATTTCATCCCCGTTTTTTTATGTCACTGTTCCGTCTCTATAAGAGGAAACCACGTTTTCATAAGATTTTTTAAGAACAATTTACATCGAGCATTTCATCCTGATTCGATCTGATCTGACCCTTGACCTCCTCGATTTGGCTCGTACTTTTTTGTAAGATTGGTTGGACTCTCAAATACAGATTTTTTAATTTTATTTGTGACGGTCAAGTTACTCGTCGAATAAATGTAACACGCGTTGAATTTGGAAATGAGTATTTATTCTCTAAGCTCTGAATACTGACTGCACCGTACGATGGACCGAGAGTGAGTAAAGTGGCTCACGACTCTTGGTCCATTGTTCAGGGCTCTTAGGATGAATATTTCGGTGATAAGATAACGCGCGCTTGGCTGCTGCGCTGGGCCGTGTGAACGCTGATGCAGGGTAACACTTATGAGTTCTTAATAAAAATTATTATAGGAGACTGCCACACTGCTCCTCTTTTTAAAACAATGCTCCTGCGAAATATCACATTGTGATCTTAAGATGTGTATGTGATTTCGAGCCATTTCCGCCATTTCGATTGTTGTATTCGTTACAGACTGTATTTGGAAACAGATTCTTTTCGCATCGTCCTCATTCAATGTACCGCAGAGAAATTCGTTAATTTTTCCGACAAAGCCAAGTATTGCGTGCTTTTCTCTTTTCGCTTGAGAATCTACTTGGACTGGAGGTAATAAGTTCTCCTAAAATCACTTCTGCTTTTTCGAACGCGTCAAGTTGAGATGGCATACTTCTCAACTGCATTTTTAGCAAACATTGGTCTCTTATTTCGAAACAGTATTTAACAGTCAAATTTAGGTTTTCTTGAATTTGGAGGTTTTTAGTCTCCAGCCCGTGAATGTTAACATAGGTAACAAGGATCCAAGTGGTGTGATAAGATCGCAGTATACAAAGGGGTTCCAAATATACACTGTTAAAAATTTTTGTATAAAAATTCATAAAATGTATATGAAGTTTTATGCATATACAGTATATGAAATTTCATATACAAGTATGTATAAATATTAAATTATTCGTATATTAAGAACAATGTAATATTTGTCATTATTTACACACAAACTTAAATTTGATATAACTTCGTATATTAAACGTGTTGTAAATCTAATAATATTTTCAACAGTGATATATTAATATTACAACAAAGTTTGTGAATTAACTTTTGCAATACACAGCTTATTAAATTTCAATGTCAGCTGCATCAATTTCAACATTCAGGTATTGAAATTACAACAGAATTATAAAAATTTATATACATTATATATGAATTTGAATTTGGTATACCGCGTTTGTAAATTTGATATAACTTCGTATATTAAACGTGTTGTAAATTTAATAATATTTTCAACAGTGATATATTAATATTACAACAAAGTTTGTGAATCAACTTTTGCAATACACAGCTTATTAAATTTCAATGTCAGCTACATTAATTTCAACATACAGGTATAAAAATTAAAACAGAATTATAAAAATTTCTATACGTTATATATGAATTTGAATTTGGTATACCTCGTTTGTAAATTTGATATAACTTCGTATATTAAACGTGTTGTAAATTTAATAATATTTTTAACAGTGTAAGCCGGGGTTCCGTGCGAGTGGCGTGACTTTGATTGCCTCTTGGGGCTTTAATGCTTCTGCGTGGCATCTGAAACATATGCCCGTTTTATTTTATCCACGTGGACCGTTCTCGTAGAGTTATCCTTGAAACTTAAAACTAAATTATTTCGATCCAAGACTTCCAAAATCTTGTAAGGCCCTATCCAATGCGCATCGAATTTCCCGGTTCGCGGTCCTTTTTGTAAGTATACTAATTCATCTTTCTTAAATTCTTATTCCTTTACCTTCCTATCGTAGTACTTTTTCGTTCTTCCCTCAGATCTAACTTGCTTTCTCTGATACTAATTGATGAACTGCTTTGAAATTTGCGTTTAAATTTGTCATGTAATCGTCGAAAGTGATTGTTTTTTTCAAGTGGCGGAAACTCAGATGGCATTTGTGCCAATCTGCCAAAAACCCACTTAAAGGGGGTAAGTCCCGTGCTTTCGTAGGCGCTAGTATTGTGTGCAAATGTCGCGAGCGTCAAGAGTTCGTCCAACTCTTTCTTATTGCTAATAGAATGTTTGATGTACTCTACGAGAGTATCGTAGTTACGTTCGATAGCTCCGTTTGATTGTGTGTGATATGCGGTTGTATTATATTGGCGGATCTGAACAAACTCCGCGAAGTTCTTAAACATTGCTGAAATAAAGTTTCTTCCTTGAACTGTCAATATTGCGCGAGGTGGTCGAAATGGAGTAATAAGTTTGTCGCACAACAACGCCTGCAACATTGCTACTAGTTTGGCAGCTCAGTGGGACAGCTATGCTGTATTTGCCAAATAAATCGAGAATTGTGAGGACATATATATGTCTGTTACGTCATGACTCTTGTTGGCATGACATAAAGGAGGTAAATTGATTTTACTTGTCTCCATTTTTGAGGAATGTGCCTCAGGGATTGGCAAGTGTACTGGTGAAGGGGTATTAATATTTTTATTTCAAATAACTTTCGTACGACACCGATATTCCAATCACTGCGTTTATTAGAAATACAGATTTAAAAAACGCATTTATTAAAATTCACTCACGATACATATATGTATAAAAACAGTTCGAATAATTTTGAAAGAGTACATTATATTATTTTGAGGGCCGGCCGTCGAATTCGGCCCTCGGAGTAAGACTTAAAAAATATATATATATTTGGCGACTCGACCTCGCTGGTCGAGTCGCTCAATAAGACTGACTGACAGATTTCTTAAAACTAGTCCGAAGACATAAGAGCATCAATACATTCGTATAAGATGCTGGACATTGCACATCTTATAGGTGCGCGGTATGCCCGGCTAATCACCGTGGGACCGCTAACGCTGCACTGATAAGAGCAGTGAAAGTAGCTCCCGGTTCGGAAACATGACAATTGCGTGAGAACGCTGATGAAGGCAAGAGTCCAGTAGCGAGAACCGCTACTGGGTGTAACAACCATGAAAATAATATTATTATTGAACTCAGAAAATAATTAAATAAAAAGAATGGTGAATTTACATTTTTCAAATACTTCTTTCGTTGTTAATCTTATAACAACGATATAATTCTTAAGAAAATCGATCGTTTGAATGTTTATTGTAAGACAAAATATGCCCGGACGTAACAATGTCTCTTGCTTGTTTCGGGCAATAGTCCAACGATGACGTTGGCCACATTGTTGAATGGTTTTTCCCGGTGGGTCCGTAAGCATTATCGAAGCTTAGATTCTCACTCGAACTAATTTATTCATTTGACATTCCGGGCAATACTTGATGAAATTCTTGACGTCCGTCCTTGACCCTCTCCGAAAGTACTGCGATAGTATGCGTTGATACGTTTGACAACTATTGTTATCTATTGTTCGTGTTTATAGTGATCCTAAAAAGGACCGGTTCCTTGGCAGGTGGAAATTCAACAAATAAAACTCTGTGTTCACAAGTTTGAGTATTTTGATGATTCTGAAAAGGACCGGTTTGTTGAGCAGCGGAACTTTGCCGGAGAAATATAACCAGGACTCGCGGGTGTATCTAAGATTTCATTTTCCTCTCTGAGAGAGAGCTCGATCTGGAGAACGTCGTTGTCGGTCCTGATTGGTATAGAAAAGAGTCCGTTGAGTTTTGCGGCTTTCCGCCGAGGGTCGCGACGATGGGGTGTGTTAAGATACCGATGGAGATCCGTTCGCGAAGGAGAAATGGGACGGAGAGGCGGATAAGAAATAAGCGGGCACGATGGTTTTTTCGGCGATGGTGGTAATGGTTCAATGAGCGCGGGGGGCGTGACGTTAACTATAATCTGCCGAACGATTTCCTCGTCGGCGCGGGTTTCGTGAGAATCCCGGAGATCGTTGTGGTTGTGGTCGACGGTTGTTTCAATGAGGGGGAAAACTCGCATAGCGGAGATATTCGCCGTGTTTTCGATGTCTTTTGCGACCCGCCCGTTTTGGCATGTACCTGAGGAGTAGGACCTATCGCGAGAAAGCGTTCGTTAGAGCACGAACGGGCGTGCGTCTAATCGGCGGGCGTCGGAGGAATCCCCGAGCACGATTCCGGGATTACTAAAAGGGAGCACGAAGGCGTGTGTCCGAGAGAGCACGAGGACCGAGCGACTAAGGGAGCACGAAGGCGTGCGTCCGAGAGAGCACGAGAACCGAGCGACTAAGGGAGCACGAAGGCGTGCGTCCGAGAGAGCACGAGAACCGAGCGACTAAGGGAGCACGAAGGCGTGCGTCCGAGAGAGCACGAGGACCGAGCGACTAAGGGAGCACGAAGGCGTGCGTCCGAGAGCTCGAGGACCGAGCGTCTAGATGGAGGGAGCTCGAGCATCCAGCTCGACACAAAGCGGAAAAAGCTAGAGGAGCTCGAAGGCCGAGCGTCCTGGGTGAAAGCGAAGCGGAGGGTTGGCGAAACGATGGCGAGTAGTTAAATTACTTCTCATGAGAACTAATTTGTCTACGTTGATAAGCTCTGAGAAGAGCTTATTTCGAAGTTGATGATAGTGGCTGTAGAAACTGGGCAATGTCCGTGAGATGCGGAAATTTGCGAGTTGGTTACGTTAGCAAATATATTCCTTGCTTGTTTGGAGGTAGATGTGAGCGTGATGAAATCGGAGTCAGAACTGCTGATGGAAACGCGCAGCGCCCGACTTTTATACCCGAGCGAGGCGGTGTGCAGCGCCCCACCACGGAGGCGCCGGCGAATGGCGTGCGAGCGGCCGAGAGGCGCTCCACGGAACCGCCAGTGGCCAATCACGGCGTCGCTCCTGAATAGAAGTTTATAATGCGATTTTAAGACACGAATGCAATGGTTAAAGCTATGAATGAAATAGTTTAAGAAATGAATGCAGTGATTAATACATGATAAAATACATTAGTGAATAATTGCCTCGGGCATGGGGTTTTATGCCACATTGTGTATAACATGTTTCCTCGATACCTTTGTGACCACCCAAATTTAAAGCGTGCAGTTATTTTATTATATATTGTCTTTTATCCGGCTCCTAATGTTAACAGGCGCCTGTGGCTTTTCATATATGACCACAAAAGCGAGTTGATAAGTTCAGAGTCCTTTGATATCGTACATGACTGCAGTTTGTCTCTCTTCAATATTTTCACGAGGACGGTCAAGTATTTCTTAACCATGCAGGTAACATTGGTAGATTTTTCCTTGCAAAACATCACAAAATAACATTTGTTTTCGCTCTGGCAGATAAGAATGTTTCCCATTATGGGATTTTGCATTAATAACAATTCCCGACTAATTTTATTTTTTTCCACGAGTATCTTAGTGACTGTAGTATTCATCAGTCGTGCTGATGCAGCGTAACGCTTATGAGTTCTCAATAATTATTATTATAGGGGACCGTCACACATTTTTTCTATGCAAATTTTGTTTCAAATATTTTTTGGAGTTAACATATCGAATGCCATAATTTAAAAACCTGAAATAAATCTGAAAGATACTTTCGTGAATATCAGAATTTTCTAGCTTATAGCCAAGGAAGGCAAAATGTTTTTTTAAAATAGTTTTTAAACTTTTTTTATTTAACAAATCATTCAAAAATAGAAACAAATGAATTTACGGTGCACGTTTCGTCAAACATTGCTGTACATATGCAAACTATTTGGTGATAGAAAATAAAGCTTTAAAAAATCTGAAAAACTCGTAAATATCTGGAGAAATTCTAAAAAATCCATCTTCACATGAATAAATGTTTGACCAGTCGCCTGTAATAGATTAATTTTTTTCTTTCTATTTTTTAAAATAATTTTCCCTCTAAAAAAGCTTAACATTTACAAGAAGAAAAGCTTTGTCCACTTTGGTTATAAGCTGGAAAATTTTGATATTTAGCAAAGTGTTTTTGAGCATTTTTTCACATTCTTAAATGATGGTATTTCATATGTCACTTTAAAAACATATTAAAAATAATTTGAATAGAAGAGTTGTAAATAATGTCTGTGCATTTCAGGGCCTAAACAATCTGTAACGCTCAATAAACAATCTCAAACGCATTGGTAGAAATAAATAATGCAGCAGATTTACTTGTGATAATAAATTTATTTGAAACGGAGAGCGATGTGCACAAAACCGAAGCTAGGAGCGAAGTGAGTTGCTCCTAAAGGACTTTTGGTCCATTGTCTTGGGCCTTTGATAAAGAGTGCATCAGCTAGAGATAAGACGGCCGTTGCGCGCTCGGTTGCTGCGCGACGGTCGTCTCACGCGTGGATTCGCTGACGCAATAAAATATTAGCACCTTTCTTACATTACACGATAAAGGGATCGTTACAATCCTACAAAAAATGACGAGTCAGATAAAAGAGGAAAGGTCAGAGGTCGGATCCAGGCCGAATCGGGATGCAAAGCCCCATATACTCATTTATAAAGAACATATTTGGGACCAGTAATTAAGGATGTAGGAGTGCGCTGAGGTGCTCAACTTCCTAAAAAGTAAGAATTCAGAGAGAAATTTGAACACTTCCCGATGGAAGAAAAATCTTTTAAAAATTAAGCATACAAAAGGTGCGGAAGAGATTAATTTCGCATATTAGCAATTTCAAAATGTTGGTGAAAAAAAAATTGTTCAACAAATTATCCGTCAACTTAACTTTTTTTTCGAATAAAAATGATTCGTTAAATTTTCGGAATACTTATGAATTTTTTCAGAATTTTGTCTAATGTTTGAAAATTGCGGCTTTTTTTCTTATATGAGCTGTATTCGCGAATCTATTTGATCAATCGTTTAGAAACTTCTTGGGTGCAATGGGTGGTTTTGTGAGAAACACATATAAAAAATTCGCGACTTAACATGCATTTTTTAAGAAAAAGAATTCCCAAAAAAAAACGATATTTCGATCATTAGAATAAATTCTGAAAAAATTTGTACGTATTCAGAAAAATTGATGAATCATTTTCATTCGAAAAAAAAGTTCGATTGATGGATAAATTGTTGAACAATTTATTTCTCCACCTATTTGTTTATAACACTTGCAATTATTAGTATGCGAAATTAATCTCTTCCGCGCCTTTTGTATGCTAAATTTTTAAAAGATTTTTCTTTAATCGGGAAGTGTTCGAATTTCTCTCTGAATTCTCACTTTTCAGGAAGTTGGGCACCCCATCGCGCCCCTACATCCTTAAGGAACTGACAGAGCTCTCATAAATCATGTTTCGGATATCTATATTTTTAAGCTGAGATGCAACGTCTACCGGACATTGCTTCTTTTTTTTCTACGAATTTTCATCAAAAACAAAATTGGTAGAAGTTAAATACTTAAAAATCATTTTACCGCAGACTGCAGTTTAAACATTGACATTGATATATATATATATATGACAGGACTTTGGAATACTTATTCAGATTTTTTCAGAGAGATTTTCTTGAATTCAAATTAAAAAATAAAAATGAAAATTGCAATAAGAAAAAAATCGTTCTGACCAAATTTGTAACACTTCTCCGAAGTCTCAGGACTCATACACATAGAACTATACATATACATTATACATATAGAAATGTTCAAACAATATTCTGCAGTGAAAAGATTTTTATGCGGCGAATTTTTTCCAATAATCGTTTTGAAAAAAATGTGTAAAAAAAGCAAGATTTGGGAAAATTTTGGATTCAAGCTCGAAAATATTGATATCTGATGCAGGATTTATGACAATTTCGTTAAATTTTTAGATACCGGCACTTAGCATGTTAAGTTGCAAATAATCATGAGTATATAAATTGTTTTTAAGAAAATGTAGTAAAAATTGTGGTTGCTTTATAACATAAATTTTATGATAAAGGTATGTTGTGATAAAGTTTCTTGTTTTTTTTCCTGTCTGTTATTGGCTGATACGTTTGTTTTGCCATTATTGTATTATTTTTGTCAAGGCGCTTGTCTCGTTCACCGAACAATAAATTCATAAATGAATGAAAGAAATAAAAAATCGGGGTTAAAATTTGAGAGATCGAGGGTCAACCCCAGGTCAAATTGGTATGGAATGCCTTATAGATTTTAATTAATTATGCATCAGTATTAGGTTATGCAAAAGTGTCAATTCACGTAGGAAAAAGATAAGTAGAATTCGAAGACGCCGAATGTTCAACGGCCTTTTTATTGAGCGCTTCCAGATAGTAAAAGAGCTTACAAATATGTACTTAGGTGTCGCCAGTAATTGCGAAAGCATTATTGGCTCAATGCGGAAAAATAACTGATAAAAATATTGTATAATCCTGTCTTATCTTTAGCATGATTTATAGTCAATGTAACAAACGTAAGTTTTATGCATAAACCGTAAACTGTGAGTTAAATGTACTGTTCATTTGCGATTTTCGATTATGAAAAAAATATAAAAACAAAATTTCAAAAATTCAAGTACTTTTTACAATTTCATTACACATCATACATTTATTTAGAAATAGTACTTTTATGCATAAAAACTTTCAATACTCGACATTAAATTTTAAGTAGATTTTTTAACCGTGTATGTTAAAACTTTTCAACGAACTCCTGACACATAACTTTTACAGCTTAATGACTTATTAATAATAATTGAGATGAGGATCTTCAAACGTGGTTGTTTTAATTCCTCTCATTCCCAATAATTTTGCTGTGTAATCTACCAAATTGGCGTGCGATGTTGATCGTATTTTTCCAAAATTTCACATGGCAATTTCCAGAGTATATGGAATCAAATACCCAGGACTCAAAAATTTGGAAAACTGTTTAACAGTAAAGAAACATCGATCTAACAAAATTTCGGATACGAGTGACTGCAAATGTAGAGCTGGCGAGATGTGTAACAGAAAAAATGACTGTGGATACTCATGTACTTTGCCGATCGCTAAACGAAAAGTACTAGAAAGTGACGACAAATTTGAACATCACGGCAATTTTATTCGCAATCCATTCAGAAATATCGGCGATATTAGTGCTTCAATACAGAAAACTTGTGATGATATCCACACATCACGGTACGAAGGAAGTTGTGACGAAAGTTATCCTACAATCATGAAAATTGAGTCGTGCTGCAATTGTGCATATTAGATATTTTAACGTGATAAAAAATACCACTGAGCAGGCACAAAAATTAAAACTTACTTCAAAAGTAAGACATTTGGTTACACAAAATGTCTTACTAAAAAGTAAGACAGTCTTACCAAATGTCTTCCTTTATATTCACGGTAAGACATTTGGTATCACAAAATGTCCTACTTATAAAGTAAGTACAATTGGTAAAAGATATTGAAACAAAATGTCGAATTTTTTCTGGCACAAAGAGTAATATAAAATTTCGTATTTCAGCTTAAAAAGTTAGATACAATGTCTTAGTTTTTTTAGCACAACAACTGGGATAAAATGTCTCACTTTTTCTGGCACAAAAAGTGAAATAAACTGTCTTTCTTTTTCTAGCACAAAAAGTGAGACATTTTGTCTATCCTCTGTGGTAAAAAAATGTCTGAATTTTTCTAGCACAAAAAGTTAGTCACATCTTACGTATGTTTTCATGCCTGGTTTTCCTTTTTTGTAGCCAAGTTCATTCATGCAAATTAGTTTTTCATTTTTTGCTGCACATACGGGTACAATTAAATGTGCATCGTTCCTCTTATATTCAATCTTCTCTGTTCTTTTTGTAATTCTGACGAAATCTTTTTATCTGAAAACGTCAGCAGAAGAATTTTGTTAAGTTTACAGAAAATTTTTGTATAATTTTTGAGAAGTTCACAAATAAAGTATTTTTGTATAACTAAAAATGACAAAAAAAAATTCTACAAAATTATCAAAACAATCCCGTGGGCATTCAAGGACTAACAATATTTTGTTACGGTGATGTACTAGTTTTCGATCAGTGAGCGAAATTCTGAAGCGTTATTCTCAGTCACATCTGATCTCTGAGAATTGAGGAAAAAGCGTTTACCACGCCTAAAAATTCTGCAGTGAACAATTTACAATTCTGCAATTTTATGAAGACATACGGTGCACCAAAATGTTTTGAGGTAAACTAAGAGACTGAATGAAAAATTTTTAGTTTTGGATGCCTTATTATATTCGTCGAATAGGGCTTTCTAGTTTGAGTATAGAAATTCTGGGAATAGAAATAATTCAATTAACTGTAATCAATTGCTTAGTGAGTTTTGAATAGAGAAAGATTAATTTACACATTTGAAATCATAGCTTTTTCATAAAGGCCTGAAATAAAATTGCCTATATATGATCCAGAATTCACTCTTCGACAGATAAATAAGACATCGAGCAGTAGAAATTGTTGACCGGTTTGGTATGGAAGCTACGACCAATTAACGAGGTTGGACCGCTCGACACTAGTCAAATGAATGCTAATTTTTTAAAATTGTCAATACAAAGTTTCATGCATCAAACGACTATAGTTACCTTTGTATTGAAATAAAGATCCTTGACTTAGAAAAATATTAATTTCAATGGATTTATAAAAATATTAACTGGTTTATGCTAATTTTCGAAAAGGCACATAATTAAAAAATTACAGCCATTGGTTTACACATCAATACAATTTCTTCGTAAACAAACAGCTGTAAATTTTGAATTGGGAATACTATCAAATATCTAGACTTCGAATACGTAAAGCATCTCTCAACGAAGAGAATGAGTGATACATAAAAATTAAGCAAAATAAACGGATTATCTTTAAAAAGGCTAAATGAATATGTGCCTTTTCAAACTTTAGCATAATCCCATTGATATTGGTGAAAATCGAGGGTAATTATATTTTTTCGAAGTAAAAGACATATGCAGCTATGAGAATCAACATTCATTATAATCAATAGATGCATAAAAGTTGGTCTAAATTAAATAATAAGCTCAGCACTCTTTTCACAAGTAAAACGCTCCAACCTTCTAAAAAATTGTACCTTTTACCTCACGCTATTTTGGTGCATTGTATTTTGTTGACAAAAATGCTTTGCTATATACTCAATGAGGTTCAAATATAAGATTTGCAAAAGGAGGATGTCACAATACATTTTTAAAATGATTTTTCCATGTGATTGGGTCGCCTTACAAAAAGATAACGTTGTATTAAGGATGATGGTACGTACAGTCCCGCCAATCGTGCGTTTCAGGGAAAATTTCGATTACTTCCCGATGAGATAAGAATCGGAAAAAAATAGATATTAAACGTGCTGAAAAGATTAATTTTGCATAGTTATAATTCCAAAATATTATTAACAAATTTCTGAAAAAAAAAAACAATTGTTTAACAAACAATCAGTCAAACTAACTTTTTTTTCTAATGAAAATGATATGTTTATTTAGTTGAATGCGTATGATTTTTTTCAGATTTTTTTCTTCATTTTGATTTTGACCTTTTTATTTTCAAAAATCTGCGCGAAATAACGAATTTTGGATATGTATTTGGCATAAAACTATCTACTGCACTCAAGATTTTTTTTCAAAACGCATATCCAAAATTTGTTATATTCTGCGCATTTGTCAATATAAAAAAAATAAAAATCAAAATAAAGAAAAAATCTGAAAAAATTCATACGCATTCAAAAAAATTTACATATCATTTTCATTTAAAAATATATATGTTAAACAATTGTTTTTTTTACCAATTTGTTGATAACATTTTGGGATTATTATTATGCAAAATCAATCTTTTCGGCACATTTTATATGCATTACTTTTTACCGATTTTTATCCCATCGGGAAGTGATCGAAATTGTCTCAGAACCTCACTTTTGGCGGGACTGTACGTATAATACATCCTTAAGTGTCTGTGATGGCTAGACTTGCTAAAAATGAATACATTCCTTTCCCTAATAATCCTAGAAGAGTGCGCGCTGACGGAACTCTCGGAGAATGTTACAAGTCGTGGCAAACTTCTGACGGAATAAAAAGTCGAAGAAACGGATCATCCAACGAAAAGGAATGTATCGTGTGTGAAAAGGCCGTAAGTTTGAAATGCAGTTGTAAAATAACTTTAAGAAAAGGCACAAAAATTATGACCTCATTTGTCGAAACGTAATCTATATCGGATTACGTTTCGACAAATATCGGATAGATATTGTATCGCATGCTGGAAAATCTAAACAATAATCATATAGCTACGGAATTTTTCGGGCGAGCAAACAGAAAAATCTGTGGTGAAAAAGTCGAGTGAAGACGAAGATGAGAATAATTCAAAACCAATTCCAAATGATTTACCCTGCATTCGTTGTTGCGATGACTGCCGTAGCGGGGAATCTCTGAATAAAATAGAATCTTTTTCCAATTCATCGAATACTCATGAAGAAACTGTATCAGATTCTTCAAAATTACAAGCGAGCGATGCGAAGAAAATTAACAAGATCAAAAATGGGTCTTCTATCTCGTCAACGGAAGTTTTTTCGCTTCGAAAAGGGCCTCCCTTCAAGATTCTGCAGGTAGATCATCGAAATGGTTTTGATAAAGGTCAGTCCACCATTTTCTCATATAATTTCCACACCTTGAAAGAAAATTATTGTAAATTTACATCAACGGTTTTGGTAAAAAAAAATTTTTACCGAAACTTACTGGGTGCGTACTTTACTAGGTGCGATAATAGAAGTTTTCCGCATGCTTCACGTATGTGAAAAACCCAATATTTACATATTGTGCAGTAAAATCTTTTATCGTACTCGTTGGTATTTTCTTATTTCGTGCGATTTTAACAAGCGCTAGAATAAGCTTTATTTCACTCGGTGCGAGAAACGAGATTTTATGCACGCTTTTGTGCATAAATCCGCATTTTTACACCTTTCGAAATATAATTTCGTACGATATTCGTGCGATAAACGTCTCCTCAGTTCGTGTGATTGCAACACCGGTCAGAAAATAAATTATCGCACTAGTATCGTAATAGTGTATTACGATACTAGTGCGATAAATAATTGTCAGTAGTATCGTAATAGTATATTCCGATACTAGTATCGTACTAGTACGATACTCTGACCAGTGTTGCAATCACACGCGTTGAGAAGACGTTTATCGCATGAGTTTCATATACAATTTTATTTCACGAGTGCGAGAAGTGCGATTTCTCGCACGCGAAGCCTGTGAGAAAAAGCGTTGTACAAAGTTCTACTTGGCAACACCTTACAAATGATCATTATTATAACTAATTACACTTTAGGAATTGCACCAGTTCTAGAAGAACAACTTGTACATAGAAGAACAAAAAACAATGAAAGTCGACGAGAATCTTTGGTCGATTCGTGTGTCTCGACATCTAGGGAACATTCAGACACCTCGGTAATACAGGAAATGGAAGATGAGGATTTGACGTCCGGGGACATAAGTAACGGATATAAAGAACGCCGGATGAGGTAAAGTTTATTGTTTATGTTTACTGCGATATTATATTATGTTAATATGCAAGGACTTCTGGTACGTTTTGACAAAACTGCGGTATTAATATTATGAAAGCATTTTCAGCAGTACTTTCATAGCCAAAAGTATCCTCGAAAAAACATATTTTTTGATCATTTTAAAAGTCCAGAAAAAATCGTCAAAAAGTCTTACCGCTCTTCTAAAAAATGTATAAAATTGTTAAGAATTATTTTTAAAAGCGTCCTTTCAAAAAATTCAAAAAATAGATCTTCGCCTATTCAACTACTACAAATTTAAAATAAAGCCAGTTCGAATTATGTTTTCACATGATACAGTAATTATCCAAAATTAATTCGTTACTTTTTTTTCAGTAGCTCTACAGCAAAACTGATTACGAAAGTAGGAGCTAGTAGTTCGAACGAAGACGATACTGATAAGGCTGATACTGACAGTGTTAAAGAATTCAATAGTTTAATACGAAATGTAAGTAAACTTAAATCTAACGTAAACTTAATTCACATGAATAAAACAAAATAATTGTACCCATTCATTTTACAATGCATTCATTATTTTACTCACAATCAATTTGATTAATATCTTACACAGAATACAATATTGAGCCTACAAGACTCCTGCAGTTCGGTTCAAGATTTGGGCGCTGTATTTTCAGACGATAATTGGCACGAGTACAAGAGAAGATCGATAGCCGGTCAAACAAGTGAGAGACATATCAATACAATTCAAGTAGTTGGTTTTTACAGCGGCAACTGTAAAAATAAAATTAACACCTGATTAATATTTCTGTTTATTTGTTTATCTAGAATCTTCGAGACCTTCAGCACTGACAACTGATGGAAAAAGCGCCATGTTTCATCTTCGTTCAGATAGCGTAAGAAATTTTAGATTCAAACAGTATTTTATAAAAAATATTTTTAACACGAGAATTGAGGAATTTTGTTGTTGTTTTAGTCCTACAGAGGTAACGACACAATAATAATAAGGATCGAGAGTCTATCATTTGATCACAAATGCTCCTTGCTGGAAGATCCTGAAATTCATCAGCTATACGTCGAATTCTCGTTTTTGGGTTATCATGGTGCTGATCTGGAAACTATATCAGTTCCAAAGCCAACTGCTAATACTGCGGCCTACTTCAATTACATGAGAAGTAAGTTTCGGTGGTTGCTCATTCGTAATAAGAATTGACCCGGTAAAAAGTTATATTGCAGCGATGTAATAGCAACGTAACCGAATATAACAGGTAATATTGCCTGGGAGTTACGTGTAAGTAACATGTAAGTTGCAATTGCATAACAGGTAAATTACTGGTATAACTTATTAACATTATTATCATTCATTAATAATTATTCAACCTATTTAGTATTATTACCTTCTTCAAATTTTGGAGCTTCAAGTTAGCAACAATCATGGGCTACACCGAAAGAAAAGAGTTCATCCCTATCAAGCCATGTGACCTCAAAGAGGACCGTGAAACAACCATAAAGAGACCCTAAAAACGAGCGTTCGTTTTCTATTATGCAGAAAGTAACCATGCGAACGACCTTAAAACGACTAGTATGGTGGATGTACCGTTTTTGACCACTGTACCATTAGTGGCCACGCAAAACATGTATAGATCAATTCATCATTACTTTAATTTATAGAAATTACTAAGTGTGTTTGTTCTACAATAATCAAAGAAAACTTTATGCTTTGAATATTCAATGCTTAAAATGCCTTATTGCTTAATAAATTGGGTTTAAAGCCGTTTACATCATTTGTGGTCAGAACTGTCATTTACATGCAATAGGTATGGCCACAAATGGATCAAGTTGATGGCCACAAACGGTACTTCTACCCTATAGATTTTTTTGCGGTCGCTAATTAAGGAAACGACTATACTGGTCGTTTTAAGGTCGTTCGCATGGTTATTTTCTGGCACAAAACGACCGGTCGTTTTCTTTGGGTGACAATACGGTCGTTCGATATGCTGGGGATTGACGCCAATGAAATGAGAGGCTTGATTTTATTTCATTGATTCCAACGAAATATTTCATTGATTTCAACGAAATATTTCATTGATTTCAACGAAATATTTCATTGATTTCAACGAAATATTTCATTGATTACAACGAAATATTTCATTGATTACAACGAAATATTTCATTAATTTCAACGAAATATTTAATTGATTGCAACGAAATATTTCATTGATTTCAACGAAATATTTCATGGATTTCAATGAAATATTTTATTGATTTCAACGAAATATTTCATGGATTTCAATGAAATAGTGCACTCAAAATTAAAAAAGACCATTTTGTTGCCTGTGGAAGAACATTTACTTAGTGGGCTCATAATGTAGAAACAGTTTCTTTGTTTAAAGAACAGGTTTCATTGACTCAAAGAAAGGTATTTAAACACATATAGGGTTGTCTCTCTCCTAATCTAACCTTACTTTTTGTTTTCCGCTTCTCCCGAACAAACGGTTTCGAGTTTCGAGGGGCTCAGACGTCAGCCCATTTCTGCTGTACTTGAGCAAGGTCTCTAAAAATTTAAGCTTCATCTGCCTAGTAGCTTAGGAAAAAGTAGGTCTCCACATTCTAAACCGTGGTGGGCGAAGGGCCGCAGAATTTCTAGTGAAATCAATGAAAAAACAGAGACGATTGTTCTTATTCAATATCATCACTCTTTATTAAGTTCGAGATCATTCAATAAATAAATAGTATTGAAACTCAAGTATTTTTTTTCATTAGCAAAGATTGCCGTGAATCAATGAAATACTTTTGTTCGGTGTACAACACCTTTGAAGGGTGCACCCCAACAGTGTAGTTAGAACAGCGTACCTTCGTACTCTTAATTGTAGACGTCTGAGTCATCGAATCACTTGCGAGAGACACGTTTGAACGGTCAGCTATCTAGCGGACCGTTTGTACACTACGTTATTGTAATGTCACAACATTACACCTCATTGATATTAAAGTTACATTACCCAGATAGAAATTTTACCTTGTCGACAAAAATGCGCCATGTACTGCAGCATTAAGCTGCATTATTAACGGCACAGCGTCCTGATGCCGGTAATGTGCCAGCTAAATTCCGACACGCTGTGCACGCCAACGCGTGTTGGAACTTTGCAGACACATTACCGGCATCAGGACGCTGTGCCGTTAATAATGCAGCTTAATGCTGCAGTACATGGCGCATTTTTGTCAACAAGGTAAAATGTCTATCTGGGTATAGTACATTACGAAACCGGTGCGGTGGTCTAGTGGTTAGAGTAAAGAGTTAGAGTAGAAAGTTAAAAATACGGTCGAAATGTACACCCAGAAAAAAGATTGAGTAACATTAACTGAAATTGTCTATTCAACATTTGTTCATTTCAATAAACGAAAATTTGCTTTCCCTGAAACAAATATGTATTTCATACAATTTTGCAGTTTATTTATTTCGAACATTTATTTATTTAAAGCAGTTTTTACTGTGCAGTGGACACTAAATAGATATTATATTTGTTCGTACTAAATACTTTCTTCATCCGGAAATAATATCTAGTTAAAACGACTGGATACATGTATTTGATTTTCTTATTCAAAATCAATTAGAACTTTCTTTTAATCCAATACGTAATTACTTTCTTTAATCCTTAGAAATTACTTCTCTGTAATTGATTTAGTTATTTAAATCAACGTTTCGTTGATGATCTAGTAATGAAACACCAAAATTAACTCTAATACGTATTTATGTTCATCCATAGAAAACATTTGGTTCAATGGGCTTGTCATATATTTATACAAAAAATATATACTGTTTAATTCAACTTTTATGTAAGTGTCGAATTTTCATAATGGAAGACTATATAATGTGGAAGATTCTCGAAATACGCATTCCCGCTTTCTGTGCGACAGTAACGGATTCATGATCGGTTTTATTTTGTATTTTTGAAAAAAGTCCACTTAATGGAAATTGCCCTTAGATAAAATAGATTTTTTAAAATACATACAACGTATTGGCAGCACATTAACAAACGTAACAACAAACACAAACATACATTGAAAGAAATGAATGTACTCGATTTATTTGGAATGAATTCACAAATTTATGTATTTTGTAAACAGAAAGAATAAATTATGCGACGTAAATATATATATTTTTTCGTAACGAAGAAATGTATATTTAATTGAAACATATTTTTTCCTACGAAGTAATAAAGATACATTGCAATCAAATACATATTTCTTAGGTTTGAATATATTTATTAGTCGCCAGATGTATTACTTACAAATAAAAAATATTATTCGAGTTGAATACAAGTCTATTACCCAGTAAGACAAACTTGTAGTTCGGGGTGCACGGCGTGCTGTCAGAAAGCTCTAATCTGCGACCGCATTAAGCAGCGTTCTTACGGCACGACGTGCCGTAACGCGCACCTTGCCGCCACAGGTGCAGCACATCGTGCAACTCGCCGAATTAGCACGATGTGCCGCAGCTGTGCCGGCAGTGTGTCCGTTCAAGCACGTTGTGCCGATAGAACGCTGCTTAATGCGGTCGCAGATAACAGCTTTCTGACGGCACGCTGTGCAGCTAGTTCCGCCACTATGCCGTCACTGTGCTGCCAAATGTCTATCTGGGTAGCTCAGCATTCAAATAAGAAAATTTATTTCCGATACGTAGGTTCTAGTCCAGTTAACTAAATATTTTTTCTGGATGTAGCTCCAGATGCATACGTGAGACCCGCCCAGGTAACTGTGGGGGTCACATGTATACAAGTGCAGAGGCAAACTCGAGATTGGCATAGATTTTTCCGCAAGTTTTCCCTATGCCCTTAGCAGAAATGCTATGGCGAATGCGATATAGAGGTTGAAATCCGATGCGGTTGAATTGGGCCCTGATTACTGATCCGGACCAGGGCCTCAGCAGTAAACTGGTTACTGACCGGGGCCGACCCTGTAATCGGCGTAACGTCTGCAGAAGGGAGGGAATGCGAATAAAAAAAAGTACATTACGATACAAGTTAGCTAGGATGTAACAATTATATGATCCGTGTGTAATAACTGCAACATTAAATATTACTATCATGTTATATAACCGCTACATACTACAAGGATAATTGTTATTGTTACATTACATGTAACTTTCATGTTCTATTGCCGTAATATGACGTGTTTACTGGGAACAGACATTTTTGGTATACTTTACAGAGTTTGAAATCGACGAGGATCAACACCAAATGCAACGAAGTATAATGCGAGCGATGATGGCTGACGACGACAATCCGACGATTAAATTTACTGTTGTCAGCGAACCGCTGCCTGAAGACACGGAAACGAAGGAATGCGTGGAAGTTGGGTACGTTTCACGTACGTTTCGAGCTGATAACAAAATTCCTTCATGGCGTACGTAATGAATCAATCTTCCAAATTCTATGGGACAAATTCGGATGCCTTGAGTTTTTTTTTTGTAGAGATTGAAAAAAAAGTTGGAACAACGAAATTAAAAAAAATGTTATACACTTGCCTTCTTTTTTTTAATTTTCCACTTTGTTGAAGCAAAATCACAAAGTCCAAAATTGAGGTACGTTAATTTTGTGACTTCATCTTCATGGTCCCGACTTTTCGATGAGACAAATTTTTTTCAGCCTTGCTACGGGAATTTCTCGCTAATTAGTAAGAAACACCGTTTTTTTTTTGGTTACTACACTGAGAAAAAAATTGTGGGTGCAGTGAACATACATGAGAAATTTAGTCAACCGCATATGGTTGGCTCAATGACAATTTCACTGTCTCAACGAAATAGAAGTTGACTCAATAAAATGAGGTTGGCTCAACCTCTCGGCGAGGTTATGTACGGCGAACATCATGGTGAATTTAAGTCAATCGGCTAAAATGAGCTTGAGTCAACCCCGAATCGGTCAAATCAACCTAAAAGAGGTTGGCTCAACCACATCGAAAGCACTTGACTCAAATTCATCATTGTGTTCGCCGCATATAACCTCGCCGAGAGGTTGAGCCAACCTCATTCTGTTGAGTCAACTTCTATTTCGTTAAGACAGTGAAATTGTCATTGAGCCAACCATATGTGGTTGACTAAATTTCTCATGTATGTTCACTGCACCCACAATTTTTTTCTTAGTGTAGAATTGTAGTGGAAAAATGGATTGTTTGTAGTCTCCATGTTCAAGTTGAATAATAGTACATTACGATACTAGTGCGATGAAACTTTTCTGCGACGAGTGTGATTTCGCAGCACGAACTGAAGGCGAGTGTTGTAATCACATGAGATCAGAAAAAGTTTGTCGCACGAGTATTGTATACAATTTTATGGCACTAGTGCGAGAAGTGCCTGTTTGACGCACGCAAGCGAAGGAAAGTGTGCGTGAAGTGCCTACTTCACGCACACTGTGGTATTAAAGTATCAACGTTATTTGCAGAATTTGACATGAATTATCTTTGTGATTTCCAGTTATGCTTTTTTTAACGTTCGGGATCATGTTTTGAGTGGCGGCTCTCATGAAGTTTCATTGACAATCGTAAATTTGACGCAAACAGAAGCAATTGGTGTCCTCAAAGTAAGAAAGAAAACACTTTTTTGATGAAAAAATAAAATGAGATTTTTGTTCGTGTGAAAGACATTGTTCTCTCTGCATTCTTTTTCAGATTACGCTGCTCGGTGTGGAAGTCATTCGTCGATGTATGTCAGATTTAGAATGAATCTTTCAACATTTTTTCACGTCATGAACCACAAAAGTGTTTTAAAAAAAACTTTATTAAACGTATTTCAATAAAATTATTGCATTATTATGTATTATCTGGAAATCATGTTTTTTTTTTCAATCTGTGTAATTTTTGTATAACGTATTTGCTCAATAAATAGTGTATAGTCTACCATATATTATTATTGTTGTCTCCCATATATTATATTAACAACATTCAATACAGCGATATCAACAAATTGTCTATGCGAGGGTTTCCGATTCAAATCCGAAAAATCCCACATCGTCGTTATCTACATCATACTAATCAGTAAGCCATCCATAACTTAATATCCGAACTTGCAAAAATTCTGAAAGACACTTCGAAAATTTTCCAGAGATTCAGGAAATCTTCCCGTCGGTACAATTCGGCGTAAAATTTTCTCCCTTCGTTAGAGTAGCAAAAGAAGAGTTTGTATTCTTGGTCGCACCTAACGCAATTGCTTTTTGTTTCTCTTTGATCGCCGATAATAGTTTTGTTCTTCGGAAAATGTCGTTGTATATGTTGGTGGCAACTTGAAAGTCTCGACAGTCTCTAGGCTCTCGAGAAATCGACCAGACTCCTTCAATTGTGTCGATACCTTCGCATACTCTACATGCACCTGTTGTAATTATCCCATTATTTTTGAACTCACTTCAATTGTTGATTTTTTTTTCATAAATGATTCAATATTTAATTTTTTATTTCAAGCATATTGGAAATTTTTTTTTTAGTAAAAGCAAACAAAAACAACGGTTGTTTATATTCCTTCTTCAGAATTGGAATATAGAATATTCTCTGAATCAATGAAGAAAATTTATATGAAACAGATTAAATGATTCGCAAAGAAATGAATTAGTGAACTTAATATGAAGAAACCAGCAAATGACCAGTGAACAAAAATATGTGGTTCAATGCAGCAAAGATTCTGTTATTAGTTTTTCTATTATTCACATGCAATTTATGAAATCATTAATTGTTGAAAAAAATTCTATTAAGTGAAAAATGGATTATATTACAGGTCTACTTAATTAGTACACAATTCATACTTCACCTACTAACAATTTGAGAATTTAATATTTAATACAAATATTATTAGTAGATTTCTTATCAAAAACCGTTAAATAGCAGTGATAATAATTTTTTATATCTAACACAAACCATATTTCACTTAATAGGAATTTTTTATTATTAATGATTTTACAAATTTCATGTGAATGGTTAAATAGTAAACTGTTTGCTCTACCGAATCACATCCTTTTCTTCATTGCTCATTTGTCGATGATGCTCTCTGTATATGTCAGACAGAAGCATGATATTAAGCTTGCGGGGTTTTACGTAATTCGAACTTTCGGCTGCAGATATGGTGAAAAATATAGTATACGCCACTCTGGGGTGAAAGTAGACTATCCCCAACCGCATGTTTACCACCCTCGCCTTCGGCTCGGGTCGTAATCTTACGCGCGGTTCGACATAGTCTACTTTCGCTGCCTAGTGGCGTAATATACTATTTTTTGTAACACGTGCATGAACAGCGGTGTTTTCGACGACAGTTTTACGGGCTGATAGTGGCTAGTTTCATAGCAGTGTTAAAACAATCGATCGACGCGAATATATTTCGCGTTTCTTTCACTTTCGTCCTTTCGGTGTGTCACTTTCGTCCCAAGGGACGATTTTACGTCCCTAGGGACGAAAGTTTGGAACCTCGCTTTTTACTGTTCTTCCCTCAAAACTACCATCCAATGCACCATTATTCATGCACTCGCTACAAAAAATATAATGTGTATCATGGGCCAAAATAAGCAATTGCGACTCATGTGATTGCAGCACTTCGCTCGGGCAAACTTCACACACTTCGCAATCGCAAACTTTCGACCCTTGTTGCATAATATACTATTTTCAGATTTCAGAAAGAGTATCAGAAAGAGTAGAGATTTTGGATCGGATTTCAATACCAAAAATGGGAATCAAATGCATTACTGCCGCAAAATTTCATTGCGGTACATATATGTTTTCAAAAGTTTTTTTAAAAGACAGATAGACAGAAATAAATTAATGTGTTTCAGTTTTTGGCTATTTACATTTCGGTAGAAAGATTGATTCTCATTATATTAAAAAATATGCCACCATATTGTTATAGCAATTTTGAACGAAAAAATATTCCACACAGACATAGACTAGTTTTTTTTCTTCATTTTTTAATTTCCTTGTACGTTTGCATATTAAATATTCTTATATTTATTTTATCAATGCTTCAAAATATTTTTTTCAACTAAAAACATAATCGATCTTACAATATTTATAGTGAGGAAATAAATGATGGTAAGTTGAAAAGTGAAAAATTCAATAAATTACTAAATAACTTGTGGGCCACTTTGCTTTCCTATTTGAATAGCTTTGTTTTCGTGTAATAATTATACTTCCCGTATTATCATGTCTTATTATTTATTTTTGTCAAAACGTACCTACGAAGACAGCCAAAGATTTCGTGTGATTGTCAATAGCTATGAGAGAAAACGGTCCACCTCGACGAAATGGTGCATATCCAGTTATGTTCCATGTGGAATTGAGAAGACCCTGATGAGCCATTCCAACAGGCAAAATGAGTTTCGCCATTGAAACGTTTACGCTGCGATTCGACACCACCATATCAATACGAACGCCTGCCTGAGTAGTGACCCATGAACCCGAAAGTCTGCAAGGCAGACCTATGGAACAGAAATCAAAATATTTTACGATTATCGAACGAACGATCTTAAGGGGAAGAAGGGTGGAAGGGGAAAAGTTAGCTAATGGCAATAATCGTATGAGAAATCTAGAAAAATTCACCTAGGTACCTTTTTTTAACTCTCTAACAACATATATACTTTCACCCAAAAAAGAACATTGATTTAAGCACTGTCGATTTTTTAGAATAGCCTAGAAAAATAATATAAAAAATCTGCCAGGCTGGATTATTGTTGAAAGTAGTATGCAAAGAACGAAAAAAAAATTGGCAGGTCAGAATCTTGAGAATTTTAGGAGGAGATGCATTTCTTCCAATCGAGAGCGATACATTTTTTATTATTTTCAGGTACCACTTTTTTTTTTTTTCTTGAGGATGTATGGTACGTACAGTCCCGCCAAAAGTGAATTTCAGAGACAATTTCGATCACTTCCTGATGGGACAAAAATCGAAAAAAAAATAATGCATATAAAACGTGCTGAAAATATTGATTTCGCATAATAATAATCTCAAAATGTTATTAACAAATTGGTGAAAAAAAACAATTGTCTAATAAACAATGAGTCAACCTAACTTTTATTTTAATGAAAATAATATGTTAATTTATTTAAATGCATACGAATTTTTTCAGATTTTTCCTTTATTTTGATTTTGATTTTTTTTTATTTTGAAAAATGCGCAGAATATAAAGAATTTTAGATATGCGTTTTGCGAAAAAATCTTGAGTGTAGTAGATGGTTTTATGGCGAACACATAGCCAAAATTCGTTATTTCGCGCACATTATTGTACACGCACACAGTGATTTACATGAGCAAGCGCTCGAACGAGATTTTCCAAATAATTCAAAATGCCATAAAATTTGAACCACTCGACCGATTGATGTCAAATTTGTACCAAATATCTTTCTAAATGTTCCTCTAAGTGTGAAGAAAACTTGAGATAAATCCGTGAAAAACTTCGAAATTTTTTTTTACGTGAAAGCTTTTTTTTTTCTTTTTGTACACAAAAATGGAAATTTTCTGTCATTTCAACAGTTCATTAGACCAAAATTTCAATTGAAAATCAATAATCGTAAAATCATATTGGCAATTGCAGCCGGATATCTCAGAATTTGCATGAGTTATAGTATTCGCAGACATTTTTGAAAAAATTAAAATTGTGATAAGTCAGAACGGTTAGACAGATTCTCGGGAAATTTAATACACACAATGTTTTACGGGTAACCTATTTATATACGAAATTTCAGCTCGGTGTCTTTTTTATTGCGTAAATTATAGCGTGAAAACGATTTTTTCGAAATTTAAAAAATGCTGTAAGAAAATCCGTAGAAAATTACGACAGTTATCGGGCGTACAATGAAATCTGCACATACAGACATTTCGTAAAAACCATTTTTCTCGATGTTTCAGACGATTTTAAGTATCCTGCCATGAAAATCTCGAAAAAAAAAAAATTTCACGGAAACAAGGCTTCCTCTATGAGGAAGCTTTGTTTGACAAAAATAATTAGGAAGCAGCTTGCAAAGTTCAGCTTTGCAGCTCTATTTTTTATCAAAGTTCATTTCTGAAGAAATTCAACCACATGGCAAATTATGACGAAACTGTGTACCTATTATTGCTAAATAGTACGGATTTTATGTCTGAAGTTTGAATCGCTATCATATGTTTTGTTAAGGTCAATACAATAACATCATTTTTCCTGCACTTAGGAAGAATTATTTCAGGAAATATCATCAATTTTACGAAAGGAAGAGCACGCACGTCTTTTTTTGAAAATTTTTAAGGAGCCATAAATTAAAAATTACTGCATACATTCTGTAAAAAATTGCAACAATCAAAGACGAATTACTGCTTCATTTGTGTGTCAAAGTTTAGCTCAACCAAATTCGTTTAGGTTAAACGAATCTTAAGTTACACGTGATTGAAATTTCGAAGACCTGCACACATACACACACGCATACATACGGACACTTTTTCCAAACCACTTTTCTCGATGTTTCGGACAATTCTGAGTTCTGACATAAAATCTCGAATTTTTTCTTTTAAACAAAGCTTCCTCTATGAGTAAGCAAAATATTTTTTCGACTGCATCATCTCCCTAAACCATAACTGACACAATTTTTAAGCATGAAAGTAAAAAATATGTACGATCAACAGGTTCTCCTAAATTCAAAATAATAAATTACCGATGCGCACCTTCCTTGTTATCTGTTTTAGTTCTGTCCAGTTTCAAATCTTCCAACTCTTCAATTATTGTGTTTAATATCTGTCCAGCAACTTTTTTAGTTTCGTTGGCAACTCCGGTATCGTTATTCCGTCGATTGTCCAAAGTTTGGCCGGTCTCAGATAGTAACAATTTCTTTTCGTTTAAGCTCTTGCTTTTTTGGATATTTTTTTCTGTCATTTCCGGTGAAACTGCTGAAGCTTCGGTGGCTTTAATCTTCGGATTAACTTCATTTGATGTCATACAATTTGGCGTAGTCTGATCAGTTTTTTCGACCTTTGAGGTCGTCATCTCATGTTGCTTTGAATTTTCAATGTTACTTGGCTCCGAACATGTAGTAAATGTATTCACAGCCGAAGTAGATTCCGAAATATTCATTGGGCTTACAAAATTTTTATTCCTTTTAACGAATTCCGAAAGTGGAACGCGATTTATAGATCTTGATCGATAGTTCGGATACAATGATGAATCTTGTCGTAGATCAGGATTCAAACTACCATAATTATGGGAATGGTAATTTCTGATATTGAATCTCTCTGAATTTCGTTGATCTTCATAATCTCGGTGAGGTGAAATGCCTTGGGCATTTTTTGGACCTGGCGGAAAGTACACATTTGAATTTCCAAAATTCTGATCCGACATCAATGGATTTTGATTATTTTGGATGTCATAAATGTTATCCTGATTATTAGGATAATTATCTGCTAAAGATGTGGGCGAATTTTTTGGGATATCTTGCGGATCATTATTTAAAGAATACGGATCACTAAAATCGTCATTCTGCTTTCCAAGAGCCGATGAATACAAAGAATTATCGTCGGTTTCGATATTTTGATAACTTGTGTCCAAACTTTCAATTTCTGGATTATTCAGGCCGTTATTTAAATTTGAAACATCCTTAAAATTTTGTTCTTGTCTCACGATGTCCGAATTATCGTTTGGACTGATTTCTTTGCTATAACGATTTCCGTTGTTTATTCCTCGAAGCTTGGAAGTTTGGCGAGTCGATCTAATGCGAAAATTTGTTGGTCTTCTTCTGTGAAAATTAATTGAACTTCTTTGATCTCTTCTGTGACGCTTGTGTCTTGTTTTTTTCCGTTTTCTTGGTCCTGCAAGCCTGTTAACGATGCGAGAGTTTGGCGAACCGATTCCAACCGGTTCAGCCAAGCTATGACGACTTCGTTGAGGCGAATGAACAGCGGTGAGCTTTTTGAAGGTTTCCCGCATTTTTGGTGAATTCAGTTCTTCCTGCGCTAGTTTTTGGGCCAATTGCTGATCAGCCGAAAGTCTTGGATTCGATAATATGGCCTTCACGTAAGTTGTTCTACTGTTGCGAAATCCCGACGGCTGCTCAGTAAAATGTAATATTGTAAAATGAAAAGTTATGTAAGAAAAAAGATAAAATTTATTTATTATTATTTTTGATCTGACAAAAAGGAATTTTTTTTTGCAAAACGATTTTATAACATGAAAATACAACAGTCTCAACGAATGTTTGTAATCACAAACTTATTGATCAATTTAGAATTAATTTAATTGATTCTCAGTAGAGACCAACTTAGAATAATTCTAAATTGCAGTGTTTAAGTGTCTAATGAGTGCCTAATTTTAAGTGTCGCAGTTTTTGTCGTCGTTGGCAATTTTGGAAAATTATTTTAAAAAATATACAACGTTAATAATTTTTTCAGGTCTGACGAAAATAACGTTTCCTTTTTGCAAAAGATTAGATATAACATGGAAATTGAACAGTTTTAACAAATGTTTGTGGACAAACAAATTGTCCAAGTTGGAATAATTCAAATTTAGTCTTAACTATTTGTTGCCTTTTTTCTTCATCATTGGCAATTATGAGCAGTGATTTTCAGAAATCCGGGCCCAGTGATTATTTTATGTCTGACGAAAACCATTTTTCCATTTTGTGAAAAATATTTTATAACATGAAATTACAACAGTTTCAACGAATGTTTGTGATCAAAAACTTATTGATCAATATGGAATGATTCCAATTTAGTCATGACTGTGTGTCGCAGTTTTCTTCGTCGTTGGCAAATTTGTCAGATGAAAATAACGTTTTCTTTCCGTAAAAAATTTACTATGACATGAAGATTGAATTCGTAATATGTTTTTGGACAAAAACTTTTTGTTTAGTTTGGAATAATTTCGTCTTTACTATTAGTCGTAGGTTTCTTTATTGTTGGCAATAATCAGAAGCGATTCAAAAAAATCTAAACTTGATAATTATTTGAGATCCGACAAAAATGACATTTTCTTTTTGTAAAAAAAGTGGTTATAACATGAAAATAAAACAGTTTCAACAAACGTTTGTGATCAAAAACTTATTGATAAATTTTTCAATGATTCAAATTTAGTCTTTACTAGATGTCGCGATTTTTTCTCGTTGGCAAGTTTGGCAGATGGTTGAAAAAATCTAAACTTAATTTTTATAATTTTAGCAATTATGAGAAGCAATTTAAAAAAAATCTAAACTTGATAATTACTTCAGGTCTCACGAAAATTACATTTTTTTTTGCAAAAAAAAAATGGTCATAACATGAAAATACAAAAGTTTCAACAAATGTTTGTGGATAAACAAATAGTTTAATTTGGAACAATTAAAATTTACTCTTTACCATTTGTTGCGTTTTTTTTTCGTCGATGGTGATAATGAGAAGTAATTTTTTCTCAATCTAAGCTCAATAAATATTTTTGTTCGACAAAAATGGCATTTCTTCTTTGTAAAAAATATTATATAACATGAAAATGCAACAGTTTCAACGAATGTTTTTGGACAAAAACTTATTGTTCAATTTGGAATAATTAAAATGTAGTCTTTACTGTATGACGTTTTCTTCGTCGTTGGCAATTTCGATGTACTTTCGAATCCAATTTGCTGTGAGGTGATTTCAAGGCTAACGATTGATTAAAAATCATTGTGCTGGTTCGATCTTCTATGGCGGCTAATCTTTCCGTATATTCTTGTTCGTATTCTGTACTAATGATGCTGGCCAGTAGCGAGACAAGAACGATGAAACTGTCGTTGAATAAAAAAATGTAATCAACATTGAAATTCGAATTGATAATTTAAAAACAGGGATGCAAAGTAGAAGCTTGCACATTGCTCCCTCAATATTTTTTGCTGATGGTCATGATTTATGCCAATTTTTTATTTCAAATTCTATGTTTTGATTTTATTTTTTAAATTCTTTTTGTGACCTCAAAATATATTTTTAATATACTGATGTTTTAGAAGAATTTTATGTTGAGCATTTGTCGACGTTTTTTAGGTGGTAGACAAACAAAAAAATCTAAAGCGAACCTTTAAGATAGATGAAATATTTTATGCTTATTTCGATTTTGAATTCTGCTGTTACCTCCAAAATTCTTCTGAAATATCAGTTAAAAATATATATATTTTTCATGTACCGTGAAAATTGTATATTGAGCATTTGCCAGCGTTTTTCAGGTAATAGACAAACAAGAAATCTAAATCGAACCTTTAAGGATGAGGAGCAGGCTGGGGTGCTCAACTTACTAAAAAGTGAGAATTTAGAGCGAAATTCGAACACTTCTCGATGGAATAAAGATCTGAAAAAAATCAAGCATACAAAAGGTGCGGAAAAGATGAATTTCGGATATTGATAATTGCAAAATGTTATTAACAAAAATGTGAAAAAAAATTGTTCAACAAAAGATCCGTAAACTTAACTTTTTTTTCGAATAAAAATGATTCGTTAAATTTTCGGAGAACGTATGAATTTTTTCAGAATTTTGTCTAATGTTTAAAAATTGCGGTTTGTTTTTAAAATATGAGCTGTATTCGCGAATCTATTTGATCAATCGTTCAGAAACTTATTGGGTGTAATGGGTGATTTTGTGAGAAACACATATGAAAAATTCGCGACTCAACATGCATATTTTAAGAAAAAGAAAATCCAAAAAAACGAAATTTCGATGATTAGGATAAATACTGAAAAAATTGATACGTATTCAGAAAAATTGATGAATCATTTTCATTTGAAAAAATAGTTCGGTCGATGGATAATTTGTTTAACAATTTATTTTTCCACCTATTTGTTAATAACACTTGCAATTATTAATATGCGAAATTAATCTCTTCCGCACCTTTTGTATGCTTAATTTTTTAAAGATTTTTCTTCCATCGGGAAGTGTTCGAATTCCTCTCTGAATTCTCACTTTTCAGGAAGTTGGGCAACCCATCGCTCTTCTACATCCTTAAGATAGATGAAAAATTAAGTTTCCTTCGTTAAAAAAATTCTGTAGCGGATTCTAATTTCTTCTACGGACTCATGAATTAGGATAATTTTTTTGAAGTACGTGGATTTTTGAGTTGGGGAAGCAAAAAAATATAGTTGTCAAAAATTATTTTGTGCTTATTTTAATTTTAAATTCTGTTGTAACCTCTAACATTCTCCTAAAACGTGAATACATGAGAAATTTGAATTGGTATGAAAACAAAGCTTCCTCGATGGCGAAGCAATTATTACAAATTTAATATTAAGACCTGAACATTGTAAATGAAAATGTTCATTAATATTACAATTATAAATTACAATTTTCATTGACGTTAATAATATTAAAAAATTTTTTTTTCAAAAGATAATCGAATATCCAAAGCGAAACTCGCCTGAAAATCGTCAACTGCATTCCTCAACGAGGTGAAGTGACCTGGTGATCGGTCGCGAGGCCATGAGTCTCTTTGATCGCTGAGGTTATTTATGATAACTTCTATAAATGATCCTCGTGGCAACTGATTTCACTTATCCATCGGCTTAATCTTCACTTATCTTCACTTCGTATATCTTCACTTCTTTTCGATGTTCAAGTCCATTTTTCAGTATCTTATTGAGCGTAGAGTGTCCATCACTCATTGCCCAAGACTGTCATCATTTCAACGCCAAATTGACAAAGAGGCATACCTTTTTTTTCTGGCAGCGCTTGGCAATTGTTTAAACTGTCTGAAGGTAATGAACGAATTTTAGATTGTAGGTACATGCGATCTGTCGATCGAACCTTAAGGTAGTCGTCTTGCTACGTGCTAGTCAAATCAGTGTTAAATTTTGAAATGCATTTTAACAAATTATTGTAGTTCGATTGACGGTTTTAAAAATCAATTTGAGCATCAGCGTGTGTTGTTAATATGTAAATATATCCGCAGCCACGTTATATTAGAAAAAACCATAATATTAGTCCGATTATGAAGGGCAATAGATCATTTTGTTCATTGAAAGATGCTTCAACGATTTAACGAAAAGATTTTTCAATGTTATTATTTCTTCAAAAGTTACAGTCATTGGTATGTCCAATGTTAGGTTAAGTTGGATAAACAAACAGTTGTAATTTTTGTATAAATAATATTACTGAAAAATCTCTTCGTTAAATCATCAAAGCAACTTTCAATGAACAAGCTGAGCTATTGTTCGTCATAATCGGACTAATATTATGATTTTTCCTAATATATAACTGGATGACAGAAACATCTTATTAAACATCTGCATATATCATAGTGTATTTTCTTTTCAAATCGTGGTTGGTAATTTATTTATATGTTAAAAAAACATGCTGATGCCTAATTGAGTTCATAACACCGTCAATTGAACCTCAAAAACTTGTAGAAATTTTTTTCAAAGTTCAGTACTGATTTGACTAGAACGTATCAAGGCGGCTACCTTAAGTGTAATATTAAAGGCGAATTTACGACTTAAGGATGGATGATACGTACAGTCCAGTCAAAAGAAAGTTTCATAGACAATTTCGATCACTTCCCGATGGGATAAAAATCAGAGAAAAATAATGCATGTTAAACGTGCTGAAAAAATTGATTTCGCATAATAATAATCCCAAAATGTTATCAACAAATTGGTGAAAAAAAACAATTGTTCCAAAAAAAATCAGCCAACCTAACTTTTTTCTAATGAAAATGATATGTTAATTTATTTGAATGCATACGAATTTTTTCAGATTTTTTTCTTTATTTTGATTATGATTTTTTTTATTTTGAAAAATGCGCAGAATATAACAAATTTTGGATATGCTTTTTGCAAAAAAATCTGGAGTGTAGTAGACGGTTTTATGCCGAACACATATCCAAAATTCGTTATTTCGCGCACATTTTTGAAAATAAACAAAATCAAAATAAATAAAAATAAAACAATTTGAAAAAATTCGTATGCATTCCAATAAATTAACATATCAGTTTCATTAGAAAACAAGTTAGGTTGACTGATTGTTCGTTGAACAATTGTTTTTTTCACCAATTTGTTAATAATATTTTGGGATTATTATTATGCGGATTCGATCTTTTCAGCACGTTTTATATGCATTAATTTTTTCCGATTTTTATCTTATCGGGAAGTGATCGAAATTATCTCTGAAACTCACTTTTGGCGGGATTGTACGTATCATACATCCTGAAACGTCGGTCATAAATAAGAAAATGTCCAAACGAAATCATAAATAGAATACGATTGCTAAAACTTTGTTCCAACCTCGAAGATCACATGCTCAGAATATCGAACAGTAAATATATAAGTAATCTTGAGTATTATTATACGTCCTTCTGGCATTGTCGGCCGCCAATATTCTTGTTCGCGGTAAATGAACCTGAAAAGAATGAGCCACGAGGAACGCGACCTATTGGGTGATTTATTGCAATACATATAGGAGAAGGTGGGGCAAAATAGAACACGTGAGTAAAAGTTGAACTTTGCAAATTGCTTCCTCATTATTATTATTATTATTATTTTTTACAAAGCTACCTCTATGAGGAAGTATATGGTATGCGATTTTGGCTTCCGCATAGAGGAAATTCTGTAGGAAAATAAAAAATAATTAGGAAACAATTTGCAACGTTAAACTTTGCAGTTTTATTTTATATAAAAGTCAAGTTTCTTACAAATTTGAACCCTATAACAAATTATCACGAAACTGCGTATTTATTATTCCTGAAAACGACTGATTTCATGTATAAAATTTGAGTTCACTTTCTTATGTTTTGCCAAAGTTTGGGCAAAAACGCGAATTTTTTGAAAATTTTTAAACTCCATAAAATCCGAATAGCTTTTCTGATTTCGGTCAAATTCAATACCAAATTACATTAACGTATGAAGAATTATTAAACAAAATATCGCCATTTTTACAAAAGTTAGAGCACGCAAGTCCTTTAGCAGAAAAAATCTAATAGCTGTAAAATATAAATTTTTGCATACATTTTGAAAAACATTGCGCCCGTCAACGATTGACTGCTAATTCAATTGTGTGCAAAATTGTTGCTTAATCAGTTTAACGCTTCTCGAGTTACGGGTGATTTAAATTGTAAAGTCTTGCACACACACACACACACACGCGCGGATATTTTTTCTAAACCACTTTTCTTGTTGTTTTGGAGCATTCTGAAAGACATGAAATGCTCACATCAAAATCTTAGAAATTTTTTCTTGAAAACAAAGTTTTCTCTATGAGGACGCAAAAAATAGCTTTATCCCGAAACGTAAGGTGTATTTTTTACTCCTTTCACTCGAAAAGTCGAGTTTAATAATTGATTTTGAGCGTCTGCGAAAAAAAATATCTAACGTAAAGCGGAACTTTTCCAGATTTGGAAATTCATGATTTTTTAACACTGACTGCAACTAAACATTATCAGCGTTGATTATATTTCAGTGGAAATTGTGTTTTCTATTAATTTTGATATTTGATGAAAAAATATCGTCAGGAGGAAAATAGGAAGTTCCCTGAAATATTTGCTACGTTTATTTTGACAACACGGGACAAAGTTGCCACATCAGAAAAAATCCTTTACCTATCATGACCAAAATTATTTCAAAAATATTTAGAAAAATAAACAAATGAGAAAATGGTCTGAACCTTGGCCGAAAGCACACAAAGCTACGCGAACGTAGTTTACACTATTCGTGAATTTAGTTTGTGTAATCGACAACCCGACGTTTTTGAATGGTTCAGGAATAATTAAAGAATGGGTATCCGGTCTGATTTGACACATCTGAGTTCCAGAAACGTTTACATCGTACCTCAAAGGACCTGTTGACATTTCGAGCGGCCATATTGGTTTTTGGGAGGTTCAGTAGTATCCCATTTTTTACATTTTTCTGTATGTTTTGAACAGTAATTCGAACGGACACGCGAGCATGAATGTTTTTATTACATCCCTGCAGAATTTGACGTATATCTGCAGCGTATTTTCGATTAATACTGTACCCTGGTGGACCGGGTTGACTCGTATTTAAGGTCAATTACAGGTCATACGACCCAAATTGATAAAATATCGGTCAAATTTATGTCAATTACACATCAAAAATTATATTTGGTCGTCTTTCGGTCGATTTTTAGCAACTCAACCGATCTTCGACTAAATTAGACTGACTTCGTTCAGTCAATTTAAAGTCATCTTTTTGTTAGTTAACTGTAATTTAATTTTTATAGCTTTGGGTCAGTATAGAGACGACATTGAGCATTTTGACCGATTGTCGACTACATCGGATGAACTCCTACCGGTTCACTTAAGGTCGAATTTTGGAAAATCAATTGGTATTATCATCGACAATTATCGACTAAATCGAATGTACTTTGTTCAGCTGATTTAAAATCTACTTATCGTTAGTCGCCTGATATTCAACTTGAGGTATGTTTGGGTCAGTTCGCGGTCGATTTTCCAGAACCTGACTGATTATCGACTTAATGAGATGAACTCTGTTCGGTCAACTACAGTCAGATTTTCAGTCGAATTTTTGCACAAACCGACCATAGATTTTCGGTCTACTTTTCGAGAAATGACAATAAATCCACTTAAATGGTTATACTGGATTGGGTTGATTTTTGATCAAGCATTCGATAGTCCACTTTATTTCGACTAAGATTATTTAGAGCGTTCCGTTAAATATTGATCAATTTATTGAATTTTAACCGCATATCGACCCAAAATGTTTTGCAGCCTAAGACGAATAGTGGTCAACTATCTTATAGTTGACCTAGACATGCAACAAAAATGGGTCAACTGCAGTAAAATGTTCGGTCGACTTTTTGCACAAACCGACCGTCGATTTTCAGTCAACTTTCGGTCGGACAGGTCCGCCAGGGTATACTACGAAATTGCCTATTTTTATCCACCAAAGTTGGTGAAAAAATCTACTCGAACATCCCCCAAGGATGTGTGCAAAAAATTGTTGGACCTGTGAGTTTCTCAAATTATATTTTGATTCTTCGAGGCTGCAAAAGTTAAAGGTTTGTGCGATACGCCCATATAACACTGCGTTAGAGAAGCACAGGGGTTGCCAGAAGTCGCGTGTATGGCGTCTAGAATAAAACGATAGAGAAGGAGAGAAAGAGGGAGAGATTGTGTGCCGTAGTCTCACTCTTCGTCTTTGTCTTCTCGCTTGGTTAGTTCTCGCAGTCGTCAATCGTTTGGCAGACTCTCGCGGAGTTTGCACCAGTGGCAGCACACTAAGAATAAAACTTTAGCGACACTGCGAGTGCTACCGGATATATAGTGTCTCTACGGGCTTAACGTAAAGAGCAGAGCTCCGGTATAAAAAATCCCTGGGCCTCGAATTTAAAAAAAAAGCTCACATCTATAAACTGCTTATTTCATAAACGCATTCGCATGAAGAATAAAAAATATCTTATCACTGTTAAAAGCCTTACACTGAGAAAACAAAAACCGTTGAATGCACTAAATCATTTATTTGAATCCTATGTAATTAATTCAAATAGCTCGGTGGTTGAAGCAACTATACGTATGGTATAAATGACGATATATTTAGTCAAATTAATTGTATAAAAAGAGTCGATTTTATTGAGTCAGAAGACTCGAAACAATTAAAGCAATTATATATTTTGTTGAGTCTACTAAGTAAATAGGTGTATATATGTGATATACATATTTAAATCCATGAAATTATTTAATTAAACGTATATACATATGGAACTGTTTCCATAGATACAATTGCGTTGATTAAAAGTATGCTAGGGTATTAAATGTTTAGTAGCAACGAAAAAGTATATCCTTAAGTGCATCAAATAATACAATTGAAAATAACGGCTAAGGATGAATTGAATCCACTTTGTTATCTGCAGTAAATAAAAAAAAAATTCATTCACTGCGTCGCTCAAAGAAATTCGGGTATATGTTTTATTGAAAAATCCATCGAAATGATTGATGAAATATATAATTGGCTTACGTTAATGGTTCAATAAAAAAGGTCCAAATATATGGATTTGTTGGCTGATTCTGTTGATTCAATTAAATATTTCTCTCAGTGTATTTTGGTTGTTTTCAATTTATAGATATTGTACATATGAGCGTTTCCACCGAAATTCAGCTACCAACTTTTTTTTTCTCTCAAATGAAAAAAAATCTTATTTATTGTTGTAAAAATTGCACTAAATAGTAATAATTGTAATAATAAATCTATTATTATAAATTGTAATAATAATAAATTGTAATAAAATAGAAATCCGATTGGATATTAGCGTTTTAAAATGTTTAATTGAAACGGCTCTGTCTTAAGTCAGTTTCATCGTGAATAAATTTCTGAAATATAGAAATGTGTAAAATTTTATGGCTAACAACAAGAAAATTTGTACGGATTCATACGGGACATTTGAGCTCAAATTAACTCGAATTTGCCGAAAAAAAAATTGTCAATAATTTTTTTTTTCAATGAAGGTACTGCTATTTTTCAGCTGAATAAGTTTTTTTATAGTTCTGTAGATAAATATCTAAATTTTTCAGATTTTTTTGCATTTATTGTAGCTGAACATTTGTAAGGCTAAATAATTTTTTCGCGAAAACCTCGCTATATTTGAGTGTAATTGATTTCTTTAAATTGTATATATAAATAACAAATGTTAGGAACAATTTTTGTTCCTATCACTGTTAAAATAACTTTTTTTCTCTATTAATATTATACATATTGCGGTAAATTGCAGCGACATTTTGTTTCACCGAATAAAAAATATGTATTCGGTGAAAAAAAATTCTCGTGAAATATAGAGCCTCCGAAAAATTATTTGGACGACGCAAAAAAATTGTTCATAATTTTAAAAACTATTCATTTTTCATACATTTTTGTAATCTTAACAAATTTATAAACAAAAATTGTCATTACAGGGTCGCTCAACGACGAAAATTTTTAATATGAATTAATTTTTTTCTTAATAATAATTTTTTTTCTCATCTCTCATCCGTGATTTTCACTCATTTTCTAACGCTTATATTATTATTAATAAATAACATTATTCAATTTATACAATAACCCAAGGGAGTAAATTCAAAATTACACGATTGAATGTTTTATGTAATTGTAGCTTTAAAAAAACATTGTAATTATTATATAATGAATAAACTGTGGATCACTGGAATGTAAAAATTACTATAGATAGCATTTACAAAAATTGGAATCGAATGACAATATTTAGTCTTCTGTCAGACAGCTTTGCATTTCATGGTCCGAACGAAACCTAAATCGACATTCAGGCTGTCAACCGCCTGAAGCAACGAAAAAAAGCAGCCGAAAGACGAGAGAAAATAAGGAAAAAAGTTGTGGAGAAACGTTTAGTCGAACGGTTTTCGTCAAAGGATTGATGTATACATATATATATAACTATGTGGAATGTCAAATGTAGGAGTGTAAATTACATTTCGTCCAAATATCTCGTGACTGTATTTGCTTGACAGGCTCGTTACCCCCTCGAGGTACTACCATACAAAACGTGCAACAGGTGTAAGAAATTCACTTGAATATCACGCCGAAGAGACGCAGCGTGGGCGTAATGGTGATACACGTGCTTTCGAGATCGCGCTCGAAAACTGTCTCGAAAAATAGCTTGAAAATTCCTTTGACTGACCAACACAATTTGTATGGGATATCTACCGTTATATATAAATGCACCGAAAAAAAAGTTTGGTAACAGTGAAAAAATTAACCAAAGCCACCGTTTGCGGGTGGCGAAAAAAATATTTAGTTAAGATGACAGAAAATTGTCATTTTTCGATTTCAAATAGTAGTTTTCATTATTAAACCTTAATATATCTTTGACCCAATCGATTGGATAATGCTATCGACGGAATATTTCATTATTTTTAATGTATGTTGAGTTGATCGTACCAACATGGGTTTGATTGTCATCTCGTTGATCATACACCAGCGAAACTGTGTCCCGAATGCAACTCACCGCTGTCAATTGAGCATCTACTCCCAGTAAACCAAACAATTGGTTTCGTTGCTGCTCTATTACAATTTCCCACTCAGCAATGTAACTGTTACATAACACCGTTGTTACATAACAGTTACATTGCTGAGTGGCAAATTGTAATAGAGCAGCAACGAAACCGATTTTTTGGTTTACTGGGCTTACAATCTACCAGACATATATGTTATAACAACACCAGGAAAAAACTAAGATTGCTGAAGTCGCTACAAGAATGCCGCAACGAAGACATTAATATCGCCAAAGTGTTGAAGTTTTGTGAAGTGACTGGCATTGACAAAATAATCTAATACGTACATACGTATACGAACATATCGATTTCATTATTACATTGTTTTTTCTACACTATCTTGCTTATATGTTACGTTTTTTTGATATACCTTATCGCTAAATGCCACAGTTGTAGATGCAACGTTTAATAAATGAAAAAAAAATAACAAATAAAAGGTGCGTTTAATCAACGAAAATATTGTTAGTACTAGTTCAAAAAAAATCTTAACAAGATAAATATATCTTTGCGATTCGATGTGATATCCCTCGATATATTTTGGTAACTTAGAAAGAATGCGTTCTGGTCAACAGTTAACGCGCAAATCCGTTAACGGCTAAGCGGTAACTTTGCGGGGTTCACAGGAAGTGGACGGGACCAGACAGTTTATTTTCAACCGTCAATGAAGGAGAAGACTCCTCGGCGATAGTCGATTTTTGGGCAACCTTGCAGTCTTATATACCCTAAGGCCTCAAGTAACTTGCGAGAATCACTTCAGCCGCTCGCCATCTAGCGGACCGTTGTGCATCAGTGTTGCGTATAATGCCACTAGATGGCGAATAAGCGGAGCGTTTCTCGCAAGTGTTTGGGAGCTTCAGAGTTTATAAGACTGCTGAGTTGTCGTAAGTGCGACTAGACACGAACGGTGTTGCAGACATTTTTTTAGTGTTGAATTCAGGATAAAAACTTCATACCAGTAACAAATGTGATAAACAAATCGCATTTTGCATTCGTGTTCAAGCCTTTAGCAACTTTTTGTACTTATGGAAACAAAGTATTCAGTTACATGCATTGTATAATATCGATCGATTGGTTAAAATAACGATTTTTTTTAACGAAACCAAATCAGTTGTAGGTTATATCAAACCAATATTTTTATAAACTGTGGACTCGAATATACCAGTCTTATCAAAACGAGGTCGGTATAGTTGATTTAAATATACTTCGTTTGATTCAAACAAATTTCATTCGACCGCAGCGGCGAGGTTGATGTTGCTAAACGTCTTTCTCGGTATAGGAAAAAAATTCTTTGACAGAAACGGTTAACTTCCATCCACTACTGCTGGCATGTCTCAATAAATAATCCTCGAGACGAAAAATATTTGTTTTCTCTATTTATTCATGCTTTTCTGTTCAAATGAATACATATGTCAAATTGACAAAATATTTTATTATTATAAGCCGAATTTGATTTAAACAACTCAATATTATATTGTAAGTACTGTATTTCACTCTGCACAAACAATAAAATATTTCGTTCGTGATATATAATATTTATTTGAATGTATATATCCGTGCGATTTTGTTAATGCAAACCAAATTTTCTTTATACCACGGTCGAGATTACGTACTTTCGGCATCAATTTCGCTGCAGAAAGTTCAAGATTCGTGCATTGGTAAAACGATACGCACGCCCTCTGTATCAGCGGGAGCAAAAAAATTTTTGCTCCCGCTTCCGTCAGTCACTTGATTATGTTTACGTGCGCATCTAACCTAACCACGAAGCGGCTTGGGTGATGTTTTAATTTATTTTGCAGATAAAAAATTATTTCGACGGATGAATCTATGGAGGAGGAAGAAATAATACGAGATTTTGATCCAGAGGCACAATCAATTATTGAATCAGAAACGTTACCCAAGAAGTCTGCCGATCGGTATAAATTCGTCTACGAATCCTATAATAAATGGCAGTTGAACCAACTCCTACATTTATAACCAAACATTTAAGAAATAATAATGTGTTTGAATAAATATATTCTTTTAACCAGAATCGTAAATAAATAAATCATACATCTATAAACAAAAATTTGGAAAATTTCAATAAATTTTAATAAATGTATTTGTTTAACTATGATTATATTTTCGTTTCTTCTTTATATGATGCCTGCCCCCTCCCCTCCCCCCATCCAGCAGCACTGACTTCGCTCGTGCCGCAAATATCGGGGCAGGCATCATTACACGGGTACATGCATTTTTTTTCTCGTACTTTCGACCGGCTATAAAAAAAAAGTCTACACCACACGGGCAGAAGTTTGAAGGCCCTAGACTGCGCGATATGATGACGCGCAGTGCAGGAATGTCAAACTTTCTGCCCTTGCAGTGTAATATACTATTAATGATTCAACTGAATTTTTGTTTAGTGTGGGTCTTTAGACCCTTAAGACGCAATTGACAACTTTTCATGCCTAACTGCCTTTCTCCATAGAGACCAAATTATCCCATCAACATGTATCAACCCATCGATTATGAGATCACATTAATTAAAAATGATTCACCGATCGATGATCGATCGATCGCTCGTTTACCGGTCGAAGCGCCTCAAAAGTTGCTCTCTCTCTCTCTCTCTCGCGGGATCCACCGGTGTTGGACCGTCCGGCGGTCGCGCGGGCCAATTTTATAAGAAGTTCGAGTTCGATGCAAGCTTGTGGTGGCAGCGGGTGTGAGGAGAGATCGAGAAGAGGCGAAAGAGCTAAGCGTCTTCGTCGCGCGTTAGACGGAAGGCCTCGCGACGCGCTTTACCGCTGGCATTGGTAGCAGTCTCGAGATAGCCGTCGGCTGGCTTCTAACCACCTCGATTTATTCGGGTATTCCGCCTCAAACTTACCGAACAATCAAGAGGCGAAGAGTGCCGTTGCAACTCGTGCGTATTTTTCGCGTGGTCGTTGCACTTGGTGAATTTTTTTTTATTCACTATATATACTTATATATATATACGAATTACGATATAAAAATAGTGCGTCGTGTGTGTGTGTGTGTGTGTGTGTGTGTGTCGAAACCGCGCACTATTGGAATTACAACCCTCGTAGAAAAAAAAAAAAAAAAACACAAAACACAAAACGCGCAGCGAGGATTCAGTCGGCAAAATCGGTGAGTTGTTCATCATTATCGTCAACATCGCGGACGATGTCTTCTTTGCTTCTTCATTATCGCCGTGCACTGGTATCCTATTGGAGCTCGTCAAAGTTCTATTTTTATTCGAGAGGGGGGGTCTCTATCGAAGCGAGGGAGCAAGAACATGGAGTGTGTTGTGCAAGTGTCGAATAGCGTATTGAGGGGCGGCATTTCGAAAGCGGGCGGCCGGATACACCCCCACCTCAGCCATGGAATAAAAGTTTGGTGAAAAAGTACACTGAGAGAAAAGCGGATCGTTTATTTAACGATTTCACATGGTAAAACGAATATAGGAAGGCGTCCAATGTTTTACGGTTGAAGCGATGATAATATGGTTCAATAAACGATACTTGCAAGGTTATTACTTGCAAATAAACGGTGAGATCGTAGATGAAACAAAACGGCGTATTTGAAACTATTAGAATAGTTTTTGAAACTATTATCATTTTAATAATTGCTACTATAATTATATTTGCTATAACCGTAAAATATAGACGGCTCTCCTGGGAATTATATTAGGGATGTAGGAGCGCGATGTGCTCAACGCGCTCAAAAGTGAGAATTCAGAGAGAAATTCGAACACTTCCCGATGGTAAAAAAATTTTGAAAAAATAAAGCATACAAAAGGTGCGGAAGAGATTAATTTTGTATATTAATAATTGCGAAATTTTATTAACACATAGGTGAAAATAAAATTGTTTAACAAATTATCCGTTAATCTAACTTTTTTTTCAAATGAAAATGATTCATCAATTTTTCTGAACACTTACGAATTTTTTCAGAATTTATTCTAGTCATCAAAATTTCGTTTTTTTTTCTATTTTTTTCTTTCTTAAGACATGCATATTTAGTCGCGAATTTTCCATATGTGTTTCTCACAAAACCACCCATTACACCCAAGAAGTTTCCAAACGATTGATCAAATAGATTCGCGAATACAGCTGATACAAGAAACAAAAACTGCAATTTTCAAATATTAGACAAAATTCTGGAAAACTTCAAAAACCTATTCAGAAAATTTAAGGAATCATTTTTATTCGAAAAAAAAAGTTAGGTTGACGGATAATTTGTTGAACAATTTCTTTTTTCACCCATTTGTTAATAACATTTTGCAATTATTAATATTCGAAATTCATCTTTCCCGCACCTTTTGTATGCTTAATTTTTTTCCAGATTTCCATTCCATCGAGAAGTGTTCAAATTTCTCTCTGAATTCTCACTTTTTAGGAAGCTGAGCACTTCATCGCGCATCTACATCCTTAATGGTTCATCCAACTATATTTTTTTATATAAAAAAAATATAAAACATAGACGTGTCTCCTGGGAACTATAGTTTATAGTTAGATTATTGTCAGTCCAACTATATTATTTTCATAATTACCAGATTTTTCTCTCAGTGTATATTTTTTTTTAATCATCGAAAAACATAGCAATAATGTACGTGTTATGTTTTTCATATACTTTTTATATACTTGGCAACATCCAAGATTTCATGTAAACGAATATTTGACGAATATACGTAAAGTACATTTTTCATACGATTGTATGAAATAGTATTTCTGGCGAATATATGTAAAATATATTCATTCGCATACCCGCAAGTGTATCTGGCGAATATACGTGAAGTATATCTTTTTGTATATTAGTAGTATATAAAAAATACATAAGCTCGTAAAAATATAAAAACATGACAACTCGAACACCTAGATTTCTTATATCGACATAGATTCAAAATAATTTGGTCGAACGTTATTTTAACTAATTCAAGTGTTCAACATT